>OU015745.1:76140629-76168015 GCA_907169655.1 Acomys percivali | reverse complement strand
AAGAAGAAGAAGAAGAAGAAGAAGAAGAAGAAGAAGAAGAAGAAGAAGAAGAAGAAGAAAAAGAAGAAGAAGAAGAAGAAAAGCTTAATTCAGTTTGATATGGGTTTCTGTCACTTGCCAAAAGAAACTTCAACTTAATGTTCTTGACACTGTGGTCATGTCCTCACCCTCAACAAGGCCAGTTAGAATCAGATTCCCTGTGTCAATCTCTTTCTTAACACTAATAATCTCTGTACTCTTGTAGACTAACCTTCAAGACCTGTGTTCTAATGCCCTGTGTTTACATTTTATCTTTGGCTTTGAAGAGGAGGCTCCATCCTTGACTAATTTTCTTTCTCTTTCCCCCTTTTAAACAGACTCTTTATGCTGCCTGGGCTGACTTCAAACTACGTGGGCCAGGTGACTGTCCTGTCTCAGCCTCCCACCTGGCTATGGCTGCAAATGCCCACCAGAGTAACCCTCGGGTGCTGTCACATGAGCCTCTAGCCTCACCACACGAGGCCACATACTGCATGCATTTCTCACTGTTTGCTCTTCTTGTAAGTCCAGCAGATTTACCTTTGAATTACTGTCTATTCAAGTAGGTCACAAAGCCCTTGTTTACTATGATCCTTTTCCTGACACTGATCTTTTTTTTTTTTTTTTTTTTTTTGGTTTTTTGAGACAGGGTTTCTCTGTGTAGCCTTGGCTGTCCTGGACTCGCTTTGTAGACCAGGCTGGCCTCGAACTCACAGTGATCCGCCTGCCTCTGCCTCCCGAGTGCTGGGATTAAAGGCGTGCGCCACCACGCCCGGCTCTGACACTGATCTTAAAGCCAATTCACAATGCATTGTCTGGTTATCCACTTAGTGACGCCTTCTATGACTAGTATGCATATGCTGAAGGAGTTTTAGGCCAAGGAAAGTACTGGAGAGTGGAGACTCTACTGAAGAATTTTGTGTCATGAGCAAAAGGTGCTTTTTATCACTCACCAACTTAAGTTATCTGTTAAGTTATCTTTTGGTTGTGAGGACTATTATGGAGCACAACAGAGCTAGAAGTGATCAAGTTTTTAAAAATATATAAATAAATACACACACACATTGTTTTTTTCGAGATAAGGCTTCTCTGTGTAGCCTTGGATGTCTTGGACTCTTTGTAGACCAAGCTGGCCTTAAACTCACAGGGATCCACCTGCCTCTGAGTCCTGAGTGCTGGGATTACAGGTGTGCGCCACCACAACTGGCTGTTTTACTTACATTCTAAGCATTGTGTTAAAAGCCCTGTTCCTGGTTAGCTTCAACTGTCAACTTAACACATCCCAGTCATCTGTAGGAATCTCAACAGAGGGATCCTCCAGATCAGATTGCCTGTCTTGACAGATAGATGATTGATGTGGGAGGGCACAGCCCACTGTGGGCAGTACCATCCCTAAGCAGGTAGGCCTGGGATGTATGAAAAAGTTAGCGGAGCATGAGGCTGGGAGCAAGCCACAGGACAAGCCATAAGCACCATTCCCCCATGGTTCTTGGCTTGAGTTCCAGCCCTGACTTCCCTCAATGATGGACTGTGATCTGAAATAGGAGGCTAAATAATAACCTTTCCTCCCCTAGTTGCTATATATATATATATTTTTAATTTATTATGTATACAGTGCTCTGCCTGCATGTACACCTGCAGGCCAGAAGAGGGTATTAAATCACATTATAGATGGTTGTAAGCCACCATGTGGGTTGCTGGGAACTGAACTCAGGACCTCTGGGAGAGCAGACAGTGCTTTTATCCTCTGAGCCATCTCCCCAGCTCGCTTTTGGTATATATTATTGTAGCAACTGAAAGAAAACTAGAGCTGCCCTATTAAGTATTTCATTCAATTCCTACAATGATTTAAGGCAAGGATTTTAATCTTGTTTTAAGGTGAAGATTGTGAAGTGTACAAAGCAAATGAAAAATCAATCTGTTAAAATTTATTTCATAAAAAAATTATTTCATGAGGCAATCTATTCAGGATTCCCCAGGGAGATTATGTGCTCTAGACAAGTCCGTAACTCCAGGCTAAAAGTGTGTGTGTGGGGGAGCACCCAAAATATTAAATTTAAAAGAATCATATACTTTGTATATTTGTTTTTGAAGAAATAAAGTTATTATTGCATGGGGAATAAAAATCTTATTAGATTATTAGATATTCTCTCTAACACACACACACACAGTGCTAGGGCTAGAGACATGCCACCACACTTGGAGGTAAACACACAGAGACAGACTCACACACCGGGGTCCTGGGTAATAAGCCTTCGTGCTTGAATGGCAAACACGTCATTAACTCAGCCGTCTCCCCAGCCTCCAGAGTTTCTTAGAGTGATAAACACGCACCTGCTGTGTGACGGGGATACACCACTCCTTAGTTATTTACACATATAAACCTGAACATGGAATGTCATTCCGAAATTTGATTTACTCCTTGCCTGCACTCTTCTCACAGACTGGGAAGTTCTTTTAAAACACCGTCTCTCCTATTACATCCTACAGACCACCCAAGTCAAGAATCTACTGCTCAAGTTTCCAGCGTCAGCTGCTTGAGCTTCAGGCTTCCCAACATTATCCCTGTAGAGATAGATCATCTTTACTCTCCTTGAGAAAAGTGAATGTGGTGTGTTTTGTTTTCACTATTGTATGAAAACAGGAAAAAATAAGACAGAAAATTAGAGAACACACACACACACACACACACACACACACACACACACACACACTCAGCTTTAGCACAATGGAAATGCCCTACAACTGAAGAAGTGACTGTGGTATGTTTAGCAGCCATGAGGGATTAATCTTCATATATCCTGCATCCAATTTAGATGTCTCACCACATGCTTGGAGGAGAGGAGAAGCCGGATAAAACAACGTATTCTTTATGACTGTTCTGTCGTTACTGTTCCAGGTCAGGGTCTCATAGCCAGGCTGGCCTCCAAGTCACTACGAAGTAGAGGCTGAACTGAGTCACTGCGGACCCTTCCTGAGAGACAGGAGGATTACAGTGTGCACTGACGTGACTAGCTTCCTTTAGGATTCATTTGATACACCGTTCTAGGGAGAGAGCACTAAAGTGACAATGTGTGCAACGGTTGCTGACTACGGAGAAGCCAGCAGAACGGGACGAAAGTTCTCTGAGAAAACTCCTGGGGCAACAGTTACGCTCCTCACCTCGGTCGTGGCGGCATTGACGTCACGGGTGGACGTTACAAACCCACCTGACTGTACACTTTAAGCCTGTGTGGTTTCTCGCATGTCAGGCTTACCTTAATAAGGCCAGTAAGAAAATGGCTTAAGATTTACACACACAGCCAACAAAGGTGTTACATATTTCAAAATGATTGCATAATACTTCTAAATATGTTAATTTCTGTTTGTTTTTAATTCTGCATATGGTGAGTGTGTTGGTATGAACACATGAGTGCAAGTGACTGATAAGGCCAGTGGCATCGATCCTGGAGTGACACGAAACTACTGTCCTCCATTCTAGGATCGGATTCAGTTCCTGTACAAGGCTGGCTCCTCACCCCTGAATCATCACTTGCTGGACTTTTAAATATTTTTAAGGGAAACAATGCTCAGTATGAAAACAAAGAATTGAAACAAAGGTGCTATGTTCACGATCTCAGATGTTTGATTTTATGTGTGACGTGCTTTTTTCCACTTTAGGGAAAAGGAATATTTGGTGCGTTAAACACAGTGGAGACAATGCACCCTGGCTCATGTGATGTATCAAGGGAGTCTGAGAACCTCCCAGGCTGAGGCAGACGTTTGGTTGTCAGGTGCAAGCCTGGGGCGCAAGCCGCAGCCCGATGTAGACACTCACCTGTTGGGAGAGAGGGGAGTCAGGGGGTCACAAGTTCACAGCCACTGGTGGCTACAGAGTTGACCAGCCGAGGCCATAGGAGGCTGTTTCAAAGAATATTTCCCCAAAACTGCACCTACAATCCAGCACAGATGATGAGCATCTTAGTGGGTAAAGGCTCACCTTTAAGTGAGATGAAATAGGATGGCACGGGAAGCAGAACACTAGCTCACAGGGTTAGCTGTGTGTACTGTCTCAAGAAACTTGTCTTGTGCGCGTGTGCTAGGGTGCCACACGGGTTAGACTTCTTACTCTGGGTCACGGTATAACACACTTTACAAATTACTTCTTGATAACATATACATGTCTATTTCTTATTATTTCCATACTCACTCACTCACTCATTTATTCATTCACATTCATTCATTCATTCATTCTGCAGTGCTGGCTGGGACTGGACCATTCTAGGCAAGCATGCTGCCACTAAGCCTAGTCCCAGCCTCCATTTTATGTCATACTATCTGTGTCAAAGCATCTTTGTTACATTGCAATCTTTTAAGGTTTCAGGTTTCTAAATTCTAGAAAAAAAACTAATTTGGAATAAAACAAATATGGTCCAGACATCTTTGTAAATGATACTATGTTCTTTACAGTTCACTGAATTCATAGATAGGCTGACACTAGTTATGTTTTATACCTAAGGAAAGGCAGGCCTGAGAAGGTCAGTCCATCTACGCTAGGTGTGTCTATATCCTGTAGTATAGTCAAAACTAGACTTCTAAAATCCTATTCCTTGCCTTTCCCCTCTCCCCACAGAAGCCTGTATCCCATCATCTGTGGAGGAGAACTTAGAGATGAACTTCTTTATTCTTGTGATGCGGCTATGCAAGCCCTCTCCCCAACCCTGGACCTTGTCCATCCTGGCTAAGCCTTGTACCGCTGTGTGAGCTACGTGCCAGCCCTTAAGGGGTGAATTTTACAAGGTGGAAATCCAACAACAAAAAGGCCAGTTCCTGGCATCAAGGAGTTTTGATGAGAGGGGTACCTTTACATGTGGTGTAAATGCTTAGTTAGTGGGACTAGAAATATGTTACTTGTGGTTGGAACATATTAGATAAAAACTAACAAGTTTGGGACAAGAAAAGTCTTCCCTGAGTGAGATTACACTATACAGAACAAAATACACTGGGACTCAAGCAAGCCAGCACCCCAGTAACCTCCTCTCTTACAGCTGAGAAAGTCCCCAGAAATGCCAACTCAGCATCATCTGTGACTGCTTCATAGAGCAGGTATGCAGTAAGCACCCAGAGATACTCCTCTGGGGAAAATGCACTCAAGCTTTCCTTAAGTCACAATCTTGTGATGTGTGAATGTGTGTGTGTGTGTGTGTGTGTGTACATGTGTGTGCATGTGTGTGAAGGTGTATGAGTGTGTGTGTACATGTGTGCATGTGTGTGGGTAGGCATATTGTGTCTATGTGTGTATACGTGTGTAGGGGTAGCAGTCACAGATGATGCTGAGTTTGCATTTCTGGGACAGCAGCACTACACGCATGGAAGGCACATGCTTTCATATATCCCCTGCATTCGCCTCATTGCATTCTGAACCCAGTGAGATTATCCATTGCTGCCACCTACTGCAGACCTGAAATATAGTCTTGAAATACTCTCAGATTTGAAAGAGATAGTACCATGTGCTAATATTACCCGATAATCATTCTGTCAGGAAAGCGAGTGAGCTAACCTCTAGTTAACTTATCCCACAGTCCTGGATGATGATTAATAAGGCATTATGAAAAAAATAAAGTAAGCGACACAGCAGGATTAAACGGCTTCGTTAAGTTACACATGTGCATGGTCTCAGCTTTGCCACCATGCAGACCCATGGGTCTGCTCTTCTGCACTGAGGAACACTTAACTCAAAGCTATGGGGGAAACAAAGTGAAAAGACTCCAGGTCAGGCACTTGTAGACCCCTAGTGACCAGTGGCTTCAGTTCTGGGGGAGGATGGGGGGGTGGGGGGGTAGGGGGTGGGGGGCTGTGACTTTCCCAGCAGGATGGCCTGGACCTGGAACCGGACTGCATTTCAGATGGGCCTGAAGCTGAGGCCAGGGAGGGAGAGAGAGACACCCGCTGGTCTCTGCCAGCAACGCAGCTCAGGAGCAGCACCAGGTTTGAAGGGGCTGAACTATTAAGTCCAGGTGTATTTTTAGAGAGGAAATTAAAGTTCTGCATGACTTGAAAAGGAGTGTGGGTAAGTATGTTACAACTGGTGGTGGTGGTGGGGGATGGACACTGTAAATTAAGAAGGGAAGAAGTCATTTGGAGGAATTTACAAAATTGGCCAAATGTAAAAAGAAACAATTTATACAACTGTGAGTTCAAGAATCATTAAGAGAAAGATGCATTTGAGATGGTAGCGGGGAGGTGGGAAGGATGTGGGAGGCGAAAGCACGGTTCAAATTATGTTGTGCAAAAAAGTTTTTAAAAATAAAAAGAATCATTCAAGTGGACAAACATAGGAATGAGATGGAAGAGGAAAAGGCTCACCTCACAGTTCAGCCACAGATGGAAAGACAGGAGAAAATTTCTGATAAGAAAAATGTTCAGTTTCAGCATGAACTAAAGCAATGGAGACAAAGCAAGAGACCACTGTCTGCTTGCAAAGTGACTGAGGTTGTCTCGTTTTGCTAATATGGCAACACCCTTTGGAAGTGTCAGTAAGCAGGTATTTACACAGTGCCCAGAGCAGCAGGCCTAATGTCAAAGTATCTTTTAAGGGACTTAAAGGAATAGTGTTACTATTTTATATTGCATCTCACATTTCCCAGGCTAGTCTTAAACTAGCACAGTCTGGGATGGCCTTGAACTCCTGAAAGGATAGACTCGAGGAAGTAATTAATGAGTGGCTGACCATGCTCCCAGCTGGTGGGACAGAAAGGGGATGGGGCCAAGGGCCAATCCGAAGGTACCTGCTGCCATATGCACCATGAGAGCATGCCTGACTCAACTCACTCTAGTCCTTTTCCACTTACATACCAGCTGGCAGATACTAGGCACAGCACCTGCCTGTCCACACCTGCACCAGGGACCCGTGCACCTGACATACTCTATGCTGAGCAGAATTGAATCACACAGAAAACATGCAGGGTATACGTAATAGTGATTTGCTAAGTGAGTTGGTACCTGCGTGGAGTAGACTTGGATCCGGCACATCTACTGAGACCAAGCATCGCGCATCTGTATCTTTGGCCTTGCAGAAATGGGCTGTTAGCAACAGTGCCTTGGGCTCCTGACACACAGGCAGCCCCTGCTGAGGGCAGTCTGGCTGCATGCACCTAGCTCTTTCTAGGTTCACAGCACATTTCAGCACTGGCAGTGAGTGGATGTATCTCACCCTTCTGGGGTTAATTGTCCCATTTCTAGTCATTAAAAAGGACCTTAACTGGCAGTCATCCATTAACAGCAAATTAGAGAAAAAAAAATAAGAGGACAGTGCAAAGACATTTTGGGTAAAGGGGCCACCTTGGGTAAGGCACCATTGTTACCCCATGAGTAGATTCCCATGATCTGTGGGTCTCTGTTGCACACATACTCCTAATGTCATCCTGTGGCCCACACTGCCCCCTGTGACCCTCTGTACCTGAGCATGAGATGACCAAGGTGAGCAAAGGTGCTGGGATACACATGACTGTGTACACATGGTTATGTGACCGTCATATAAAACCATGGCATAACCAGTCTGCCACCTCCTTCTCCCTCACAGTAGCTATGAGGGAGCAGTGCTCTGCATCCTTCACCCCTGCATCACCACTGAGTCTCCACAGTGCTCTGCATCCTTCACCCCTGTATCACCACTGATGCTGCACAGTGCTCTGCATCCTTCACCCCTGCATTACCACTGAGTCTCCACAGTGCTCTGCATCCTTCACCCCTGCATTACCACTGAGTCTCCACAGTGCTCTGCATCCTTCACCCCTGCATCACCACTGAGTCTCCACAGTGCTCTGCACCCTTCACCGCTGCACCACCACTGATGCTACACAGTGCTCTGCATCCTTCACCCCTGCACCACCACTGATGCACCACAGTGCTCTGCATCCTTCACCCCTGCACCACCACTGATGCTCCACAGTGCTCTGCATCCTTCACCCCTGCACCACCACTGATGCTTCACAGTTCTCTGCATCCTTCACCTCTGCATCACCACTGAGTCTCCACAGTGCTCTGCACGGGTTCAGCTGCCTGAGCATGTATATGGTTCTACAGCACTTGGCAAAAAAAAAAAAAAAAAAAAAAAAAAAAAAAGGGTCATCTGCAGTCTTTTTTCTAGTAGGATATCTTAATTGCATACAATAATGCGTTTAACTGTGGTATTTTTACATGTGCATACAATGTACATTTTATTTTTAAATTGTATGTGTATGAGTGTCTTGCATGGGTGTCTGTGCAGTGCCTACGGATGCCAGGAGGGGTGTCAGAATCTCCCCTGGAACTGGAGTTACAGACAATTATGAGCTGTCATGTGGGTGCTAGGAACCAAGTCTGAGTCCTGTTCAAAAGCAGCCAGTGCTCTTTGTTATTTATTTATTTATTTATTTATTTATTTATTTATTTATTTTTGTTTTGTTTTTCATGACAGGGTTTCTCTGTGTAGCCTTAGCTGTCCTGAACTTACTTTGTAGACCAACCAGGCTGGCTTTGAACTCACAGAGATCAGCGTGCCTCTGCCTCTGCCTCCCTGAGTGCTGGGATTACAGGTGTGTGCCACTGCACCTGGCTTGCAGCCTGTGCTGTTAACCACTGAGCCCCTCTCCAGCCCCAAGGCATATTTTCAATACTTCCTTTCCACTTCTCTGTTACTATCCTTCCCCCACCCCACCCCTGTCTGTGTAAATGGCCCTCCTGCACGGGCACGCGTGGCCTGTCACTATTCTTGCTCTATCATGGCAGCTAAGCAGCTGCTGCAGACATCATCTGGGCCACAGAGCCCCAAATCTTATTTCTTTGCTTTTCTGCCTCTGCCCTGGGGCTACACTTGGTGAGCGGTAGCCTCAACCAAACCCCAGATTAGCGTGCCATATTCCTAAACATTCTAATCAGTGAAGTTTTCTGTGGAAGAGCCTACAAATTCCATGGCGTTACAAGAGCTCAGTCAGAGTATCTGCTTGTGGCCTGCAGAGCACACCTTGAGAATCAGTTTTGAATTTATTACGCCTACCTAGGGCACCATTTCATTTCTTCATTCTTTGTGCCTTTGATGCATATATTTTATTTCTTAATATGCTTTCAGCCCTATTGAAAGTTATTTTAAAATTAAACAGGTCAGAATTTTTCTTTTTTAGAAATTAGCCCCCACTAAAATTTTATAATGAACAGTTCTAATGTTTTTGTGAACGTGTGTGTGTGTGTGTGTGTGTGTGTGTGTATTTGTGTGTGCACGCTTATGTAGGTGCACGTGTGAGTTGCTTCACATGCCCCTATAAGAACAACCTAGGTGTTGCCTTCCTCCTTCTGACAGGTCTCTCACTGGCCCCTCAGCTCAACAGCTACGCTAGACTGGACGGCCAATGAGCCTCAGGGATCTTCCGCCTCCACCTCCTCTACCAAATCCTCCTGTGGTTGCACGTGTGTGCCGCCACATCCCCAACACTTTTATATGTCCCCATGTTTAAAAGGGAGGGACTCTGTTGACTCTGTGTTAACACCAGAAGCCCTATCCCAGTGTTAAGGTGTGTGTGTGTGTGTGTGTGTGTGTGTGTGTGTGTGTGTGTGTGTGTGCGTGTGTGTGTGTGTATGCCCAGAGAGCATCAGATCCTACGGAGCTGGAATTAGAGATGTAAGCTGGGAACTAAATCTGAGTCCTCTGAGGGCTGTGAACGCTCTTATCTACTGAGCTTCCTCCCCGGGAACCCCTGCCCCCGTTTCTGTTTCCTAAGTACATTGTTTGAAATCTTGGTTATTTAGCCTTTCCGGGAAGAAAATATTCCAGTGAATCCTCTGCAGTTTCCTGAAGCAGCCAGGTAAGCCTCCTGCTTCCCACATCTGTACCTCTCATTGGCTGGTCACTTCCCAGGGGACAGGCTGTGCAGGTAGCCTTTCCCCAGTGTCTCAGTCTGTAACCTCGTTTTGCATGTACGTGTCTCTGCGGGTGCGTGTGCACGTGCCTGGAAGCCAGAGAACACTATAGGGTGTCCCCTTTCTTGCTTACTCCTTTGAGGCAGGCTCTCTTCCAAACCTGGCACTCTCCCTGGGCTAACCTGGAACCCAGCAAGCCCAAGTGATCCCCCTGTCTCTGCCCTCCTCGGAGCTGGGTTTACAGTCCTTGCAGGGGCTTCTGGCTTGTTATGGTGGATGCCTGGATCTAAATTCTGAACCACACACTGAGCTCTCTCTCCAAACCTCAATTAGCACTTCGCCTGTTTGAATGGGTTTGGTTTTGGTCCTGGGGGCTAAGCTGAGGGACCTGTCACGTGCTAAGAATGCATCAAGTCACGCGCTCAGCATCCAGGGACTCCCTATGGTCCTCCCTTGATGGGTGTGTTACCTACTCTGTGACCCCCCCTTGTTATTTTAGGGATAAAATGTCCTGGCTATTTGTTATCCACTGGCCCCCCACTCCTCCCACCACATCAACAAATTCTGAAAGCTGGAAGATAGCCCGGAGTGGGGGGGTCAATTGTTCTATATCATGTAGGCTGATTATAAGAAAGGCTTAGAGCTGGGTGTGGGGGCGCACACCTTTAATCCCAGTGCTTGGGAGGCAGAGGCCAAGGAAGCTCTACCAGATCGGGGCTAGCCTGGTCTACATACTGAGTTCCAACATAGCCAAAGCTATGTAGAGATACCCTGTTGAACATAAAACTAGAGGCTAGAGAGCTGCTTAGAGGGGGGAGGGTTACCAAGTGCTGGGGTGTGAGAATCCTTTCCGTGCAGTGCCAAGCACCCCATCCCTGTGCTGTGTGCCCTTCTACTCGGCATGTATTTTTAATGCCAGCCTCAAATTGGTTTTCAAGTTCTAAAGTGTCCTCTGTGTGGCTATCCTGCGTCTCCTGTTTGGCCAAGTGCTTTTCTGGCCCGCTGCGAATGGTGTGTTTACTCTGCCTTGTATGAACTGAGAAGTAGGGAAAAGGCCGGCCTATGCTCCCCAGGTGCTGCAGAGTCGTCTTTGATGTCCGCAGAATATCTTGTGTAAACGGCTTCTGCTAGGTGTGTGTTGCCAGTGTGTTTTGAAATGAATTCTACCAGGCTGATCACACCACTTTGCTATGGAAACCACCCTCATAACAGAGCTCTCAAGATTTACTTTTTAAACAGCGTGGCTGAGGCGGTACATTGCCGGGCCAAAGTCACACGGATTGCTTTATGAGGAAGACAGGGTGAGATACTATTATCTCCTTTTTCCAGAATAAAGAAGCCAGGACACAGACAGATGGTTAAGTGTGACAGCACATGAGGAAGTGCTCGGATGGAGTGTGATGTGTGAGTGTATGCATGCACACATACATGAGTGATTTGAGTAGTGCATATGTATGCATACACATGTACTTTTGTAGCAAGGGGAGGATGGGCATCCTCTCGAGAAAGCTTTAATCAGATGACATTTCCACATCTGGCTGTTACTTTTCCATATGCAGGAGAAGCTGTTATCTATTTCAGTGATTAATCTTATTTGAGCTTTGAAACAGGGTCTTGAATACAGCCCAGGCTAGCCTCATACTCCTGACCTTCCTGAGAGCTAGGATTACAAACATGTGCTGTAATTTCAAGTTATTTGAAAATGTGATTTCAAAATTACAATCCAGAGATCTGGGCATGGTGAGTCCTCGCTGTAACCAAGATGAAGCTCACCGAATGCAGCATGGTCAGCCCTGCACATAGTGAGCTCCCTGGATACCGGGGAACATCACAGAAGAGAGGATGAGAGGGAAGAAGGAAGAGCCAAGTGATGGGGAGGAGGCCTGAGAAATGCTGCCTTCTGGGCATGGCATGGCTGCTGCATGTGTGAAATTATGGCAGCTGTGGTGCCTACATGGGGTCTCTTGGTAGTCCATCCATGGGTCAGGGAGGGGCTCACACATCCCTACCCCACCCTGGGAAACTGCTGACAAGTGGTGCACACTGGGGGAAGGGGAGTCACTGTCTTCAGTGGTACCTACATGTGGCCCCAATATGTGCCAATGGATAGCTCCACACTCCACGTGCTCAGGCAGACGATCCTGGTTAGACTCAATGGCTCACAAAACAAAAAAAAAGACATGAAGGTGAGAACGGGACTTATAGGGAGGGGGGTGATGGAGTTGGGGGATAAGGCAGTGAAAGCAACCAGAATGCAATATATGCGTGTGTGAACCAGCCAGACTAAATTCAATATAAAAAGAAAAACAATGGCCGCAAACAAATCCGCCTAGAGCGTTTATAACGGCACGCCTTTAAACCTCATTCACTTCTCGTGCGCCTTCTGGCTTACATACTTACTATTCTAATTTCTAAGAGCCCATTCCCTGAAGTAAATGAGCTACAGGCCAAATGAGGTGAAGGGCAGTTTGTCTGTGGCTTTGCTCTCCTTTTGTACTCCTCTGCCTGCCTTGTCCATAGAAAGAACAAGACAAATGACAGCCCATCTTCCACAAGACTTCAGTCCGTGGTCAGCAAGAGCAGGAAGAACAGAGCAATGAAGTCAGAGGTGAGACAGAGATCAGGTGCCAAGGAAACCAAAAAGAGCACACACACAGCTGCCAATCTGAAGACTTGTACGCAGGGAGGCGCTACTACTGTGAGAGCTCAGTGGTCAGGGGAAGCAAAGAGTTAACAGTCTGGAAATTGATGGACAGTGACAGTGACAGGGCACGGCAGGGCAGGGCAGGGTTAGTCAAACCAAGGCTCCAGATGGAAGGAAACAATTCTGTGGCCACTGGGAAATGCTCTGCGACCCACTTATTAGAAACATGAACATATTAAAGGCCTCGAGAAGTCCTGACATAAATACATAGCTCATTTCTTTTTACTTAGTGTTTAGTGTCCCACTTAAGATGCCCTTCCCTGTAGAGTGCTGTGGAGCATGCCTGTAATCCCAGTACTTGGGAGACAGAGGCAGTTGGATCTCTGGGAGTTCGAGGCCAGCCTGGTCTACAAAGTGAGTCTAGGACAGCCAAGGCTACACAGAGAATCCTATCTCAAGAGAAAGAAAGAGAGAGAGAGAGAGAGAGAGAGAGAGAGAGAGAGAGAGAGAGAGAGAGAGAGGTGGAAGGAAGCAAAGAAGGAAGGGAGAGAGGGAGGGAGGGAGAGGAAACCTTTCCCTCAAGATTGCAAATGCATTTTCTGCGTTCTCTTTCCACAGCTCGGTGGCTGTTTAGATCCGTGAACGGCATCTGTTTATTCTTGTGCGTGGGCTGTAAGATGGTGACTGCTGTCCCCACTTGTTCTTCTCTGCCTCAGCACAGAGCAGCATGGCTACGTCTCGGCAAGCCTGATAACCTGAGTTTGGGTCCCAGACCCACACAGCAGACAGAAGGACTCACTCCTGCAAGCTGTCCTCTAGTCTGCACATGTATCGTGGCACATGCATGAGCATGCACGCACACGTAAGCGCACACGCAAGCATGCACACACACACTTTTTAAAGATTAGTGAGTCTTAAAAAGAAAGTTCTGGAGATCCTTTACACAATGTGAACACACTACTTATAAGCTGTACATTTAATATGGGTGCTAAGTTGGTAAATCTCATGATCTGTTTATCAGCAACTAAACTTTTAAAAATTTCACAAAAAATTCTATTATAAACTCTAAAAACAACAAAAAGCATGCTGCAGCCATTTTTTTAATCTAGCAGATTGGCAAAACCCAAAAGTGTGATAATACAGTTGCAGGGACATTGGAACCAATGTCTTTGTATGTTGCCAGGGGACCACAAACGGTACCGTCTTCCTGGAGGGCAACCAGGCACTCTATAGCATCATCTGACAATGCATTGAAACATAAGAACTTCACTGATGCTTGTAACAGCCAAATGCCCATCTCTATGAGATTGCTTATATTTAGTCCAAACACACAGTGTAATAAAACACAGCTGTTTAAAAATTAAGGCGTTCTCTAGGTATTATTAGCAAGATGTAGCCAACATGAAATAAAAGTGCAGAAGAGGATGCAAGTGTTTTGCGGGAAAAGGAAACAAATAAGAGTCTATTCGAACTTCCACATTTCCTTCGTGTCCAGAAAGAAGTCGTGGAGAAGGGAATACGGGCAGACAACAGCAGAGGCTTAGGGCTCTAATGAGAAAGGCAGCATCCCGGACAGGAACTGATGGGACCAGAAGACTTTTCAGCATGTGCCTTTTTATGTCCTGGTCTCAGAATCATGTGACTTTATCAGTTGTGAAAAAACAAATGTTTAGAATGAATTTTAATGACACCAGGCGACATTAATCTTTTCATAGTACGATTTCCCAGGTGTCTATGCTGACAAGCAGCACCACTCAGGACACGGACATTCAGCGCTGAACAAGATGAAGGTCTCTTAAAACGTACATCCTACAGAGAATGCCAAATATACACATGTGTACACACACACACACATATGTGTACACACACATATATGTATTTATAAAATAATGTCCCAGTGGACATCTGAAAAACAAATGACAAAGCAAAGGGACAGGAATGGTGCGGAGGGTAGGAGTCGGGGCAGCACCTCGCAGGGAAGCTGTGATCAGGCAAGAAAGAGACAGCCTGGGAACAGTGCTCTCCAGATGGTGGAGGCCCTCAGGCTCAAGCTTGCTGTGCCCAAGAAAGAGCAAAAACACGTATTTAGCTGGGGTGAACGAAGGAGAAGGGTGGTGGGGCTGGTATCCAAATGTGCTCGGGAGCCAGACTGGGCTAGGTAGGGTATAGCAATGGCGGATGTGAGATGCCTCCCAGGGATGGATAGGTGCCTCACAGAGGCATCTGAAAGTTTCCAAAGGAGCTTGGCTTTTTAAGATTAGCAAAGGATTTTGGTTAAGACTCAGAAGTCCACACTGTCTGGCCTTTGGGTGGCTAAAAGACTGAAACATTTCAAGTCCAGCCGGGAGACAGCTGCTTCCCTGGTGACTGAGTCATTTATCACTCTGGCTTCTTGCCAAAGACTTCTACTCCCTCCCTAGCTTCGTGAACCAACTACAAACCAAATAACTCTGCCCAAGAAACTTTATTGCCTTAAGGAAGTTAACAGGCCAGGAATCTAGAATTACTGAGTTTCAGCAGACTTATGGGGGAACAAAGTGTGTGCTTCATTGCAGTCCTGGTGCCTTAGGACGCCATGTCCTGAGCACTCGTCCCACCAGCACTGCAGTCTGGTTCCGACTGCACACAGCAGTAAGCAGCAGGCTTGGAAGTAAAGGTCTGAGATGAAGACAGGGAGACCCTGGTGAACTTCTACATGAACTTCTATCTCAACACTCACCAGTGGCTTGGCAGGGTTGCTGGCTAAGAGCTCACCTTCTAACTCACAAATTCACTATGTCAAATTTTATGTCCATATTCAAAATCATACAATTGTCATGCATCCATTTTTTTAAAAAATCCATTGTAGTAAAAGGAAAATAGAAAATATCAACCCTTGCAACATCAAATGCAGCTTTAAAATCCTAGTAGCTACGTTTGAGAAGTCGGCGTGTTTACGTAGCAATGTGCAGTTCCCAGAATCCTAACCTCAAAACAAGGGCAGTAGAGGTGCTACTAATTTCATATATGATGCATATTTTACATATTATGACTGGGATTTCCACCCAACAAGTCAGTACAGGTGTCAAAAATCTTAAAATAGTTCTCTCAAGTCATGCGTTCTCAGGACACTTGCCTCTCCCATCCGTTCCATTCCGCCTCTCCTGCATCACTTCTCTTCTTTGAATATACACACCTCTACCCCAACCATCCCAGAGTGATATCTGCTAACACAAGCCTTAGAGTGACCGCAAGCAACACAGGATGAGACCTCAGCGTGGCTTGGGCATGTTCGCTCCCTGGGCTCTAGGCATAAACCCACTGCCACTTGTTTCCAGCTGTAAACACTCCCACTCGGTACAGGACATTAAAAAATCACTCTGTACAGCCAGGATTGGCCTGATCAGGATACTTGCTTCAGATTCTTACGGCTTCTCTTTCCATTTTACAGACGAAAACTCTTTGTGAAATGCCGAAACGTCCTAAGCAGGTCTAGTACAGAAGACACAAATCCGTGCAGCACATAATTGAATCTTATGGAAATTATCCTTGCAATTTGTCTGTATTAAAATGCCATGCAAGTTAAGAAACAAACAGAAACTACTTACGGAGGCGTGCTGCTGAAGTCTGGACTGACAGCGTGAAACTACCGGCAGCCCAGGATTCCCTCCTGTTAAACTTTGTCCCCTGCCTGCCTGGGTCTGGATGGAGTCCACGCAGATACATGTTTGCGGTGGCCTTGGAAGCTACCGCCCTACAGGGCAGGTAGGAGGGCTTATTGCTTTAACTCCTGCGTGTCAGCAGCATCTCAAAGGTCAAGTTCGATGTGTGCAAAGAGGTGAATGCAGTGAGGTCTAGAGAAAGCCTGAAGACTCCCATTATTCCTGATGGCTGGGCTTTGGTTACTGAGGGATTTCTCTTCTGTGTGTTGCAGGTTGGGAGGAGTACTTCAAGGATCTTGACTCTTATTTCAATAAAAGTTTCTCCTCCTCCTCCTCCCCCTTGGAGTGTGTACATTGTGCAATCGCAGCCAAAAGAGGCCTGAAGCTTGCTTCTCTGCTCGTGCTCTGTCAGCTCACGGCACCCACCTCTTCTTCTAGTGAGATAATGCAGGACTGCTTATAGATTTTGTGCTGCTTCTCTGACACGCAAGCCACCTGTTTTTGTAATCCGACTCTGCTTCCTTTGCCTGTAGGCTCTCCCTCTTGAATGGCTACATTTCCAGTCCTTTCCAGGAGCCTCTGCAGTTATAGCCATCACGGGCTATATGCACTAACTGTTCTGGGAACATTATCTTATTCTCTTCCAGGAAGCACATTTGGGATCATCTTCAGCTTTCCTTAGTCTGGTCCTCTGTATAAGACCTGACTTCCTCGCATCCTGGTGTCCCCACTATGAGAACCTGTAAAGTTACTCTACACAATTGACTTTGTCCATGTGATTGAATTTAAGAATCACATGAATGAAATGACGACGTTATTCACATCTAGACTCTGCCATGAGTGGCGAGCCCCTCCCAGCTGGAATTGGACAGTCACTAGGAGGGCTCCACAGATTGCTGCAGGCACAGTCTAAGGGACGCAGGTGGACTCGAAGCAGAGAAAGAGATCTGCCTTCAGAGCCTCCAGGAAGGATCGAAGCCATGAAAAAAACACTTGGCTTTAAGCCCAGTGAGACCCAGGTTGCACCTTAATCTGTAATCTTAATTTAGTTATTAAATTATGTGTATACATGCGTTCCTATAGGGAGGCGTGTGTTTGTACATGCAGCTGCCCATGGAAGCCAGAGGCAGCAGACACTGCAGCCACAGATGGCTGTGAGCCACACGACACAGGAACTAACACACAAGCTAGGGTCCTTTGAAAGAGCAGAAGATTCTCTTAACCACTGGGCCATCTTTCCAGCTCCCTGATTTGTAGTCATTTAAACTATAAGTTTGTGATCATTTTTACAGGGTGGAGAAGTAATATAGGTAGTTTAACTTCAAAATGTTCTCTTTTAATGTATAATAGTCAAGGCTTAGTAGAATATTCTAAGAAGCCTGATAAAGAAAAAGATATCGAAAATATAAAGACATAAAAAGAAAAAGATATCAAAAATATAAAGATATAAAAAAGATGTCCTTGGTCTGGAGGTAAGCACTTACTGTGTTTGATTTTTAATGCATCATATTCAACGTAGTAAACCTCAAGTCTTTGTCAGATAAACTGTTTAACATTAGGTACCTACTCTCCTTTTTAATTTTAATTTCCAGTGCTGGCACCAAACATACAAGCTGCTTGTGTGTGGACTCTTGTCTAGCTATAACTGAGAGAAAAAATAGGGATGGTTTTCAAATATATAAAGACAGTGTGATGGTTTGAATGAGCCGGGTCCCCATAGGCTCACAGATTCAATAGTGCTCCTCACAGCAGGGACTGGCACTATTGAGAAGGGTTAGGAGGTGTGGCCTTGTCGGAGGAGGTGTGTCACTGGAGGTGGGCTTCCAGGTTTTCAGAAGCCCAAGCCAGGCTTAGTGTTCTCTCCTCCTGCAGATGTAGAACTTCTCCAGCATGTCTGCCTGCACGCTGCCATGCTCCCCACCATGATGATAATGGACTATACTACTGAAACTATAAGCCAGCCCCGGTGAAATGCTTCTTTTATAAGAGTTGCTGTGGTCTGGGTGCCCCCTCCCAGCAATAGAATAGTAACTAAGAAGGATGCTCAACTCTATTCAGCATTGGGGAAAAAAAAAGGAGAATGACATCATCTTAATCTGTATTTTAACTTTAACTTACCAAAATGTTGTATAAGACAGTGCTGGGGAGGTTATGGGGAAATAATGGAAACGAAACTGGTAGCATCACTCTGAGAAACAAGGGGACAAATGATGAACACACAGACCCTTTAAACAAGCAGCAGCTAAAACCACACTTCCCATGTAAATCAAGACCTGTGCACATGGGTATCCACTGTGGCATAATTTGCAAAAGTAAAGGACGTGAGTCATATGGGAGCTGGTAAAGTCAGCTATAGTGCAGGTATCCAATGGGATATGGAGTGAAAAGTAAGGCAGTTTTGGGTTAATCATCAAAAATAAGCAAACTATACTAATTTAAAATATATATGCAGAAAAATGTATTTATATGCAGCTATGCACACACATGTGCACGCTCATGGGCATGGCTGAGGCAGGATGGGTATGCCTTTATATACCTCTCAGGAAGGATATTTAAGAAAACAGAAACAGCAGGCAGACTCTAGGATAACTGTGGCTCAAATGGTAGAAAACACACATATAACCTTTTGTGCTTTGGAACATTTTATCAAAGCTGATGTTATCAATTTGAAAATATGCTAAATGTAAGATGAGACTTGATAGCCTATGACCATATAGTGGAGGAGGAGGAGGTCCTCCTTGGTCTTAGACCTAGGGGAGGGGAATAGGGTGAAAGCAGGAGGGAGGGAGGAACAGGAGGATACAAGTGATGGGATAACAATTGAGTTGTAATCTGAATAAATTAATTAAATAATAAAAAATAGATTATAAACCGAAATAGAAAAATACAATACTTGAAAAGCTTTGTAAAAACAAATAAAGTCTAGGTTTCAGATAGTAACCATAGTAATTTCTTTGGGGGGGGGCTAGGTTTATATTTATTTTTATTAATTTATTTATTCACTTTATATCCCAGTCATAGCCCCCTCCCACTTCTCCTCCCAGCACCTTCCCTCCTCTATTTCTCAGAAAAGGGGAGCCCCCCCCTTATGCAGCCACCCCATCTCATCAAGTTTCATCAGAACTAAGTTTGTCCTCTTCCCCTGTGGCCTGGCAAGGTGGTCCCACCACTGGGGAAGTGATCAAAGGGCAGGCAACAGAGTCCACATCAGAGACAGCCTCTCTCCCCTTACTAGTGGGCCCACATGAAGCCTGAGCTGCCTTACTCTGTGTATAGGCCCTACGTCCAGGCCATGCTTGGTCCTTGGTTGGTGCTTCAGGCTCCACAGGCCCCTCTGGGCCTTGGTTAGTTGGCTCTGTTGGTCTCCTTGTGGATCTGGTAGAGGGAACAAGGTAGGAGAGGAACTGTGGAGAGAAATAAGGTGGGGAAAGAGGACAGAGAAAACCCGCAGAGAAAAGAGAAACTATGGGTGGAGGCATCTCTGGGGAAAGCTAGAAACCTAAGTCAGAGTAAGCCTCTGGGAGGATATGAGGGGGACTCTACCTGAGACTCGTAGAAGCAAGGGGCCATGGAGACCGAAGAGGACACCTTCTAACTAGACAAGACTCATAGTGGAGGGAGGGGAACACCAACCCACCCACAAAAACTTCCATCCAAAACTTGCCCTGCCTACAAGATATGCAGGGATAAAGATAGAACAGATAGAGCAGAGATTGAGAGAATGTCCAACCAATGCCTGGCCCAACCTGAGACCCACCTGATGGAAGAGAGCCAACCCCTGACACTATTAATGATATTCTGCTATGCTTGCAGACAGAGGCCTTTCAAGTTGTTTGAAACATGCTGAGACTCACAAACATTGGGCAGAGTGTAAGGAGTCTACTGGAAGAGCGTGGGTAAGGATGAAAGGATATAGAGGTGACGAGAGAACCACAGAGCCATACTAACTTCTTAATTTTGACAAGTAAGTCATAACCACAGAAGATGCTTAGATGAGAAGTTGGGAGAAAGTTATATGGGAACTTTTTGTACTATTTTTGCAACTTTTCTGTAAATCTAAAAAATTAATCCAAAAAATAAAAAGTTTATTCAAATAAAAAAACGTCTATCTGGCTTAGTTTTGTCTGGTTTGAGTCAGGGTCACTGGGTAGTTCAGGTTGGCCTTGAACTCGGGGCAAGCTCCTGCCTCAGCATCCTGAGTGCTGGGATTACAAGCTTGAGCCATTTTACCCATCTTTAAATGGGCATTTTAAACATTACCAGGGTGGGTTTGTGGTGGTGGTGGTGCAGTGGAGGGCTTGGAGAAAGGAGAGATAAGAAAGAGGCAAGACAAAAAGCCATGGGAACGATCTCGCCACGAGGAGATGAGGGCTTATGTTAAAACAAAGGTCTTGAGAATGTCTACACAGGACATTTCAGAAGGAAGCAGACAGGATGCTTGCAACAGCAGAGAAAAGCCAAACATGTAAGCAACAAGAGATGAAAATCAGAGGTGAGGAGTGAAATTGACAGTAGGCTGGCGAGAGGCTCTGCAGGTAAAGGGTGCTGCAAACTTGACAGCCTATGTTTGATACCCAATCCCATGTGGCAGGGAGAGAGAGAACAACCACCTCCCAAAAGTTGTCAGCCAAACTCCACACATACACTGTGCCACACGTGCACCCCGACCCCAATAAATAAATACAGGTGAAAAAAAATCACTTAATTCATTAATTCAACAACTATTGTTGGTGCCCACTATGCCAAGCACAGTGTATAACACTGGAAACATGAGGACAGATTTGTAAACACAGCATACGATAACCCCAAAATGTTTTGTCTAGATTCTCCAAAAGGGCATCTATCTAGACTTGGTGTAGGATAAGGGTACAAGCAAAGAGGTTGACCAAGAGAGGTGAGAAAATGGAGGATGGAGAAGTAGACACCGAGGCAAGAGACACAAACAGTTCAGGGACAAGAGTGGTGGCAAAAAGAAAAAGAAAAAGAAAAAAAAAAAAGGCAGGGAGCAAATAAGCAAAGGGCTTGGGAAAGCAGCAGGATGGGCCAGGAACAAACACTGAAGACACCACCAGACACGTGGTGTAAAAGAGGCCCTAGGGCAAAGGACTCACAAAGATGACCTCGCTTTCCTGTAAAGCAGAGCTGGAAGCCAAGAGGCACCCGGATGAAAAGGCCTTTGGGAATGGACGGCATCCTCTGCCCAGACCCTCGTGCGTGTGTGTTTGCTTGGAGCTACTGCTCCACCAGCTTTATGTGGGAGAAAATAAACTCAGGGGCAACAAGGCAAAATTTACACATGGCTTTCAGGCAAGCCTTGAGACTGAAGCATGGCAGGGGTGGAGGGGGGATCTGTACAGGATGGATTTTTCCTATTCCCAGGACAACAGGATGGAGTTCTAGACCCATGGCGGCGACAGTGGCAGTGGCACGGGGGGCCGGGTAGTACTTGGGCACGAATCTGAGACATTTGTCAGAGCAGCCTTGTCAGAATCTGGGACTGCTTTTAAAATTTGAGATACCAAGAATTTTAAAGATAACTCTGAATTGTGGCTTCACTTGGCCAATTACAAGGTATATTTCATTTTGAAAGAGGAAAAATAAAGAACAAAGTCTTAACCTGATCACACATGCCACTATCTCTCTCTTATATAACCACTCACTGTTTGCCCTACATGCATGTGGCTAAGGTTTAGCTACACACTTAAAGGGAAATCAGTGTCTAAGCAATAATATCTGAGTTCTAGCTCACATATACATGCAAGAATATGACTTGCGCATACCTGTGTGCCAGCTACATAATGTGGATGTATCTGTCACCGGAACCAGAGACCACACTTTGAATTTCTAAGCTATCTCAAATACAACTAAACTCATGACTTATGTATGATAACCAGGACCCAAATGGAAAGGCCGTTTTCATCCTTAATTTTCCACCAATTAAAATGAAGTACTATCTTTGCATTAAGTCTGCATAAGTAGAGATAATCATTGGCTTGAAAAGTTGGCTGCAATAGGTCTCACCTCATTGTAAACAGTCTGCTGCTGGCTGCAAGGTGATATTGTCACCTTGTAAAGGCTCGGCTGAAACCTTTGTGTGAGAAGTCACTAGAGGAATAAAAACAGAAGTATTGTACAAGAGTTCCTTGGAGATATCGAAAACTATGCCAAAGTAGTAATTTCTGTAAAATAGTGTCTCCCTTGGTTACTGCGTGAAGCACGTATTTACTCTTGAGGTAATGTAACTCTGATAGGGTCCCTTGCTGCCTACTAGAAAGAGGCTGCTAAGGGTAGCCCAAATCACAGCTTTCCCAAGTATTTGTGTTTCTAAGCTAAAAATTACCAACCAAGCAAGTGTAGTTCCTTATGCCAGTTTTATTTTTTATTTTTATTTTTGTTGTTGTTGTTGTTTTGTTTTTAAAACAGGATATCATCATGTAGCCCTGGCTGGCTTGAAACTCTTTGGGTAGACCAGGCTGGCCTTGAACTCACAGATATCCACCTACCTTTGCCTCCAAGGACTGGGATTAAGTTCATACGCCACCATGCCCAGCTGCCTGTATTCATTTTGTACACACAATTTGAAAATGCCTCTGAGGCCAGGAAAGAAAAGGTGAATACAACACCAACCTTGAAAGGCAGGCTTGGAGATTCCCTAAGTCATTCATTCAGTGCAGGCTGAGGCTCACAGTGAGTAGCGACCATTCGGACAGGTCACGTCTTGACGTCACCTCCTGCCTACAGCTGTCTGCTGTCACATTTGTCATTGCCATGCTTGGAGAAAGCCATCTGAATTGATAGGGCAGGGTTAGTAGATTCTTTTCATTTTCAACTTGCTTTCCATAAATCATGAGATCAACAGAACTCTCCATCAGCTACTTTTTATTCTAAATGTCTACTCAGAGAAAATGCAATACCACAGGCACTTTGGACGTCAGCTGAACAGAGAAAGTAGTAACAAACCCCCACTGGGGAGTTTGATATGAGAGAGACGTAGCACAGACTTCTATCTAGAAGTTCAACTCACACACACATGCACTAGCAGTCTGTCATCCAGTGTGCTGAGATACCGTAGTATGTAGTATATGTGCCCAGATATGAAATTCAGCTCTCTAGTGTGGAAGCTCCCACACTAGGAATAGTTTTACTTCCTTAACCTACTGCACCGCACAAATGTTATATATCACTTTCTATGCGTGCTACAACATGGAAAGCATTATAAAACATGGATAGAGATTGCATGTGTATAGTGGATACATACACAGATATGCATGTATGTCTGTATCTACACAAAAATATCACTCAACTTTAAGTCAATTAATGCAATATTATACAGCAATATAAACTAGCAATATATAACTGTTTATATTGACATGGTGAATCTCAACCTATCATTTCTTAAAGTATGTTCCAGAAAAAGATAATACATGTAATTTGATTTCACTTTTATGAGGTTTAAAAGAAAACACTTAAAATAGGCAGTGCTTGGATTAGGGATACACATGTATGTGGCATAAATACTTAGGGAAGTGAGAGCATTATTATTTTTTATTAATTTATTCTTGTTACATCTCAATGGTTATCCCATCCCTTGTATCCTCCCATTCTTCCCTCCCTCCCATTTTCCCCTTATTCCCCTCCCCTATGACTGTTCCTGAGGGGGATTTCCTCCCCCTGTAAGACAAATGGCAGTGCTCCGGTTTCCTAGCGGGGCCAGGGATGAGCACATAAGGCGATAGCAGGGAATGCCCAGGGATGCACGCACTCTCGCTGTGGTTACTGCAGAAACACACTTACTACCTACTCAATATGCAATAAACACCTTTTTTTTTTTTTAAAGCTTCGCTTTGTCCAAAGGTGGATAACAAATGAACCCACCCCTGTAGCAGCAGGAGTTTGTGGGGTGGGGAGAAGAGGGAGGAAGCAGAAAGCACCAAATTAGCCAGGACTTTCATAAAGTTCTTACACACTCACACACAACTTCGAGGTCTGAAATCTCCCCTAAACCCTGACATATTAAAGGGAAACTCCAGACTCTATAATTTAATAAGGCACCACATATAAACCTTAACATTAACTACAGATTTAAAGATTCAGGGTGAGCCCGGAGCGGTGGCACACACCTGTAATCCCAGCACTTAGGGAGGCAGAGGCAGGCAGATCTACAAAGCAAGTCCAGGACAGCCAAGGCTACACAGAGAAACCTTATCTTGAAAAACCAAAATATAATAAAAATAAAACAAAGATTCAGGGTTGTCAAACTGCCAGCTGAAGGATGAACTGCCCTGATACTTTTTAATGGCCTCGCTTGTGACAAGACATTTACAGAAGAGAAATGCTCTAACCCAGGACTCCCAACCTCCCTAATGCTGCGACCTTTTAACGCACCACCTCATGTTGTGGGGACCACCCCAAAACACAAACTTATTTCATTGCTACTTCATAACTGTAATTTTACTATTGTTATGAATTGTAAGGTAAATACCCGGCGTGTGCTGCCTCGCCTGCAGCGGGTGAGACCCACAGGTTAAGAATGGCTGCAGTCAAAAAGCCTGTTTACTGATGCCATTTCAGGCCAGGCTTATAAAGCTTTGAGAGCAATGGGTTGTGTTTCAACTCAGAGAACTGCTAAGAAAAACACACCGAAGATGTTTTAAGAATCTTTGTGCCTAAAAGCTGCGAAGGGTAAAGGTGCTGGCCACAAGCCTGCAGCCAAGATTCCAGCTCCCGGCCCCACATGTCGGGTAAGGATGGGCAAGCTGTCCTCCGACCACCACATGCAAGCTGAGAACACACACACACACACACACACACACACACACACACACACACACACAAATGTAAAACAATAAAATAATAAAATAAAGAAGTCTCTGTCTCCTGTACTTGAAGGCTAGCTGGGGAGAGGGGCTTTTTTTCTAAGGACTAAAAGAAAGAATATGCTTCCAAGTTCCTTTTTTCCCCCCTCAAGTTCCTTAAATGTATTTTTAATCAAAATATTAAAAAAAAAAAAACTTGAGTTCCAGGTCTCCTTTTTATATTAAAACAAACAAGATAAAAGCAGCCACTTAAAACCAGATGGGTTAATGTTTACACAGAGGCAGCTTTTCCCAGGTGTGTTTTCCTTTAAAGTCTGAATGGTCCAATGACCTTGCTGGAATTCCCCGTCAGCCGGGAGTATCTGCTGGACTTCCAAACAGAAACTGCTTCACATGACACACTAGGATGGTATGCCAAGCCTCATCCGTGCCTGCACCGTGAGCCAGTGGTTACGACTACAGATGAATCGATAAGCTTTACGCAGAATGAAAAGCCTTTTCTGTCTCAGGCCGCTTAGGAAAGTATCAAATTTCATTGTAGCTCACATTATATAGAGTCAGTATACTCACAAGTTATGGCTCCCACCGTACAGGCCTGTTTTCAAATACAAAGTACACTGTGCTGGAGGGAGAATTTGAATCCACACCTGACTCCCATTACTTTGGGGTAACCTGGATGGTGTGGCACCTTCACTGTTTGTATTTGAGAATTCCTAAAACATCTATCTTTGTAGAAAAGGCATTTGGAAACTGCGGTGAGTTGGCCACGCAACCTGTTCTTTGCAGTTTGAGCCAATTATGAGGCAGAAGTCAACACAGAAGGTACAGAGGGCGACGAACCCTGCCCATCCCCCACCTAGCCACACCTCTGGCTCCTCCCTGGGCATTCCTCCTCTCAATTTCAGACGCTGAAATCACAGTAAATGCTGCCATGCACCTCGGCCCAGCAAATTGCTTTTCTTTCAAACACTGTTTTCAGGGTTAAAAGGTTTTTAAAAAGTGACATTTCACAGTCTGAGTTTCTACAGAAGTTTTTATTAATGTTTCAGATGTTGCAGTGGGACAACTTGTTCTAGAATATCTGAGTAGTGGCTGACATCTATTACACAGGTCACAAGTTCTAGAATTGTTTTTTAATTCTGTAAATTTTTAAAGGGGGTAGAGAGAGATGGCTTATTTATTTATTTATTTATTTTGGTTTTTGGAGATAGGGTTTCTCTGTGTAGCCTTGGCTGTCCTGGACTTGCACTGTAGACCGCCAGGCTGGCCTCGAACTAACAGAGATCCACCTGCCTCTGCCTCCCGAGTGCTGGGATTAAAGGCGTGCACCACCACCGCCTGGCTTGTTACGAGTATTTCTAATTTAAATATATTTAGTCTTAAAAATCACTTTATGTGTATGAGTATTTTGCTTGCATGTATTGTGGCGATTTAAATAAAAAAAAGCCCACACAGGCTCATCGGGAGCGGCACTGTTAGCTGTTGTGGCCTTGCTGGGGTCAGGGTGCCCTTACTGGAGGAGGTGTTACTGTGGTGCAGGTGTCAAGTGCTCAAGCCAGGCCCAGGGTCAGGCTCCTTCTGCTTCCTGCGAATCCAG
This sequence comes from Acomys percivali, assembly GCA_907169655.1. Taxonomy (NCBI): domain Eukaryota; kingdom Metazoa; phylum Chordata; class Mammalia; order Rodentia; family Muridae; genus Acomys; species Acomys percivali. The sequence continues at coordinate 76,141,426 of OU015745.1, read as the reverse complement.
TTGTAGGAATCTCAGCTACTTCTCCAGCGCTGTGTCTGCCTGCATGCCATGGTGACATGGACTAAACCTCTGAATTGTAAGCCAGCCCATTAAATTTTGCTTTGTAAGAGTTGCAGCGGTCATGGTGTCTCTTCACGCCAACAGAAACCCTACAACATGTACACATGTGTAACCCTGATGCCTGTGCAGACAAAACCCAGGGATCAGATGCCCAGGAACTGAAGATAAGTGACCGTGAGTCCCATGTGGTCCTGGGAACCAAACTTAGGACGTCTGCAAGAGCAGCAAGAACGCTGAACCCACTCAGCCATCTCTCCAGCCCCTTGGAACTGTTTTTGAGGCAGGGTCTCACACAGGCTAGCCTGGCCTTGAGGGCCTGGGACTCCTGAGGCCAGGATGACAGGGGCACTTCACCATCATGAGTGTAGGCAGAGCCAGGGATGGGTTCCAGGGCCTCCCAACTGAGCTATCGTCCCCTTAAGGGACATAGTTGAAGCATTGGCGTATTAACTAGAAAGTACCGAAGGCTGCTGTTTAGAGGCTAAACTCCTCTACTGGGACCCAATACACAAGGCTAAAAATCGAAATTCAGTCACCCAACTGAAGTTCAACCCAGCGAAGTTGAAACTGAGCCACTGCTCTGACCTTCTGAAGAACCAGAAGGTCAGAAGGTCAGAGCCAAACTTCCCAAGTAGGTTAGTTCTAACTGGCAGGATTAGGTTCCTCTGCCTCAGTCCCTATAGCTCAGGGGTGTGTGTGTGTGTGTGTGTGTGTGTGTGTGTGTGTGTGTGTGTGTG
>OU015745.1:76119871-76140619 GCA_907169655.1 Acomys percivali | reverse complement strand
GTGTGTGTGTGTGTGTGTGTGTGTGTGTGTGTGTGTGTGTGTGTGTGTGTGTGTGTGTGTGTGTAATCCTGATATAAATCAGTGGTTTTTCTGCTCTTCCATCTCCTGTCCCATCTTCCAAGGAAATGGCCAGTCTTGTCACTGCCTTCTTTTTCTTTTTTCTCCCCTCAAGACAGGGTCTCTCTGTGTAGTCTTAGCTGTCCTGGAACTCTCTCTGTAGACCTGGCTGGCCTCGAACTCATAGAGATCCACCTTTCTGTCTCCCGAGTGCTGGGATTAAAGGCATGCACCATCAGGGGGCTACCCGGTGGCTACTTTCTTCAAGGCCTTTTCTGCCTCTAAAACTTGTGCCCAGGTCCTCAGAGCACGCATTCTACTTTGTGGAATGAAACGTCCAGACTCTATATTGTTGGGCCTCTTTACTTTCCAAGCGTGACGTCACACTAACCACAGGGCTGACTTGAAGGCCAGCTGTCTTTCTGTCCAGGTCCTTAGTGTCCCCTGCTCCTCCAGTTTACTGAGAACAACGAATGGGCTACTAACTCCACAAGCACTTGCAACTCAGATCTTCCAAATAAAGGCAAGATTCAAAAAGTAAGAGTTGGGACAGAGAGGAAAAAATAGGTCATCAAATCATTTTCTCTCAGAGTTCTCACCCCCACTTCTACTCCCCTAGTCTCAGCTACTTTGTAAAGTAAAATAAAATTTGAAAAGTAAATTTTATGGTTCTTTCCTAAAGTTCCTGAAACCTTCAATCAGTGAACGTATCTTGTATGTTAATGAGTGGGGTGGGGGGAGGAGTGGGGGGCTGGGGGTGTGCGGGGTAGGGGGGCACAACAAAGACAGAGGTAAGACTAGACCCAGGGAGAACACAGGGGCTTACAGTCAAGTAAGCCAATGTGGCAGTTAATCACAGCTGAGTAATGAGGTGTCATAAAAACCCAAAGGAGGAGCAGGGGAGATGGCTCAGTGGTTAAGAGCACTGTCTGCTCTTCCAGAGGTTCTGAGTTCTGTTCCCAGCAACCACATGGTGGCTCACAACCATCTAGAATGAGATCTGGGGCCCTCTACTAGCGTGAAGGGGAACAGGCAGGTAAAACACTGTATACATAACAAGCAAATAAATCTTAAAAACAAACAAACAAACAAAAACAAAGGAACGTTGGACAGCTCAGCAATGGGAATTTCTGTGTGAACTTCAGCAAATAGACTGAATTGGAGGAGGAATCTGTGGTAACAGCGACTTGCAGCTGCTTAGTTGAGCAACCTGGAGCGGGCAGTTGCATCTGAAGTAACAAGAGGTTAGTCTCTGTGAAATGAAACCTCAGCCCCCGAACCATAAGTTAATGCAGCCACTTTCACACAGGTGTGAAAAACGTTTTATTTCCCTTGACACATGCCCTTTCCCTGGGCCAGCCTGGCTGTGCTCGATTGAGAGACACACCCAACTCAAAGAGTGGAACAAACATCTGAAGGCTCATCTTCTGGTGGGACTGCAAATTTGGACACGGTAGAGCGCCACAGCCAGCCATGCCCCTGACACATTCCTGACACGGGACACAAATGTCAGGCTCGAGTGGCTGGAGGTGTAAAATATACCATTTCTTCCTTGTGATGGGAAGTAAAAGAAGAAAGCATGTCCAATTTGCTGTCTTTTCAGCGGTTTTGAGTGACCGACACGAATGCTGATAGAATTGGAGATTTTTGAACGCCTGGAAAATGCAGAGCACCAGACAGCCTGAAGTACCAAACACAGACACCAGAGGGAGCGAGGGAGCAATAAACCCTTACAAGTTCCTGAAAAGAAAGCTCTCCAATTGGGAAATTACATACACACACAATTCAGAGAACACACACCCGTAAAAGACTCGAGAGGTTCCAAAACTTTTTAGCTGATGGTTAAAGGTCCTCTCTGTACAAAGATAGTCTATAAAATGACTGGGAAAGGAGCCTGCTACTTTGTTCTCTTGGTATGTCTCATGGGATGCAAATACGGGAGGAAATATCATAGGAACCACAGAGATCAAACCTAGCCAGGCATGGCAGCTCCTCCCTGTAAACTCAACACATGGGCAGGCTGAGGCAGGAGGACGGCCCTGAATAGGAAGCCAGCTTGAGCTGCAGAGTGAGACCTTCTGCAAAACGAAACTAACAATAAAACAAACCACCCATGGGTCCATAAAAGCTGAAGAAGTCAGAGAAGGAATGAAAAGCAATGCTATTAAAGAAACTCAAGGCACTACAAGACACAACACAAATAGCCAATAAGCTCTTAGAAGGGATGATGCAGGAACAAGATGACGATACCAACAAAGTGACAGAAATTATTTAAACTAACCAAACAAAAAATACAGAGGTGGAGAACACAGCAACTGAGTTGAAAATTTCAACAGTTTTTCAAGTTTACAAGTGAGGGGATAACAACTGGGATGTAATCTGAACAAATTATAATAAAAATGACACAAGAAAATTTCAACAATTTTAAACATCTTATTTGATAAAGTAACTCCGCAAATGTGGGACAGAAAGAGCACTTTAGAAAAGTGACACCTGAGTGACTGAGAAGCCATCAAGGTGGCCAATCAATCTGTCACACAGGCAAGAGCGCCTAACCATTGTCAGTGGCTTTCTCTACAGAAGCAATACAGAGCAGAGACACCAGAAAGATGAGTTCCGAAATTCTACAAGATATACCCACCCAGAGCACTACACCAAGCAAAGCCTTCCTCAGGAATGAAAGAAGGAAAAAAAACCTTCATAGGTAAAACCTACACAAGGTGGGGGAAGGGAGGCTGAGGAATTAGGTAATATGCTAACCTGAACCTCACTAAGGAAGGGACCAGAAAGAGTGAAGGAAATGACACATGGAATGAGGGAGGAACATTCTATGAACAGAAAACAACACATGCACACACACACACACACACACACACACACACACACACACACACAAAGTCTCTCGGAACTGTTGGGGTTGGTCTGGTGCTATGTATTTTAATGCTAAATACTGCTCTCCATGATCTCGTTTCAGTCCAGATGAGCACAGTTTCACGTCCACCAAGTGATGCTCTGGAAACCTTGCTCCCCAATTTAAAGTTGGATGGTTAATAAAAGCAGCTGGAAGCCTGTAATTAGGCAGAAGAGGAGTAGGTGGAGCTTAGGTTCTTGAGCTTGGGGTGAGATGGGGACCACAAAGTCAGGGAGAGAAGCAGGAAGTGGAGAGAGAGGAAAGCGCCATGGGTCAGTATGGACAATGAACAGGTGGCCAGGCTGGCCTGATGGAACAGAAGCAGCCCAGGCAGGAACAATTATGGCAGTAACTTGGGGTATGTAACTGGGAAACGGCAAAGTAGCTTAGAGGGTTGATATCTGCCCAGTTATGGTATTTTAAAGCTGGTTTAATAAGTCGCTGGGTCTCTCTGTGTCAATTATTTGGGAACTGGTGTAGAGAAGCCCTCTAGAGTCTAGTATTCCACTGCCACATGAAACAGTGAATCAGGGAAGGTGACATCATCCTGGGGAGGTAAAGGAAGCCCCTCCAGCATCCCACGGAGTGACGGCATGGCTGCCTTTCAGTTGTTCACTGGGTTGAATTGGCAGAGGAAGAAGCATTAGTCAGCAACTGCAAAGCGGGAGGACTGAGTCTGCCACAGTCACGGTGGAGGCAGCGAGGCTTTCCAAAGCCTCGGATTGTGAGGGTGGCACCAAGCTGGAGGACAGGGATGAATGGGATCATCTGTGAGTGAGTTGGGGGAAACTGAAGAGTAGTTTCATAGGAGCAAAGACTAGGAGTTCAAACTTGAGTGTGCTAAACATTTGAGATGCACAGTAGACATAGAGTGTACAGAAGTGACCTCATCAGTCACTGTCCTTCCCTGGAAACATCTTGGTTGGTGTTGAGTACATCTTACCTTTGGCTCTCCTCTGACTGTTCACTCTGGTGTTTGCCGTGGCGTTGTATGCACAAGTCTAGGGTGTAGAGGAAGGGGTGCAGACTAGAGACGAAACAAGAATTATAGAGCCATCAAAGTAGATGAAATCATCAAGAAAAGGGATTATAGAGTTGTAAGAGATGAAAGAGAGAAAGGCAAAGAGAGAACAAAAACACACAAGGATTGAGTTCCAGGGCCCCCCAACAAACAGAGGCCAAGGAATTGAGAAGGGAGCAGCACACACTAGAATGAACAGTCAAAGAACCTGAAGGTGAGACGTCCTGAGGGCCAACTGAAGGATGCTTCCAGGGACGCGTGCGCTTTACTTGATGGCCACAGATCCAATTTAATACAAATTTATCAAACCTGAAATAGCTTTAATATTTTAGGATCTATATTCATTAAGAACAGATATTAGGCAAAAATATGTAATGTGGTTTTCAAGCATAGCAAATACTTCTGCCAGCTGTTATATTTAAATATGTACATGGATATTTATCTGGGAGATTTTTAACGTGCATTTGTTGAGTATGTGTGAACATGCCACAGGACGCGTGTGGGGCTGAGGACAATTGCAGGAGTTGGCGCTCTTCCTGTGCAGGCCCCAGGACCAGATGCACGGTAGATTTGGCAGCAAGGACCTTCACCTGCTGACCCATTTCAAAGGCTCTGCATCTAGAACATTTGTTGACATTTTAGTCTAAAGGTTGACAGTAAGATGGTAAGAGCAAAAAGAAGTTTTAGCTATACTTGTTTTGTGAAAGCGTGGGCCCTTGTCTGCAGGCAGAGGAGACTCTCCCTCCTGGTAAGCTTAGTGCTCAGACACAGGTGAGGGACCCACATTTAATGCAAATGTGTTAAAAAGCTAGTTCCTGAGATGGCTCAGAGGTTAAGAGCACTGACTGCTCTTCCAGAGGTCATGAGTTCAATTCCCAGCAACCACATGGTGGCTCACAACCATCTATAATGAGATCTGATGCCCTCTTCTGGCCTGCAGGTGTACATGCAGGCAGAGCACTGTATACATAATAATAAATAAATAAATCTTAAAAAAAAAAAAAAAGCTAGTTCCTTGCAGACCCTAACCCACACAAAACGTGTCAAAAGGTGGCTCTTTGAAGAAAAACGTATCAAAGGTGCCCTGGAGACAGGCCCCAGGAAGTGTCCTGGTAGTGTCTCCTGATATTCAGGTGCCCTTGGTTTAAAAACCCAGAGGTTGGAGGTGTGGGGAGCACACTCCCCATTTCTCCCTCCGTAGCTCCCTGTCCTTGTCTTTCTTTCTTTCTTTCCTTCCTCTCCTTTCTTTCGTTTGTTCTTTCTTTCTTTTATCATTAAGCTTAGTGAATTAAAGTCTAGTTCTTTGACTCTTGATTGCCTTTATTTTAACCAAGTGCAGTCGGTTATCTGGCCTTTCACAAGCCAGAGGCTCCCTTCCGCCTCTGGAAGGGACCCGGATTTCCATTGTCTCAACCCCGGCTGAGCATGGCTGCCCTGCGCTCCCTCCCTGCCCCGAAGGCCTTCCTTATGACCGGTTTTCAGGACAGAGCCTTCAGCTAGCCTCCAGAAGGCTGAAAAAAATACTCTGTGACCAGATTCTCAGCTCAGCCTCCCGGAGAAAGGAACCCACAGGGAAGCTAATATGTATCATAATCCCCACCCCCCAAAAAAAGAAAAAAAAGAAAGCAACGTTTTGTAAAGTTCCATCACCATGGAGACCTTCTAGGCCTGCTTCCGTTCACTCTGCTGGGTCTTCTGAGTTCACATCATTTGGAAGGCACTGAGTTAAAAGCTTTGGCATATTTTTGTCCTTACTATATGTCAAAACTTGTGTCAGCAAAGCTGATGTAGGGTATTTTCTTTCTGCCACTTCAACACTTTTACTGGAAACAAGATCTGCTTCCACATTACTTATGCTGGAATGCATGATATTCTTTGTGTTATTTTTATACCGATGCATCTGCCTGTCCTTGGGCTTTCTTATTCATCACCGAATGCCAAAATGAAAATACTTCATCTCCTGAAAAACCGGAAGCGAAAGTTGCCAAATAGTAGAATGGTCTCAACTAACACTTTTTAAAGGACTTTCCTACAGACTATCGGCAACATACATTTGTTAGAGGATCTTTGGTCCCACTGTGGTCCCTGAGATTGAACTGTAAATCCCTGGTTCTTGTGGTTGAGCCCTAACACACACCTTTAATCCAAGAACTTTCTGTTTATTGTAAACGGGTGATTGGGTGTGGTTCAGCCAGCCTTACATACACCTTTAATCCAAGAGCTATCTGCACACAGGGTTTAATAAAGTGGACCCTAGGTCAAGAGGTGGAGCAAGAAACCAGCTGACAGGGATTAGAGTAGAGGGACTTTGAGTTGAGGGGTATTTTAGAAGGGGCCTTTGGTGCTTCTTTAGCTTGGGATTTTAGCTTGGCTCTTAGCTCTCTAGCTCTGAGGCCTTTGAGCTAGCAAGCCTTTGGCCTTAGGTTTTAGGCCTTTTCCTCCTGGGCTGTCAGCTGAGCTGGTGAGCTTTTTAGGCTTTCTCCACTGGGACATGAGCTTAGTAGGAAGATCAGTTGGTGCTTTCTCTGCCTCTCTGAGCTAGGCTCCTGAGTCTTTATTGGCAAAATAGAATGATTAGGGGTTTTCAATTAAAACAACATATATTGTTAATGTGTTTGGCCAAGTTTCTTCTCCTTATGAAGTCCAGGGTGAAAGGCCACAGAATGGAACTACCCATAGGGCGGACCCTCCTCCTCTGTCAAACAACCTCATCACGATGACTCCTGACAGGTGTGCCCAGAAGCATGCTTCCTTGGAGGTTCTAGACACACACACACACACACACACACACACACACACACACATCAGAAGACAAGTTGCAGGAATCAGTTCTCTCCTTCCAAAAGGAGAGTTTTCCTGCCAGCCCTTGTGACCATCTTATAATGCAAAAATATGTTCAATACAACTTCAAAAGCCTCCATAGTCTATAACAATTCCAACACTGTTCAAAAGTCCAGGGTCTTATTTGAGACTTGAGGCAATCTCTTAATGTGAATGCCTAGAAAATAAAAATACAGGTTACCTAGTTCCAAAATGCAATGATGTGAACAACCATTCCTGCTCCCTAGGGGAGGGATGGAGGCACAGCAAGGAATAATTACACAAAAGCAAGACTAAAACTCAAAAGAGAGAAAAGAACAAGCTTGCAGTACCGTGTCTGGCACTGGGTGCTTGTGTTGGGATCTTCTGGCTTCAAAATTCAAAGGGATTAGGTAGCCGCATCCTTCCAGACATGCTGCCTGAGCACACACAACATGGAGTCAGCTTCACTCCACAGATGCAGCTTTCCTTGTTGCATGTTTCACAGCTCTGACATCAACATTATAACTTAAGACTTCACATCCGCGGCTTCGTGCGGTGGCCTCTCGGGCCCCTTGTGGGGACCATAACCTTACCATAGTGCCTGGTCTCAGCTGCTCTCTTTAATTGTGGAGCAAAAATCCACTATGTCCTCAGTCTTGTGTCCTTCACTGATTTCAAAGCTGCCAAGTTCTGCTAGCTCCCGCCTGGCTCTCTGGCCCACAGTCGTACCAGCTTCTGAGTGCTGACCCCAAGGAACTCTTCAGGCAACTGCTTCAAGGGACCAAGAACCCACTCAGTTTAGGCTTTCTTCCTTCGACAGTGTTTGTATCCTGATAAAATGGAGAACCCGATGGGGGAGAATTCGCCCTCAGGGCCTTTCTTACTGTCCAGTGAGACACAGCTTTCTCTTCGGTGATGGTGCTTTCCCAGCACCGGCCTGATCATACTCTGTCTTGAGACTTTTCCCTGCCAAATTAGTTTACTCCTTTTAAATTCTACTAAAGGTTTTAGGACATAGGCACATGAACAGCGTCACACCCAGTCCACCATGAGCCCTTATTCTCCTCTGCAGCACATGTCTTCACTCTCCACAGCTCTCCTCATTCTGTCTATGGCCTTCCCACTAAGCTCTGCCTGCAATAGCCAAAGAGTTTCCTTGCCCAGAGTTCTACGCTTGTCCACATTCTTCCCACAAACTAGTTTCAAGGGCCCGTTGGCAACATGTTCAAGCTTGTTCCATCAAAGGCCTCAGCTCATGGTATCAAGTTTCTCAGTTACTACCCCTGCTGCTGTGATGGAGACCCCGGAAAGGCCACTAAGGAAGGAGGACATTATTTTGGCTCACGGCTCAAGAGCGCAGCCCACTGTGCCATGGCAGTCAAAGCCTCAGGACTCCTGAGCAGCTGGTCACACTGTGTCCACAGTCAGGAAGAGCAGGATGATGAAGCTGCCGCTCTGCCTGCTTTCCTCTCCTCATGGAGTCCAGGTGAAAGCCTGCAGAATGGAGCCACCCATAGGGTGGGCCCTCCTACTTCAAACAACCTTATCAAGATGACTCCTGACAGCTGTGTCTGGAGGCGTGCTTCCTAGGAGGTTCTAGATGCTATCAAGTTGCCTATCAATACTCTTCATCTCAAGTGCAACACAAACTACAATAATAATAACAATAATAATAATAACAATAACAACAACAGTAGTAGTAATAGTAGTAGTAGTAGTAATACTACTACTAATAATACTAATACAAATACTAATACTAATACTAATACTAATAATAGTGGCTAATCAGGTAAGGCCCTGAGGGACTATTGTAAGGTTTTAGATTTATATGTGGAATGAGATGTTACTCAGGGTTCTGAGCAATAGATGTTAAATGAGCTAAAAGTTACTACACTTAAGTATCTAGATGACAACTTGCAGATGGGGGAAGGACTGGTTACCAAAAGCTTACTGAAGCTCCACTGCCTCCTAGGCATTCCCCAGCACTGGGCATATAGTAGTAAATAAAACACATGCCAGTGTTTGGCTTCATCAAGACCAGTCTGCTGACATACAAGGCAACCAACACATGAGTAAGTAAGCAAATGCTATGGTGTGCGAGGAAAAGAAGTAAGCAATGACAGGGGAGGGATGCCTAGTCTAGTCTGAGGTGTGGGAGAAAGCTTCTTTTGAAGAAATACTATTTGGAGAGAGATTGGCAGTGTGAGTTCAATAAGCAGGGTTAGGATGCTGTATTAGCTACTTTTCTGTTGCTGTGATAAAACATTATGACTAAAGGCAACTTAAAAAAGAAAGAATTTATTTGCGTTTAAAGTTCCAAAGGGTTAAGAGTCCAGTCCATCACGGTGCCAGGGAGGGTATGGCAGCAAGTGGCAGGCATGGCAGTGGGGGCAGGAAAATAAAAGCTCACATCTCAATCACTAGTACAAAGCAGAGAGAACACACTGGAAGTAGGATAGGGCCCCAGGTTCTCAGATGCTCCTCCAGTGCAAGGCTGCACCTCCTGAGCAGTGCTACCCACTGAGGACCAAGTGTTCTAGTGTCTGCAACTAGGGGGACATCCCTCAGTCAAACCACCAGAGACAACAGAACAGGGGAACTGGAATGTCAGTGCAGCTGCTGCTTAATGCACTAAACATTTTGGGCTGAATTCTAAAGGCAATAAAACCTCAAGAATTTAAATCAGGGGACCCAAAAGATTACAACTACATTGAAAAAAAAAGATTACTATAAATGCAGTGGTTTAGAGGAGAAAAGAGTAAATACAGAAAACCAACCAAGACTCCTTTATAGAAGTTCAGGCAAACATGACAACAGAGAAGGATGCAGGGTTAGATCTGAAAGAGGTGACTTAGAGGTATTTAGAAGATGGACAAGAGAGGCTGGTGGCAGGCTAGACTCACAGGGGCTGAAGGCAGTAGACAAGGAGAGCCAGCACAGCCACGTCCTGGGTTTGGGGCTTTTTCACAGGCAGCTAGTATTTTTTACATGGTCATGAAGATCAACATGGTTTCTGGTTTAGGGGAGGATCAAGGAACAACAGAATGTCAGTTACAGACAGGAGAGTCCTCTTCACCACCGCTGCCAACTGCCATACGTCTAACAGCCTCCTCGACTCTCAAAATCTAGCAATTTGTTCTGTCTCCACCGATGCAAGAAGCTTGGCCATGACTAGGAAACAAGTAGCTAGTGCCTCCACTTTACATCTCTTGACAAATGTTTACATCCCTAGGATTGTATACACTTATGTGATTTGCATAAGGAGAAAAATCAGTGCTTTGTACAGCCTTCTGCTAAATTTAACCAAGCAATTCCAAGGCACCAAGTACTTCAGAGCAGTGAAGGGAGAAACAAGGCTACAGAGATGGTTCCGGAGGTAGAACGCTTGGTACATAAACATGAGGACCTGAGTTCAGATTCCCAACACCTTCATAAAAGCTGAGTGGCCTGTGCACTGCATGTTTGTGTGTCTGTGTCCAGTGTTGTTCCTCATGTGCTGTTCCTTAGTACCATCCATCCTTTTTTGTTTGTCTGATATAGAATCTCTCATTGGTCTGGCACACACACACTAAAATAAATACCTCCTCACTCTTAAATTGGAATGTATGACCTCTGGAAGAAACCACTCCATACTGTAACAGCCGCCCTCTGATAACTGATGATGTCCTCAAAGAGGACATGTCTGTTTTTATGGGAAGCAATTGAATAAGCTGATTACAGTGAGCTTATCTTTATCTTAAATTGTTAACATAAAGATGAACTTAGTAAGGTACTTTGCAAGAATGAGAATATGAGTTTGATCTTTAGAATCCGCATTTGGGGGGAAAGCAGACATCTTGGTGTGGGTTTATAGTCTCAGCGGTGGGGAAGCAGAAACAGGCAGATCCCTGGGGCTCAGGGGCCAGCCAGCCTTGTCTTCTTGACCACTGGCCAGTTCCAGACCAATGAGAGATTCTATATCAGACAAACAAAAAAGGATGGATGGTACATAAGGAACAGCACATGAGGAACAACACTGGACACAGACACACAAACATGCACTCACACACATACACACACTCTCACTCACATATACATACACTCATACACTCACACACTCACTCAAACATCACTCACATACATGCTCTCACATACACTCATATGCTCATACATACACCCACATATAATCATTCACACTTATACACACTCACACACATACAACACATGCTCACACACACTCACTCACATGCTCTCACATACAAACACTCACATATATAAATACACTCACACACTCACACTCTCATACACATACACTCACACATGATCTCACACACACATACACTCATACACACATGTTCATACATATACTCACACACAATCACTCACACACACATACTCACACACATATTCACATATACTCATTCACTCTCACACACACACATACACTAACACACATGTTCACATACACATTCACACATGCTCACACACTTACATACACTTATACACACTCATGCACACACACATCAAATAAAATAAAATAAAATTCTGAAAGTAAAATATTAGCATAGTTTTTCTAATACATCAAAGTTGAACCAATCATTAAGTATTCTAAGTGCCAGAATAAACAGTAGTACAAGCTACCTGGCTTTCTCTTTTTTTATGAAACACAAAGTATTTCAATTAAACCAAATGTCATTGATATTAAGTAAGTATTGATTCCTTACTCGCAAATATAAAGGGAAATGAAATGATGACTCTCCAGGAAATTAAAATGTGCACAGAGGCACTAGAACTAAAATTAACACTTTGAAAACTACGATGACAACACACAAGAAAAAATTAATTACCACTGCACATTTTCTACGTATAAAAATGGAAACAGCATTCACTCTTGCCATGGGAGAGACACTAGAAGTACCCTGCTCTGCATTCTTCCATTTAAACAACAGCTGCCCAATGAAATGAAGATCCAGAGAGATGCTCTGACCGTCCCAGGCATGGTGGTTTTTAGGGAAGCAATTGAATAAGCTGATTACAGTGAGCTTTTCTTTATCTTAAATTGTTAACATAAAGATGAACTTAGTAAGGTACTTTGCAAGAATGAGAATATGAGTTTGTATGTGCACATGTATGGGCGTGAGCACGTGTGTGTGTGTGTGTGTGTGTGTGTGTGTTTGTGTAGATGGGTACCTCCATGAGAACAGGGTATCAGATCCCTTGAAGCTGGACCTGCACTTACAGCTGTCTGCAGATGCAGGGCTTGTTATATGAGTGCTGGGATCCAGACTTTGGTCCTTATAACCGAGCAGCAAGCACTGTTTAACTGAGCCACCGCTCCATTCTCTGAAAAGGATTTTTAATTTCAATGACTTTTTGATTACATTATAACTGCCTTTATTTTTTTTTAAGCTTTTATTTGTCTGCTTGCTTTGTTCCCAAGAAAACTCCAAGCTTTAAAAAATTGTTGAGTCGCCAGGTGGTGGTGGTGCATGCCTTTAATCCCAGTACTTGGGAGGCAGAAGCAGGCAGATCGCTGTGAGTTCAAGGCCAGCCTGGTCTACAAAGCAAGTCCAGGATAGCCAAGGCTACACAGAGAAACCCTGTCTCAAAAATAGAAAAAAAAAAAAAAAGGAAAAAAAACCTGTTGAGTCAGAAGCTGGCGAGATGGCTCAGTGGCTAAGAGCATTCACTGCTCTTCTAAAGGTCCTGAGTTCAATTCCCAGCACTCACATGGCAGCTCACAACTGCCTGATGCTGTCTTCTGGTGTGCAGATGTACATGCAGACAAGTACTCATATACATAAATATATATATTTTTTAAAACCCTGCTGAGTCTGGGGACATGGTTCAGTTGGTAAAGTGTTTGCAGTGCAAGTGTCAAGACTTGAACCTGTGTAAAAGCCCCACGTGACATCACATCTGTAACCCCAGTTAGTACCCAGAGTGCAAACAAGAGGATCCTGGAGGCTTACTGGCCAGCCTAGTCCAAACTGTGAGCTCCAGGTTCAGTGGGAGATCCTGTCTGAAAAAATAAGGTGAGAAGTGATTGAGGAACACATCCTGATATCAATCTCTGATGCGCACGCGCGCACACACACACACACACACACACGCACATGAGCAGGCATGCACACATACATGAATGAACACACGTGCGCATGTGCATGAATGCACATCATGCACACATGCATGCACACACACAATTAGGCATTGCTAATTAAACTTAGGAACAGAATGCATCTATAATAAATCAGTTTACTATGCTATAGTAAAACTGTTTAGGATTTGAAAGGGGCCTTCAAAATGATCTAGTGTACCCTCTCCCAACAACGCAAGCCCCTCTGCCACTCTCCTGATGCTCAGGCTCACTTCCGCCACCCTAAGCCCTGGTGCTCGCTGCTTCTCAAGCACATTCCATCTCGCCTCTCTCTGGTCCTATGTCTCCTTTCATTCAGAATTAATTCTGGATTCAAAGTGGGCAGAGAGCAAATGTACTTCACAAGTTCCCTCAGCTCTTCCAGGATCTTTTCTTTTAAAGGGAAAACCACACACAAATAAAAACCCAAAATAGTCCCAGGCCCCCTAAGCTACCTGATTGGGGCACTCCTTTACATAAGCAAAACAATAAAAACAAACTAAAAACGCTCTCATATACCCTAACGTGTGTTTATTAATTAGTTTTGTGTATTCATACTTTCGGGGTTAGCAAGGTCTACTTAATTATACACAACAGAAATGGCAGGAAAGGCATAAGCTTATATAAGTGTCTACTTTAATTAAAATGGGAAAACAATAAGTTGAGCTTTTTTTTTTTCCAATATAAGAAAGAGAATCTTGAAAGACCCTCAACCATTAACTGTTCACTCACTGCGCCATCCCCCGGCCCAGCCAGTGACTTGTTAAAGCTTAATGTTTCTATTCTCAGGATTTGCTGCCTTCCTGTCATTTGAACCTTTAGAGTAATCCTAAAACTTCAAATAAATAAATAAATAAATAAATAAATAAATAAATAAAAAGAAAAAGAAAAAATCATTTGAGATACTCTCAAAATCATGAATTAGCCCAGCACAGGCCTTGGTCTGAGGCCTTAAAATGGCTGACTTTTAATAACTTCCTATCTGGAATTCTGGCTTGTGATGGGGGCGGGGGGAGAGAGAGAGAGAGAGAGACAGAAAGAGACAGAGAGACAGAGACAGAGAAGGATAGAGAGAGACAGAGAGACCGACAAAGAGGGAGGGCAGGCAGACACTGAATAGATAAACTAGTTTATTCTTCTCAATTCTATGTTCTCTTCAGGAACTGTTTATGTCCACGTTCATCTCCTTTATTTCTGTATCACCTTCAGCATTTAGCATCTTGACTCAGGGAGGCAATCTAAATTTAATAGTAGCCTTTTTTTTTCTTTCCTCCTTTAGCAAAACACGACTACCACTCCAGACATCCTGCCTGTGACCATCCCTTTGTGACTGTGAGAAACAGTGTTGTTACTTTATGCAAATTTAAAAAAAATCATGTAGGAGACCTACATGCCTCTTGGCATGTCAGCAGGGAATGACCTAGATTGTATTAACTAAGGTGGGAAGACCCACCCACTACAGGAGGCGCTATCCCCTAAGCAGGAGGATGCATGGAGTGGAGAAAGCAAGCTCAGCACGTGATGCATATATCCTTCTTCGCTCTCTTCCCAGCTGCTCCAAGCTCCTGGAGCCTTGATTTCCCCTCCACGATAGACCATAACCAGGACCTGTGAGCTAAAATAAGCCCTTTCTCCTTTAGGTTGCCTTTTTTTTTTTAATCAACAACAGGAAAAGAATGCAAGGTCAAGACAATAGTGATTAGTCTCAAAGACCTTAAGGGGAAAAAGTGTCACTTAAAAGAGACAATTGTATGCAAAATACAAAGTAGTACGCTAAGAGCAGCATAAAATACAGGCCTGGGGCTGGAAAGATGTATAAGACAGTATAAATATAAATAGCAGTAAGAACGCAGGCCTTAGGCGCACAGGCTACTCTCTCAGAGGACCTGGGTTCAATTCTCAGAACTCTACCCACACGGTGGCTCACAACCATCTCTAATTCCAGTCCCAAAGGATCTGCCGCCCTCTTCTGGCCTTTTCGGGCAATTCATGCGCATGGTACAGACATACATGCAGGAAAAATTAAAAACACCTATACACATCAAAATAGATAAATCTTAAGAGAGGGCAAATCAAAATCAGACAACTAGGACTGTAGCTCTTCAGGAGGTGGGGAAACGGTGGGTAGCTTGACTTCATTTTAACTAAATAAAATCCCAGTCAAAGCTGGGTGTGGGGCTCAATAATATAAGCACACGCAGAGCACCTAAGATTCCCAAGTTCAACCCCCAGCACCACACATATGCAAAAAATTGAAATATCTGAGAGTAAAACCTGTTCTAGTCCATTAACCATGACCAGCTCCTAGCCGCAGTGACTTCATTTTAACAAGACACACAACCAGTGGTGTCACATATGTATGCAGCATTAATAAAGACTGTATTTTCACATACTTGGAAAACTCTGCCAGTAGTATTGTAAGGCGCATAGGGCTGTTATTCTAAATGCCCCACAATAAGACAAAGAATCTGGAGAAATAAAAGCCACCAGACATTTTTTGCTGACTCCAAGGTAATTAGCCAACGCAAGTACTAGAGAATACAAATACTTTTCTGCCTTCCTGATTTTGCTGAGAGAGAACAAGTCATTCTCTGGAATGTCTTAAAGGAGTTATAATTGCCACAGAGACCATGGAGATGCTGGGAAAGTGGCTCAGCTGTTAGGAACACTGGCTGCTCTTCCAGAGGACCCAGGTTCAATTCCCAGCACCCAAACGGCAACTCACAATGTTTGCAACACCACAGTCCCAGGGGATCTGACACATTTTCCGACCTCCACGGCACCAGGCACACATGTGGTACAGTAGCTGTGAGAATTGCTTAAAGTACAGCATCCTAGGGCAGGGTAGAATACTAGCCTAGAACAGTGCAGGGCCATGGGTTTGAGCGTTAGGACCACGACAGCGCAGGGCACCTAACTGGAGCACACCCCATCCTAATCAGTGACCCTGAGCGGCTCAGAAGAACAGAAAGTACCCCACAAGCGGAGGTAAGAGAAGCCATTTCACTTGGTCAAGTCGGAGGCATACCTCGCACTGTTCATAGAACTTGATTCACTGGCATGAGTTCATATTAATAGCAACAACCTAATGGGTAAGTTTAAAACCTACATAATGTCAGCAGACCCTCCCGGAAGCTCCGAAAAAGGAATAGAGCACTGTCTGACCCTCGTCCTAACCGCGTGGTGGGGGTAGTGAGGGGCTCCTGTGTTTGGCAGACCGGCCACCACTTTGCTGTTTGTTTCATAGTATTCTGAAAATACATGGCCACTTCAAAAAGAAAAAAGTGAAGCTAGCAGAAAGTATGAAGAAAGCACTTCACTTTTCTTCCTCCTTTATGCAGCGAGTCTATGTTCTTGGCTTAGGTTTGAAGAAACCTTGTACATAAGTATGTTCATGTGCGTGCGCAGGTACACACACACAGACATACGCTGCTTAAAACAACAGATGAAAACACGCTGCACACACAGTTCTCTAGTGGACCTTGGGAGACTGTTCCACACATGTGTCTCTGGCTGCACTTTACTATTTACATCAGCTATAGAGTGTGACATGTAGGAAGATACCCACTTAGCCAACCCCACACTGCAGCGTGTCTATTTCCAGTTATCATTACTGTTTATTTCATACAATATTGTATCATTATATGCGCATATCTGTGTGCAGACACAATTATGTGTGCGAGATGAATCATTACGAGTAGCACCTGTTATAAGAGAATCAAGTAAGTGTAAGCAAGAAACCAGTATATCCACAAAGGAAACAAGAAGATGCCTTTAAATTAAATGCCTGGTGACTAAAAGATGCCAAACATTCTCACAGAGTTGAAAGCAGACTAATGAATTAGGAAAATAGAAATGGGACAAAAAAAAAAAAAAAAGAAAGAAAGAAAGAAAGAAAAGGAACAACGGAGGGTGCAACAGAAAGATAAAAGATGAGAGTTTTTTTAAAGAAATGGGAAGGGGAGAAAAAGGGAAAGGCATTATATAAATTAGGCAAGATAAGGGGGAAAGACTTGGTACTTGTGCCTTGCATAAACTGAAGGCACAAAAATAGAGTTGCTCAATAGATTTGAGACACACCGTACTTTGCAGACAAGCTTGGATGTCACATGGTTTAGATGCGAATTTGAGCTTTTATTTTAACATAGTAACCACTGGCTATTTCTACTAGACTGAGAAGCATGGGAGGAGGCTCTCCCAAAAAGGACGGTGGGCAAGTAACCTTTCCACAGTGTGCCTGGCTTCTTCTCTTTCATTACTGACCTCCTCGGCAGGGAAACAGTCACACGTCATCACACAAACAAAGCATGCCTTGCCTCGGAAGAACCTGATTTTAAATAAAAACAAAGATTTAAGTCTGAGTTGCTTCTACCTTCTTGAAGTTTTTTTTTTGTTTTTTGTTTTGTTTTGTTTTGTTTTGTTTTTTGACTCAGCCAGGGCTCGCTCCTTTAATACA
Organism: Acomys percivali; assembly: GCA_907169655.1. Lineage (NCBI taxonomy): Eukaryota > Metazoa > Chordata > Mammalia > Rodentia > Muridae > Acomys > Acomys percivali. Next base: position 76,123,257 of record OU015745.1, on the reverse strand, counting down.
CTACCTAATATGAGACAGAGTCAACAACTTACCTCTTCCAAAATGCTGGGATTTGAATGCCACAGCACAAATTGACTCATGTTTTGTCCGTTAATGCGTCAGGGGTTTCTTTACAGGAAGCCCATCTCAGAGTCCATAGGTAGCACAGGGTTCTGCAAAGCTGGAAACCACACAAATGTCAATACGCATGCCTAGGTTCCCACTGGGACGCAATTACATTATGAATAGCGGCTACACCATCCGGACATTTAGATATGTGATTTAGTGGACATGACCCCGGACATGGTTGGAGTGGCCAAGACTATACAGAAACAATCATACTGAGCTAGAAGATCCCAAAAGTTAAAATTTTATCATATTTAAATATATTCTAAGACGGCAGCACAGTAAAGGGATATACAACGGGGTTGAGTGGGATACCAGTACCATCCAGGAACTGGGAAAAGATATAAATGTTAACAAACATAAACTTGACTGCAAAAGGGGGTATTTACATGTTTACTTTTGGAGTTTTCAACTGACTTGAAGAAAAGCTCAGGTTTAAAATCTATAGACGCTTACTAGTTTCTTAGGCAAAACACAACCATGCAACATAAATTCATGGTCTCCTAATTCTATTCTATCTAATCTAATGACACATTTTGGGGACCTTTCTAGATCTTGATAGCCCATGCACAGCCACCTCACTGGGGTTGCATGTAGGTGGCAGCTCTTGCCGAGATCCGATTACACAGCACTATGTGTCGTGTGTAATGTATTTCATCTGAGAGCTCAAACAAGGTGGTTACAGTACTTGCTTTTGTAGAGTGCATTCTCATTTTTTTTTTTCATTACATTTAATGGCGCTTTAAACAAAGAAAACACTCTAATCTTCAAGGTTTTTGCTTTGGGCAGGGGTTGTACAATCGTTCCTTCGCATCAGGTGAAGCCTAACTGTGTATTTATAAATTACTGTTTTTATATTCGTTGTAAATCTCATGTATCTTTCAAATGCTGTATGCTAACGTAAGAAATCTTTAAGGAAAAGAGAGCTTATACTGCTGAAAAGAAGGCATTTATACCACTATGTGACAACGACGGTTTATTATTCGAAGACCTCCCTGGTATCGCCTCCTCACCCCGTTCTCCCCAGAATCTCCCCAGAAAAGTAAAGGTAGCCGCAGGAAGCCTTATCCTCTCCACCAAGAGATTAGGACCCATTTGTAAATTTCACTAACTTTAAAACAAACGCGTCCGGATTTTCTTCTGCACCCTTATCATAGGGCAGGGAGGGGGCAAGCAAAGTAACCTGGAGTTGCCTTGTGCATTCAGAGGCGGGATGCTGACACCTGGGATGCTCTTGGCGACTGCACTCGGGTACAAATCCTTTCCTACCGGCATCTATCACTCGCAAGGCACCGACCTACAGAAGACCGGGTCGTTGTCCCCTATTTCATCACTGGCTGAGGAACGGGCAAGTCGCCGCTGGCCCACAAGCCACGTCGCCAGCACGCTGGCGCCGCCGGGTTCCTAGAAGACTTACTTCTTCAAGGTTCTCGGCCCGAGGCGGAGTCCGTACGCCCGCTAGCCTTCCTCTCACTGTGTCCCTCTGACAGCTCGGGACTCCTGCCCTAGCGCGCAGGCGCCGCCCCCGCCTCCACAACTTCCGCGTGTGACGTCACTTCCGGCACTGCCATCTCCAGGACTCCAGGGCTCTTCAGGTTCCCGGTAGTTAGCGTACGGGTCCGGGCTGCGCCATCCAGTCTCTCTTTTCTGCAGAAGCTCTTCCATGCTTAAACTCACCGCTCCAATCCAATTAACAGAGCGTCTGGACGAAGACTTGATGTTTCCGATGCCTCTGCCGGGTGTCGGCCTCTGAGATTGCACTTTTCTGGCTGTGATGCTGCAGGTTCGCTTCTGAGGGTGTGAGTGTTACTTGAGCAGGTTACTTTACCTCTGTGAGCCTGACCCAACTGTGAAAAACACTAGTATGCACAACCTTGGGCTGTTGTGCTACTTGAGATAATGCAGAGAAAGTTCAAGCATACTGCAATGAACACTAACAGTTACTCCTCTCCACCCCCCCTGGCCCCCCCCCCCCCCCGCTCCATGAAATGATATACTCTGTTGTTACGCATATGTGAGTGACAGACTAAAACTACTTTTGTTCATTGGTTAGCTGATGACTGGCTACCTTCCCTTTTTGGAACCTGATATATCGTATATAGGAACCAACTTGAGGTATAATTGAGAGCATTTGCTGCTGAGTTACCGTGCTAAGTGCGGGGGTCGGGGGTGGGGTACAGACCCGACCTCAGGCTGTGCCCTGAAAGAAAAGGCAAACTCATCAATAAGGAGGTACGGATGTGTGTGTGTGTGTGTGTTTACGGTTTCATTTACTCTTGTAGTTCAAGAAACGTCTCAACGTGTACTTTAGAAAGATGACGAAACTAGCTAGTAGTAGTGTGGAAATGCGATTGATGGGTCAATGTTCCAAATAACCCAGAACGCCCCACAGACTTTTAGAATAATATAGTTAGACTAGATGACGTGTTTATATTCTATTAGAACAATGACTTGTGTTGTTTTCTGAGACAAGGTCTCCCTGTGTAGCTCAGTCTGGCCTCCTACCTGAAGCCCCTAGTGTTGACAGGTGTTACAGGCACGTGCAGCTGTGGGCCTTTGTCTGCAGGCAGGAGGACAGACGCTTGCTCCCTCCCAGGCCGCCAGACCCAAATATGTTAAAGGATAGTTCCTTGCAGACCCTAACCCACACAAAAGGTGTCAAAAGCTGGCTCTTTGAAGAGCAACATATCAAAGGTACCCTGGAAACAAGCCCAGGGAAGTGTCCTGGGAGTGTCTCCTGCTATTCAAGTAAGCTTAGTTTAAAAACCCAGGAGCTGGAAGGTTGCAGGGCACACACACAGACACACACACACACACACATCCATCCCTTCCCTATAGATCTCTGCCCTTTTCCTTTTAAGTTTAGTGAATTAAAATCTAGCTGTTTGATTCTTTTGTCTTTATTTTAATAAAGTGTAGTCTGGCCTTTCACAAGCCAGAGCCTTCCTTACCCCTCTGGGAGGGACGCAGGTTTCTCTTGTCTTAACCCAGGTGAGGGCAACTGCCGGTGCTTCCTCCCTTCCCAGAAGATCTCCTTCGTGACCTGTTCGCAGGTCAGAGCATTCTTCAGCTAGCCTCCAGAAGGCTAAACAAAACAAAACAAACAAACAAACAACAAAAAAAAACTCTGTGGCCAGATTTTCAGCCCAGCCTTTCAGAGAAAAGAACCCACATGCAGCCACTCCTGACTTAGACGAAATGATTATTTGTAATTCTTCTTCTTTCTTTCTTTCTTTCTTCTTCTTCTTCTTCTTCTTCTTCTTCTTCTTCTTCTTCTTCTT
>OU015745.1:76087761-76119861 GCA_907169655.1 Acomys percivali | reverse complement strand
TCTTCTTCTTCTTCTTCTTCTTCTTCTTCTTCTTCTTCTTCTTCTTCGTTTGCCACAAGGCACAAAGTTAGCCAGTGATAGTTCTAGAATTTGAGCCTCTTTAGTTCCATTTATTATTCATTTATTCAGAAACAGGCACTGTAGATACAAAGATGAATACAATGAACACTGGCTTAGGAAAGTTTCCTACCTAGTGAGGGAGGTAGCCCTTTTAAGGGAAGGGTGGGTCAGTGTCAGCATTATGGTAGGCACATCTAGTCCCATCATCCAACCATTGGCACCCCTTCCCTTTGCTTCCAGAAAGCCATAACTTGATTTTTAGAAATACAAGCTGATAATGTTTTCATCAAAATTTAAACCACTGAAAACCAGACTTCTAAGATTTACATCGATCTCATAGTCAGCTAGCTACAGGAGACCCAGACACTGTGCGCCTTGGCCTTTGCACTTTTTCAAAAGGGTTCCTCTCGCATTATTTGCCTCTTCAACTTCTTCCCACTCACTGGTTTCTGTAGTTACCTTAGCTTCTAGGAACAACAGGACTCATTGGCAATAATCTGTATGAGCAGGGAACCCTACTACTGGACAGGTCAGCCTCCATGTCTGCAATGGTACAATTATCCACTGTGACAAGGTTGTATCCTAGAGCAGGAACACTCTGGGAACCAGATGGTCCCCACAAGTGATAAAAGCTACAACTTTCTACAATCAAACTGTTGGCCCAGCCCGGGTCACCTGTTTGGTCAGCTGTTCAGAAACCGATCCCTTCCTTCTTATCTCTCTTGTATAAAGTTGCAGAGTTCCTGGTAGCCGCTGAAGGCAGACTCGAAGTCACTGAACCCATATCCGTTCTTCCCAGCATGCTGCACTGATTAAATCTTCTTTTTCTGACCTGCCACTCTTGACATTGCTTTGCTTGGCATATTGGGATGAGTGGCCAGTTCTAATGCCGAGGCTCTGAGCCAGGCCTTTTTGCCTAAAGCTCTGGGAACGGTGTTTCTTTAAAAAAAAAAAAAAAATTTTTTTTTAAATACTAATTTCTGTCTTCACTTTACATCCCAATTGTAGCTCTTTCCCTCCTCGCCCCTGGTCCCACCCTCTGTCCCTCCCCCCCTCCTCCTCCATCAGAAAAGGGGATCCCCTCATCCCTGCATATCAAGTTGCATCAGGGCTGAGTACATGCTCTACCACAGTGTCCTGACAAAGGAGCCCCACTAGGGGGAAGTGATCAAAAAGTATGCAAGGAAGTCCTTGTTAGAGACAGCCCCTGCTCCCCTTATAAGGGGGCCCACATAAGACCAGGCTGCCCATTGGGGTACATATGTGTAGGGGGCCTAGGTCTGGTTCATACCTGGTCCTTGGTTGGTGTTTCAGTCAACTTGGTTAAATCACAGATGATATTTATTCAATAAAATGTTATTTTAGGTGTTTCTGTAAAATTTCTCAAGTAGAAATAACATTTCCATTTCCATTAAAATTTTTAAAAATTTATTTTTATGTGTGGATGTTTTGCTTGCATATATGTCCATGCACCATGTGCAAGCCTGATGCTATAAAAAGGAGGCTAGAGGAAGGTCTCAGATTCTTTGAGATTGGGGTTACAGACAGTTGGGAGCTTCCATGTAGGTGCTGGAATTGAACCCTGGTCCTCCAGAAGAGCAGCCAGTGCTCTTAGCTGATGAGCCATCTCTTAGCCCCAATTAGTTGGTTTTGAATAAAACGTATACTCTATAACATGATTGGGCCGTATCCAAGTGGTTGAAGGCCTTGAGAGGGAAAAGGTTGAGGTAGGTGTCACGAGGAGATGAGAATTCTGCCTCCAGGTAGCTATCTGCCTTTGGACTAGAGCTGCAGGACCAACTCTCATGGCACTCCAGGCTGCTGGTCTACACTGGTAAAATTTACCACTGTGACCACTAGATGACAGCAGGTAAAGTCAGTCTGTCTCTGTTTTTCTCTGTCCCCTTCACCACCCCATCTCTCCTTTGACCTACTGAACTATTACCTATAATGATAACGTTTGAGTGTCCCAAGACTTTGGGAGCTGATAGGTCTTAAACATTTGCTGAACAAGTAAAAAAGTAAATAAATTCCTGGAATAGTTCTCAGCTCCTCTGTCCACCTCTAGTGCCCTTCCCCTTTTACCTATTAAAAAATATTTCTTGGGCTGGAGAGATGGCTCAGAGGTTAAGAGCACTGGCTGTTCTTCCAAAGGTCCTGAGTTCAATTCCTAGCAACCACATGGTGGCTCACAACCATCTATAATGAGATCTTTTGCCGTGCAGGTGTGCGTGCAGGCAAAACACTGTAACATAATAAATAAATAATAAATTTTTTTAAACCAAACTGCTGTTTAAAAAAAATATTTCTTTTTAAACCAAACTGCTGTTTAAAAAAAATATTTCTTTTTAAAGTATGGTGAGTATAGAATGGAAAGATGAGGCAATAGATAAGAATACAGAGGAGAACGGAGAGAAAACCATCACATCACCTTTGTTTGCCTGTTTAGAGACATCACCTATACATCCCAGGGTGGCCTCCAACCCATGGCAATCCTCCTGCCTCAGCCTTCTGAGTACTGGGATTGGGGGCTTGAACGACCATACCAAGTACCATTCTACTGTGCTCAGCAAAGCCAACTCCCAGACACCAGTGAGTGGACTCACTGTAAAACACAGGAGGGTAGCAATGGTGAGTTTTTGTTTTTTTTCCTTTCAATGAGCCTGAATTTAAACTATCCCAAGGAATCTTGGGATTCTTTGCCTGGCAGAAAACAGATTGAGCGTTTCAGTAGATAGAGATCTGGAGGTGAGAGGAAGAGCTACCCCTGTTCTTCTCATAGGTAGAGAACGTAGAGACCCACATCAGCCAGCAGGCAAAATTCAGGATTTGCGATAGGGTTTACCATTTACCCTCCGGGCACTATATCGGTCCCCAGCGCTTACAAAGGTTTCTTTGAAGCAGTAGTGAACCTGCAATGCCTTTGTGAACTGAGGATACAGGGCAAAGCAATCGCTACAGGGAAAGCAACGCACTAGCACAAAGAGGTAACGCACAGCTGCTGTGGAGTGCTTAGAAGGGTACCCTAGGAAGCAGCCCTTTGTGATGAACTACATAAACTTATAGAAGGTTATGGAAGTCACACCAATGATCAAAAGACCATCAAATGACTCAGCAGTCTTAAGAACAGCAGCATGGTAGAACCTGCTTAGCTGGCACATTACACACCCATGAACTCAGCAAATTTGGGAACCGTGCATGTAGAAAATTTGGTACCGTAAGGAGAAGAAAAACCAGTATGCCGCCCACCAAACTGTATCCTTAGGCTCAAAGTGTGTGACCCTTACAGAGGGGACTAATTGATAGGAATGTGGGTGGTCCTGTGGTTGAGAAGCAGGCAGGGTCACCACTGGGTGAACCTGATAGTAACTGCCCTTTAAACTTTGTCCTCTAAATACCTCCCTTGCCTCATGCTGGCTCTGCCCCCTCCCGCCCCCCACCCACCCCCCACCTTGAGGAGCCCGCTCTAAGCTGCCTAGCAGTTTAATGGATTTATTTACATGGAAGCTTGCACCAAGAGCCTCTGTGGCAGACACCACTGCGAGTCCTGGGCTCAACTAGAAGAAAAGTCCAGAGACACAGCGGTCAGTGGCGGACTCCTACAAGATGGAGATTACTGAGTGTCCCAAGGCGGCTCCAAAGTGCGTTCCTTATCTCCCCCTGCTGCAAGGGGGGGGTGTAATCAGGCCACCCCGTGCTATTAAACCTCGAACTCTGCCTATTCAAGTTCCTAGGATGCTGGGACAGAAGTATTTACTCCTAGATGCCAGTGTCTGAAAGGAGACAAAACAGAAGTTAATGTTTCTCGTAAGAAGGGAGGTCTGTGCTGCCCCCCCAACACCCCCCCGCTACGCGTCCGCCAACAGCACACGCTAGGAAAGTCAGATTGGGCATGGTTTTACAGGCAATAGATGGAGATTCCTGTCATCCAGCTGCATGCTCCCATGAGGCTGTTGTCATCGCTGATGCCTGCAGGCCTGCTTTGAGTGATTGGCTGTCCTTGCCATGTGGGCTACCAATTGCTGGAATGACTCTGTTGCTTGTCACGGGGCGGGGGGTGGGGTGGGGGGGGAGGCGGGGGAGGGGAGGGGGAGGCTTCCAGGGCACTCAGCATGCTTCTACTCGCCTCTCTTAGTTCTAAGAAGTAAAGAACAGACCTGGAAATAATCTCTAGACATCGTTAAAACTTGTGACACATCGGTGGAGATTAACAAGTGTGTGTTCACTTGTCAACCTGCACACTGTCTTCTGGCTAGTTGGTGGACTTTGGCAACCATGAGAAGCCTTGAACCTTGGCAGATGGTTGCTTTGTGAACATGTGTTTGACATCGGGGGTGCGACCCAGAAGCTCGGCTTGCCTTTGGCCATTCTCTTTGCTAGCCCAGGAGGACCGCCCCCAACCCCCGCGCCCCCGACAACCCCTTCCCCCCTCTGCCCCCCCCCCCCCCCCCGCCCCCCCTCCAGGAGCGCAGCCCGCCCAGGGGTGTGGCGTTAGGGGCAGGAGGCCGTAGCGGAGGCTACCATTGGCTCAGCTCTTGCCCCTCCTCTCGGGCGGCCCAGAAAAGGAGCCCCAGACTGCCACAGGCGTCAGAGGCACCAGATACCTTGACAAAAAATATGGCTGAGTATCTGAGGCTGCCCCACTCCCTGGCGATGATCCGCCTCTGCAACCCGCCGGTCAACGCCGTCAGGTACCACTGCAGGGACAGAGGGGTGTGGCGGGTCTGGGTGGGGACTTCTGGGCCAAGAAGGACTGGCCAGTAAGCAGCTGTCTCCTGCCTTCTGTCCGCTGTTGATTCGTCTGGTGCTGGCCGGTCAGGAACCTACAGAGGGGAGGCTGGTGCAGCAAGCCGCTGTCTGAACCTCCCTTCTGCAACCTTCCTGCTGGCTTGCAACTCCAACTTCTCTGTGAAGCCAGAAGCTTCAGAGTATGGTCCCCATGCGTGTCAACTCTCCCTGTCAGAGAAGGCCTACTGAGTAGCATTTTCTGAAAAGCTGAAGTTTCGTTTAACTTCACCTGCGATGCCCTCCTGCGCAGTGAACTTAGCACATTACTTTTAGAAGTGAGATCTGTCGTCTTTTTTGAAAAATGATGAAGTTCGTTTACCCTGTTCATGCCATGTCACTGGCGAACAGAGTATAATTCTGTATTAGTCTCAGGAGTTGCCCATACACCGATTGCTGAAATGGTGGACGGGATCATGCCCGGTACTACTATGTCCCTTTCACCGGTGAGACATTGCTAAAATCCCTTCCCTAGGGTCCTAGGGTCCTACGGCCCAAAGGACAAACCTAGGTGCGGTTTCAGCCAAGTTCACTGCGTGCGGGGCGCGAGGGGCGGGGCGCGCGGGGGGGGGGGAAGCACCTGGTTTATCAGGCTTACCTTCAGAAGTGGAGGAGGAGCTGCCACAGGGAAAGCAGCCCCACTCGCAAAGACAACGGCTCCCCCATGGTCATTAAGACTCCCCTCCCCTAATCCTTCCCTACCTCTATCTTCTAGTCCGCCCCCAGAGACCTGAGGGTGCAATTAAGGCAGAGAGGAGTCGTTAGATAGTCTGGCAAGCTTCTGGGTCCCCTCCTTCCTTGGAAGCCAACCATCAAGACACACAGCTTTGACGATCTTTGGCGAACAGGCTCAACCAAACTTGCAGCGGTTCGGCTGGGAGACTAGTCCTGCACACAACAGACGTGACCAGCGAACCATTCACCGCAAAGAGGGCTTTTGTGACAGACCAAATAAACGGTTCCATCCAAATCTAGCTCAGTAGATTAGTTGTGAGTTTATTGAGGTTTGTTATCAGAATATAGTTGTTTCCAAAGCAAAGGAACCCGTGGAAGGCCCACCCCAGCACGAGGGACTCACGCAAGCCGAGCTCCAGGGCAGAGTGCCTTCCTCACAGTTGCTTCTGCTCCGGTAATCCCTGGGACGGGTCTTGTGAATCTTGCAGCTTTCTGAGCTTCCTGGGCATCTTAAACATCAGTCCATTTGTTTAGCTTCCAGTGCCTCGCCAACGTCTTTAGTTTCCTGGATTTTAGCCTTTCTCCCACTTCAGGAGAGAACATTTCAATCCCGAGGAAATCTCTATACAACAGCAGAATAAATAAAGTAAAAACAGGGCCATTTGGTGAATATGCCCACCACAAGGTGCTGGAGCAAAACCCAACAGATGCTGGAATCTCTGCATTCAGGAGGCTGAGGCAAGAGGAAGCCTTGTTTTAGTCTGATGCTGTGACAAAAAAAAAAAAAAAATCATAAAAAAAGAAAAGAAAAGAACATATTAATTTTATGGAGATTTTAGACCACACTGTCATTAGATTTTATTTAAAATTTTTTAAATTATTATTTTTATTTTATGTGTATGGCTATTTTACCTAGATGTATGTCTGTGTACTGCATGTGTGCCTGGTGCCCATGAAGGCCAAATTTTTGTCCTCATTGTAAATATTATACTTTTTTTTTCTGAGACAGAGTCTTACTATGTAATCCTGGCTGACCTGGAACTAGCTGTGTGAACTAGGCTAGCCCCAAACTGGTAGAAAGCTACCTGCCTCTGCCCCTACCCCCCACCCCCAGGTATTGAGATTAAAGGTGTGTGCTACCACACCTTGCTTAATACTGTACTCATTTTAACGTGAAGAATGGCACATGCAAATATGTCCACTTTCTGGGTGGAAGCAAAATAGTAATCATGTCAATTTCACTCTTGATCTCAAACCAGAGACCAGGAAGTGGTCACGTCATGTGTTTTCACAAAGCAATATGAGATGTGTTTAGGGTGTTTGTGTACTGATAGGATTTCTAGACAGGGATTCTACTCAGCTTTCTGTTCACAATGGGGTGCTATGTCCATCAAAGGTGAGGGGAAAAGGCCCCACAGTGTCACTCCCATAATCCTTCTGGTACTATCCGGTATGTTTCTAGCATTTAGCTTGCTCCGTCCCGCCCCAGTCTGGAGAAATGTAAGCATCTCTCTCAAGAAGTTGTATGGGTTAAATGAAAATGGGCATTGTAAGGGACGCCACACTTGCTGGCCTCCTTATATCTCTGAGTAGCCTGTGGTCAGTCCCCTGCAGACATCCCCTTTCTCAGCATCTGCCTACGCCTTGTGGAAATTTTATTTCTTTGTTTTTGGAGACAGGGTCTTTCTGTGTAGCCCTGGCTGCCCTGGAACTTGATCTGTAGAACTCAGAGATAATCCTGCCTCTGCCTCCGAAGTGCTGGGATTAAAGGTGTGTGCCTCCACCGCTACCAGACTGAGATTTTTGTACTCTTGGGGCCCTAAACTTTACTATCTGTTTTACTCTGAACTTTAATTTTAGATAAAATTTTCACTAACTTTAACAGTTTCCTTGTTGTTGTTTTTAACTATAATTTTAAAAAATGTTTTTAGTCTTTTTGGCCTCCTTCCCTAATTTTATGCAAGCTATCTTTTTTTAAAAAAAGATTTATTTATGTATATAGCGTTTTGCCTACATGACAGAAGAGAGCAACAGATCTCATTATAGATGGTTGTGAGCCACTATGTGGTTGCCGGGAATTGAACTCAGGAACTTTAGAAGAACAGCCAATGCTCTTAACCTCTGAGCCACCTCCCCAGCCCCTGCAAGAAGCTATCTTTTTCTACCTGAATGAGATTTTGTAACTTTTCTAAATTTCTTTACGACGAATTAAAATCCCTGTTCCTGTAGTAGGCTGCCATGTTTGTCTCCATTCTGGGAAAGTTTGGTTGGTTGGTTTTTAGAGGCAGGGGTTTTCTGTGTAGCCTTGGCTGTCCTGGACTCACTTTGTAGACCAGGCTGGCCTCGAACTCACAGTGATCTGCCTGCCTCTGCCTCCCACGAGCTGGGAAAGGTGTGAGCCACCATGCTTAGCCGGGAAAGTCAAGTTTATTTTTTCCTACTATAATCTACATAGTTTAAAAAAAAACACGTTAAGTACATAAAATTTGAAGATTCATATATGCATGCACAATGTAGAACTGAAAACAGAATTTCCTGAAACCAAAGCTATTAATATAGATTTTGGAATAGTCTACTTTCACTTCTCTTTCTCTATTTGGGGAGGGGAGGAGAAACTAGGTGTAGGCCACCAATTTGGTTTGATAAGCTTTGGTCTAAGTGATAACAGAAAAGGAAAAAAAAAAAATCCAGTAGGAAAATTCTGCTATGGTCAAAGACACTCAAGGGTTAAGGCCAACACTTAGAAAATGTTGTTTTCTTTGTTTGTCTGTCATGTTTACATAGGTGTGGTGTACATGAATGTGTGTTCAAATGTACATGTGTGTGTGAGGGTGTGCCTACACCTTTGTGCCCACGTGTGAGTGTGGAAGCTGGTAGTTGAGCCTGAGAGTCTGCCTTGTGGGCTCCCTGCCTTGCTCGTCGAGGCAGAGCTCACCCATAGGGCAGGTCTAGTTAGCTGCCCTGCTCCTAGGGTCCTGTCTCTTCGCCACCACACCCACCCAGCATTCACACAGGCTCTGGTCCCCAGTCAGCCCGCTTGCTGCTGCTTTTGTTGCAAGTGCTTTAATTACCGAGCTATCTTCTCAGCCGATGAGTGTTGTCATCACTCTAGCCTCCACTTACACATCTGGCTTTGTAAGGGGCAGGAGGGGGCGTGGGGTGGGGGTCGGAGGCGCTTCCTTAGTTTCCATGGACTTTACCTTGCTGGAACCTCTCACTAAGCTGACCATTTTCCTTTCCTCACTTCTGAAGTCTTTCAAGGTTCTACATGAACACAAATAAAAGAGGACAGGTGGGTATGAAATGGGAGGAGGAGTCGCTGTCTTCTCCCAGCACCCACTGAAGTCAAGTCCAGCTCAATTTGAGACCATCTCTTAAAACCAGCCAGCCCTTTATATCCCCATGTTCACACCAGCCAGCCATGGATAGAAAGTGTGGCTTTTAGCCGGGCATGATGGCACATTCCTTTAATCCCAGCACTCGGGGAGGCAGAGGCAGGTGTGTCTCTGTAAGTTCGAGGCCAGCCTGGTCTACAAAGAAAGTTCCAGAACAGCCAGAACTACATAGAGAAACCCAGTCTCAAAAAAAAAGAAAAAAAAATTTAAAAAAAAGAAAGAAAGAAAGAAAATGTGGTTTTATCCAGGATGTTTAGGTCTCTATTGCCTGCACGCGTGTGCACACACACACACAGACACACACAGACACACACACTTTATTTTTCTTATATAAAAACTATTAGCAAGCATTTCCACTTTCTGGGGGTATTAGAAACAATCTAGAAATGAATACAATTTATATGCGGAACAAGACTTTTGCATTAGGGATTTGAACATATGAGGAATTTGGAATTCTGGGAGGGTTGGAAAACCTTCAAACCAATTTCACATATATTCTGAGGAGCAACTACATGTAAATTTTGGACTTGTAAATATTATGTAGTACTTTTTAATCTATTTCATGGCCAGTCGAAAGCCAGAAATTCTGTTTGATTCCTTCTAGGTTATAGCATGAAAAGTAATTGGAGGAAAGGTAACCACCGTGCACACAGGGCAGGCTGGTTGAGGAAACTGAGCATGCAGCGGTGCTCAGGAAATGTCTCTTCATTCTGCTCTCTCCTCCTGGGCTGAGGTGTGGAGGACACGCTTGTGCCAGCTGCTGGGGTCCCTCCTGAGCCACCGGAATCTTTAAAGCTGGAACATTCCTCAGGGAACACAGGCGACCCTTGACCCTGTGCCTGACAGTTACCTCTCCCCTACTTACTTTTCTCCCCTTAACCTAGAGGAAACCAAGCAAAGCTATTTTCCTTTTCTAGTTTTCCCTATCTGTGAACTTTCCCCCAAATCACCAAGAACATAAATAAAAGAGCAGAGCCTGGGTAAAGTGCAAAGAACCAATGCCTCCCCGCAGTGGACGGCTCGGGTTGTTTTGGCTCAGTTGGGGCCATACTTTACCCAGAAGGAAAAGTAGCCAGCTGTCTGGGTTCCACGTCTGGCATCCAGCCAACCAGGGTGAGGAACTAGTCACACCCACCATGGAAGATTCCCTATGAACACACAGATTGTTTTCCCTTTGTCATTGTTTTGTGAGTAGTGCAGCCTAACAAATACTATCAGAGTGTTTCTAGGTTATGGGCTACTGTAAGTAGCCCTGATGTGATGTGTGTACACAGGAATACTATCGCATTTCCACGAGGGTCTTCATTATATGAAGACTTAGGTGCCTTGTGGGGGAGGGTCACTGGGCTCTTAGTTCCCACGGATGCAGAGGGAAATGCATATGCTTTTCGGGCTGGTAAATATTATGTAACAGTTCTCAAGGCCTGCCATGATTCGATTGCTAATTAACCAGTCAAAAGACAGGGGTTTTCTTTTTCTTTCCTCCAAGTTCAAGGGTGAAAAGTAACTAGGGGAAAGGTAACTACCACAAACATGCTTACTGGAGAGTAAGATTAGGATCTACCAAGAGAAATAGTTTAAATCCTTCACTGAGTTTAGCCAGACATGTTTGCTTCAGTTCAGGTGGGTGTTGACTTGGTTCCCAGGCCTGGCCCTGGGAACAGTGGCATGGCTCACCCATGTGCATACACACACACACACAGAAAGGCACATACAGACACACACACACAGACACACAGAGACACATAGACACACATGCAGAGATACACACAAACACACACGCAGAGATACTCACACACAGAGATACACACACACACAGACACAAAGACACACACATGGAGACACACACAGACACACAGAGACACATACAGACAGAGACACACAGACATACAGAGGCACACACAGGGAGGCACACTCACAGAGACACACACATACACACAGAGACACACACAAATGCACATACATACAGATATACACAAAGACACACACACACATATACACACACATTCACCTCTGTAATCCACTTAGTTAAAAATTTCCTGTTTTACTTTTGAGCTGAACACACACACACACACACACACACACACACACACACAGCGCGCACGCGCGCACACACACGTACTACTGAAACCACAGTTTTGTGAAGCAAAGCCTACTTTGGAGGTTAGTTAGGACTGTTAGGCTCTCTTTATGCTTATAAGTCTCAAACTTGATTTGATGAATTTTGATTTTAATGAAAACAAAACTGTTCACAGGGGAAACAGCTGACGCGACCAAAGCTGAAGCACTTGCTCAGCACTCAGGAAACACCATCTTTCTGAAAGACTGCCCCCAGCCCTCAGCCATGGCCAGTCCCTTCAGACTGTGGTAGTCCAGGCTCCTAGTGGCAACATTCTCCTTATAACAGTTCATCCTTCATCTTCATTTCTAGTTTTTGAGCTCTTCAGCATTACCAGAAACACCCATGAAAAGGGAGGTGTGGTTGGACTGGGAAAGGCCAGTCACGTCATGGCACTGGGTGAGGTGACTCTGGTTGAGGCCAATCTTTGCTCTCTGACGGTTTGTTGGCGACGTTTACTTTGAATTTTTGAAATAAGACTTCACTCTACAACGCAGGCTGGCCTTGAACTTGTGACACTCCTCCTCCTCCTTCAAGCATCCAAGGGCTGGGATTACAGATGTGAACCACCACTGGGGCTGCTGTTCTTTACCTAGAAGGAAAATTCTGTAGCCTTCCATATCCCTTTGTCTCCCATATGCCGGCCAGCCCACCTACACAGATAAAAACACAGCTGCACCCAGGGAGCCTCAGGCCCTGATAAACTCAGAGGCTTTCCATCCAGTCATGTGTAGCCACGTCTTCCAGGGAACTTCCTGGGAGATCTGAGAAGCCTAGGATGGCAGTGGCCGTAGGCTTCGGGCCGCTGATGCACTCCTTCCTATAACAGAGCTCCACAAGTGGAGATTTTCATAACCTGGAGTGGGTTTTAGAAGGGTACACTCAACAGTGGCGCATCCCTTAAAATGTAATGGCTCATAATCTGTTTTCTAACTAACCAGTCAAAATTAAAATGTGAAAGAATAGAAAGTAAGTAGGTAAAAGGCAGCTGTCATGTAAAATTGCCGTGTTCCTTACTCCCTAAGGGCTTTGTGTTCCTCATGGATTTACCACAGTTCAGCATGTTCGCCAAGTGACTATCTTCCCAGGATTGCCTTTGTTTTGCACTTTACTTTTGATCTTTCTTGTTTTTAATTTTTGTGGGAAATCATCTTTCTAGCTTACTGGGTCTTGTTGTTGCTGTTAGGACAGGGTCTAGAGTGCAGCCCTGACTGGCCTTGGGCAGATCCACTGGCTTTTGCTTCCCAAGTGCTGAGATTAGCGGTGAGAGCCACCATGGTGGTCTACTGAACTATTCTTTGAATAATTCTTTTTCTCTCTCCTCAAAATATTATAAATCCTTAACTGTCTTACCCAAGTTTCTTTCTACTCCAGTCAAAGTCCAGGGCTCTGTGGAAGGAGGGTACCCTACACCTTGCCCAGAACAAGGCCTTTCACATCTCTAAAGCTTGTACCCTCATGTTAGAAGGGACGGTGGGTTTCCCCAGCAACTACAAACACATAGGCACAGATGTGCAGCTGAAAACAGTGTTTCTTGAAACCAAATCCTAAGCCTCTTCTGTTTGGTGTGTTCTATTTTCTTATTGAAAGTTGCACAAATCTGGCTTGATAAACCTTAGATGTTTTCTGCTTATTTTTTGTTCTCGTAATAGTTTCAAAGGAAGGACGAGCTTGTTGCAGTGAAGCAGGTCACAGGTCACATGTCCTCTCAGTCTATTCTCCTGCCTGGGAGGCACTGCTGTGACCCTCATCCAGCCCTGGCTAAGCTCTGTTGTCTGTAGCCACTTTTCTGATTTCCCAGGTTTTTGTTGTTGTGGTTGGTTGGTTGGTTGGTTGTTGGGTTTTTGTTTTGTTTTGTTTTTTTTTTTTTTGAGTTTTTGAAATGAACAGGAATATGAATAAAAGAGGGAGGGGATGGTTGTCACGTGAACCCCAGGCCTCTCCTCAGTGGCTCCTAGGAAGGAAATCCGGAAGGAAACACGCCATGGGTTCCACAGCCGCCATTGACCATAGAGAGAAAACAGTGTTCTGTCCACAGCAGTTGTTCCCAATGAGGATGCCACTGAAAAGCCTGAAAAACAAGGTTAAGCTCCGGGCCATTTGACCCCTGCCCTAGTTCCACCTTAGTTACAAGAAGCAGCAAAAACAAAACACGGCCTGCTCTCTGACACCCCCCTACTCCCGTTAACCCAGCCCGAGCCAATCATCCTGCTCACATACCTCAGATACAGCAGCCCAACCAATCGTGTCCCCCCCCCACCCCACCCCACGCTTATGGTTTTAGCCTTTATAAGCAGTCTGTAACCCCTACTTCGGGTCCTTTGCTTCCCGAGTGCTGAGAGACCCTGACACATCAACAATTGGGACTTCTGGTGTGTCAGTAATAAATTTTGTCTATACCTCTCAGCTGGTGTGACTTGAGTGGTTTCTCGAGGCGACCCCCTTACCGAATTGGACTCCCAGGGTCCAACATTTTGGGCTAGGGTCCAACAACCACCTTTCATGTCTCTTGCCATGGCTCCCTAAGCAGTGCGCTGTGAGCTGTGCCGCGTGTGTGGGTTTTATAGTTTGTAGTTAAGGAATGGCGATTTGTATGGGGTACATGTACATGAGTACTGCAGTGTTTTATCTGCCAGACTTGACCGCTGTGAGGAGTTTATTATGCGGGGCGGAGCATGGCGTCTCAGAAGCAGTTCCATTTACATACTGAAGGACAGCTACTTGGCCTTTTGGACTTCTCTCAGTATTACATAAGGGCTCAAGGACTCTGTTTATCCTATTTCCTTTTTTTTTTTTTTTTTTTGAGACAGGGTTGGCTGTCCCAGACTTGCTTTGTAGACCAGGCTGGCCTCGAACTCACAGCAATCCACTTGCCTCTGTCTCCCAAGGGCTGGGATTAAAGGTGTAAGCTACCATGCCAGGCCCCATTTCCTATTAATAAGTCAGGAGCTGAAGGTTTTGCTTGATTGTATCTAGGTAAAGAGTAACTGGGTGAAAGGTAATTATCGGGCATTAGGGCAAACACCTGCAATGCCCCATGGACTGTTGTTTTGTTGGTCTTAGCTTATCTTTTGTAACAGTTTGGTATAAGAATGACGATTTCTACCCAGAATACAGAGGGTGCCAAGCAGATCTGGTTAGAGGTCACTGCTGTCTTCCTCGCAGCTGTCACCCCGTGATTTTCGTAGGTTCGCCATCCTCATCCCCTCGGCAAATTCTCCCTTCCCTTGTGACAAACTCTCTTGAATGGGGCCACGGAGCCTTCTCTGTTTCTTGGATGGAGACAGGTCTGGAGGAGGGTCCCTTGCCTGGCATTCCTGTTCCTCCGGAGTAGTTATGCTCCCATGGGCTTAGCTGTGTTCTCTGTGGCTGCCTCCCTCATATAGTGGACCTGGGCAGAACGCCTACTGCGGTGATACTTGTCTGAGACTTCTTTACTCTCGCCTTTTCCTCTCAATGATAGTGAATTAAACAAAGCCTAGCAACTTCTCTGACAGCCGTGTCCAGGGTATAGTCTCTTCCCAATCCCGAGGATGTCCTGCCATGCTCAGTACATACCTCCCAACTCTAGGTACAAGAAGGATACTTCTGTCTAGCCTTCTCATCTGCCACCAGCATGCCAGAAGAAGGCATCAGATCCCAGAACAGATGGTTGTGAGTCACCATGTGGTTGCTGGGAATTGAACTCCGGACCTCTGAAGAGCTGGCAGTGCTCTTAACTGCTGAGCCATCTATCCAGCCCCTCATCTGCATTCTTGCCAGGAGTAGGAAGGAAAGAAAAATAGGAAACCATACCCATTGTTTTCCAGGAATGGTGCATGTGTCAGATATAGAACTTAGTGCCTTGGGTGGAGTGTGCTGCAAAGCATGCTGGGAAATGTAGTCTTTCTTTTGGTCCACCATGAATCCAGTAAGAAGCAGGTGGTGTAGTTAGAAGAAGATGAGGAGGAATGGATGTTTGAAATGCCCACCAGTCCTGCCTCATGTCGTAGACAGTCTCTCCTTTACCTTTTTCTATTCCGCAAGTACGAGCAGTTGAAGGAAATTTTGTTCCTTCCAAACTTCTGTACCGCCTTTGTTGTACCTTTATCACAGGACTCACCTTGTACACTTTAAAAGGCAGTTGTGTATGCCTATCAGGTAACTCTATACTTGCGATATCGTGTGTAATATGTTTTAAGACGATTACTAATGATTTTCATGATCAAGGTTAGAACACAGTGCAGTAAAATAATATTAATTTTAAAGTGGATTTGTTTAATCAGCTCAGTGCTTAATTGACAGTAGACATCTTATCTCTTCAACAAGTAGCGAAAAGTTCCATGGTAAGAATGTGTATTTTTTATTTATCCATCGTAGCTGTTTGATTGTTCACTAGTAAAGGAAAATCCATAAGATGGCAGAAGTTTAATTTTGACTAATTTGCTTTCTGGATTTGTTTTTTCTTTTAGCCCAGCTGTAATCCAGGGAGTAAGAGATGGGCTCCAGAAAGCTGGGTCAGACCACACAATTAGAGCCATTGTGATCTGTGGAGCAAATGGTTCCTTCTGTGCAGGTAACTAGTGTCTAAATCTTTCCCATTACCTCTAGAATTATGCTCAGACAACATCCAGCAGTGCATCACTGTCTCTGTCAGTATGGAATGGGGCGGGAGGGGCACTGGAATGAGAGTAGGGACACGTCTGTCTCTAAAGAGACGTAGACAGGACTGTGGCTTTTGTCTCCTTTATGTAGACTGGACCTTTGAAGAACGGTCTGTCCCAGCCTTGATGGCCGACAGCTGCCGCTATAAATTTGTTGATGTATATCTGCTCTGCGTATGTCCCTCCTACCCTGTGTGAGGTTGGGCCAGTCTCTTTGACAGCCTCACCTCATTCTCTCTGCCTATGGAGTACGGCCAGTAATCTCTAGCTAAAGGGGGGTTGTGTAAGATCGAATGAGATATCTTAGCTGAGTACAGTGTCTGTGCTCGGAGCACGTGCAGGAAGCATGACTGTGTATTCACACACAGTGTCCCGAAGTGAAGCCCACATTCCTTCGGGCAGCCCCTCCCACCTCCCAGTGACCATGGCACCACTTTCCCGGGCCACTTCGTGACAATGGACAGCACAGCCAAAAGCTCAGAAGTGGTGTCCCCCTCGGTGTAGTGCACAGCATCTCTTTCCTTCCCTGCCCCCAACAAGAATGTATTGAACCCTTTGGCGGAGGTCCCATGGAAATGAGGGGCCAAACCAGGGGTCTTTGGTAATCTAAAATTACACCAGTCAGGATAAGAAACAATATACAAATACTGACCTTAGAAGTCACTGTTTCTTTTGCCTGGCCAGCACTATGCAGATTATTTACTAGCCAAAACAAAACGGTAATGTTTTTATACACCTCTTAATGCTCAGCAAGCCCAGACGACAAAGGATGAGGAAGAGACAGATTAAAACAACACACAAGTTTAAACCGGCTATTAAGTAGCTTTCGCACTAGTATTTGAAGCTCAAACACCCTGATGTGAGCCCTGAGGAAAGTATCAGAAATGACCCAGTTTGATTAGCAGACATATGCAGGGCACTGCACCTCCCAAAGGGAAAAGGTGCGTTCTTAAACACATAGGCAGTGATTGCAACAATCGGTTGGAAACTGGAGCTTGTGACTTGGGGGTAGAGTTCAGTGGTAAAGTCAGTGCTTTGTGGCCTCAAGGCTCCGGGTACAGTTCCCAGCACATGCAGAGCTTGTCTCAAAACAACTTCTTTTAGGATCCGTCCAGTCAGACTGCAAATCAATAGCAAAAATACAAGCAGAACTTGTCGCTCATCTGGAAGCGGGCTTGAGTTATAACATAAATTATCAGGAAGTTTAGAGCATACAGCGACCTAGGTAACAATAAAAACATTTGACATCGGGTGGGCAGCTCAAATAAGAGTTAGAAGAAAGTTTATTGCTCTTTTTTTTTTTTTTTTTTTTTTTTTTTTGTCATTTATAGCTTTAAAGGGCGTTTTAGGAAAGAAAAGGCCCGAGCCATGATAAGCTGGGCACCAAACAGCACAACGGATAAAGCTAACAATATCACATGACCAAATAAAAGAGGATGATGAAAGGAAAAATCAGTGAAATAGCAATCAAATACAGCTCAACAGGGACAATAATATAGCCTTGGTTTTTTGGTAAAAGCTAATAAGAACTTGAGAAACCTATGAAAAAATTGATGAAGAAAAGAGAGAGCCCGGAGAGATGCTCAACAGTTAAGAGCACTGGCTGGTCCTCCAGAGGACCTGAGTTCAATTCTCAGCACCCACATGTAGACTCATGACTGTCTGGATCTCCAGTTCCAGGGATCCAGCACCCTCTTCTGGTCACAGACATGCATGCAGGCAAGACATTCATACACGTACCATAAAACTAAAATTGAAAGAGAGGAAGCAAAACCAGTACATTTGAGAGCTCTGAAAGTGAGTGCAGTAGTGTTCTCCTGCGGCCTCAGTGCTTAGCAGGCTGAGGTAGGAGGGTCATGAGTTCGAGGCCAGCCTGGCTTACATAATGAGTTCTAGGCCAGCTCAGGCCACACACAGAGGCAACCTCAAAAGAGAAAACAGCTGGATGGTGAGGTAGAATGGCCACAAAACAACATCTGGCATGGCACAGTCATGCCAGCACTCTATAGTTGAACTATACTTCCCGCCCTGAAATGATTCATTTTTAAATTTGTACAGAGCTTACTGATATCAAAGAGCACATGACGCCCCAGTAAAACTGTTATAGAAATTACCTATCCTGTCATGTAATGACAAAAAAAATAAGCTGGGTGTGGTGGCGCTCGCCTTTAATACCAGCACTCGGGAGGCAGAGGCAGGTGGATCACTGTGAGTTCGAGGTCAGCCTGGTCTACAAAGCAAGTCTAAGACAGCCAAGGCTACACAGGGAAATTGTATCTCAAAAAACCAAAAAACAAACAAAATAAAACAAAAACAAAATATAAGGTCTTACAGTATGTTCTCCTTGTTGGGAATGCATACCGCACTTCAAGTCACTTAAGATGGGTACTGAAACAAAAAGAATAAGTACCATACTCAGGCCACAAATCCATTTACATATGTGTGGGAAGACTCAGAATTCACCAAAGTCTTAAATTCTTTCTATGTGAAGATATTTGGGTGGTGGTGGTGTTTTGGTACAGGTTTTTAATTTTCATAATTCCTGTATCCTTTTTATAATCCAGAAAGACAAGTTACGTTAATTTTATTACTCATAAGAAATCTGCCAGGGTCTGGAGAGATAGCTCAGTGCTTAAGAGCACTGGCTACTCTTGCAGAGGAACTGGGTTTGATTTTCTGTCACACTGGGATGGGATGGTGGCTCACAACCATCTGCAACTCCAGTTCCATGGAATCCAACGCCCTCTTTCGACCTCCACAGGTACTGCATGTAAGTGTGCAAACAACATGCAGGCAAAATCCCCATAGCCACAAAAATAAATAAATACATGAACGAATCATTTTTAAGATGCTTTCAGGAAATCTATCAATACTAAGTTGGTTACTGACACAACGCGTAAGTAGTTTGCCTTTTACTATGCCATGTAACACTGTAATGGCTTGTGCTCTCAGTGAAGAAAGGGTGACATTTTTGTAAAATAGGTTGGTCAACAGCATGAGAGGCAACGACTCTCAAACTGATAGACATAGTTAAAACAAAAACAACCTAGTTCTTTTTCCAAGCTTTTAAATTTCCCCTAAGTTGAAACTTCTCTCTACCAAATGGGAACAGAGAATTTGGAAGGTTACATGGTTCCCTTGAAAGATTTGACTTTTCTCTCATTTCTCTCTCTATACAGTCTAAGAATAAAGGACCTCTCAGGGGGGGCTGGAGAGATGGCTCAGAGGTTAAGGGCACTGACTGCTCCTCCAAAGGTCCTGAGTTCAATTCCCAGCAACCACATGGTGGCTCACAACCATCTATAATGTGATATAATGTCCTCTTCTAGTTTGCAGGTGTACATGAAGGCAGAACACTGTATACATAATAATAAATAAATAAATATTCTTAAAAAAAAAAAAAAGGACCTCTCAGGCCAAGGCATTTGAGGCTTCTAGGGCTGGCTGGGTCCCCTTATGTCAGTGACCAATGCTCAGTCCTTCTGAACCGTCTCCTCTTGTCTTTAGGCGCCGATATCCATGGCTTCAGCTCTCTCTCCCGTGGCCTTGCACTGGGAGACTTGGTAGATGAGGTACAGAGATACCAGAAGCCGGTGGTGGCCGCCATCCAAGGTGTGGCTCTCGGAGGAGGACTAGAGCTGGCCTTGGGCTGTCACTATCGGATTGCCAATGCAAAGGTAGGAGGCTCCCAGGGGTGGGGTTAGGGTGGGCCCTGTCTTCAGTGCCGGCTCTAAATGTAGCCTAGGTCTGAGACTGATGGCTTTGAACAACTGACCTACAGTCAACCAACAGTCCTATGCATCTTGAGTGCTGGTGCTCTGCTTTTCGGTTCCTGCCCCCTCTTCCACAATGTTCCCTGAGCCTTAGCTTCCAGAGTTCTTTTGAAAATGTTCCACTGGGACTGGCCTCCACCATTCTTCGCTTTGACGGGTTGTGATTTTCTGTAATGGTCTTCAACTGTTACTAAGAGATGCTCCCTTGATGAGGGGGGTAAGGACTATATTTATCTGTGGGTATTAGAACAAATATTTACCATGTAGTTAGGGATTACACTGCTTAGCAAAGTGGTGGTTGTAGGGTCCCTCTAATACCTATGACGTCACTAGCCATGTACTTGGCTAGATTTGCAGTACCAGGGATGATTTCCTTTTTGTTGAGAGGGTCTTACGTCCAATTAGAGAGCTGTTGGTTAACACGAAGATATGGGTGCCACTGCTGCACCCGTGGTGTTTGGTCTGGTTCATAGGCATCTTAGATTGTTGGTTGTTTCCCTTTGGAAGCCTGTGGTACCATGAAAGCTAGTCCTCGGGAAGGAGGCTTTCAGGTCAACTCCAACTCCACAACCTCTGGGCTCTGTTTCTTAAGTGCATGGAGTCCTTAGCAACAGGGACTCACCGTCCATCTCTGGGAAGCAGCCAAAGGCAAGCAGAATACTCTATAGAGATAAACGTGACTAACAGCTCAACCAGGGTGTTGGAGTTTTTGTTAAATAATAGTCTATGACCTTTGTGGGTAGCATTGTCCACCCAGATCAGGAAATACCATTTAAACTATACACGTATTGGTAGGTACAGATTCAGATGTCGTATATGTAATTTTAAGTAGACAGATAATAGTTTGATGCCTTATGATGCTTTTAGACATCTTGACTGCTGGTTTATCCTCCTCCCTCTTTCTTCTTTTTTAAAAATCTCCTTTCCCTTTCTTAGTTAAAGACCCCTCCCATTTTTTCCAATTCCCCCCTTCAAATTACTTGCACCCCAATGTTCCCCTCTCTATTGAAAAATATGAAAGGCCTCATGAGCAGTGCATCATCCTTGGCAGCTCCCACGCCAATCACCTCTGTATTGTGCCAGCTTGAGTGTGTGTGCTGCCAAAGTGAACACCTGCCTTTTTCATTCCATTCCCTCTGGCAGGCATCACACATGGCTCACTGTGGCTTACCCTCACATCACACGTGGCTCACTGTGGCTTACCCTCACATCCCCAACGGCTAATGATACTGAGTATTATTTGCCACTTTTGTATCCTTTCTTTGGGGTGTTGTTTATTCAGATAATCAGCCCATTATTGGTTGGTTGCCCTTTTATTGTTCAGTTTTGCAAGTTCTTTTTAGCAGGGAGATACAAAGTTCTGTATCATTCCCTTCCCCGCTCCCAGATCTGATGTCACATTCTGATGCTTGCAGGGACCACCCTGAAGGCTGTAGAGCTTACTTTGTTATCTGAGATGCATCATTAACGAGGCATAGGAATAATAATAAAAAAAAAAACCCAGCACCCAAGCAAGGGTGTATGAAAAGATGTTCACTAAAGGAGACAGCAGACACTGTGTGCCCTCTGGAGACTGTTACTGATCTCAGTGAAACTGTTCCTTATGGTGTGGCCTGTCCTGGGCACACCTGCCTAAGACCCCATTGCATTGTCTCATTATGGTGGCCACTGTGGCTTTCATGTCTCTTAGGCTCATGTCGGCTTTCCAGAGGTCACACTGGGGATTCTTCCCGGTGCCAGAGGAACCCAGCTTCTCCCCAGACTCATTGGAATTCCTGTTGCTCTCGACTTAATTACCTCAGGTCAGTGCAAACACCGGCTGTGATTTGGATCGATGAGGACAGCTGCCCCGGAAGCTAGGCAATCTTGTTTTGGTCACTAACTACCCGTGTAGGTTCTAATTCAGTTTCTCTGACTCCAAACTTTGTCATCTGTAAAACAGAAGCAGAAACTTTCTGAGCACATCCCAAGGGTTTCCGTGAAGCGCCCACATGAGAGCCCATTAAACGAAAGGCATGCGAAGGGTTCAGCTACTTGGGGGTCATATCATAGCTTATGTTTTTATCCATGGCCTACATGTTCATATAGGAACCATAGTAGTCAGACCTGGGTTTGGAAGTTTAATTTCTGGGCCTGTCACGTGGTAGAGCGCCTGTCCAGGATGCAGGAGGAAACCTGCGTCGGTTCCTTGGAATAAAACCAGAGTCCACTGCATGAAACCGGATGTGGTGATTCATGACTATAATCCTAGCACTTAGGAGACAGAGGCAGGAAAATCTGGAGTTCAGGCTCATCTTCAGCCATATAGAGGGCTTGGGGCCAGCCTTAGCTTCTTGAAAGGAAGAAAGGAAGGAAGGAAAGAAAGAAGGAAGGAGGGAAGGAAGGAAAGAAGGCAACTAGGCAAGTGGACATAATATCCAATGGGATTAAAACTAGAATTTTCAAATTTAGATACCAATGATTGAATTATTCATTTTCACAGTATTAAGATAATAGTTTATACAGCTTTTCTTTTTGCATTGGGAATATGAACCAAAATTCTACTCTCAGTTGAGGTGAGGTCGGAGGACGGGATGTGTACAAGTATTTACTCCAAACAAGTGTGGCTGACTGTGAGCCTGTGGGCCAGCTTTCCTTTCATTGCGTGCACAGGGGGCCATGTGAGGACTGTGTGGGTTAGCACAGTTGCTTAGACCCTTCTTAGATGTGGCGTGAGTTCCCTGCCCCTTACCTTGACATTGCTATTTCTGTCTTTCTCTAAGTAAGACTAAGGCGAGGCTCCCACTTGCAGATGGCATCCTGATGAGTGTGCAGTAAACGTAGCATAGGTCTAAAGTGCCATTATTTTAACAAAAAAGTTGTACTAACATGTAGTGAAATTCTCATCATTTTAAAATTATTTCACTCTGAAACCTTTGTAAGGTTCCCAGCTTTAATTTTCACTACAGTAAACATTGATGGGTATACCCCATGTAAACAGTAAACATTGCCGGGTACACCCCATGTATAAACAGTAAACATTGATGGGTACACCCCATGTAAACAGTAAACATTGATGGGTATACCCCATGTAAACAGTAAGCATTCTCGGGTACATTCCATGTAAACAGTAGCTTCCTGGCACCCTTCATAAGTCCTAAGAATGTAAAGAGAGGAAGGTTTTTTTTTCCCCCAGGATTAAAAATAGAAATCTCTATGCTCTGATTCAAAAGACAGCTGACAGAAAAACATTATGGCGCATGGGCCAACATAGAAACCAATAGTCTATATAAATTAAAAATAGCTTTATCCTTTTAAATGAGGATGTGCGAAAGGAAAATTAGAAAAAACTAGATGTATTGAATTCAAATTCACTCAATCAGGTTACAAATAATTTAATGACGAGTATATTTTAAAGAACATGAAGTATTTGAAGTGATTTTGAATTCTGCAGATAGTGCCTGTAATCCAGCGTTCTACAGAAATTCAAAGCATTGAGGCAGGCTATTCAGCAAAAGAAGAAACAGAAACCAAAGATAAACTATATGAGAAGATTACAACGGCGGGAACTGAGTTTGCAATCCCTAAGGTTTTACAGAATGAAGCCTGTGAAGAAAGGAAAGAAATCTGTCAGGAAGGCAAAAGTGCCGCCCCTTCCCCCAGAAAAACCAGGAAGAAAAACAACTTCCTAAACAAAGAGAAGTGAAGGGAGCTCGGCTTGGTCTTTGTCCACAGCGCTGATTCATGAGATGCTGCTATTATAGCATCATGGGAAAAGAAGCAGAAACTGTGGCATTGGCAGGTTTTGATTTGCATAGCAGAGGCCTGTGAATGAGAGAAGTTGGCACAGGAACCACACGTCTGTGTTCTTGAGTAGACAGTGTGATTTGGTGGCCGGGTTGCGGGTTGGCTTTAAGATGACATCTCAGAGCCCAGTGTGGTGGCACATTCCTTTAATCCCAGCACTCAGGAGGCAAAGGTAGGCAGATCTCTGTGAGTTCAAGGCCAGCCTGGTCTAAAACGTAAGTTCTAGGACAGACGGGGTTACAATGAGAAACCTTGTCTCAAAAACTCAAAACAAAACAAGGAATGGCATCGCAAGAAAGGATCCATAAAGACATTGAAATGTTAAGTGTGAGGGAAGGTCTTGAAGAAATTTGGAAAGAAACATGCAGATGCCAAGTGCGTGAGAGGCGATTTCTCTGCTCTGGTCGCTCTGGGGTCCCCCTGCAGCTTTTGGGTCACAGCCTGCTACACAGAGGTCCCGTCTACACTGCACGTGATTCCAAGAAGGAAGTGTTAGCCACTGCTGAGGCTTTGAGTTGAGCACACAGGGCCTTGTGTTTTCTCGTTAGTCGTCTGGAGTAGAACTGGCCTTTGTGAAGGCATTAACTGAAAACACAGCCACAATATTCTTTCTGTGAGACTCAAGAGCTCAACAGCCAGCCCCTCTGTGGGCAGCTCACATGCCCTACCTTGTTGCCCCAGAGATCCTTGTAGTGCCCAGATTTCACTTTCCATGTCATGGTCTTTTTGTGCTCACCCAAATGTCTTTATACAGAGGCCACTGCTCGCCTGCCTCGCCCCCCTCACTGGATGAGGCGGTCTGGAAGAGGTTGCTGATGCACCGCCGAGCGCTGTGTCTGCTTCCTTCTCAGCCTCCTTAGGCAGCAGGGCTGCAAAGCCTGTTCAGTAGAGAGTCCGTAATCTAAGGCAGGGTCAAGGTGCTAGGTAACCAAAAAGAGACAAAACTCATCTGATTTCTGCTTTGTAATTTTTCACTATATTTTTTGGAATGCCTACTTAATCAATATGGCGTCTCCTGTTCGGCTAACTAGGCTCATGGTTGGGAATTGTCTCTTTTCTTGATCAGTATAGTTCCTGCTATGTGGTAGGTACAAGGTAGATAGCCCTGCCATTCTATTGTCCCCTCCCCATTTCTATTACAACCCAAACCCCAACCATTTCTCATACTTCCATAGAGACATGCAGAGTCATATACCTCTGTAAGTACCTAACTACCTAATGCTCAGAATTACCGTAGTAAACAGAATTACCTCCATTTATCAGGGATGAAATTTGAGTCCTGTGGTTCTCTAATAGTAAAAATTAGAGCTACAGGTTTCATCCAGTTGTTTTTGTTTTTTTTTTTGTTTGTTTGTTTGTTTGTTTTTGCTACCTCTGTAGTGATGTCCAACCACAGCAGTCCATCCTGGGCTTGGTGGCACACGCCTTTAATCCCAGCACTCAGGAGGCAGAGGCAGGCGGGTCTCTGTGAGTTCGAGGCCAGCCTGGTGCATGTGTTGAGTTCCTAGACAGCCAGAGCTACACAGTGAGACCCTGTCTCAAAACCCCAAAACGTTGACTATAGCAGTCAGTTTGATCAAAAGCATTTTACCTGCTAATTGCTATATCCAGGAGGGACGGCGTTCCGGACTAGAGAGAACAGTGCCCAGTTCCCCCTCACCCTGTTCTTTGATTTGTTTTATTTCCTTGTCTTTCAGGAAGACATATTTTAGCAGGTGAAGCGCTGAAGCTTGGCATTCTGGATGCAGTCGTGAAGTCAGACCCGGTTGAAGAAGCTATCAAGTTTGCTCAGAAGATTATGGGTAAACAAACAAACAAACAAAGCACAAGATTAGGAATAAACTGAACTCCTTAAATAGCTAAGGGGACAGCTACATAGTGGGATGTAGGAAGCTTTAGCACTGTATTGATCTGGTGCAAACTCCGTGGTATATTGAGTCAGGCAATGAGAGGAGCCTTACTGTAAGTGGCGTTCTTACTAACGGGGCAGCCAAGAAAAGAAGGAGGGGCGGGTGGGAGAGAAGGCACGCATGCTGAGAGTGGGTAAGCTCCCTGAAGTCTCCCGGAAGTGGTCACAGGAAACGGAGTGGACTGCTTCTGGGAAGGGGACTGGACATTTGCTGAAGTTTTAAGGAGCCGGTTGATAGTTTATTCTACTGCATCTTGGGAGTTTTATACCCTGTGAGTGTTTTTCTGCTTGAAAAGTAGAATTAAAGTTGAAACAGAGGGACAAACTTGGAGCTGGTCCCCTAGAGGTCACGGCCTCTGGAGATTCTGTCTTGGACAAGTGTGTCCTGCTGGGCTTCTCAGACCAGCAGTGTTCCTTCAAGCATGCCTTTAGCACCACCTATATGGATAATTGGTTCACTGGGGTTTTTGTTTTGTTGTTGTTGTTTACTTAAAACTGTGCCTTTAAGCTAGAAATATTAAAACTGGGCTGACGAGTGCAAAACCTTCCTGCAGGAAAATCTCAATAGAAGCAAAAACCCTTTAAAGACTTCTGTGGGAAAGTGTATGGGGGCTGCATCCGCTAACTGAGCAGGGAGAAGCTAAAGATTGCCTAAGCAAATCCTTAGGAAGAGTGTTGGGCCACAGGCAGAGCGGAGTGCGCCTGCCAGTCTCCACTTAGTGACACAGAAGGCTCAGGATTTGCCTGAGAAAGGTCTTTAGCTGGCTCAGGCAGGGGCCACTTTTTGAAGTCTCTTTTACGGTCTAACAAGTTGAGGTTTTGGTATGCTGGTGGCACTCAGTGCTTGGCTTGTGAGCACTCTCTCGAACAGTCTCAGCTCGGACAGTACCCCAGGAAGGCCATTCTTGGAACCAAATTCACAGTAGTGTTTTCTCTTCGTGGCAGCCTCAGTTTCGACGGTCTGTCCTTCCCTGGCTTCCTTCAATTCTGCTTTGAGGGTTCAGTTACTTCAAGCAGAGGATAAGGACCAAGGCCTACTACACTTACACTATGGTCTGGGGTCTTTATTCCTTTCAGCATTTTAGAAGTTAATTCTAACCATTAAATTGCAAAGTTTGTGAGAGAAAATGATGGCTGGTCTCACTTTGGCCACTTGGTGGCACCTCAATGTTGAGCCATTGCCTTAGAACTTAAGCTGCATACGGTTCTGGCTTGGGGCAGTCACTGTGTGGCTGTTCTGGGTTTTTGTCATGAAGAGCAGAGACGCTGTGTAAGCTTGCTTGTGGTGTAAAGCGCTCAGCAGTGCGGCTCTGCCTGAGTGATATGTACTTGCAGAGTGAAACCATGGGTTTGATTCCAATTCCAAAAAGAAAGAAAAAAAAAAATCCACAAAAATACCTGTAGTTTGTACCTATGCCAGTTAGAATCCGTGTAAGTAGATATAAAATCGTAAGTGAAAAAAACCTCTTCAAAAAGTTACTATATAGTTTTTCCTTTTGTTGTGGCATATTTTTCTGTTTGTTTGCTTACTTACTCACTTGAGTTTTTGTTTTGTTGTTAATTTTGTGTATGTGGAGGGGGGTAAGTTCACTGGGAGTTGAACTCTGGGCTTTGCACAATGTGTGACAGAGGTATGTCACCGGCCCTTGCTTTATTTTGTTTTATTTATTTATTTATTTATTTATTTATTTATTTATTTATTGCAGCTTAGGATGTTACTTTTCCTGAAATATTTCTAATTTTTGGATGTATTTGCATTTTGTTCAGCTTGATGCATTTCTTTGTTGTAAGGATAATAATCCACTTTCTTTACAATTCTCCATTTAAGTAGTAGTCCAGACAAAGAATAGTTAGAATGTTCCCTGAGCTTCCTTAAGCTTCCCTGATGTTTAGTCTATGAACAGTGAAACTCACTCACCTTGAGTGTAGTGTTTGGTGAGTGTTGGCAATAGTTTACAGTTGTGTAACTACAGATACACATCTCACCTTGAAAAGTATCAGCACCTTCTTTTTGTTTTTTTTTTTTCAACGATTTATTTTTAATTATTATGCATAGTGTTCTGCCTGCATGTATGCCTGCACACCAGAAGGGGGCACGAGATCTCATTGTAGATGGTTATGAGTCACCATGTGGTTGCTGGGAATTGAACTCAGGACCTCTGGAAGAACAGCCAGGGCTCTTACCCTCTGAGCCATCTCTCCAGCCCCGTATTGGCACCTTCTGGCAGATGCTTTCCATTCTGTTTGGCCAACTTACCAACTTCAAGACACTGTAGGTTTCTGTTTTTAGAATTTCCTATCCATGTAGCATGGACTCTGTGCAAGGCTTCTTTCACTTAGCATGGCTTTGAGAGTCATCTGCTGTCCTGGGTTGTAACAACTGACTACTTTCCCTTACTGAGACATGCTCCATAGTGTGACTGAGCCCAAATCTCTTTAGCTGATGGAAAATTAGGTTATTACCACTCTGGATCTTCACCAGTCTTTGAGGATATGCATTCCCCCTCACATATGCGTGGGAGTGTGGGTGCACACGTGCGCGTGCACACACACACACACACGTCCATATGTACACACACAATAATAATTAATAATTGAAAACACTGTTCTTTTCCTCCTATCCAAGCCATTGAATTTACCTAGATGAAAAAGAGAGGCATGCCCCGTGTGTTGGTGGGTGCAGTCTGATACAGAATGGCCTCTGGGCCAGAGCTCAAGATGTTATTCTCCACTTAGCCACGTGGACCACAATAAGTCTTCTTTTTATTTCCTTGCCTCTAAAAAAGAAGGGCTCCCCAAAAGCCATTGACTTCTGGCCATGTGCTGAGAACGGAAAGGCAGTACTAGGCAGAGGCTGTCAGGGTCTGCTCCTGCCTGCAACCAAGCTCACTCTCCAGTGAATAGAAAATGCTAGAACTTTGATTGCTATTGGATTTTTGCTTGTTGTTTGGTTTCTCTGAACACAACTGTTTGGAATCTTACTACTTCAGGTTGGGGGTGATAGAGTGCTTGCCCATAAACCTGTGGGTGGTAGCACACTCCTGTAACCCCAGCTCTCTGAGGTAGAGGCAGGAGGATAGAAGGCAGTTCTTGGCTATGTGAGATCCAGTTTCTTCCTTTTCGAAGACGTCACGAATGCAGAGCAGAGGAGCCGGCAGCAATAACGGTCTAACTAAGAGTACCTTACCGTTATTTGTGACATAATTACCTCACTAGGCACGCCAGCTAGCAATGCCTACTTTTCATCTTCTCACACTCCTTTTTGTGTGTGTGTTTACCTGTTTATCTCCCTCTCTCATTTGCTTTTAAATGCAGCCATTAGTAGGTGGTCATTAGACAAAATAAAACCCATGGATCGCCTTGATGGTCAGACTCATAAGCAACCAACCCATCACTACATGTGTGTTCATACATGAGTGGAATTGGCTTCTATGGCGCTAGTGTTGGTGTACAGCAACAGCTCTCTCTGTTTACTGTGTTAGGGTTTTACCATGTTCGGATTGTCTAGCACACATCCTGCAGCCTGTTACCACATCCACCACTCAAATGGTGAACTGAAAAGCTAAAAAGAAAAGATGTAAAGCTCTCAGTTTTCACCTCCCATGAGTGAGGAGAGCGGCTCGCATCCCCGAGGTGCTATTGAGCTCATTCCTACGACAAACTGGGAGAGTTGATTGAGGATGTTCACTAAACATCTTAATTCCTCTAACATATAAAACCTTCCAGGCTGCAGAGGTATAAGGGATAGAGCAGAGCCACATAGAATTCCTTGCCTCCCCTGAGTGTGTCGGGGGGGGGGGGAGGGCTTGTAAAATGTCACTTATTTCCATTTGCCTGTGACTAGCAGCCTGGCAATCCTGCAGGTGAGAACTCCTGGTCCCCACCTCATGTTCCTGTTGCCGAGGGCTGGATTTGAGGTCTGGGCACAGGAGGCAGCCATCTGGGAGTCTCAGCTCAGGAAAGGATGCCCTAGGGAGTTTGTAGGTTTTTTTTTTTTTTTATATTTTATTTTATTACTTTTAGTTATGTGTATATCTGTGTGGGTTTGTGCACATGACAGCAGTGCCTTCATAGGCCAAAAGAGGGCACTAAATCCCCATGGACCTGGAATTACAGGTGGCTGGGAGCCACCCTACACAGGTGTTAGGGGCACAACTCCACTCCTCTGAAGGAGCAGAAAGCACTCTTAACTGGTGAGCCATTTCTGCAGCCCCTGAGTCTTGTTATTGAGGCTGAGTTTGTAGCCCAGGCTAGCCAAATGCTAAATCTTCCCATCTCACTGTCTCAAGTTTGGGATGATAGGCACACACCACCACGGTGCCCTCTGATGCTCTGTTCTGTCTGTGTAACATGCTCCGGCCTTTGCCCCGGATGTTTGGTCCATTTTTAACAATTCCATATTAATCCAAAGACTTTGGTTTCTGTGAATTTGGATTTTGTGACTTTTAAGAATTCTTAGTGCTTTCCTTGGTCAGTCTCTTCATTTTACTGCTTGATCTTTGTCAAGCAGTTTTTATTCCTGTGAACATTTCCAAAGAATGGATCAACCGTGTCCCACACGGGAGGCCTCCTCTTGATGTGCCATGCGCCTGTGCGTGGCCTTGCTGGAGTTGATGAGGGGCAGTTGTGCTGTCTGTCATCTGTGGAGCCTCTAATATGGGTGCAACACGTTGGGGCA
The DNA here is from genome assembly GCA_907169655.1 of Acomys percivali. NCBI lineage: Eukaryota > Metazoa > Chordata > Mammalia > Rodentia > Muridae > Acomys > Acomys percivali. The sequence continues at coordinate 76,090,038 of OU015745.1, read as the reverse complement.
GAGTAGGAAGAAAGGAAATTCTTGTGTCTGTGGAAACAATTTGTGTGAGCTGCATGTTGGATCTCTTGAGCCAGATGGATGAACTCTTCCTGCCAGTTTGGGAGACGGGAGTGTGCGGGATGATAACGTTTGTGTCCCTGTGAGCAGAGTCAAGGGTAGAAGTGATCATAAGTCTGTTTGAGTCTCTGCTTTGTTCCCATGTATCCAGCTGTGATCCCACCTGTGTATCCACCTGTGATCCCACCTGTATCCAGCTGTGATCCCACCTGTGCATCCATCTGTGATCCCACCTGTGTATCTAGATGTGATCCCACCTGTGTATCCAGCTGTGATCCCACCTGTGTATACAGCTGTGATCCCACCTGTGCATCCAGCTGTGATCCCACCTGTGCATCCAGCTGTGATCCCACCTGTGTATCTAGATGTGATCCCACCTGTGTATCCAGCTGTGATCCCACCCATGTGTCCAGTTATCCTATTTCCTTTTGTGCAGGGGGTGAGGGTGGTGGTGGTGGGGGGGAGGGACTTTTCTTCTCCTGTTGGCTAGCTTCCATCCTATGTTGAAAATCAACTCACTGTATTGGTAGAGCTAGCTCATCAATGGACTTTTGCCAATGACTGCAAGCATTCCTGCCTGTTATGGCATTTTAAAAGTTTTGTCATTATTAGGGAAAGAATGCGAATCATTTTGAATATATGACATTAACTAAGAACTGATAGATTAATATTTAATCTACTATAAAGTTGTCTCAGCCTCAAAATAAGAAGGGAATGCACCTTTCATGACTCACTTAGTAACTCAGTACTTTAGATCTTCTGACTCTACTTTATGGTCTGACGTTATTAAAATAGCAGAATTTTGGAAATGTTGTTTCACTAAATATCACAGTGCACAGGGTCTGGTTGGGCCATGGGCACCGCGCACCGTTGGTCTGTTGTTGTCCCTTTTGTGCTCTGTGCCCGCTCTGACCGTTCTCAATTCCTTTCAGACAAACCTTTAGAGCCCCGCAGGATCATAAACAAGCCGGTCCCAAGCTTGCCCAACATGGACGGTATTTTCGCAGACGCTATTGCCAAGGTACGGAAGCAGTACCCTGGCCGCCTGGCTCCAGAGACTTGTGTGCGTTCGGTGCAGGCCTCCGTGAAGCATCCCTATCAAGTGGGCATCAAGGAAGAAGAAAAGCTATTTCTGTACCTGAAGGCGTCCGGACAGGCTAGAGCCTTGCAGTATGCCTTTTTCGCTGAGAAGTCTGCAAATAAGTGGTCAACTCCCTCGGGAGCCTCCTGGAAGACAGCATCTGCTCAACCTGTCTCCTCAGTCGGTGTCCTTGGTTAGTGCACTCTTCAAAACAGCGCCTTTCTTTTCATCGATCGTGAATTTCATGTAAATCGTGTTTGGATCAAGTTCCCCTGCATCCCCTTTCCTTCAGGCCCCCCCCCCTTAACCTCCCTCACCACTATTTTCTACCAATTTTCATGTGTTCTCTTTTTCAAAATCACATAGGCCACTCAGTGCTGCTAATATGTGCATAGGAGTGGGGTCACCTACTGGAGCGGGGGTAACCTCTGGGTGGGTGGACAGCTCCTTAAAGAAAACTGACTCTCCCTCTGCCGACAGCCATCGATGGCCAATAGCCCCTCAGCTTGCAGTTGGACTTCTGCCGTCCTGCCCGTTTTTTGCTGCCATTTTGTCTGGCTTGATGTTGTATAGGCCTTGTGTGTGCTCTCAGAGCTACTCTCTCAGTTTATATGCGCAACTGCACCATTGTATCCAAAAAGCACATTTCAGATGTCACCGCTTGGGGGCGCTATGAGATGCTAAGTTATTTGCTGAATGTAGCACTCACGTTAGCTCCAGTCAATTCTTGCCAGAGTGGGTCCTCACTAGCGACCTTTCAGCTGCGGCAGTCCTGTTCACACACAGGCTATAAGGGTGGAGCTTATTTCTGACTCTGGTTTGCTGCCTTTAATACTGCAGTTTTGTCATAATTATTGAAATTGGGAAGAGTGGCTTCTCCAGTTTTTTGAAATACCTGTTTTTGACACTTCCAGGTTTCTTGCATTTCCGTAAAACGTTTAGACTCTATTGTTAATTTATGCAAAAAAAAAGTTGGGATGGTACAGCACTTGCATTGGTTTTACAGATTAATTTGATATTTCATCTAACAAAATTATTTTTTTCCGGTCCATGAACACTGGCAATCTTTCAATTTATTTAGGTTCTTTGGATCTTTTTCTTTCTTTCCTTCCCTCTCCCTGTTTCCTTCCTTCTTTCTT
>OU015745.1:76071885-76087751 GCA_907169655.1 Acomys percivali | reverse complement strand
TTCTTCAATAGTGTTTCATTGGTTTTGGTGCTCCGGCCCTCCTTTGCTGAACGTATTTCTTAAATGTAATTCTTTTTCTTTTTCTTTTCTTTCTTTCTTTTCTTTTTCTTTTTTCTTTTCTTTTCTTTTCTTTTTTCTTGTTGTTGTAGATAGAATTATTTCCTTATTTTCATACAGATTGTTCATTGCTAACACATGGGGATATACTTGGGCCTGGAGAGATGGCTGAGCAGTTAAGAGTACCTGCTTTGCAATTGTGAATATGAGAGCATAAGTCTCAGCACCCATATAACAAGTTGAGTGCGCGCACACACACATACACACACACACACACACACACACACACACACACACACCACCTGTAACACCTGCTTCAAGGAGGCACCGAGACAAGAGGACCCCTGGGGCTTGCTGGTTTCAGACTAGCTGCATAGACAAAAGCCCCCACCATCTTAAAAAAAGAAAAAAAAAAAAGAGAGGAGCCTGTTTCAGAAGGACTAGGCAGGGCGTGATAGAAGGGGACACCTAACTCCTTCTGTGGCACCTGTGACATAAGACACACAGAGAAATAAATATCTTAAAATAATAACCATAGTTATCATTATCAGTATTATTAATTTATATCCGAAACATAATTTCCCCTCAATCCTCTCCTCCAAGTTCTCCCCTCCCCCCCCTCCAACCCCCCCCACCCGCCTCCCGCCACACTTTCCCCCTTAGGCCTCCCGGGCATATCGAGGTGTGGTAAAGGCTAGGCACCTCCCCTGTATTAGGGTTGCATGAGGTAACCCAGGAGGAGGGAGCCGGTCTCAAAAAGCAGGCAAAGGAGTCAGAGACGGCCCTTGCTCCCACTGTTAGGAATCTCACAAGGAGACCAAGCTACACAGCTGTAACGTATATGCAGAGGGCCGAGGTCAGTCCCGTGCAGGCGCCTTGGTTGTCAGTTCAACCTCTGTGAGCCCCCATGATCCCTGAGTTGATTCTGTGGGTTTTCTTGTGATGCCCTCCGGCTCCTACAATCCTGCCCTGCCCCCCTTCCCCAGGATTCTCTGAGCTCCACCTAATGTTTGGCTGTGGCTCTCCGCATCTGTTTCTATCCATTGCAGGGTGAAGTCTCTCTGATGACAACTGGGCTAGGCACCGGTCTATGAGTATAGCACACCATCGTTAGGAATAATAGATAAAGAGAACACAGGCGCTTTTGTGTACAGATTTTACAGCCTGGAACTTTCCTGGATTTGTTTGTTAGTTTTAATAGCTTGTATCTAAGTGTGTAGATGAATCCCACTGATTTTTGTTTCCTCTGGAGCGCTTAACAGCGCATGAACTAGTCAATACATTCGTGTTCACTGACCAATCCTAAAGCTCTTATGAGTCACTGGTACTGGGGACAGAAGCTAGGGCCTCATCTGTGATCGCCAAACACTGTAACTCTGAGCAGCAGCTCTACCCCCCAGGTTAATCTTCTAAAATGCCACTTTGCCACAGACGCCTTCTACCAGTGACCACCTGTTCACCTCCCGGTACCAGCAAATCACAGTTTTCTTTTTTCTCTTTTCCCTGACTCCACAGGCTTGGGAACAATGGGCCGAGGCATAGCCATTTCTTTTGCAAGGGCGGGCATCCCCGTGGTTGCCGTAGAGTCGGACCCAAAGCAGCTGGATACTGCCAAGAAGGTAGTAACATCCTCCTTGGAGAAAGAAGCATCCAAAAGGCAGCAGAGTGGCCAAGCTTCCCCAGGACCAAAAGTCAGCTTCTCCTCCTCCACTAAGGACCTTTCAAGTGTGGATTTGGTGGTTGAAGCAGTGTTTGAAGATATGACCCTAAAGAAGAAAGTCTTCGCTGAACTGTCAGCCCTGTGCAAGCCAGGAGCCTTTCTGTGCACCAATACGTCAGCGCTGGACGTGGATGTCATTGCTTCCTCCACGGATCGCCCTGAGATGGTGATTGGCACCCACTTCTTCTCACCAGCTCATATTATGACATTACTAGAGGTTATTCCTAGCCGATACACCTCCCCTACTACCATCGCCACTGCTATGAGCTTATCCAAAAAGATTGGAAAGATCGCGGTCGTTGTCGGCAACTGCTATGGATTTGTTGGGAACCGGATGTTGGCGCCCTATTACAACCAGACGTATTTTTTGCTAGAGGAAGGCAGTAAGCCCGAGGATGTAGATGGGGTCTTAGAAGAGTTTGGTATGAGAATGGGACCCTTCAGGGTGTCTGACCTCGCAGGGCTAGATGTGGGTTGGAAAGTTCGCAAGGGCCAAGGCCTTACTGGGCCTTCAGTGCCGCCAGGAACTCCTGTCCGGAAGCGAGGCAACAGCAGATACTCCCCAATTGCTGATATGCTCTGTGAATCTGGGCGGTTCGGTCAGAAGACCGGTAAGGGCTGGTATCAGTATGACAAGCCATTGGGTCGGATTCACAAACCGGATCCCTGGCTTTCCAAGTTCCTGTCACAATATAGGGAAGTGCACCACATTGAGCAGCGCTCCATCAGCAAGGAAGAGATCCTGGAGCGCTGCTTGTATTCTCTCATCAATGAGGCCTTCCGCATCTTGGAGGAGGGGATGGCTTCTAGCCCAGAACACATTGATGTCATCTACTTGCACGGGTACGGGTGGCCAAGGCACATGGGTGGGCCCATGTACTATGCTGCCTCAGTGGGGCTGCCCACAATCCTGGAGAAACTACAGAAATACTACAGACAGAACCCTGATATCCCCCAACTAGAGCCCAGCAACTACCTGCGGAAGCTGGTTGCCCAGGGAAGCCCTCCTTTGAAAGAATGGCAGAGGTTGGCAGGGCCCCACAGCAGTAAGCTGTGATTCAGTCTTGTGTGTTTTGCCACGTATGTTGGCATCTGATTTCAGTGTGATCCATTCCTAACATCCACAGAGATCGCTCTCCAGTACAGATCATGGCTGGTGATGATGATGATGATGATGATGATGATGATGATGATGATGACGACTGATTAGCAAAAGCTCCTTTCTGTTTCTTTCTACCTCATGATTCTATTGGTCAGATTTCAGGAGTATGTTTTTTATACCTCTGCCTGTACTTCGATCAGAAACACTCAGAGAATATATTCTTGCTACTACAAGAGTTCATCTCTTTTGGCCTTTTTTGCCTTGTATAACAAAAATGTATACAAAATATGGATAGTAGAATAATTTATAATAACCCCAAATCAACAGCCCAGGTGTGCCTTAGCGAATCAACAGAAAGTGGCAGATCCACGCAATTGACAAATTTCAGCCGTGTGAAGCCATCGACACATGTTATAACATGGTGCTGAGTTAGGGCACTATTCTGAGTGGAAGGAGGCAGGCAGCAAGGGCCACGTGTCATATAGTCATGGATATGAAATTCCAGGATATAAAGATCTGTGGACAAAGAAGATGAATAGCCCAAGGCTGTAATTGTTAGAAATTAAAATTACTTCTGATGGTTACACAATACCATTGAGGGCTAGTGAAGTTTTCTAAAATCACTCTGGTGGTGGATCTGTAATGCTGCATACACATGATCCGAAACGCACTGAGCTGAATGGTTCAAAGTGAACTGTGTTGTATGTATACATGCTATATGCATATTATATATCTCAATGAAGTTAATAAAACTAATGGTGATAAAGCTTCTCATTGTGTAAAAAAATGTTTTCATAATATTTTCATCTGTTAACACAAGCAAAGCCATTGGAATTTCTGATGGAGGAATTGCAAGTGAGTGGAAGATAATTTTTCCATTGTCAAATAGCATGGTGCGGTGTGGTGATGCAGACACGGGGGGATCAGAAGTTCAAGGCCTGGAAGGGGAACATGGGACCCCATCTAAAAAAAAAACCAAAGACCCTAAATCATTGAATGTGCCTTGCATTGTATTCAGTTTGGAATTTTAAAACATGGATTATTAGCACTTGGGTTATTAGATTTCAATTCAGAGCATTCTAAAAAGATTTCTTGGGGTTGTAACTTTTGAACAAATTAACTTTTTAAGATGATCATATCAACTTTTCCTCGAGCCCTGGGTGAATTTGTTTTGTTGAGCTCTTGAAATGTTCTCAAATTAAAGCAACCACAAAGGGACCAGTGATACGACTTAGTGGGTGGCTCAGAAGTCACGTGAGTCTGAGGACATGAGTTCACTCCCTGGAACCCATGTAGAGGTGGGAGGGGAGAACCAGCTCCACAGAGTTGTCCTCTGACCTTGACCCATGTGTGATTCTGTGCATGTGCCTCCTCCATGATAATAATAAAAAAACAAAACCTTATTTTCATCCTACACTGGCCATTCTCCATAGATGTAGAAAAAAAAGCAACCTTAAAACTTATATAGCAAACAAAAAACAAAAACAAAAATAAAAAACCTATATGGCCAGCACAGCAAGACAGGACTAGCCAAAACAGTAGTGGACAGAACACTAGGGTCAGAATCATCATAGGTGACTTCATTATAGCACACAGCCACTGTAATAAAAAAGCCACAGTGCTGGCACAAACATAGATAGCTCAGTGGAATAAAATTGGGGACTCAAAAGTCCATGCAGCCATAGCTATCTGATCTTTGAGAAAGATGACAAAAATATACACCATAGAAAGGATAAAACCTTCAACAAATGATGCTGGGGAAAACAGTTATCAACATGCAGAGGAATGAAAATGGATTCTTTTATCTTGCACAAAAATCTCAACTCAGTGTTGGTCAGTGGGGTTCCATAGACACCCAAACATTATAAGCTACTGCTATTGCTATTACACACCAGAACTTGATAGTAGGATCCTGTTGCTAAGGACACTGCATACTTGAATCACAGAACATGGAGAAACCAAGCTGACACTGACCTGAACACTTCACCCACTACTGAACAGTGTCCGTGATACTAGAAGGTGCTGTGCCTGTTACTGGAAGATAAAACGGCTATCAGTCTCACCCAGCTGTGAACACTGACTGGCCTGACAAGATACATCCATTGGTGCAATAATGGCGCAAATGTAAAAGAGTAACCAACCACTTTCCGCTTAGATCTAAGGCCAGCTCCATGAATGGGAGCCCATAGCTGTCACTGGGAATGGAGCCAAGGATCTGTGGCTAGATTGCTCATAGGCCCTAGGGGAAAACCCATACTATTCCGCTAAATGAACACGGTATTTAAATGACCCCAATAGCTTACTGCTATACCTACAGGTCGGAGCATCTCTCAGTCTTCTTCAGAGAAGCTTATCGCAGTAGATGGCAACTGACACAGAGGACCCTCCCCACAACAGATCAATATGTAGAGAATGAAAAGATTGTGAGAGCCAGAGGTAGCGATAACTTCAAGGAAACGCTGTTTTCTGGACACAAAGGAGAAGTTGCACATATAAATTCACAGTATGTGTGACAGTATGCATGAGGCCAGACTAAATCACAGCATGGAACGCAAGGTGGACACAAAATCTCGCTGGCATGTTATTGGCACCCGCTAGCTTCTAGGAGAGGGAGAGTTGGCTTTCACTGATGGTGTGGTCCTGTGTAGGCCGACCACACTCCAGGAAAGCCCCACTCCCAGGAGTAGTTGAGCAACAGAAATTGGACTCAGGTTGTTTACAAGAAGAAGAAGAAGAAGAAGAAGAAGAAGAAGAAGAAGAAGAAGAAGAAGAAGAAGAAGAAGAAGAAGAAGAAGAAGAAGAAAGACTAGAAGTTGGTGGAGAAGGAGTTGAGAGTTGAAAGGAGCTAAGGGAGGAAGTAAATGTGGTCGAAATATATTGGGTGAAATTCTCAAAAAATTAATCAAAATCTTATTGTTAAGAAAAAAGGTTAAGAACGTTAAGAACACTGGCTGCTCCTCCAAAGGGCCTGAATTCAATACCATCTATAATGTGAACTGATACCCTCTTCTGGCCTGCAGGTGTACATGCAGGCAGAGTACTGTATACATAGTAATAAATAAATAAATCTTTAAAAACAAAAAACAAACAACAACAACAAAAAACCCAAACAATTCAACTTTAAATGGACTGAGAACCTCCACATAAGACCTGATATTCTGAAACTGAGACTGTGAAGCCAGTGACCGGCACTGTAGCTGGGCAGATGCTGAGTTATGCTGACATGGGAGTACTGGCCTGGCTTGCATCCCGCCATCTGGCCTGTTTCCTTTCACTCTTAGTTCTTAGTCTTTGCTTTTTACTCCTAGTCTGACCAGGTTCCCACCTGGTCACCAGGTCATTATCCACATCACTCACAATTTTCTGGGCAGAAGAACCGGTAATTTGTGTCCTCCACTGAGAAGAGGCCCCTGCATGCTTAACACTCTTGGTTTCCCTAGTGATCTTTGGGCAAAAGACCTTTGTGACTCCATCATCTCCTCCTTTCTAAGGTTTTAAAGAAAAAAATAGTGACCATAATAGGGGCCTAGGAAGAGTGCACTGCCTCCAGGGCTAGTCTGGAGCTGTGACCTTCAATTCACCCATTTCTAGCTTAATTTCTGCTAATCTTTTGCCACCATTAATTTTGCGAATCATCACAATGAATTCTATTGGTTGGTTGCAGAGATTTTGCTGACCATGGCCTATTCCACATGAGCCTTTATAAATAACCCCTAGCATGGCAAAACAATGTCACACTGTCCCCTGTCAACAGGTGTGTCTCTTACATTTGGATTCTGCACAGTTAACATGCAATGCAGTCACTAAACATAACAGTGTAGCATAATAGCGTCTGCGTTGTGTCCCCAAAGTCTTAGCTTGGTGAGGTAAAGTCCTGAAGTCTCCCCAATACCAGCCTCCTTACTCTCCCTCCTTTTGATGAGCCTGTGTGTCATCTATCTTCAGAAGTCTGCATTGTCCCATGGTCCCTGCAGGTGCATCAGACCAGGAGCCACAGCCGTAACCTCACCTTGATGCTAGACCCGGCAGGCCTTTCCTACTTAGCATTTACTTAGGTTTGTGTCTCCTTTAGGGTAAATACTTTCAGGGAGCAGAAAAAGGCGTTATTTTTCACACACCTTACCTGCAGGACATAGAAGAGTCAGTCTCAAGCCAACTAGAAAACTTTCACCCAGCTGGTCAGCTGGTATAATTCTGGAAGGTGCTATCCAGGCACCTAGGGGAGGAAGGTCACCAGTGGTCGTACCCAACACGGGGACTGTACACACTGCCAAGCCGGATGTGCTCACTGGTGCAATAATATCATGGCTGTTATGGGGGTAATAGATTTCTAATTGGATTTGAGACCCGCTTTACAGGAGGGAATTTTATGCCTGGTACTGTATTCCTGGTTCAAAGCCAGTGGACGGGAAAGTCATAGGCCCTACCTTTGTTATTTTGCTAAGTGGTCTTGCTATTAAACGCCTTCTAAATATTTATGCTTATAACCATAGAGCTGGCTTCCCTTAACGCTTGGTTAGAGAGGTTTCTTCTAGTGGGCAGCAGTCAACACAGAAATGCATAGCTGGTCAAAGTGCTGAGGATAAAAAATGGAGGGCTCATCACTAAATAGGACATCCGTATCAATACCACTGCCACCAAGAGTCAGGGAGCATAGCGGAAGAGAAGGCAGAGAGAATGTAACTCCAGGATGGACCGATGTGCTATGGGTGCTGTGTTCTGGCCATGACGTGGCTATGGTCGCTGCATCAGAGCAAGTCAGCTGAAATCTCATCATAGGTCATCTCCAGGCCCCACCCCTCCCCTTCCTGAGGAACTATTGGCAGTGGACAGGTGTCAGAAAGGGAGAGAGTTATTCTACTTTTTCCTTGGAAACTGGACTTAGTGGGTGGGTTAGGGAAAGAGAGGGAAGGGGGAGGAAGGGGAGGAGGAGAGGGAGGGAGGGAGAAGGAGACAGAGCGAGAAAGAGAAAGAGAGAGAGAGAGAGAGAGAGAGAGAGAGAGAGAGAGAGAGAGAGATTGAGAGAGAGGGCTGAGAGACAGAGGGCTGAGGCCTGTGATTTTTAGTAAACACTAAAGTTTACTAGGATCTTACGCTTGTCTTTAACCCGACTTTAAAACCTACCAGAACGCTGTGGACGCTCTAGATGACCCGAGCCCTTTGGTAGCCGTCCGTGAGAATAACCCATGTCAAGCATTCTAGGCTACGTTTAGAAACAGTTTTCTGCAGAACCACGGTGGCTCCCAACCATCTTTGGTAGTGTGTCCATCTGCTTGTCTGGACAGCTTCTGCATATTTTTAGTTTAACAGACACGGCAGGGCCACTTCCAGGCAGAACAGCGGCAGCGCACCACTTCCGGTGATGTCACACCGTAAACCACGGGGCTTCTCAGCCCAGATAGAAATGATTGAAGCCTCAAAAGTTGTGCTTCCCGGGCACTCTGGAAGTTTCAGACCCTAAATTCTTTCTTCTATGTGTTTTCCATAGTTTTCGACTATGTAAGAGCTGGTAGACAGTAGTGGGGGAAGATGTCGGTGCTTCAGTAGAGTCAAATATTTAGGAAGGAATTATATTTTGCTTGCTCTTTTTAGTATTTGTAGAGACAGAGAGAGAGGAGATAGAGAGAGCTGGACAGGGTTCTCCACTCTTGAGTTTTGTTTTCTTTTCTTGTTTTTGGTTTATTTTGGTTTGGTTTTGGTTTTTCAAGACAGGGTTTCTCTGTGTAGCCTTGGCTGTCCTGGACTCGCTTTGGTAGACCAGGCTGGCCTCGAACTCACAGCGATCCGCCTGCCTCTGCCTCCCTAGTGCTGGGATTAAAGGTGTGCGCCACCACACCCGGCGGGTTCTGCACTCTTATCCCATGCATTTCCCACATTCCAACTGTAGGGATCGCTTTTTCCCTTTCGGCTGACTTGAGGAGCCTGGCAGAATGCGTGCCTGGAGTGAGCCTCTTCAAAGAAGACCTGAGCAGGGCTAATGAGCCATGCCATGTGCACATTTCCGTTGTACCTAGGGCTGTTCCATTTTCTCTCAGAGGACACAGAAGTATTTGCTATTTCTAGGCAGAATGTGATGTCCTTAGGGGTGAGGTTAGGGCAAAATTGCCTCCAAATTATAATTACACTTGGATTTGGAGTATGCAGAGATCTTAAAGGTTGTTTTTAGAATTTGACCGAGAATGCTGGTTGTTACCTGGTATTTCTCTGACAGTAACTGGCTAGAGTTCTACCCACTGAACCATGCAGATGTGGCCATCTCCTAAAGCGAAGCCTATCAAGAAGATTGGGTCTCTAAGGACCTCAGAGAGCACAGTTGTCACTTCAAATGACCTTCCTACAGTCATTCGTGTGTGAGCTGTCATGAGCAAGGCCGTGTTACTGCAGGTCTTTAGTCACAGCTGACCTGAATCTGAACTCATGCGTGTAGGGTCCAGGAATTGGGGGAGGGGCATTTGTTCTACTCTTGGTGCAAAGGGAGTTTCAAGAATCTAGTCAACAGGTGGGTCGCTGTGAGTTCGAGGCCAGCCTGGTCTACAAAGCAAGTCCAGGAGAGCCAAGGCTATGCAGAGAGACCCTTTCTCAAAAACAAAAACCAAAAACAAAACAAAAAAATTAGTAAAAAAAAAAAAAAATATATATATATATATATATATATATATATATATATATACACACACACACATACCTTGCTGGTCTTCAGGTTACGTGGGAGTCCTGAAAAGAATGACGTTCTAACATCAGCGAAGGAAAGCCTCAGCAGCAGCAGCATAGATGAACTTGCGGCAAGGGTAAGGCAAGCAGGCAAAACCTTCCCTCTTCCACATCCTCATATGTGGCCCAGAAGGTGTGGTCCAGATTCAGGGTGGGTCCTCCCATGTCAGATCTGCCAGGATAAGCTGCCTGGGTTGCAGCTTATTCCCGACGTAGTCGAGTTGACAACCAAGATTAGCATCACATCTCTACATCCTAAGTGGTCCCAGTCAAAGCCTACCTTTGATATAATGGACCTGTCATGGGAACTCACAGTCTACAGAGCCCCGCAACTCTTAGAATTAAGTCTTACATTGTTTCTCCTGCTATTTCTCCCCTGCGACTCCAGGAGATGAGGTTCTTTACATAATGCTAGATAGGTCCTCCGCTGGTCACAGCCCATCTTTACTTAATCACCACACACCGTTTGTTACTTTTCTCTAGTACAGTAATCGCCCCCAGCAATAGCCAGCTGTCTCTGTTTACCTACAACGCCCTCTGACCTCAAACGCCTCATTATTTTCTGACTGACTCTTATCCTGACTTCTCCTCTGGCAAAAGTTTCCACTTTTGCAGCTTCAGCATGCCAGGGACTAAGAGTACATCTGCAGTGAGTGCTCTTACACTCATCTTAGAACTTACCCACCCAGCCAGATCCCACACACTGTTCTCCTGGTCTAGCCCAGTGAGGATGCCTGGCCTACCCCTCCACCCCTCTAAAGCCCCCAGACCCCAGCGGTCATCCAGGTCCCATCCAATGCTGCTCTACCTTCCACACAGTCAACCTCTAGCCTTCCCCTAGGACCTACCCCGCCTGCCCCTGACACACAGGTGCCTCCACACCAGACCCAACATGTCCACCCAGCCAGATCTACCACCACACTACAGACTTGCACTAGGACTCACATCCTGCACACCAGTGTAGCCCCCTCTGACTTCGTTTCCACCGTAAGCCATTTCCAACTTTTAGACCCAACCTGCCCACATATCTTCTCTTCGGCCCCAACCTGCTTCAGACACAGAAATAGCAAAATAAATTCACATGGCACATGGTTGCCAAGGAGGGTTACTTAGGCGAGTCTCGGGACAGAAAACTTAAAAGTATGTAGAATGAATTAATTATTCTGTATATATTAATTAATACAGGAAATTGTTATGGCAGCAGTTTTATTTAACCAGCTAGTTCCCCAATGATTGACACAGAGAGACTATGTTTTATTATTAAGCTGTAGGCACTATGCTGGGCAGATTCTGAGCTACTCTAATCCTACTACCCTTAAAACTTACATAAAAGCCAACCATATGCCAATCTGAGGATCTCAGGTGGCTTATGCTCCATCAGTCTGTGGGGGATGGTCATTCTAAGACACTCGAGCGCATAGTAAGAGCTACTTCTTTCTGGCTATAAACTAGCTCTTCCAGTAAGACTACTGGTAAAATCAGATTAAAGGCCAGCTGCCCACAAGCAGCAGTTCCTGGAACTTTTTGCTGACTAACCAGATCTTTTACAACTTCTCTCTCTCTCTCTCTCTCTCTCTCTCTCTCTCTCTCTCTCTCTCTCTCTCTCTCTCTTTCTCTCTCTCTCTCTCTCTGGAATTTCTCCCCCTTCTGTGGTTATATCAGCCATAAGGGTAGACACCTGCTGGAGCATCTCACAGTTAGGTATCCATAGCAACCCTCGCTTATGCAAATACCCATGCCCCCATGCCTATAAAAAACCCTGTGAAATTTTTCAATAAACGGGGCTTGATCAGAATCCAGACTTGCCCTCATTTTTCATGTCTCCTGTCCCCCCACTCCTCTGCCCCCTCCACAGGTACCCATTGAAGACCCCGCAGGCTGGGACATCAGTCTGTCTTCACAGCACACTTCCCTGGACTTCATGCTCCTGGTTCATCCTGTCCTTCTTCTTCCTTTTTCTCTTCTGCTTCATCCTCTTCCTCTTTCCTTCCTGCCTCGTGGTCTCCTGACCCTAAGCCCAGGAACCTAAACTCTACCTCCCTCCCTTCTGCCCAGTTACAGGCATCTTTATTAACCAATCGGGGACAATTGGAGAACATTCTTTATGTCACACGGTACAGGAGGCTGATGCAAATGACAAAGACAATCCAGGCCTGGAAATAAGAGTTCAGTAAGGAGATAGGAAAAGCCTGGAGCTGAAGTGAAAGATGGAATTGAAAAATCCAACAGCCCAACTAAAAACCTCGAAGGAAGAAGGCATTAGAAGTAGAATGAATCAACTAGAATATTAGAACTCAACCATAAAATAGAGGATCTAGACCAAATAAGCAAGAAATATAGAGTTTAAGAACATACAAGAAAGGAACACACAGGGAATGTGAGATGCCAGGAAGAGAGCAAACCTTTGAGTTATAGACATAGATGATGTTAAATATGAACAGCAAGATGCCAGGCAATAGATACAATATGGAGAAGTTTATCTGTAAAAGCGTGGGAGAGCAAGAAAGGAGGAGGGGGGCCCTTGGGAGAGCAGACAGAGACAGAAGTTTTGAAGCGAAGAAGAGTAAAGGCTTGAAAATGGGGGGGGGGGGCACTTCCTTCCATTTTACCTTAGGTGTATATTTGAAAATTTTGGGAGAGTAAAAAAGAGAAGAGGCTTGAAAATAAGGAGCCTCTTTCCGTGTTTCTCTGATTGCTGGCAGTAATTAAAAAGGTCTTGTTTTGGATCTAAGTTTGGTTGCAGAGGCGCGTAAAGCTTAGCAGCTCTTATTGTGGGTGTAGGGATTTGAAATTCTCCGGAAGGATCCCAGAGGAGCTGAGGGTTGGTGAATGGACTATTTCCACGGTGGAGGTGGGGTCTGTGATGCCCTGGGGCCTCTCCCAAAGCCAGGTTTAACTCAAAAAAATTAGTACAGTCTGTTCCAGCGACTCATCAGTGCTTGACAGAGACTGAGAGAATGCAAGCTCAAACGAGATCAAGCTGGCCCAAGGACACGGTCCACCTAGTACTAGGATTTTAGCAGATAGGGGTTGCGGGGTGAGAGAGTCTGTGTCGGCGGCTGTCCTAACTGAAGGTCAGAGAGAAAGAGCAGTTACAGCCATTCAGACTACAGTTGGGGTACATCCGCTCCCCAGTTAACCAGAGAGGTGTCTATAGTCTCTTGGACAAAAGGGAAGCGTTTACACCAACCAGGAAGGGGAACTCATTTTATCAACAGGTGGTGGGTGCAGAAAGGGGGCAATCAGGTAGTTAGGGAGGGGAGTCCCAAAGCCAGGGCAAGGGGGAGGAATCCCACCCTCTGAAATGGGGGATGGGTAGGAAACTTAGATTGTTGGTTGGCAGTATTCTATTTGACCTGAGAGGTGAACTTCCTGTAGCTTATAAGAATCTTTTTCAAGTTTGTAAAAGGAGATAAATTTTACACATGTTAGCATCACCATTGTTTGCAACCTGTAGTTTGCAACCTGTAGTGAAATACACATTGTAGAAAAAGGGCAGCAAACATGTATTCTGTGTTATAGTACAGCAGAGGCTGGGGGGAAACTTTGTGTTAAAAAGCATAAATACCCTTGAGCTGAGCTTAGGGAAGGCAGAAGCCTTACGGGTCTTTCGGACACCTGTGGAACAGTAGCATGGGGAGGGAAGAACCCTCCCGTAGAGCAGAAGGGCAAAAGGCTCACTTGATTTTGATTTTTCAGCATCAGTGCACATCATGAAAGAGGGGCTTCTTCCCTCTGTTCGGAAGACTGGGCGTATATAATTCAAGCACAGTGAGAAACGTTTTGAGTCTGTATTTAAGATGCAAACCAAAAGAAATTTAAAATCTTGAGCTTGAAACTATGATAGTGGATTGTATAGTGGAATGTTTTACCATAGTTAGATTAATAAGTCAGAGCTCCAGTGATTAATGTCAAAGATACAGACAGATTGTTAATACAATAATAGCATAGCAACAGGAAGGAATCTGAAGCAATTTTAACTATTTAGGATACCTTAAAACATCCTTTAGATCTTCCAACCCTCGCAACTTGCAGTTACCAACCTTAAAACACCTTCTTAGGCCCTCTAATACCCATAACTTGTATGTATCAACCTTAAAACACCTTTTTAAAAGCTTTTCCTTTTAACTTAAAGTTCTTTCTGTGTCCTCATCTAATTATTTACCATAAGACATCGGTGAAATTGTTGTGAGCAGTCATTGTCCTTTAGCTAAAAGAATGGTAAAGGGTTTTTAAAAACCTGGTAACAAAGTAGACTGTATCTAGACCTGACAGTAGCAGCCAGGAGTGTGACTTAAGGCCTGGTTTCCTGCATCTGAAGAGGACTGAGAAGGCATCTGAAGCCTCCCATGATAGAAGTTGGAAATGTGACCATGTAACCCGAGTAAAAAGGTTAAAACAGACCTGTATCGTTACCCTGGGTTTGGCGAGGTTGCTGAATCTAGGAGTCATCCATACTCCACCGGGTCAAGGAGCTTGAAGACTGCAAGTGTCTATAGCTCTTGTGTTGGCTGAACCTCCAGGGACTGGGCCCAGAGGACAAACCTACGTGGGAGCATTTGAGAGGCCAGTCTGCCAGCAGGCAGGGTACAGCTTTTAGGCAGCTGTGAGATCGGTGTCTTCTTCTGGCTGTAGCCCCTGTGGGACCAGTGTCCTCTCCTGGCTGCATCTGCAACAGGTGCCTGGCGGAGCTGACTCAGGCTAGACCCCTGCAGGAGGGGGCATCATAGACCTCTGTTTCCTTGCCTCAAGGTAGCAGCTAAGTCCTGGAGCATAGTTTTCTGCTGTGCCTGGCCTGTTGGGAAGGCTCCTCTTGGGCTTTAAAGATTTTAAAAACCATCTTTACCAGCTCCTATATGGGAGTTTAGGAACCATCCTCAGCTCTTTAGTTAGCATGGCAGTGAGGCCAGAGTCTATCTTAAGAATATTTGGATAGATGCACTTTGTTTACTTTTTAAGCTATGTGTATGATGCTGAAGTTTAAAAGGTTTATATTTATCGTAATCATTAAAGACCAAGACTTTAGGTATTATCCCTGTTAAGTTGGAGTCGTAAGAAAACATAAGAACAGTGCATAAAAAAAGAGCATAACAGTTTCCTGTATGATTTAGTTTGTAAAAATTTCATAGCTTATAAAACTCTAAAGTTATATTATAGATTAGCAAAAACAAGGTTAAGCATATTTATGAGGCAATGATTTTTAAGCTTTTGAGAGTGAAGGTATGGCATAATAATTAAGTTCTAACATTGTAAACAAATGAATGTCTCTAGAATTGATATAATTTAGTGTAGTAATGCAACAGAACATTATAGGACAATTTGAAAATTGTATTTGAATTTATTATATTAAGCCCATTAGCCAGGAAGCCTGCAGTTGAATCCAGGGCAGCTAGTGGTGGGAGAAAGAGCATTTAATTATTTGTCTAGGAATTAGTAAAGGCATAAGTTAGAAATAAAACATTATATAAAAACATTTTGAACCAGGGTTGAATTACATATGTAACATGTTGTAAAGATATAACCTTGAAAATATAAAATCAGAAATTAGGTAAAGCTTAATCCTATAATTAATTGCACCATTGCAAAAGCTATATTTGGAGTTTAGCAAGGACTTGAACTGGCATAGCCACCCTTAGTAAAGATGGCGGGCATAACCACAATTTTCCCAAAACAAAGGTGGCAACTAGTTACATGCTTGCCCTCAGCCAAGATGGTGACAAGGCAATAGCTCCACCCCTTTTCCCCAAAATCAACCAGGAGATCAGATCAGCCACGTGTTGTGAGCAGCCTGCAGCTGGTGAATTTTAAAGTGGCGCCAGGTTGCCATGGTGCCCAGCTGCTGGTGTCACCAGAGCCATAGCATAGTTGGCACAGCAGGTTGCAGCCACTTGGAGGGCCAAGGTGGCTACAGTGTTCTAGCAGTCCCGGGAAGTGTGAGACAAGGAGGGAGTATGTGTGAACTGGCCTGGCTCCTGCCTAGCTCGGGCTGCTGTCCATTCAAGCTGTACAGTGTGAGAGACCAGGCTGGGGGCTGGGAGGAAGCGAGGGCCCGCCTAGATCAATGGAGTGACAGCGCCCATGCGAATCTGTGCCTGCACTTTCGGAACCCATAGTAAGCAGGTGGCTGTGGATCCCAAGATGTGAATTTTCATGGCACAGATTGCCTTAGCAGGTCAGGTTGCACAGCGTAGCCATAGCACAATGCATCTAGGCAGTGTTAAGGTGACAGAGTAGCAGTGGCCATAGGGCGTGCAGAGGCTGGAATGTTAAATAAAA
>OU015745.1:76006206-76062722 GCA_907169655.1 Acomys percivali | reverse complement strand
GAAGAAGAAGAAGAAGAAGAAGAAGAAGAAGAAGAAGAAGAAGAAGAAGAAGAAGAAGAAGAAGAAGAAGAAGAAAAACCCAAAGAATATTCAAGCATAGGGGAAAATGTGTGAGATCTCTGTAATTTTCTTGTGGCTCTTTTTCAAGCATAAGAGTGAGTGCGCATACCACAGCGAGGATTGTAGCCCAGGTACATGTCTAGCATCTGCCGGGGTCTTGATTTGATTCCAATGAACACACAGGTGCACATACACATGCACACACATGCACACACATGCACTGGAAAGAGAGAGTATATAATAATATCATTTCAATTTGTAAAACTTGATTAATTATTCTTATATGAGTCATGAGAAGATGGCCTTAAAATCTGGCCAAGAATTTACAAGTTATTAACATTGGCATTTTTCGTCCTTTCAATAGAGATGGCTTTTCTTTTAGCAATCAACTCTGGATTTGCTTTCGATGTATAATACCCAATGCAACAATTTCAGCCTTGATAAAATATGGCAAGTAGTTCAAGTGATCTTTTATTTATTTATTTTTTAAGGTTCACGTTTTATTTTAATAATTTACTTATTTTTATTCTATGTACCTTGGTGCTCTGCCTGCTTGTGTGTGTATGTGAAGGTGTCAGATCCCCTGGAACTGGAATTACAAACAGTTGTGAGCTGCCGTGTCGGTGCTGGGAATTGAACCCGGTCCTTTGGAAGAGCAGCCAGTCTCATTAACCGCTGAGCTGTTGGGGGGTAAATCTTGTTGCTGCCCAAATGAGCAGGCTCACTACCCGAAAAACTTATTCCTGTTTGACCAATAAAAAGCCAACAGACATAGGCAGACGAATGGGACAGGCGTGGCTGAGGTTTGCAGGGTTTGGGGATAGAGAGGTTCTTTGGAGAGAAAGCTGTCAGAGACCGGAAAAGGGTCTTGGGGAGAAAATGAGAGGGAAGAGAAAAAGGAAGGAGGCCGCTGCGGGGGGATGGAGTAAGAAGCACGTGGCCGGTGTGGAGGGAGGATTCGGCCCAGATGATGACAATTAGCAAGTATTTGGGATTATGGATGGGAGGTAGCTCGGTAGAAATTATTAGAAGCAGATGACATGGGATTGGGGCAGGGAGATATGGGAGGTAGTTTAGGAGATTAATATCTATCTGCCCTGCCCCAGGTGACCCAAGGCTATTTTGAATGTGACAGGTGTCTGTGCTTTTATTGATTGATAGCAGGTTAGTGATTATAGCCCAATAACAAACATCTGTTTGTTTGTTGGTTGGTTGGTTGGTTTGTTGGTTTTTTGAGACAGGGTTTCTCTGTGTAGCCTTGACTGTCCTGGACTCACTTTGTAGACTAGGCTGGCCTCGAACTCACAGCAATCCACTTGCCTCTGCCTCCTGAGTGCTGGGATTAAAAGCGTGCGCCACCACTGCCCGGCTTAACAAACATTTATTATGCCTTACTGTTAAACTAACCACAACACTGAGCCATCTCTTCAGCCCAATCAGACCTTTTCTTAAAAGGCACTAATTTCAGAAAGAATATGTTGTGGTTATAGGTGATTGGGCTTCTCCACCCCCCCCCCCAGGCTTTAAAACTTTTTATTTGCATATTAAAATGTGCGTTCTAATAATTAAAATCATTTGAATAACAAAAATAGGCACTCTGATTAAACTGCATTTTACATCCTGCAGGACATCTTGGACCATCTTGAATTTTACTCTCTATTTCACCATCTCTTATCCAGCTTTGTCCTTCACTAACATACAAGTTCTTTGTCCTCTCTGCCAGCCAGACCCGCAGATGGGAGGGAGAGGCAGGGGAGGCACTCCTGGTCAGCAGTTCTGATTCTTTGATGAGAAAGGGGCAGTACAGTCATTTAACCTTGAGCCAACCTCTTTGCATCTTACAAAGTTAAACAGCTAGAAGAAGCAAAGAGAGATGGCTCAGAGGTCAGGAGCACTGTCTGCTCCTCCAGAAATCCTAAATTCAATTCCCAGCAACCACATGGTGGCTCACAGCCATCTATAATGTGATCTGATGCCCTCTTCTGGCCTGCAGGTGTACATACAGGCAGAGTACTGTATACATAATAATAAATATAAATAAATATTTTTTAAAAAAACCAACATGACATTTTTTTTTAAAGGCAACGCTTATGGGCTGTACAGTGCATATGGCGGCGCTCGCCTCATTACAATTCGCCAGCTTGCGTCTCCTGTTCAATAGTTTCTTTTGATAGCATTTCTGTCTTCTTCAGTTTTGACTCACCGAATTTCTCGATCTCAGTCACATCGGGTTTGCCAGACATGGTTGCCGGAAGCCGGAAGGCGCCCAGTGAGGTGCAGGCACGAGGAGAATCCCATCTGCTCAAAGGCCGTCACCGCCAATTACAGGTGACCGGCTTTTGTGTCTCGCCACACAATGGAGGCTTTCAGGAAAGTTTGAGGGCTCGGTGGATTCCTGCTTGATTCGGCTATTAGTGGGGCCCTGTTGAGAGATGGTCATCGTGTTTCATTTGCTAGAGTAAGCTTCAGTCCCCTTACCTTTCGCATGATGATTATTCACTCCACCCTTGAATCATTATTGTTAATTTCTCCCAGAGTTGGAAGGAGAAACTAGAGAAGGCATCGTTTGCATAATCATCCGCCTAACTGCCTACATCTATTTGCATGTGTCATCGGAGAGAATGAGGGGTCCCCAGAGAGAGGAGAGAGCAGAGCTGGGGTGGTGGTCCAGCCTTCCCAAAGGTCCCGGAAGGAGAAGGATGGAATGTCTGAGCTTGCCTGCACTGTGGCTGCCGCAAGTGAGACTCATGGTCAAACAAGAGGAATCAGAGGAAAACCTACCCCACCCCTAACGTCTCCCCCACTCAGTGCCTTGCCTAGGCATGGGGTGACCAGAACTCTGAGCAGGGCACCGAAAGCTGTTTGCCCAGCAGCTGACAGGCAAGGCCAGGCAGCCACAACACAGAGAAGCCTTTCTCTATGCACAGAGAGAGGCAGGCAGTTGCTATGAGTGGAGTCTTCTTTGGGCCCATCGCAAGCCAGCTGTGTGGAACCTCTGTGTAGCACACCAGCCAGAGGAGCAAGAAAGAACAAAGAACAATTGTCTCAAAGGCTAGGACGCCTTTCGCCTTGTGCGAAGTGGCACCCCCTGGGAAGGTCAGCTCAGTTTCCAAGACTAGAGCCGGCTTGGGCCAGGAGGGAGACCGAGGGAGGCTCTTGCAGTGATAGTGTTGGTGAATTAGTGCAATGGTTTAAACAAGTAACCGTCAAACTTCAAAAATTGCACACTTTTGTAGCTAGACAAGGACAGAGTAAAAGTGGGGAGAGAGAAGGGTGCACTTGGTATAATTCAACACACCCACAATACCTGATTCTGTCATAGGACAAGCTCACACAGCACTTACTATTTCAGAGCACTAGCCCAAATAATCTGTGTGCACTGAGTCACTCATTTACATAAAGTCTGGGCCCAAGCACCCGTGACTTCCTCTCACTGATGCTGAAGCACAGGGTGCGAACCCAAGATGCTTACCCAGGCAACCAATACAGAGAGACTTGCTCTTAACTGTGATGTCAGAATAAGTACTTATGTGTAAATTGTACATGTGTGCTGTGTAGCCATTCAAAAAAAAATAACATTCAGGAAGGTACAGTGCCCAATGTGGTGAGACAGGCCTTTAAATCCAAAATTCAGGAGGCAGAGCCAAGTAGATCTCTGAGTTCCAGGCCAGCCTGGACAACACAGTGAGCCCCTGACTCAAAAAAAAAAAAAAAAAAAACCAAAAAACAAACAACCCCCTATCCAAAGAATCATTGACATATTCCATCCTGGAGGGAGACTCATCAAATCTCATAAAGTAAACAAAAGTGACTTGCAACAAGGGAAGTAAACAACTCACAAGTCTCAAGAAGTTCCTGAAACTAAGAAGAGTCACAAAGTTTCAACCCTCAAGGCTACAGAAGCAGGAACACTTGCTTGGAGGAGGAGACCTTCCGACCTGTGCAGCTGTCTGAAGGTCATAGGAGGAGCTCCAGGGATGCAGTTTTCATCGGTCATCACCCAGGCTGAGGTGGACTTTTTAGTGATTCAGCAGCCTTTGAGTCATCCATGATTCTGTAAATAACTCCTCACTCATCTTCCTTTATGTAATCTCAACATCATTGGTTCTCCAAGTTGGACTTTGGAAGAATCAAACTTCTTTTTTTTTTTTTTTTTTTTTTTTTTTTTTTTTTATGTGGATGAGTAGTTTGTCTGCATGTATGTTCACTGTGTGCATGTTTGGTATCAACAAAGGTCAGAAAGGAGCATCAGATCTCCTGAAACTGGAGTTACAGTCAGCTGTGAGGTGCCATGTAGGTGCCAGGAATTGAACACAGGACTTGTGCAAACACAGCAAGCACTTTGACTACTGAGCCATAGCTCCAGCCCTGGATTCATTTGTTTTGTCTGTCTTTGGTGCCTTATGTGGGATGATAGGTATTTGTTCACGTTCTCAGTCATTATAAAGGTAAAGATAAAAAGAATATAAACAGAATTTCAGGTGTTTTTTTCTTTATCTCCAGTGGATTGTCCTGTATTTTCCCATTTTAAAGACTACTGTTTGAGAGTGTGGAGCCATAGGGAAAGAGGGCAACCAGCTACGTCAACACAGGAGCTGTCCTAGCCTACTATTAATGCAGGTGGCATGCAACGCTTCGCATTACTATTTACCCTTTGAAACAGAACGTCTGCAGGGGGGCCATACTGTTAGTATCTGCTGATTGAAAAAGCACGTAATGACTAAAGCTATTAGTGAATGACCTTCATCCCATAGCATTTATAATATGTAATAGGAAGTTATGTGTAAGTCATATTAATTTGGGGGACTAGATAAATATTCATTCTCCACGAGGATTTACTCTCTTGTTATAGTAACCTGTTCCTGGGTTAGATTTTTTTTTCCAAGGTGTGTAAATTTTGGGGGAGGGGCGAGTGTCATTGTGACTGTGATTATTTCCCTGATTTTTTCCCTCAGTAAGTTTGTCATTGTCACGCTAATTTTGTGTCCTCTCATTTTGCCGAGTGCAGCAGCAGCAGCCTCACCACCATTTCAGAGAGAGTTCCTGTCCTACAAGTCTGGTCTACATCTGGCATTCCAGATGACTGCATGTTTAGGACAGTGATCCATCTTGGTGCCTTCAGCCTTGCAGGAGGATGTGACAGGTTAGGCGTCACCAGGTTATATATAGACATTCCCTGAATGGTTGACTTGACTCTAGAGCCAAGCAGGAGTCTGGCCCAAAGTAATAGAAACAGACACAAAACGAAGGCAGAGATGCCAGGCTCCTTATCCCACTTTTAGATACCTCGTGGGCCAATGAAGGAATTGGTGTTTTCGTTCCTTCGCCCTTTCTTTTTTCTTCAATACAGTTTCTAAGTGACTCTTGCTTCCCCTTTGCTTCTAAAGGGAGGATGGACCAGAGGGGAGAAATCCTCAGTGACAGTTGAAGTGGAGTGAAGGGTAAATGCAAGCCCAGGGTCTGGTACCTGTGTACCTGCTGAGGCGGCCTTCAGGGCCAAGGTCTAAGGGCTGTGCTCCCCAGACAAGGTCACAGACTGCAGCATGTGGGATTCATAGCCTGGGGTAAGAATGGTGACATGTAGCCCTAGTGCATGCTGATCCCCGGGCTCTGAGAGGGGTCAGGTCAACAGCTTCCTCATTTGTCCCAACATGTAGCGTTGTTAGCCTTGGCTGTCCTGGACTCGCTTTGTAGACCAGGCTGGCCTCGAACTCACAGAGATCCGCCTGTCTCTGCCTCCGGAGTGCTGGGATTAAAGGCGTGTGCCACCACGCCCGGCTTCATTTTAGGAGTCCGGTGGCAGATGTTTACCCGCCACTTGATATTTTGCTTTAAAATTGCTTTGCTCTTTTTTTTTTTTTTGTTTTTTTTTGTTTTTTTGTTTTTTTGTTTTTCGAGACAGGGTTTCTTTGTGTAGCCTTGGCTGTCCTGGACTCACTTTGTAGTCCAGGCTGGCCTCGAACTCACAGCGATCCGCCTGCCTCTGCCTCCCGAGTGCTGGGACTAGAGGCGTGTGCCACCACGCCCGACTCGCTTTGCTCTGTTTTTAAACTTTTTGCATATCCTCTTAGATTATGAGCCTGCCAACTTAAGATCTGGTCCCTCGAAACTGACCAGATCTCAGAGCCTGAAGAAGTCAGGCCGTGTTCGAACCTCTGCAGTGCCTCCTCCCCCTGACAGAGTTAAGCCACACGCTGAGCCGTAGTTTAGGAGTCTACCCAGTATCTGCCTCATCCATCCTTCTTGTTGTGTAGCTATCCCAGAGTAAATCCCTGCTGAGGAACCTCCTCCGTCAACCCCTAAAAAGATATCAAAGTCAGATATTTTTCTTCGTTTTCAGAATTTCTCTCAAGGCTGTTCTCAAGATAGCTGACCCAGTCTTGTCCCCTCTGTTGTCCCATCCCCCGATGGTAGCAATCAGGTACCCTCACTGACCAGGGACTGTCCGACAGCAGGGCGCGTCATCGCCAGCCACCAAGATGCGACGCACTCCCACGGTAGCCCGAGCCGCATGTTGTCTCCCTGCCCACGCACTGCGTCACCTTATAAAAGAACCTCCCTGCCCCTCTCTCTTTCCCACCACCCCTCATCCAGAGACAGTCTTTGTAGCCCCTCCCTGTTGCCTGGTGTGACTTCATGGATTCCATTGTATAGCTCCGTCCTGCTGTGGGTCAGGCCCACTTCCGGCGGCAGGTTCGCGGGTGAGGCTGTAGATGGGACCCAAAGAAAGAGAAAGGACAGGGCCCAGCCCGGGCGCAAGGATGAGTGGATGGATGGATAGAAGACCCAGGTGGGTGAACAAGACGATGGACACAGTTGAGTGGACTGAGTCAACAGTGGGGACCAAGCCAAGCTGGAGCCCCAGACGCAGTCAGGGTTTTTTGCCTGTCAGCTCTTGACGCACACACTTGACGTCAGATGACGCGTTGATGGGGACCACTATTTCACAGATGTCGAGGGTCTTAGAGCAGGCCTCACCCTATTCTCGGCATCTAGGACACTGTCCTTCAAGTTTCTGTATTCAGAAACCTGTTTGCTCTCTGCCCCTCAGACAAAAAGATTTCGCTGTCTGTATCTAAATCAATTAGGCAGCTTGGTTTTTGGTTTTTTAGGTTTTTTTCCTAATTTATATGTAACACACTGACTCATAGCAGTAACTGTTTTCTATGTTTCTGTGTTTGTGCCAAGTACTGTGCATACATTGTGTAATGTACATTTTCACTAAAAACAACCCTCAAGACAGTCATGAGACCTATGTTACCAAGATGACTTAAGACTCCTAAGAGACTTACCAAAGACAACCTGACTTAATGTAGTATGTGTAGTTATCATAGGTGTGACTATTTCTTTGTGCCAACATCTAATTTTTTTTTTTGTTTGTTTGTTTTTCGAGACAAGGTCTCTCTGTGTTAGCCTTGGCTGTCCTGGACTCACTTGGTAGACACAGCGATGCACCTGCCTCTGCCTCCCGAGTGCTGGGATTAAAGGCGTGCGCCGCCACGCCCAGGCCTAATTATCTTAATAGCATTTAGTGTGGACTCAGGGTCCTCCTTCCTGCTGCTTGTCATCTCTTAGACTGTTAGAGAGTTAAGCAATCTGTTAAAATGCTCAGGAATTTCATTCTGTTTAAAACAACACTCCATTGGTTCATAATTAACATTTTGAAATTAATAGTAGAAGGCTTTTTTTTTTTTTTTTTTTTTTTTAATGTGAGCCAGTCTTGTATTCTGGCCTTTTGCCCTCAAGGAATAACACTCTCATCCTGTTCCTGAGTTCAATTCCCAGCAACCACATGGGGGCTCGCAACCATCTATAATGAGATGTGGTGCCCTCTTCTGGCCTGTAGGCACACATGTAGGCAAAATCCTGTATGCTTAATAAATAAATAAATAATTTTTTTTTTTTTTAAAAGGAGCTGGGATTGTAGCTCAGCATTGTAACTCAGCATGTGCGAGGCCCAGGGTTCAATCCCCGAACCATAACGGGAGCTGGGCCGTGGAGGGCTGGAGGGAAAGGTAAATGAAAGGACTCCTGGTGCAGTTTCCATAACGTGGGAGGCAGAGGCCACCCATTACAGCGGGGTTGGTAGTATCTGGAGCTGGTCCTCCAACTCCATGAAACCTACATTTACTAGAGACTGCTCCAGGAGCAATGGCGTGTGCCAAAAGCCCGTGCTGTAAAGTGTTTAAAGAACTTTTTTTTCTTTTGGTTTCTCGAGACAGGCTATCTCTGTATAGCCTTGGCTGTCCTGGACTCATTTTGTAGACCAGGCTGGCCTCGAACTCACAGAGATCCACCTGCCTCTGCCTCCTGACTGCTGAGATTAAAGGTGTGCACCACTGCACTTGGCTTGTCTTTAAAGAATTTATTGAGATAAATGCATCTGATACTCTGGATTCACCACTTGGGAAAAGCAAGCCAGTAAGCGGCTCTCATCCATAATTCCTGCCTCTGCTCAAGCCCTGACTTCTCACATGAGCCTCTGTAACTGGGATGCAAAAGTCAACTAACCCCTTTCCTCCTCAAATCCCCTTTGGTTGTCATGTTTATCGGAGCAATAGAAAGCAAACTAACCCTGCACTCGGGAGGCAGAGGCAGGTGGATCACTGTGAGTTCAAGGCCAGCCTGGTCCACAAAGTGAGTCCAGGACAGTCAAGGCTACACAGAGAGACCCTGTCTCGAAAAACAAAAAATAAAACAAAACAAAACACAAACCACAAAAAACAAAAAAACAAAAAGAAGAAGAAGAAAGAAAGAAAGCAAACTAAAACACCTGTGCTTTTACCCCCTCCCCACATTCACACTCATGTTCTGTAAACAAGCCAGATAAGCTAATTTCCCAAGATGGAACTTGTGAGACTTACTTGTGCCTCTTGTTGGTGATCCCCTAGGGTGAATAGACATTTACTCCGCCTCCCTAGGAAAAATTAACATGCATCCAGTAATTACCGTGTCTTCTAAAGTGAATAACTTTGTCAGTCTCTTTGTTATCATATCAGGTGCGTTGTAGCTGCAACCATACAAACGAGAAATTAACTTGAGAATAATTTGAAATCTGCTTTGTGAACTCAACCTGCGGTGTGATGATATTTATTGTTTCTGGTCAGGAGCAGCACTCAGCCACCCTCCCCGTAATCTCTCAGAATGGAGACTACCATCCCTCTGTGCTTAGCCTGTGTTTGTTGGGACACCAGCAATAAAGTCCATTTTATGGCATACGATGTGACTGTACTTACCCAAAGCAGTGTGTGAAGATACAGTTGATACAGATGTGAATTATAGTGCCCAGAAAATTCCTGCAAAATCCAGGAAACCTGTTTTCTTCTTTTATTTCTTCAAGACTAGGGGATCAAATTCATAGTCTTGTATATGCTAGACAGCGCTCTATCATTGAGTTATACCCCAGCATTTAAACTCATTACTACTAGAGATTGTTTTTTAGCTCATTCCTGGGGTGTTTAAGTCTGTAATCACATCCTCTGCTAAAGAAATACCTGATTTTTTAAATATTATTTAAGTTTAATATTTTTAATTTTAAATACTTACCATAAGTTTGAGAACAATAGGCATCACATTGAAAAAAAGTCAACGTGTGTTCATTAAAGATAAAGTGGACTGCTTTCAAGGCACGCTCTATAATGCTGAGATGGGAAATCCAGTTGTGAGATGCTGCCTTAATTTAGAAAACCCATGCAACTTGGCAAAGTTTGAACATTTTGTCTTCGTAGAATGTATCCGGCTCACCTAACAGAGATTTTTTTTTTTTTCTTAAATGCTTGAGGAAAATTTCAAACACACAGGAAGGCAGAATTTTGGGGGGACTGGAATGGGGGTCACTTGATGCCGTTTACTCGGTCTGTCATAGTGTCCCTGTCTCACAGGCAAGCGCCCAGTTGGCCATCAGCATTTGTTTACCCCTATGGCTTGGTTGCAGTCTATAGAATGCTAATCTAACTTGTATTCTGTTTGTATACACAGCCTTATTAATTGTATACACAGCCTTCTTCTATTGCAACAATAGTCTTATTTTGAAAAATTAACCTTTTTCTTTTTCAGTGCTCTAATGTAGTTTTGATCTTCATTTCATTTATGTATACTCGGACTTCTTTTTTTCTATTCTTCACATACGAACCACCATTAAGTATTTTGGTTGGCTTTAGTTCCTTATAATTTTTATTGTTTTGAATTAATAAAGGCGTTCTGAGTGATCTTCTTTTCCTCTGCATTGTAACTGTTTTCTAATCTTTAAATTAAAAAAAACTTTTTTTTAAGATTTACTTATTATTTATACAATATTTTGCCTGCATGTGTGCCTGCATGCCAGAAGAGGGCACCAGATCTCGTTATAAACGGTTGTGAGCCACCATGTGGTTGCTAGAAATGAACTCAGGACCTTTGGAAGAACAGCTAGTGCTCTTAACCTCTGAGCCATCTCTCCGGCCCTGTTTTCCCCATCTTATGATGTAGGAGTTGAGAGCATGGGCCCCACACTGAGCCTATGATACAGAGTGAATCTTGTGTGACCATCAACGGCCCATGTGTCAAAGGCTGGACTCTGCCTGGGCCACTATTGGGAAGTGGTGGGACATTTGGGAGATGGGATCTGAGGGAAGGAAATGAGGGCGTTATAGGTGAGCCCTCGAAGGGTTATTGGAAACCTGGCCTTTTCCTATGTCTTTTGCTTTCTGGCTGTCAGAAAGCAAGCAGGCTTTTCGAGCCATTGCTTCTGTACTGCCACAGCCCAGGGTCACATGGACAGTGACCCAAAACTGTGAGTCAAACAAACCTTTCCTCCTTTGGGGCACAGGGTCAGATAATAACGCCTACAACAGGCTGCTTGGCTTGGCGTTTGAGCTCCAGGCCAGTCTAATTGTGCTGTGTGAAGACGTGTATGCACCTATACGGCAGCTTCTCCACGCGCAGAGCGGGCTGGTTACCCTGGGTGGCTTTGTCACAACTGTGAGGCAGTGTGAACACTTAGCATAGTGCTTGGCACAGAGTGGGCTGCTAGCAGACGACAGAACACATGCCACGTGTTTACACTCCTAGTTCCTTCTATGGAGCACTCAGAGGAGGAAGGCGTTTTCTAGGGAGAAGCGCAGGAAAGAAGCTGGCAGAGGGTGGTCTCCGAGGAGGTTGGGAAGGGCTTCTGCCTCCCAAGCTGGAACTGTATAGTTTTATAGCTGGAAAGCCACAGGCTCTGCTTTTAAGAATGACCTTTACCAGTCAGCCTCGACACAAGCGAAGTTCTCCGTAATTACCACTTCCTGTTTCCCCCTTCCCCTCCACCGGATTCTAACCAGCCTCTTAATCCTACCGTTCATCCTCCAATCCTTGTTCAATTCCAAATGAATTCCCATTAAGTTATAATTAATAGAATGACTTAGGATTTATTTAAGCTTAATATATGACACATTTTAAGAAAAATACACTTAAGTACTCATGGAATGTTCAAGTCACGTTCCATGACTAGTCCTGTCAGCGCTAAAGTGACCTCTGCTTGTCTGTCATCCAGGACGCTTGCTGCATTTTGAAGAAGCCGTGCGAAGAGGTCCCATGGGAATGATGGCCAGCGGCAATCCCTGGACTTGTGTTCCTTCACACAGATCCTGGCCAGCCTTCCTGCTAAAACCTCAGATAATCCTGAAAGGAGAAAAGCCAGCTCATCTAAGGCCGGCCTGAATTCCCGATGCACAGAGCAGCTGGTGTCGGCCCCTAAGCCTGGGAGTGCTTTGTTAGCAGCTGGTGCCTAGCACCCACTGCGCTCCCTAAGGGCCCCCGTCCTCTGATTGCTCTAGAGCCGGCACAGCCTATCCCTGCTCTCTTCTAGTGTGCTGGTTGGTTTCTTGACAGGGTGACACAATCTAGGGTCATATGGGAAAAGGGAACCTCAACTGAGAAAATGCCTCAGGTATGTAGGTGAGTCTGTGGGGGCATTTTTTTTCTTGCTACTTTTATCTTTTATTTTCTACTAAAACCAAAATGTTTTTCACACAATATATTCTGATTGTGGTTCCCCCACTCTAGCTCCTCCCACTTCCTCCCCACCTCCCCACAAGTCCAACACCAACTCCCCCCTCTCTCTCTGTCTCTCTCTGTCTCTGTCTCTCTCACTTTCTCTCTCTCTCACATACACACAAACCAAGTAAACCACAATAATAATAATAAAATAAAAATAATAAAAAAGAAACATACACACATACAAAAACAAAACTTATAAAAATACAAAATTGGAAACTATAATATACAAGAAAAAAAAAACCAGTAAGGCAACAAAACAAAAAAACAGCCTAAAGAAAGTAAAATGAGAGAAGAGTCTACCAAAAAAAAAAAAAAAAAAATCTCTGTGTTGGTTTTTCCTTGCACATGGATGTCACTTGGAGATAGCTTCTTGATTAGGGATGGGAGCCAGTGTCCATTTTCCTCTCGGTGCTGGGACTCTGCCTGGCTTGGTCCTGTGCATGCTGCCACAGTTTCTGTGAGTTCAAATGCACATCAGTCGTGTTCTGTTTGGAAGACACTTTTGTGGGGACAATTTCTTGATTAATGATAAAAAAAAAAAAGAGGGGGCCAGCACTGTTAGCGGTGCCACCCAGGGCAGGCAGTTCTGGGTTGTATATGAAAGCAGGCTGAGAAAGCCAGAGGTAGCAAGCCTGTAAGAAATATTTCTTGGCTTGGCGTAGTGGCGCCCACTTTTAATATCACCACTTGGGAAGCAGAGGCAGGTGGATCTCTGTGAGTTTGAGGCCAGCCTGGTCTACAAAGTGAGTCCAGGACAGTCAAGGCTACACAGAGAAACCCTGTTTTGAAAAACCAAAAAAAAAAAAAGAAAGAAAGAATAAGAAATATTTCTTTGTGGCCTCTTTAGTTCCTGTCGCTATTCCTGCTTTGAGTTCTGCCTTGATGTCCCTTCATGATGGACTCTAGGTTGTAAGCTGAAAGAAACCCTCATCTCTCCAAGTTGCTTTTGATCATGGTGTTTTATCACACCAATGGAAAGCAAACTCAGACATCCAGTTTCCCTGTAGCACGTGCTTAGGTGGCAAACAAGCCCCGGCCACTGCCATCATGCTGATCAGAGAGCGGAGACATTACAAGTGATGTGGTTTGCTTTTTCACCAGTGGGCTCTACTTTGGGGAGGGGAGCCTGGCGCGTCACCACAGAAACTTCAGGTGTTTCATTGTTGGACCCTGGAGTCCAATTCAGGAAGGGGGTTGCCGCGAGAGGCCACTCAAGTCACACAGGCTGGAGGTATATGTAAAATTTATTACTGACACATCAGAAGACCCAATTGTCGATGTGTCAGGGTCCCTCAGCACTCGGGAGGTGAAGGACCCCGAATAGCTGTTACAGGCTAGTTTTAAAGGCTAAAACCGCAAAGCAGGTGGAGTTGCTTATCAAGTTAGACCATATGGACATTAGGACATCTGGCATTGGGAAGCTCTTTGTGGGGGCTTGGGTGTGGGTCTCTAGGGTGGCTATTGAAAGCCGTATGGGGACATCTGATATATGGAAACTTACATGTAACTATTCTGGGAACTAGGGTGGAACTTTTGAAGTTAGCATTAACGAGAACTGGGAGAGGCGAGCAAGGCTGGACAAGCAAACAAGCATCTTGTATTTTACAATTTTACAGTTTCTCATCATAACCCTTGGTTGTGTATTGCGTGTGCGCCCTTGTTGTAGCCTTGAGGGCAGGAGGTAGAGGCACACTGAGGTAGGACATGCTTGGGCCCTTCCCTGTAATACCGGGACAGGGTGATGCAGAGCTGCAACCCCAGCACTCCTGAGGTTGAGGAGAGAGGCTGTCCGGGCCTTCATAGTAAAACTATCAAAACAAACAAACAGAAAAAGCAAAAGGAAAAAAAAAAAACCTAATAAGCGACTGTGGGTAGAAGGTGAGACCTAAGAGGGATGTGAAATACGGGCGAGCACAGGCTAGATCCTGTATACACCTTGAGGAAAGAATAGTGGCATTAGAGTCTAAAAACAGAATCTATTTCCTTCTCTACCAAGAGTAGGTCACAGAATGAGTTTTTATGCTCCTGTGCTAACAACCCCATCGCCTTTCCGCCTTTCCGGATCTCCACTTTCCTTGGTGTTAAGAAGAGCATCAACTCAATCAGCCCTCTCCACCCACACAGCCCTCTCTCTTTCAAATCACATCAAAGCTCTTTCCACTCTAAGCTTCCACACAGGAATGCACACATTTTGATGCCCTTGGGAGGTGGGGGTGGGGTGGAATGGGGAGTGGGGAGGTGTGGGTGGGGAGGTGGGGGGGTAGAGAGCAGCAGCTTGTCCATCCTGAGCCACAGAGCAGCTGGCGCTGAGCCTGAGCTCCCACAAGGAAGCGGGGCTGGTGGCCACAGCTCAGCAGCTGTCAGTGAGGGAGAACAGGCCTTTGGTCCAGCTCTGATTTCACCTGCCTCAAGTAGGCCAGCTCTGGATAGGAGTGACAAGCACGCCACTGACCACACGTGGGGAGCAAAGCCAGAGAGCTAGCGTTATCCCTGTCCCTTGGCCGCTGGACAGGGCCGGGGTTAATTTGCCAGAAAGCCATATGAGGCGCCCAGGGCTGCATCGTGGGCGTGGTACCCAGAGCTAACCATCACTCAGGGTTCCTCACTTGTGATCCTTTGGGGCAGGGAAAAAGAGAGGGGCCCTGGCGAAGTGCTGGCTTTGCATAGTGATAACTCATCTCTTACTGGCTTTGAAATATCTCTTAAGAAATATTTATTTTATCTAATGTGTATGTATGTGCTAGGGGTGCCCTTGAGCTGAGGAGGCCGCTCTATTTTTATTTTTATTTTTATTTTTTTCTGTTGCTGTGATAAACACTCAAGGCAGAAGCAGAAGCCAGTGGGGGAATAGTGTTTACTGGATTGTTCCCAGGCTCACATTCAGCTCTTTCTTTCTTTCTTTCTTTCTTTCTTTCTTTCTTTCTTTCTTTCTTAAGACTTAAATTTTTTATTTCCCTTCAAAACCCATTGATATGCACAATTAATTTGATTACATTTCCAATAATTTACCATATTAAACATTTAATAACAACATAACTACATACCACATATTAATGTTCTCATGCTCATATTTTATTTATCACTATCCTGTATTTTTCTAAAAATATTGATCTTACAACAGGTTTCTAGGTTACAATAAAATCTCCTCTATGTCAATCAGTTTGGTGTTTAGCCTAATAAAATATGAGACCAATTTCTTAGACAGAGGGAAACACAGGCGTAAGAGGAATCTGGCAGCTATGTCTCCAGCATAGCTTCATGGGTTTTCTTTTATTGAAAATAGAATTTTTTTCATGCAATATATTCTGATTACGGTTTCTGCTCCCTCTGCTCCTCCCAGTTACTGCCCTTCTTCCCTCCCATCTGGATCCATCCTCATTCTGTCTCCCTTAGAAAACAAATAAGCATTAAGGAATAATAATATAATATAATATGTAAGATAAAACAAAAACAAATCGGAATAGGACAAAACAAACAAACAGAAGGGAAATATCCCAGAAAAGGCACCGGTAAATATATACAGACCCAGAGACACACTTGTTTGCACACTCAGCAATCCCATAACAACACAAAACTGAAGCTGTAATATATATGCAAAAGACCTATAGGATAAAAAAATAATAAAAAATAAATAAAATAAAATAAAATAAAGGCAGGGTTAAAAAAAAAAAAAAAAAGCCCTGACATGACATTATGAGACAAAGAACCTCCAAAGATTGCACTGAGTTCATTTCTGTTGGCATCTGCTCCTGGGCGTGCAGCCTGCCCTTAAGAGTAGTTTGTTTCCCCAGTAAGACTCCCTTGGAGGAAACTACGTTTTCATTTGCAAGTGGCTATCAGTTGGAACTAGCTTCTCTCAGAACTGGGACACCATCAGCACAGTGTTTGCATAATGTCTTTGTGGATGTGTACAGTTTACAGTTGTTCATTCAAATGCTGATTTCTCTACTCCACTGTCCGGTGCCAATCCAGACACTGCATTGTGATGTTTATTCTAAGTATCTCCTGTCTCAAGTTTCTGTAAACATGTCAACCATCTGTTCTCTGTATTGCCAATAAAAGCCAACTAGCCAATGCTGAGCAATAACAGAGAATAGGGTGGGACATCCTGGTCCAGTGAGGGGAGGAGAAAGAACGGGAAGGACAAGATGGAGCCAGAAGGAGCCCAGGAAGCACCAGGAGGAATGAACCGGACCTAGGATATGAGTAAAAAGCAAGCATAAAGTGGGAATGGGAATGGGAGGAAACTATACTAGCTTGGAGGTTTAGGACGGAGAAATGATCGTGCAGCATTGTGCTATAGGCTAATTAAATAGATCCTGGTGTCTCTGTGTAGTTATTTGGGTATAAAGCTGGTTAAGGAGTAACCTCAGATATAATTCAATATTAAATATTAATATTAATATTGCAGACCCGTGGAGGCCCTGTGCAGACTGCCACAGTCCCGTGAGCTCATATGTGCACCAGCACTGCTGTGTTTAGAAGGTCTTGTTTCCTTGGTGCCCTCCGTCCCCTCTGGCTCTTACACTCTTTCTGCCTCCTCTCCTGCAGGGTTCCCTGAGACCGGAAGGGAGGCATTTGATGGAGACATCCCACTTAGGGCCGAGTGCTCTGAGATCTCTAATTCTCTGCATAGTGTCTGGCTGTGGGTCTCTGTATTTGTCCCATCTGCTGCAGGAAGAGGCGTCTCTTATGATGGCCCAGCAAGGCAATGATCTATGAGTATAGCAGATATCAGTAGGAGTCATTTTATTTGGAACTGTTTTTCAAAACTTCAGGGTGAGAAGCTTTCATGACCTCAGGACTTCAGGGTGTGGTGTGGGCAGTGTTGTTGTTTGTTGTTGTTGTTGAACTGTTTCCCAGATTTCCACGGGTGATGGATTTCTTGATGACTTGGGCCTGTTTCATGGCATTGATGTTGGTGTGGGGGGTTGGGGGGCTGGGGGGTTGCTTTTTCCTAGGTGTGTCAAGCTACCACAGGGGCACTGTATCCCTTGGAGAGTGTTGTTTGTGAGTGACCCAGTGTGAGATCTCAACTCTGATCCTCTATAGAGCAGTTAGTTAATGCTCTTAACAGCTGAGCCATCTCAGCCTTTGGCATCCTATTTATTTCCTGCCCTGTGACTCCTGGTCTCCTGGTCTCCAATGAATGTACACTCACACACTTAGCATACCAGGCATTTCGATCAGGGAGCTTCCTTGTCCATAGTCCCTTGTATGGAAAATCGAGGACCAGCAGATCCCACTGATTCTTCAGCTTATTTTATTTCATTGATTTCTTTTTCTTTATGCCTGTTCTGCCAGAGGTAAAGGGAATGACTCCTTTTGGTAGATAGGAACTTGACGGGGGTCTCTGCAGGTGTCAAACAGGGAAGCGAACCCACAGAGATAAGAATGAAAACTTGGATCAGACTTTGGGAGAAGTCTAACAACAGGTGTATTTCCAATGTATTTAAGCCCAGTACAATATGGGGGGAAAAGTTTCCTGTTGTAGTGCAATCCTCAGTGCACAAAGAAGCACCATTACTTTGAATCTCAACTTGGTGCGTGTCATTTTCTTCCAAGAAGATCAGTTATAGAGATACTTTACTTGTACTAGCTTAAGGGCCTAAGAGTCTGGCCTGGTCTTGTCATACAGACAGTGTAGGGGTCATTTGGGCTATTAGCCACCTTTGGTCATGGTTGTCGAAGCTTGGTATGGTTCTAGCCCAACAGATAACACAGATTACCAGACTATTAAGAACTTACGATTCTTGGCTTTCTAGATAGAAGAACAGGTTTTTTTCATCCTTCCCATTGGAAAGACAATCCCATGTGTTTAACAATCCTGGTTTCCCTGGATTTCTGTGGGCATAGGACCTCTATGCTATGCTCCCAACAGGAACCAGTTTCACAAGTTTCTGAGGGATGCCAGCTTTTACCTAAGCACCAGAAATCCTCCTGTAGCCCAGGTTGAGCTCGTTTCTGGATAAGTGGACTGCCTTTTGGAGTTTAGCGAGTTGAGGAAACCAAGAACTGAGAATCCCAGAAGGAATGCCCCAGGGTGGCTCCTTCCCTTCAAGGGGAAAAAAGTTTTATTTTGGCTTACAGTTTTGGGGACATGGGATACAGTCCACCACTGTAAGGAGATCACGGGAATGGGCCTGAGACTGGCACAGCAGTCAGGGAGGCTGAGGTGGCTTCTCTGCTCTTCGGCAGATCGGCCAGGACCTTCTCTGTGCTGACGTGCCTCTCAATGGATGATCATCACCACCATTTTGTCCCCGTAATATTGGCTACCACTTTCCAATGGTTGTCTTGTGCCAGGAACAATGCTTGGCATTTAGCAATTGTTTCTGCATTCTACGACAGCAAGCCCACAAAATTGACACGTCCGCTGGGCGTGGTGGCGCACGCCTTTAATCCCAGCACTTGGGAGGCAGAGGCAGGCGGATCTCTGTGAGTTCGAGGCCAGCCTGGTCTACAAACTGAGTCCAGTACAGCCAAGACTACACAGAGAAACCCTGTTTCCGGAAAAGAAAAAAAAAACAACCAAAAAACAAAAACAAAAACTGACACATCCAACACCTTATAGCTAAGAAAATGCTGCTTGAGAGAACATCATGAACTTGGACAGGCACACCACTTAGCAAGCGACAGACACAAGATTTGAACTCAGTTCTGACTGGCTTCTAAGCTCCTGGCTTTTTAGTCTCCTTGGACAACTCAGTCAGGAGCACCCCGGCTTCCTCTGTTTTTTTGTTTGTTTGTTTGCTTGTTTGTTTGTTTGGTCTTTTGAGACAGGGTTTCTCTGTGTAGCCTTGGCTGTCCTGGACTAGCTTTGTAGACCAGGCTGGCCTCGAACTCACAGCGATCCGCCTGCCTCTGCCTCCCGAGTGCTGGGATTAAAGGTGTGCGCCACCACGCCCGGCTCCCCGGCTTCCTCTGAAGCAGGAATCAACCCTGAGGACAGCAGGGCATCCCAAACACTTGGCCTTGATGCCTGCAAAGACCCAACTCAGTCCCCACCACTCTTGTTACATCACTTCCAGAATGATTTGCTCCTTTGTTTAATTTTCATCCTCTTTATGTTCTTCTCCATCTTTACCCATCACCAGCTTTACTTGAAACCCAACACTCAACCACACTTCAAATTTAAGATGTGTCTTTTAAAAAAAGATTTATTTATTATGTACACAATGTTCTGACTGCATGTACACCTGCGTGCCAGAAGAGGGCACCAGATCTCATATAGATGGTTGTGAGCCACCATGTGGTTGCTGGGACCTTTGGAAGAATACCCAGTGCTCTTAACCTCTGAGTCATCTCTCCAGCCTTTAAGATGTATCTTAACCAGCTAATTGGATTTAGCCAATTAATAGTTCAAGTGTATTTACTGACAATTTCATACTTGTGCACAACATGTTGTGAACATATTTATCTGCGTTACTTTCACTCATCTTCCTATCATTCCCTCTAAATTGAATGAAAATATAATGAGATAAAAAGAGGAGGACACTCCTAAGATGTGGAGACTTTCTATTGTAGAAATGAGGAAGAAAGCAGGCAGAAGGCAGAGTGCAGGCTTGAACATGGCTGGCACACTAAACTGTACCCATGAGAGGAGGATGGGGAGGTGGGGCAAGAGAGGACCTGCTGACCTAGACAGGTGGCCTGGGCCAAGTGACAATCAAAAAATGGCTGAGTTGTGTGAGAATCAGACTGAGTGAAGGGACATAGAAGCCCAGCTCTGGGAGAGAGGGAGAGGTTTAGGGTATGGGATAGGGTGAGGAGTGCTGGGAGGAGCCACAGGTACTGAGGGATGCTGGGAGAGTTGGGAGGAGCCACAGGTACTGAGGGATGCTGGGAGAGCTGGGAGGAGCCACAGGTACTGAGGGATGCTGGGAGAGCTGGGAGGAGCCACAGGGACAGTGCTGCAGGGAACTAGCCAGTGCTTTGATATGTTAATAGGCATTTTAGCTCATTTGTTCCTGGTTTCCTAGTGTAAACCCCTCTTCTTCTCAAGTCTGCCATTTGCTTTCATATCTTTGTGACCCACTGAGTTGAACTTGAGTTGCTTGCACAAGCTTGGGTTGTGTATGTGTGTGTGCACACATGGGGGAAGGTGCTGTTTACTGAAGTGTGGGTAACTTACCACTCACTGGTCATGCCATAGAAGAAAGTGAGTCCTCCTCTCTCAGAAGCATTAAGTGCCAATAACTCCTCAGAGCGGGGTGGGGCCTCATGACCCCCTCCCCCATCTGTGATAGAATGGATGGTATTTGGTCTCAAACTCTGGGCAAAACTGAGGTGCATATCAAAGAGGACTCTGGCCACCACATTCTCCCAGCTTCTCTCAGTTCCTGCCTGTTACAGGGTTCTCCTGTTTGGCGTACCTTACCCCCTGCTCTGAACTCCCCAGCCCAGGGCCTGAGCTGCCTGTCCCCCCAGCTGCTATTCCCTATATAATCCAGCCATTTTGGCTACGTTGGTCCTTTTTGGCTCCTTTAGCCTCTTGGTCTTTTGGTCTTTTGGTTCTCCCTCTCCCTCTCCCTTCCCCCTCTCATCACACGGCCCGGCTCAGTTTTCAGGTCATGTCCACTGTGGACTCTCCAAGATGTTGCTGCCTTTGCCTGTTTTCATCCTTAAATCTATAATAAAGAATTTCAACCCCTGAGGGTCAGCCTTGTCCTCCCTTTATTTCTATTCTTTTCTTTTCATTCAGATGGGATGGTGGTGAGTTCAGTCTTCTGCAGAGAGAGAGAGCCATAGCTGTTGTGGGTTCACAGTCTTGTGCAGAGAGAGAGAGAGAGAGAGAGGGGGGGGGGGGAGAGCCATAGCTGTTGTGGGTTTATAGTCTTGTGCAGAGAGAGAGAGAGAGCCATAGCTGTTGTGCAGTCATAGTCTTGTGCAGAGAGAGAGCCATAGCTGTTGTGGGTTCATGGTTACAAAAGCGGCTTCATGACCAGAAGACAGTGTTTTTGTAGAATTCCCTCCTATCTTTTGGCTTTGACGTTCTTTTTGCTCTCCTCCCTTGTCCCCAACCATGATGTCACCTGGGACACAGAGAGGCTGCTTCCAGATGTCTTGCTTAGGCCTGATGCACCTTAGTCCCCTGGCTAATGACCGCCCTCATCTGCCTAACACTTCTGCTCCCTAGAACCGAATCACCTCAAGTCTTGCTGATTTCATCTCCTCAGGATTACCACTTTCCCTTCCACTCAGGCTCTTTGGACTAGGAATTTCCTCATTCTGGCCTTGCCCCGTTTAAGCCCTGGGGCTTTCTGACATTAGTGCATAAAATGCATATTAGACACTAATAATCTGTCCTCTGCTAATCACTTACTGAGATCAACAAACTTCTTCACAGCATAGTTGGTTAACACAGCATAAGTGTATTATCTTCCTGTTAAAGTTATTTTTATATAACTGTGTTTGGTTCTCTTAGTTTCTCCCTTAACCTGGCTATCATACATATAATTGAGACTCTTTAATGATTGTTTAAAAATAAGCTTCACGGCACAATCCTGAGCAGTTTAGATTCTGTTCTTAACCCTCTGTATTGTCCTGACTCCATCTTTGACACAATCCCCAAGCTACTTGCCTTTTAGTTTTTTCTTTGTTCCAGCAGAATCTTTTTCATCTCTCCTGTAGCTCTGCCTGTGCCAGCCCTAGTCTCTCCCTTACTCAGTGATTGGCTGTGAACTGCTTTATTGACGTATCAGGGGGACAGTTGGGGAGCAGTGCTTATAAGCATTAAAACAGGAGGTTATCAGAACAAGGATTGCAACCAGATATGGGGGATACAGAAATCAGCATTTGAATTACACAGTGGCCTATGCCTACATCTCCCAGTGTTCTGTAGGGCAGGAATCTAGGGGCAACCTGGTTGGTGAGTGCGCTCTACAAGGCTGCCAGGACCTTGTTTTGGTCTAAGGATTCAAGTGATCATGCTTCAGTCATTGTCAGACTTCGGTCTTTGCTAACCGTAAGGTCACTCATAATGGTCCCAGAATTGTTAGCATCAGTGGCAGCTGGGAGGCACCATGGTGGGCCCATGTCAAGGTGTATTCCCCGCCCCCCAGGAGTTACACCATGCAACAGATCTGGTATAAAGGAGGTTTATTGGGGAGAAGGGAGGGGGCCTGGTGGAGAGTTAGAGACAGCAAGCGAGCTATGAGGGCAGATGGGGTGGGGAGAGGGAGAGAAAGAGAGGAACACTGGGAAGGGGGGGCTGGAACAGAGGAGGAGGCAGGGAGGGAGGGAAAGGGGGCACCCAGGACAGAGGGGGGGGAAGGGCTGGGGGCAGGGGTGGGGGTGAGGTGCGGATGCGTTCTTATATCTTGTACACACCCAGAAGGCAGGCCAGCTGAATTGCCTATACACTAACAGCTGCTTCAGAGTATCCACAGCTGCAGCTGCGGCCTCTCTTGGGGTGCTAGCATTTATACCCTCTCAAGAGTCCTCAGAATTCTAAGCATCATACACTTGCAGAAACTATCTGCAGCTGGCAAAATCAAGTTCCCTGTCAGAGCGTGAGGCAAATCACAGTCGGCTGCCATGGACAATCTGAGGCAGCCCCATATCCCACACCTGGGCTGGAATAAAAGCGTATTCCCATAATATTTCTGTGTTTTTAGAGAAAACAAAATCCTCACGACAGGGATTGAGAGAAAGGAGACTTAGTCAATATTGGGAAGACACAGAAAGGAGGAACAAAGTGGTGACTCTCTAAGCCCACCTTTGAGGGCCTGGCATGAAGTTTGGGTTTAAATAGAAATCTAGAGGTA
Organism: Acomys percivali; assembly: GCA_907169655.1. Taxonomy (NCBI): domain Eukaryota; kingdom Metazoa; phylum Chordata; class Mammalia; order Rodentia; family Muridae; genus Acomys; species Acomys percivali. The sequence goes on along the minus strand of OU015745.1, from coordinate 76,039,872 downwards.
TATGTCACTAGGTATAGTCACAGCGTCCCCTGGCCTCCATCACCCGCCCTCAGTGTCTCAGTGCCAATCTTTCCTGCAGAGTTGTCAGAACTGTGACACTGTAGACAAATGCCTCCTCTACTGACTCCAGGCTTCAGCGGTTTCTTTTTCTCCGTGTGAGATTCCTGGGGAATCCGATTTCTTGAGGGAGCCATTGTTTCAGCCAAAAGGAAGGGCACAGACGCCTTGAGAATATTTTGTTTCTGCCAGGCTGGCTCCAGGAGGGCAGTTGACAAGAGGCCAACACAAATCACATTCTTTGCAACCTAATCTTGGAAGTGCTCCCACCTCTATTTTTGACATGACAGTTGTTCCATCCGACCCATATTTCTTTCAAGAACATGGCAGAGCTGCCCCAGGCCTTGCTCGCTGCCCAGTGTGCTCTGCCCTCCTTGCTGGCCTCTGTACAGCCAGTGTATTCTTGCTGGAAAATGCGTGTTGATGGCTCTGGGTGGACCTCAACCTCTTCTGTTTTCTGTTTTTTTTTAGAAAGTTTTGTTTAAACCTTTACAAGCAATTGCCTTTTACAAGCCTAGGCTTGCTCTAGATAGCCCCTTCAAATTGCCTCCAGCAAACTGTTATGGTGTCATGCGATTTTTCCTGGGGAGACATGAGCAACATCTGTTCACCTCAGATAGGGCACCCGGGCCTTCTGCAGCAGAAATCTTGCTCAGTGAGCCGGTGACTCCCCCTGGCGATACTTAGGGGAGCACAGGTGAAGGGTTATGTTGCTATCTCCAAGAGCAGGAGGGGCTTGCAAGAGCTGTATCCCTGGAGCTTCCAGAACAGTCTACAGACAGCTGAGCTGATGGGAGAGTCTCCTTCACAGCAGTTGTGTGACCTTGTGAGTCTTGTGGCTTTGGGGCCTGCCTTCTCTATAGAAGAGGGGAAGTTTCAGTTTGGAAGAAGATGACTTACAGCGCAGGGCCTGGCAGCCAGAAAGCGCTCTGCAAGCACTGCAGTTACCTGAGTGTTTGGTGCCCTGGGCGTGGGTAGTGTGGACTGTAGGCCTAGTCATTGTATTGTAGAATGTTCTTTACTGATATTTCAACCTCCCAATGTTTCCTGAAATGGTCTGGTTAAGGCGTAACTGTTTAATTTTTATGTTTAAAAGGGTTGTCTTTTTTTTGAGACAGAGTCTTACTGTGTAGCCTTGGCTGTCCTGGACTCACTTTGTAGACCAGGCTCGCCTCAAACTCACATCGATCCGCCTGCTTCTGCCTCCCGAGTGCTGGGATTAAAGGCGTGCGCCACCACTGCCCGGTTTTATTTATGTATCTGCATCTGTGCATGAGCACATGCATGTGGTGCCCACAGAGGCCAGAAGAGGACAGCAGATCCTCTCAAGTTAGAGTTACAGGTAGATGGGAACCACCCTACTGTGGGTGCAGAGAACTGAACTCTGGTTCCTTGCAAGAGCAACAACCTTAAAACCTCTGACCCACCTCTCCAATTAATCATTAATTGTGAAGAGAACAACTTGTGAAACAGGAAGCATAATGGCTGTGTGACAAGACAAAAACAACTTTTTGTTTCCAGATTACGAGAGGCCCAGCTGCTTGCAGAAGTCTGTTGGAGCACAAAGGATGTTGTGTTTGTATGGACCTAGATTCTGCTTCTGTCACATCCCCAGGAGACACAAGGAGGTTATCTGTCCTGCAGAGCATGACCACAGAGGGTGTTGACTGATATGGGGTGGGGGATGGTGGGGGTGGGGATTGTTTAGCATTTAAATGACTTTTTTTTTTTTTTGCTCTGCTCATTTAATATTCAAACTCACCTAGAGGCTTATCAGCCACTACCCCCAATGTCTTTTTTTTTTTTTATGTATTAATTTAATCTCTTTATAGCCTGGTCCCAGCCCCCTCCCTCTTCTCCTCCCAGTCACGCCCCTCCCCCTTTGCCCCTATCCTTTTTCTCAGAGAAGGGGAGGCCCCCAAGGGGTATTAACCCACCCAGGAACCTCAGGTCACAGCAGGACTAAGTGCATCTTCTCCCACTGGGGTCTGACAAGGCAGCTCAGCTAGGGGGAAGGGATCCAGTGGCAGGCAACAGTCAGAGACAGCCTCTACTCCCATTGTTAAAGGACCTACATGCTAGATAAGTCTTTAGTCGACAAACAAATTAGCTCAACACTACTGCATCCGTTTTAGAGAGCATCCAAGGAGCAGAAGGGTGAGTTTCAAAAATCCCAGAGGTGGCCCACCATAGCAACTGCTCACCCCTTACACATACAGGACAGTTCTATTTGGACTGGCTCTGAGTTTGTTTGGTAGCACAATGGTGTCTTGTTTGGAAACGCCAACTTAGTGATGCTCTGGCGGAAGGTTAGGGAGAGACCAAATAGATTCTTAAAGGTCTGCTATTCTTGCAGCATCTGAAAGATATTCCAGCCTGCAGAGACAAGACGTTCAGGAAACGCACATCCAGTTTTGTTGTGAGTGCCCCATGCTAGAAATGTAGACAGACATGTGTGTGTCTGTCTGAGGTGTCAGAATTTACTAAATACCAACTTTATAAGGTACAGCGGTTTCATTGGCAGCAACTGGCCAGATATTCCTGCTTTCCTTGACAGTCCTGGCTGAGGCAACCGCAAGCCCTTTTAATTCTAACTTTAAGTAATAATATTAACTTTCAGATCACACAATGACACAGAAAATTTATCTACCTCTATCTATCTATCTATCTATCTATCTATCTATCTATCTATCTATCGCCTATCAATCATCTCTATCATCTATCTAATCTATTTATCACCTATCTCTATCATATATGTATCTATGATCAATATAATCTAGCCATCTGTATCTATTTATATCTAACTCTCTATTATCAGTTATCTATCATCTATCTGCTTATCATTATCTATTAACTATCTAATCTATCCATCTATATCTATCATCATCATCATCACCATCATTAATCTAAATAGGCTGCAAGGTGATTAAGAAGGGTTAAGAGTCCATGGCGTCTTTCAAAAGGTTTCAGGAGCCTTGAGATCACAGAAGCTGGCAGAAATGCAAATATAGTCTGTACTGACAAAACTGATAGAGCCCAACCCAGCTGCAAACTGCTGGCTACCAACTCCTTGGTCAAGCTGCAAGTGAGAGCTGAGATTCAGAAGTGGGGTGAGTAAAATGCAAAAGCAGATCCGGACGAATGGATGGATGGCGCAGCCCAGGCAGCTGAACAGGAGGACTGCTCAGTAATTTAAGTAGGCTTGACAGCCAGCTTGAGGCTCCTGGGGCAGCTCTTACCACACACAAGGGATGGCCAGGTGGTAGGTCATGGGAAGCCGTCTCCGTCACTGAGGACCATGTGAAAAAGTTGGGACCCTTCCTCAGTCTGGTGTGTCTGATAAATTCTTGGGCTTAGTTCTGCTGGTATGATTTTAATATAACTGTGTCTTAGCTGCTGTCTATTGCTGTGCTAGACACCAGGACCAAGGCAGCCTATGAGAGAAACTATTTAACTGGGGGTTTGCTTACAGTTTTAGAGGGTGTCTTAGATAGTGTTCTGTTGCTGTGAAGAGACACCATGACCAAAGAAACTCTTATAAAAGAAAGCATTTAATTGGGGTCTTGCTTACAGCTTCAGAGGTTTAGTCCGTTATGACTATGGCAGGGACCATGGTGGCGTGCAGGCAGACACGGTGTTGGAGAAGGAGCTGAGAGTTCTACATCCGCATCTGCACACAGCAGGAAGAGACACTAAGCCTGGCGGTGTGAGCTCTTGAAACCTCAAAGCCCACTCCAAGGGACACACTTCCTCCAATAAGGCCACTCCTAAGCCTCTCAAATACTACTTCCCCCTCCCCCCATCCCCCACCCCTTCCACACCCCACACCAAGCATTCAAATCTATGAGCCTATCCATTCTTATTCAAACCATCACAGAGTGTTAGTCCATAATCATTATGATGGGGAAGATGGTGGCGGGCAGCCTTGGTGCTGGAAGCTCTATCTGGTCTGAAATCCAGAACGTGAGATGGTCCTGGTGTGGGCGGTTGAAGCATAAAACAAAACAAAGCAAACCCCATCCCCAGTGGCTCACCTTCTCCAACACCCACTCTGACAAGGCTACACCTCCTAATCCATCCGGAAGAGTCCACCAACTGGGAACCAAACATCCAAACATCTGCGCCTGTGGGGCCATCCATATTCAAACCAGCACAGCCCACCTGTTGTCACAGTGCCAAAACGCCCCGATAAATACACTTGTCTATCCAAGTGTAGCCGCCTTTCTTCCTCAAAATGGAGTCACAATTTGCTTGAGCCATGAAGCCTCTCAGGGCAACAGACAGCCTGAAAAGCCACTGATTTCTACAATATGGAGTCACTAATGACAAAGTAGCACCTGATCTCAACAGGCTTCAAAGCATCTGCTCCCTCTGGGGACTTGAGATTTAAAAATCAGCTGTTTTGGCTTTCCATATTCTTCCAAATCCTTAGTGACCCCCTCCTGCCCCCCACCCCATCGTGTGTGTGTGTGTGTGTGTGTGTGTGTGTGTGTGTGTGTGTATTTGTGTTGGGGGAGAAGGGGAGAGAGCATGTATGTCTTTTGGGAATCCAATCCTGCTCCCCTCACATTTACTACTGTGCTATCTCCAACACAGTCGTGAACGTTTTGATGTGTCTATTTAACAGCATTCGTCATGTGCTTCTGATACACCCAATATAATACAACGCCACGCGCTGGGAATAGATAGTGGCTGCCTGGAGAGAAAGGTGCTGTAGGAACAGAAAGTTCTTAATACTGCAGAGGCAGCTGGGCATAATGGCACAGCCTATACTCCCAGCTACTTAAGATGCTGAAGCCAGAGTAAGCTTGAGGGTTGCCTTGGCCTCTTCGTGATAGCCTGTCTCCAAACAGAAGGTGAAAACCGGCTTGGGGGGTAGAACTGTTTGGTCCAGCACTTCTCTAGTGGACCTGAGGCCAGAAGTTCAATCTCCAGTCCCAACAATAATAACATTAATACTGATGACAATGATGACGATGAGGAGGAGGACAACAGAGAGAGAGAGAGGGAACTCGATAAAGACTTCAGGCAGCAACTGAGTTTAAACAAGATCCAGACTCAGGTGATCAAGGCCAAGGGACAGGACGGGGCAGCATAAAGTCAGACAGAGGAGAACAGCACACTTGCAGAAACAAAGCAATAGACAGAACAGCAGGGCTTTGGCGCCTCCTGGGGAGGTTCATTTTGAGCAGTTGTTAGAGAGCAATCTTTTCACAGCCCCTAGAGGCAGGTTTGGGAGGAAGATAGTCTGTGCTTGGGAACCTTTGAGATGCTGTTTAAAAAAAAAAAAAAAAAAAAAAAAAAGCTATGCTGGTTAGTTTTTCATCAGCTTGACACCAGCTTAGGTCATCACATCCCTTAGGAAGAGGAACCCTCAGCTGAGGAAATGCCTCAGTCAGACTGGCTTGTATGCAGGTCTATGGGAACATAGTCTTGATTTATGAATGATGTGGGCGGTGCTTCTCTGGGCAAGTGGTCCTGGGTCATTTAAGAAACCAGCTTGAAGGGCTGGAGAGATGGCTCAGAGGTTAAGAGCACTGACTGCTCTTCCAGAGGTCCTGAGTTCAATTCCCAGCAGCCACATGGTGGCTCACAACCATTTATAATGTGATCTGAGGTGCACTGTATACATAATAAACAAATCTTTAAAAAATAATAAAAAAAAAAAAAAGAGAGAGAAACCAGCTTGAGCAGGTCACAGAGAGCAAGCCCGTTACTAGTGTTCTGTTTCAGTTCCCGTCACGACTTCCTTCTACGATGGTCTCTAACACAGATGTTTAAGATACAGTAAAGCTTTTCCATCCAGGCTGCTTCTGGCCAGTATTTTATGGCAGCGAGAGAAAGCAAACCAGGACAAGGACTAATACTGAGTGTCTGCAGTGAGCTAGGGACAGGGGCGGGTGGTCCAGGGAACGGGACTGCTTCTGAGTCTAAAGATAACGTGCTTGTCACGACACGGGAGCAAATGAGGACTCCAAGTTGTGCGAATGGCCTTGCGGACCACACTTCTTCCTTCCTCACAGGCGGCCCACAGTTTAGCTGCATTGCATTTGGAAACTTTTTGCCCCATGCCATCCCTGTGATGAGTTTAATACAACCAGCAGACAGATTGCTGGGGGCTTATTTATAACTGTGGTGCTTGTTTGCTTGGTTCAATTAAGTAACCAAACCTGTTTTGTAAAGACTCAGTTCAGAGGCTTGGTGGGTAAAGACAACTTAACATTAATCATAGACAAATAGGTACAGTGGGACAGGAACAAAATATCCAACCATTCCCGTTTGAACCTAAAGATTTTAACCATCGCATTATAGCTAAATAGACAAACCATCGTCCTTGTCAAGGATGTACTCTGATGGCTGGGCATCTGGCACCTTAGGTCTTTGGATCGTGCACAGCTTGGCTATGGACAGCCCCATTACACTAAACAAACAAACAAACAAACAAACAAACACAAAACCCCACAAACACAAAACCCCCAAAACAAAACAAAAAATGGCACCAGTATGCTTCCTAGTTAGTACGATCTTGTAGTTCTAATAAAAGCAAGTTAAGTCATTTGTGTATATGATATGGCTGGTATTAGAGGAAGTGTATAGATTGGAGTAGAAAATATGAGAATAAAACAGGTGGGTATACCCATTGTTTAAATACTGGTTGTGGGGCTAGAGCAATGGCTCAGTGGTTAAGAGCACTAGCTGCTCCTCCAGAGGACGTGTGTTTGGTTCCCAGCATCCGAATGGCAGCTCACAACCATCTGTAACTCCAGTCCCAGGGAATCTGATGACCTCTTCTGCCCTGGAGGGTGCTGCTTGCAGGTGGTCCACAAACACACATGCAGGCAAAACATACACACGAAGTAATAAAATTTAGAAAAAAAAAGACTTGGTATCATAGCAACACTGCTGTGGTTCCTTTGGTTTTCTCTTCATTCGCTGGACATACTAACAGCCCGTATGCATGGATGCTATGAGTCAGCAGTGAACTGCTTTGGGTCTTAAGTGGGCGGACACCTGGGAAGTAGGCGAAGCACTGACACCTTGTGTTTACCCTCTGTTTCGGTGTTAGATTAACGGGAAACCAAAGTCTGTGACTTAGCAGGGACAGTTGTTGAAAACAGCCATTACCGTCTGAGTCTTCCTCAGTCCTTGACACGGGAAGATTTCAGAGTCAGACATATGCAAATTAGATTTCCCTTCCTAAGCCAAGGTTAAATAAAAGGGAAAATTATGACAGATTGCTTACAGCAGCAACGAGTTTTGAGGACTCGAGGATGAATTTCGTTTAAACCCAGGATAGATCTCATTGCCAAATGGGCAAGGAATAAAGCGAAGGGGGACGGAGATGTGAGCACGGTCTAGCTCAGCATTTGTTCTGTCCCGACCCTCGGCAATTACAGGCATTTTCCTGGGTCGGGAAAAGCATTTGGCGAGGGAGCGGAAGGAGGGCGTTTCCTCTTTTCCGTGTTTCAGACTGACACTGGCCCGCGTTGCAGGTCGAGCCAATCCGCAGCTTTGCTTCCTGGGAACGAATGATTCGGTTTCTCTTCGGTTCAGCCTGGGATGGAAAAACCTATTTGAAGGAAGTTGAGGCCAGGAGAGCCGACTAACACAACTGGACTGGGGGAGGTGGGAGAGGAAGCTGCAGCCAAGACAACCACACCCATTGGCCAGGCTGGGCCACAGAGCAATCTGTGTACCCACGTTATGTGTCAACTCCACACATACACTCCATGAATAAGGTCACTACTCCATTCCAGCCCACCATACCGCTCCCCAGCCTACCATACCGCCCCCCACTCAGCCGATGCAGTTAATCACGCTCACACACTGTGGCGTCCACACGCACAATCCCCACTCACTCGACTCTACGACTGGCTCGTGGTGTCTATGGCCATACATAGACATTACAAGCTACTCAATACGCCCGCTCACCCCCTCTCCTCTCCCCGACATGTATCAAGACACAAACCTAACGCATCCTCCCACCCCAGCGACCCGACGACGACGACGCTCACACACAGGACTAGTTTCGGGCAGCTAACGCTGGGAAGAACCCGCGAGGTCTCAGGTCCCCGCCGGCTATCGCCCCGCAGCTCTAAAACCGCTGCGGGGGCGAGTGTGCGCTCCGCTGGACCCCGGGGCACGCCGGGGAGGGGGTGCCAGGGCCAGGCTAGACCGTGCGCGGAAAGGCGGCGGGAGAAGGCCCGGCTGTAGCCCGAGCCATCCCCGGAGAGGGCGGGCGCGTGCGGGACGTGTGCGAGCCACACCAGGGACCCGGCTAGCCGTCCTCGCGGCCCTCCCACCGCTTCGAGGGGCGTGTGGAACCGACTCGCGGGGGCCAGAGGCGAGGCGGGCAGCGCCAGCGCGAGGGGCTGGGCTCGCAGAGGGGCGCGGCGGCCGAAGTGTGCGCGTGCGCGTGCAGGCGTGGCGGCCCGAGTGGGGAGGGGGGGTGAGCAGGGAGGACGAAAGAGAGAAGAGAGGAGGGAGCAGAGAGGAGAAAGAAAGGAGGAGGGAGCAGGGAGGAGGGCGCAGAAGGGACCAGGGCACGGGGAGGTGGCAGGCCCGGCCCGGTCGCTGCGCCCTCCCCGGGCGACTCCTTGGCTAGCAGGTCCCCGCCGCGCTGCCAGCCCGCACTCCGCCCGCCTGCCCGCAGCCCGCCCGCCCGCGCCTTGCTCGTCCCGCTCCTCTGCTCCCAGGCTCCGGGACCCGCTCCGCGCCGGGAGAGATGAGTGCGGCCACGGCGCCCGAGCGCGGGTGGAAGAGCGAGAAAGTGGACGAGGCGCAGGCCCTGGCGCGGAGCTGCGCCGCCCGCAGACCCGACTTCCAGCCGTGCGACGGGCTGTCCATCTGTGCCACGCACAGCCACGGCAAGTGCTTCAAGCTGCACTGGTGCTGTCACCTGGGATGGTGTCACTGTAAGTGGAACCGCGTCGGCCTGCTGTCGCGCGCCTGCGGGGCCCGGCGCTGCCGGGACGACGGGAGGAAATCCCCGAGGGGGGGCCTAGCTGTAGTCACAAAAGGAGACCTCTCTGCCCAGGGGAGCCTGGATCTGGTTCGCGTTTCTTTTCTTTTATACACTTCCTTAGAGGCGGAAGAGCCGCCAGAGCGAATGCCCACCGGCAGGGAAGCCTTTTTAGCGGTGGGGATGGACACAGACATGCCCCTTTCACTTTCTTTCTGGCTGCTCTTTAACAGAAAGAGCTGGAAGAAGTCCCATTTATTTACTGTATACAGACTGGGAAAGAACCAAAGTATGAAGGGTGGCATCTAAGAAGTTAAAAGGAACAGTTTGAAGAGCGAACTCCTTAGATACCCAGTTACAGCATTTGAGCCAAGCCAGGGCTAGCCTAGCCAGGCCCTTTCTATTTACCCTGCGAGTTTTAAATAGATTAAACTTAAGTAGCCATTTAATCAGAATTCTACAATTTGATTACTTCATGGCATTTAGCTTAATCTGACTGATGAATCATTTCTTTTAAGAAACATTCTAAAGTCTGTTTCTACATAGACTTAGATTAGGAGGGCTTTGGAGTGCTTACAACACATTTTCCAAGTGATCTTCAATCAAACATTTTTAACCTCTCTTATTTAGGAGGAGGAAATGGTTCACACGGAGACATGCAATATGTAGCGAATGTTTACTTGCATTTAATCAAGAATATTTGAATATCTTAGTCAAATTTATGTTAAAAGATAAGACATCCTTGCTTTTTTTTCCCTTATAGATTGAAGGTACTTGGAGAACAAACATCGATTTTTGTTGTTCCCTCTGCTTATGGGGCCAAACAGAATGTTCTTGTTTCTCATCGCAAATATGGCTTCAGTTTAGGAAATATGAGTGTCAAAGTACGCAAGTGGGATGGAGTTAGTGGGAGCTGCTTCCTGCAGAAGTCCTGTTCACACTGAGGGATGTGAAGAGGTTAAGATGGTCCCAGCCATCTTCTTTCTTACTAGCTCTTAGTGGGGGTGGGGGTGGGAGAGTTGACTCCTGGGAAGTTTGCGCCTAGTCAGACTTTTTTTTCATTGATTTTTTTCATTGATGAGCCTTGATTCTCACAGTAGTCTCCTTACAAGGGGACAGACTCGAGCTTACTTTTTCTATTCTTTCCTCAGCTCTTTATGTGTACCTTATGAAATTGTGTGTGTGTGTGTACACATGCATGCGTGCATATGCACATGCATATGAGCCATGACTCACTTGTGTAGGTCAGAGGACAACGTTGTGGATTTTGGGGAATCCAACTTAGGTTGCCAGGCTCATGATGCTAATGCCTCCAACTCAGGGAGCCATCTTGCTATCTCGCTTCTTACTGTATCTTAAACAACAGTCTAATTCTTCTCAAACCATGCTAGTCTGGACTCTTCAGAGATGCTTATCTAAATATACTAAGAATGTCTTACATACAATGGCCATTATAATGGCCATTTCTTTCTCTCTTGGGTCAAGTAGGTTTTCCAAAACAGCTTTGAGATTCATGTTCATTGAGTGGCTGACTAGAGATGGCCGCCATTTTCCACTGGGGCCACTGTTTTGTCCAGTTTCTGAACCGCCATTCCCTTCTGTCCTCCCTCTTATAGAATGGTACCCGTGGACTTCGCTGTCCTGGCTAGCCAGTTTGTTCCGAACACATATATACGTTGATGTTATGTGAGATGTACGTGAGGTCTGGGCTGGCCAGTGTGGACCGGGATGCTGCCTTTCACCTTTGCGTGGGCCTCTCGGCCTTTGCATAGCTGTGTTCTCACACTTCACCACACCAAGCTTGCTGCTGCCCCCGCCAACTCAGCTTGCTGTCTAAAGCCATCTAGTGAGCTTTAAACACTGTATGTGGTGATTAATCCACAGCTTGCCCTCCTCAAAGCTGTGTGTGTGATTTTGGAGACAAGTACTGACACCTTAGGGTCCCCCCACCCCACCTTTCATTTTAGGTGAGTTGGCCTGAGTTACCTCGAGTTTGCTCTTGGCTCTTTTGTTGGGTGTGCATACTTTTTGTATATCTGCGTGTTTACGTTATTCCTCCTGTGATCACGGCGTCGTGCCTGCTGCAGTACACTTCTGTCTCTTCACTCTAGTTACTGATGAAGTGGTTAACAGGGGCAGGCCACCGAGTCCTGAAGCCTGCTGCTGGGCTTGCCCTGGATGCTGACAGCAGTTCGTTATGGAGCGTTTGTGAAGGTTGTTCCACAGCTACTTAAGTTCACTATTATCCATCCTGTGTTGTTTATGTCCCTCTGGGTAAATGAGAATTTGGCCAACTAAATTGCTGCAGTCCCACCAACACAGGGATCTTGCTGCTGTCTCTTGATTTGTGCTCTATCTATATGCAACCCCCTTAAAACAATAAAGTAGATTGAGCTCAGATACCCCAGATTGGCTTTATGAAGCTTTAGTGTTTTCTTCTCCAAGAGACCAGAGAATGATTTTAAATAATCCAAATTTAGGAAAGGATTGTTATGAGGTCTATTGATGTTGGTAGTTCTTTGTCATTTCTCTGTCTCCCCCCCTCTCTCTCTCCCTCTCTCTCTCTCTCTCTCTCTCTCTCTCTCTCTCTCTCTCTGTGGTGTCTATGCCTATACACATGTGTGTGAGTGATAGTATATGTATGTATGGTATCTATGTGTGCATTCATGTGTGTAATGCCTATGTCTGTACATTTGTATGTGTTTGTGTGAGAGTGAGGTGTGTGTATAGTGTCTGTGTGTGTACCTACAGTGTGTGTATCTGTGTGTGTGTGCCCTTACATATGTGTAATGTTTATGTCTGTACATACATGTGTGCTTGTGTGTGAGGATGTGTGTGCAGTGTCTGTTTATGTGTGTGCATACATGTGTGTAGTATCTGTGTCTGTACATACCTATGTGTTTTTGTGTGAGTGAGAGTGTGTTTGTGGTATCTGTGTGTATACATACTTGTGTGTATGTGTGGTGTCTCTGTATGTATGCACATGTTACATAATGTTTATGTCTGTATATACGTGTGTGTTGGTGTATGAGGGAGGGCATATGTGAGTCCCTGGGTCTGTCTGCGCCTTCTACTTTGTTTGAGTCCGAGTCTCTTCATTGTCTCCAGACTGGCTAGTCTGTGAGTGTCTGGGGACTCTACCATCTGTACCTCCTGTCTCATGGTAGCAGATGCAGGCTTTCCTACTTGGCTTTTATGTGGTGCCTGCAGTTTTGAACTTGGGTCTCCTCACTTGCTGACTGAGTCACCTCCCCAGACCTTGGTGCATTCCTTCTGATCCGAGCCAGACGCCCACGCCTGCTCTGCCTCCTGTGCTGGCATTGGACCAGGGGTCTCATTCATGAGCAGCTGTGGCACTCAAAGCTGCCAGCTGCTCAATTTCTGTCTCCTCACTTGCTTGGGCATCATTTCTTCCTATATTTTTACCAAAGTACATTTTTTTTCTTGAGTAGAAATGGTTAATGTATTTGAGAACCTTATTTTCTGACAAGATTCTTGTAATCTGTTGTCTGTATCTTACACGTTTTCTCTTCATGACTACAGCTGCATCCCCCCTTTGCACAGAGTCTAAGGGTATGTATTTGTCTTTGTAATTCCTTTCACGTCACACGTGATAATGGAAAAGGGCACCATTGGTTTGTCACTGAAGCTGAGAATGCAAAAAAAATGGGGGACATTCCATCATTCTTGAGAAAGAGAGATGCAGATCAATTTAGTGAGTTCAGTGTGTATGGTGGATATTAAAACTAGGAACTTCATAACCACATAAAACAGAAAAGGCTGAAAATACGTACATATTTACAGCAGGCATGTGAAATATATACTCAGGGGGTGCACTCTTGAATAATTAGTGCGTTTGGATAATGACTTAGCCTTTTCCTGGTAAGAATGATATTGAGTTAAATGAATGAGTGAATGAGTGAATGAAGAAGGTTTCTAAGATGTGCTTCTTTTGTTTTGGGGTTTTGGTTTTTAGTTATTTGAGACAGGGTTTCTCTGTGTAGCCTTGTCTGTCCTGGACTCGCTTTGTAGACCAGGCTGGCCTTGAACTCACAGAGATCCGTCTGCCTTTGCCTCCCAAGTGCTGGGATTACTGGCGTGAATCACCATGCCCGGCTCTAAGAAATGTTTTGACAGGAGAGAGAGAGAGAGAGAGAGAGAGAGAGAGAGAGAGAGAGAGAGAGAGAGAGAGAGAGAGAGAGAGAGAGCGAGAGAGAGCGCTCATGGCTTAGCCACAGAAGGGAGATGGGAGAGAGTAAACCATATGGTGGATTTGAAAGTAGACTTTTGTCCTTGGAGATGGATATAGGTGCGTGAATTGGAGAGGAACTTGAGGTAACATTTATGGGTGTGGGAGAAAGAATGGGAAGCTAGGCTTCTGTCATTTCCAGCTGGCATGACTGGAGGTCACGTGAGATGGGAGACGGTCATGAAGTTGGGTTTGGATCTGTTGAGTTTGTGCTCAGTCACCTTACAGTAACATCAGGAACCAGTTACACTACACACAGGGTTCCAGAACCCAAAGGGGAAGTTTGGGCTCGGGAGTGTATGGAAGTTTTCTGTTTACTTACAGGCTGCAGTTGGAGCCATGGCGAAGGGCGGTGATACCAAGATGGAGAAGACAGTACAAGGAATTAAAAAAAAACAAAACCCTTAGGCTTTCTCTTCAGCCCAATGTTGAGAGTCCATGCCTGAGGATGCACTGCCAGAGGATCTGAGATTACGAGAGAAGAAAAATCTTCTGAGTAGAGTGCGGGAGGGGGCTGAGGGCAGTGAATGCTGGAAGAAAGAACATGAAAGATGAAGCCAATATTCGTCAGGCTGTTCCTTAGATACAGCTGGCCACACTCATGGTTTCCTTCTTTCTTACTTTCTTTCTTTTTCTGAAGAAGAGGATGAAAGATTGAGCCTTGGACCATTACTTCAGGAGTATACTGAAGTATTCATGACAGCCATTTGAAATGGATTCCTCAAGGCATAGACAGCAGAGTCCCAGGAGCTAAGGATTAGGAGCCGAGGGTGATTGCTCACAGTGGTTCTGCAGTTACCTTGTGATAGACTAATCAGACTATGCTGAGTGCACCCTGACTGTTAATGCCATTTATGTCCATTTTAAAGTTGACAAAGAAGACGTAGCGAACTCCAGTAACTTCCCCATTGGTTAGGAATAGAGCTTGTAACTGGATCCAGGTATGCCTGATGCTGGAGTCTTGACTCAGAACCAAAAGAGAGACATTTAAAGTTAATAAGCAGAACCAACAGCCCTCGGGCCCGTTAGAGCCAGCGGTGGATGGCGAAAGCATTTCAGAAGCCGGCTTCTGAGTGTCATTCACAGTAACGAATTCCAGAAGCAGGAGAGCAGTAAAGAGGCCACCGGAGAATAAAACCGAAGAGCAGGGTTATGAAAGAGAGAGTGATTAGGAGGTGACAGGCAGGGTTGAGTGGGTGTACGTGAGATGCTGGAGGTGCCACCAGCAGAACTGAGAGCTGCCTTCAGAAAGCCGCACAATAGATGAACTCCATTTCCTGCAGAGCATATCTCACAAGACGTCTGTTCCTTTCAGGTGGAGAGCAGCCAGAGTGGGACTTGGTGTCACCTGGGAGGGTATTAGCACATCTAGGTGAAAGTGGAAAGATGGAGACGAGAGGCTGGGCTGAAAGTGCTTCTCAGGACTGTTTAGGGGAGATGGTACCCTGCCTACAAGGGTAGGCAGCCTTGTCTTCTGGCAAGCTATCTAAAGCACTTTAATTCCTATGTATTGATTTCCTATAGAGATAAGGAGCTGATTAGAGAATTCAGCTGGTAAAACTTCAGGGCAAATACACTTGGCTAGTAGGGTGGCATTGGAGTTTTCTTTTTGAGTTTTTCTAGTAGTCCTTTTCCCTACGTCCTTACCACTAACTCTAGGGAATCTTATATAGTCACTTTCTGATGTCCCCAATGCCCAGCTGCTTCTCCTGGCGCATAGCTCTGTCATACCCACACTGTAGCTGCAGGGTGTATGTCCCAGAAGGTGGTAGTGAGACGTAGCCAGAGGAGAAGAGGGTAGGACAGTCCGTTTTAGGTCTTTCTGCCTTAGACTGAAGGTCTCGACTGTGACTGGTGGTTGAAGAAGACAGCACGGGTCCTCAGGGGGAGCTGTGGACGGATGCTCTGCGTGAGGAGGCTATTTAGAGTTGTCAGAGCTGGACAAGGCTGTTAGGCGTCCTCACATCAGGCCTGTGCTCAGCAGTGTGTCAGCCCCACCCATAACCTAAAATGCCTGTCTACTGCAGTCTTTCTGTAAGAGTCTCTCTGTGCTACCTCACCCACCACAAACAGTGCAAACTGAGCAATGCTGAGATCAGGCAGACCCATTTGGTACCATGCCCAGCTGGTAAAACAACAAAAAATAGGTTTTTCACACAGGGCCTATGACCTCTCTATGTTCTGAGCAAGTTTATAGTATATTGCTGTGATAAATGTCTTGACAAAAGTGTGCTGGTTTGAATGAGATGTCACCCGTAAGTCTCAGGCATTTGAATATTTGGTCCCCAGTTGGCTGGTGGCCGTCTGGGGAGGATTAGGTGTGTTCTTACTGGAAGAAGTGCGTTACCAGAGACTTGGAGGCTTCAGGAGTCACTTGCCATTTTGAGTTAACGCTCTTGCTTCCTATTTGCAGTTGGAAGTGCCTTTGCTCAACCATTGTAGACTCTAACCTTCTGGAACCATGTGCTCAATTAAATGCTTTATTTTATAAGTTGCCTTGGTCATGGGCTTTATCACAGCAGCAGGAAAGTAACTAATAGGAAAAGCAAGCGAAAGACGGAAGAATTAATTTTACCTCACAGTTCAAGGCCCAGTCCATGGAAGTCAAAGAAATGAGGGGTTAGGACACGTGTTCCTGTCACGTCTAAACCAAGGAGACAAGAGCAGCCCTCTGTCTTAGTTTCATGTAGTACGGAACCTACTGTCCAAACAATGATCCTACTCACAGTTAAAAGGAGTCCTTCCACATCAATTAGTATAACCAAAATACTCGCTAGTCGCCATATCTAGAGGCCCATCTCCCAGATGATGCTAGATTCTGCCAAGTAGAAACTTAACCATCACCCAGGTGTGGTTTCAGGTATGCATTTCCTCCCATGGGCCTTTAATTCAATCACAGTGTGGTTGGTTTCTCCATAACCGCCATGCCGTTATCGTTAAAGTGAACACATCTTGCCTAGCAGGTCAGTATATTAAATGCATAGGTTTGACAACAAGGTAAGACCGTTGGTGACTTTTCTCTGCCAGTAGCCTACATGGACCCTCCTGGCAGTGTGCAAGCTGGCTAGCAGGAACGAAGCTTCCATCTCATTTCCAGTGTGATTTTCCTAGGTCTTGTACCCAAGATGTGTGGCATCTTTATAGCAACATGGTCTCGTCGAGTTCTTATTGACAACCAAGAGCATCGGCAATAGCCTGTATTGTTTTGGGGACCTATCGGGCCTTCATGACCAGTACTCTATAGGGAACTGTCTCACACCTGGCACTGGTAACTCATGACTCTTTGGGAGAAGCATTATCTACCCATGCTGTGTACTTCCATTCAAACCTTTTTGTTGTTGTTGTTGTTGTTGCTGGAGTTTTTGTTTGTGTTGTAGACAGGATCTCACTTTATAGCTGGAGCTTCCTATGTCAAACAGGCTGGCATCAAACTCACCACAGTTGCCTTTAAATTGTATTTTTAAGTTAGTTTATAAAATATGTTTCCATGTGAGGTTTTTCACTCATCCCTAGTTTTGTCTAACTCTCCCAACCTCTCTTCTTGCCCATGCTCCTATCTCAATATTCCTTCTCTGACCTTCATAGCACATGCGCTGTACCGTCCCCCCTCCCCTAAGGCCTCCTTCTTCAGCTCCCAACAGTGGCCTCTTTCTAGCTTCCTGGCCTCTAAAGTCAGTCCAAGGTAAACACACAAATCTGAAATCTGAAATCTAGAATGTGCATACGAATGGAGGCATGGAGTTTGTCTTTTTGCACTGTGTTTGCCTCACTCAGTATAATATTTTTCAGCTCCATCCATTTTCCTGCAGATTCATACTTTGGTTTCATGAACCACATACTTATTATCCACTCGCCAGTTGGTGGCATCCAGCTAAATCAAGCTATTCTGAGCCGAGCAGCAACGAACACGATGTGCGAGTGTCTCTACAGTAGGAAGTGGAATCCTTCAGGCACATTCTCAGGAGCGGTATAGCTGAGTCATATGGTACTTCTATTTTTAACTTTTGAGAAACTTCCACACTGATTTCCATAGTGGCTACACAGTTTACACTCCTGCCAACAGTGAATAAGGATTTCCCCTCTCCACATCCTTTCCAGCATTTGTTCTCATTTGATTCCTTATTTCAACCGAAAACATTTTTAGTGAACACATGAAGACTGTGTTGACATCATTTTCATCTCTCTCCCAACTCCAACTTCTACTGTGTCCCCCCCCCTCCAACTTCATCTCAAATTAATGACCTCTTCTATAATTACACCCCCCCAAACCAACCAAACCAAACCAAAAAGCCCCTCAAATCTACTGAGCCCACTTAGTGTTGTTCTCGTGGGATGACCAGTTGGGACTGGATAATTTTTTAGGTTGCTTGTAACTGAAGAAGATTGATTCTTCCCAACTCAGACGCCACTGCTTGTAGCTCGTCATCTGTGCGTGAGGTTTTATGACACTTCCCCTAGCTGCACGGGCATCCTGACTGCTCTGCTGTCCTGCAGAGCTTGTTTGGGAAACCATATTGTTCAGACTCCCTGCCTTGTCTACAAGACACTGCACAGCCTCAGGCATCCCCGTCCTCTGGCTCTTTTTTTTTAAAGGAAAACATTTATTTGGGGGTGGCTTGTGATTTCAGAGGCTTAGTCCATTACCGTTATCACAGGGAACATGGTGGGTTGCGTGCAGGCATTGTGTTTGGAGGATAGCTGAGAGCTCCACATCTTGATCCTCAAGCAGAAGAAACAGACTTTGTCGCAAACTGGGCTTATCCTGAGAATAGAAGACAGCAAAGCCTGGCCCCGTGATGACACTCTACTTCCAACAGGTCCATATGCATGACACCTCCCACAGTGAGTTAGACCCGCTCACATTAATCTTCAATCAAGAAAATGTATCTCAGGCTAGGCAATTGGTCCACAAGTGACTCTAGCCTGTCTGAAGTTGATATAAAACTGTCCAGTACAGCTGGGGCAAAGTGTTAGATTTTGAATCTTGAGTTGTGTGAATTCTTAGTAGCCAAATAAAGAATTTGTCTTCTTTGTATCTGCCTATAACCCCAACACTTGGAGAATTCAGACAGCAGGATCATGGCAGTGTGCCAATTTGGCACTGTAAGAGGCCTGTGATGCAAACGCTGGTGCCCTATATTTGACTATGTCCCTTGGATGGGGAGGCCTGGTGGCACTCAGAGGAAGGATAATAGGTCACCAAGAAGAGACTCAATATCCTATGAGCATATACAGGGGGAGGAGGTCCCCCTCAGTCACAGACATAGGGGAGGGGAGTAGGGGGGGAAGCAGGAGGGAGGGAAGAATGGGAGGATACAAGGGATGGGCTAACAACTGAGATGTAATTTGAATAAATTAATAATTAAAAAAAAAGAAAAAAAAAGAGGCCTGTGATGGCTTAGATAGGTATTTCCCTCATAGATTCATTTGAAGGCATGTCCCAGAAGAGTGGCACTATTAGGAGGCGTGGCATCCTCTGGCTCTTACAACTTTTCTGCCCCGTCTTCCGCCATGTCCCTTGAGCCTTAAGGGTAGGGGATGCATTGTAGATGTTCTACAGGGCAACCCATTGCAGGCATAGTTTTAAAATCTATTTTTATTTTGGTTTCTTTCTTTCTCTCTTCTCCACCCCAATCCCTTCAAACACCCCAACATCAGGTAGGAGAGAAAGAAGGTTAGTGGGGAGAGGGGCGTAGCTCTCTTTGGCTACTTCCTGCTGTTTAGGGTGTCGTTGGGCTCTTTGGGGGAAATACCAATCTCTGTCATCAGTGTATTAAGGCAGCAACAGCCTTCTCTTCCTTCTCTGACCGACTCGGTCTTCTCACGTCTCCTGCTCCTCTTTCTCTCTGAGCTCTCATTTGTTTGTTTGTTTGTTTGTTTTTAAAGATTTATTTATTTATTATGTATACAGTGTTCTGTCTGCATGTAATGGCTGCACAGCAGAAGAGGATACCGGATCTCATTATAGATGGTTGTGAGCCACCGTGTGGTTGCTGGGAGTTGAACTCATGACCTTTGGAAGAGCAGCCAGTGCTATTAAAAGCCTGAGCCATCTCTACGGCCTGTTTGTTTGTTTTTTCAAACTGGCAAAAACCAGGTCTCTGCACGAGACGGTTTCCTGAGCAGCCCCATAGCCTACACCTGGGAGTAAAAAAAAGCATGTTCACATAACTGAATTTTAAAAGAAACCAAAACTCCCACAACACCCCACTGCCACTTCTCTAGGTTCTGACCAGGGTGTATGGTCTCTGCCCACTGCAAATACAGGCTTCTTTGGTGAGGGGTAGGATCGATAAGTATAAGGATACATGCTTATAATCCAGTCAATCATATTGGTTTATGAAAATGACAGTAGTAGTTTCTCCTCTGGGGTCTATACTGTCTACAGCAGTGGCTAGTTGTGAAGGTTTACAGTCCCAAGCAGGCTTTAGGTCTGGTTAGTCAGCTGTAGTCACTTACTCCCAAGATAATTGTGCCACTATTGCGCCATAAGGATGCCTTGCCGAACTGGTTATTGCTGTGGATTTTTTAGGCTTTACAGCTCAGTGGGACTCCTGGTTATTTGAATCCACTGGCAGCTTGTATGGCACCTTCTGATGCCATGAGAGACATTATTCAGTGTCCAAGTTAGTATTCAGACTTCAAAGTCCGTTCCAGCTTAATTCCTCCAAGTCCTATGTCAGAAATAGGTGATGTCTTCAGCAATGGGTCTTACCTTCAAGTTCTGGGAAGGCAATGGCGATAGCTTATGTTGTTTGGGGAGTCTCTTGGACCCACTTGGTGAACAACCTAAAGGGAGTTTCTAATGCCTGACACTAGGGCTGTTGATATTGTCTGTGACTCTTGGGGGGAGCATTATCACCTCCCCAAGGCTTAACTCCATTGTATGTATGTATGTATGTATGTATGTATGTATGTATACATATATATGAATTTTTAAGTAAGCTTATACAATAAAGGCTTCTTCCAAGCATCCTTCGTGTTATTTATCTCTCCTTCCTCCTTTCCTTCTGTATTACCCTCCCTTCCTCCTCCTCAGTTGAAGACATGCCCCCACTATTCCCCTCTCCCCCTCTATCTCCCTCTGGCGCTCCCCTGACTCCATCATCCCTTTCTACCTCCCTGGCTTCTGTATCACTTAGTTCAGGTTTGTACTTAAACCCAAAGGCTCAGAAATAGGACCAACAAATAAAGGAAAGCACATGGCACTGGTCTTTCTGGGTCTGGCTTAACTCAGTACAGTGGCTTCCATTCTCATCCGCCCTCCTGCAGATCTTATGATTTCATCTCTCGCCAGTTGTGGACATCTAAGTTGCTTCCATTTCCAAGCTGTTGAGACTAGAGCAGCAGTGAGCATGGCTAAGCAAGTATCTGCATAGTAGGCTGCCACACCTTTGGGTGTATGCCATGGACTGGCCCAACTGGGTCACATGGCTGATCTGCTTTGAGCTTTTTGAGAACTCCTCAGACTGATGTCCATAGTGGCTTCTCCAGTTTGCAGTCTTACTAACAGTGAGGTTTGCCCGTTTCCCTCATTCTTGTCAACATTTGTTGTCGTTTTCTTTATCTTAGCCATTCTGACTAGGGTAAGATGAGCTGTCCAAGTAGTTTTAATTCCCATTTCTCTAATTGCTAACGATACAGACACTTTTTAAGGCAGGGCCGTCTGTATGAGTTTGGAGCCCACCACTGGCGACCGGTGGGCTAAAACAGGGGGTACACAACTGAAAACAATGGTTCCCCCCTTCACAAGATATCAACAGCCAACATTTCAGAAGCAAGGGCAGGAGCTCATGAGCTTTTCCCCACGCTCAAGTGACTGTTGATTGGGCCAGTCTTATGCTCGCCCCTTGGGGGTAACTACAGCTGTGGTGAGTTTATAATTGCAGTGGCCATGCCACGCCTAGAAGATGCATTCAGCGGCCCTTTCCTATCTTCTGAATCTTCTAGTCTTCCTGCCTCCTTTTCTACAACACTCCCCAGGCTTTAGAGATGGTGGTTGTTGTACAAGAACTCCAAACCACACTTCCACCATCTTCATGAGTTCAGCTGTGCCCATAGGCAGATGCTCTTTACAGCTCGCCTTGGTCACTGTTGACCTTCATCATAGAGGGGGGATGGGGAGAGTGATGAGACCCCCACCGGAGTATCCAGCTTATCCTTCCAACCAGTTTCCCCCTAATTGCATGTGGTCTTGGGAAGGACTCGGGGTGCAGGCAGCATCCATCTGGGTGGAAGCCTTCCAGAGTGGATGCTTTAAGGCCACCTACACTCCTGCCCCGTGACCCCTAACTATGCTCTGTAAGGAATTCTAATAAATGCATGGGTTCTTCTGAGTGAATGTAGGTGTAATCAGAACTCAATCTGTCACGGGGAGGAAGGGTAGATGTTACTTATGTCTCGCCGAGGGAAGGAATTGCAGCACCAATGTCTTGAGGCTAGGCCGTCGGCCATCATTGATGCTTAACATCTCGGGCAGCCACGACCCTGCGTTCACTGTCATTTACCGCTGAGGGGAGCCTCTCTGATTAAGGCCGAGAGTTAAGTCATTTTTGTCTATGAGTATAAACATAGATATTTAGAAGGAAGTTAGATGTTATGTCAAGTTAAACAGAAAAAAATAAGCTCCACCCTTTGGGCCTGTACCTCCCTAAGTGTGGGTTAAAAACCGTCTTAAAATTTATATGGAAGTGCAAAGCAATTCTGAACAGAAAGAACACTGTGGGAGGTATCACTATGCCTAATTTCAAGTTATACTACAGAGCCAAGTAATAAAAAACAGCATGGTACTGGCATTAAAACAGACACATAGATGGATGGAACAGAAAACCTGTACAGAAGTTCTTGTAGCTATATAGCTGCCTAACTTTTGACCAGAAAAAGTTGCCAAATTATACACTGTAGAATGGACAGCATCTTTACCTGTGCTGTATAAACATGTAGAAGAGTGAAAATGGATCACTCTCTCACCTTGCACAAAACTCAACTTGAAATGGGTCAAGGGCCTCAGCATAAGACCCGATACTCTGAAACTGCAGCGTAGAAAGTAGCAAGTAAGCCTCACACTGGACAGGGGCAGAGAGGGTTTCCAAATAGGACCCTGGTAGCTCAGGAAGTCCCAACACTCGACAGTGAGAGCTCGTGCGTCAATCAAGTGAGGAGGCAGGCCACAGAGGGGGAGAAAACGCCAGCAGAACATCAGACGGAGGATTAGTGTTTAGACCGTACAAAGAATCAAAACACATAACATCGTGGAAACAAGCAACCCAGTTTTAAAAATGGGCCATGCAACTAAACAGATCTCAAAAGAATAAAAGGAAGTGGCTTAGGAAACACTTGGAAAGTGTTCAGCCTCCCCAGCCACTGGGAAATGTGAGACGTTTCACAATATTAGCTCTCCCAGTTCATGAGCACAGGAGGCCTTCCTGCCTTGGGAGTGTCTTCCTTAGTTTCTTTCTGTAGGACTTTAATGTTTTTTATTGTATAGGTTTTTCACTACTTTTATATTAGGTTTATCAAATGTACACTGCTTTTTAATTTTGAGGCTGTAGTGCGTGGCATTACCGTCTGGTTTCTTTCCCAGTGTGTTTGGTGATGGTAGACTGGAAGGGTATTGTTTTTTTTTTTTTTTTTTTTCAAGGCAGGGTTTCTCCTGGACTCACTCTGTAGACCAGGCTGGCCTCGAACTCAGTGAGATCCACCTGCCTCCACCTCCTGAGTGCTGGGATTACAGGCAGGTGCCGCCATGCCTGGCTGGGATTGGTTTTTGTATGTTAAAATTCTGTGCTGTACCCTGCTCTTTTCTGGAGGCACCTTCAGGGTTTCTCGTGTGTGGGTCATATCACTAGGAAACACGGCACTTCCTCTGTGTCAACACGGGTACTTCCTTCTTCTGTCTTACTGATCTACCTAAGACTCCAATCAGACTCCAATCACCACGTTGACCAGGAACAGGGAAAACTAACACCCTTGTCCTGTTCCTGGTCTTAGATGTTTTCAAGATTGATTGATTTATTTGTTTGTTTGTTTATTTATTATGTATACAGTGATGCCAGCATGTACACCTGCATGCCAGAAGAGGGAATCAGATCTCATTATAGATGGTTGTGAGCCACCATGTGGTTGCTGGGAATTGAACTCAGGACCTCTGGAAGAGCAGCCAGTGCCCTTAACCTCTGAGCCATCTCTCCAGCCCCTTTAGATGTTTTGAGTCCCCGTCAATCTCCCCCCCCCCCATTTAGCACAGTTTTAGCTATAAGGTTGTCACATATAGCCACCATTGTGTTGAGATGTGTCCCCTGCATGCATAGTCTCTCCAGGGCTTTCGTCGTAAGAAATGTTTAATTTTGTCAAACGGCTTTCCTATGTCTGTTGAGATGATCACACTTTCTATCTTCAAGTCTATTTAAGTGATGGATTGCATATGTTGAGGCAGCCCTGGATCTCTGGAATGAAGCCTACTTGCTAATAGTGAGTGATCTTTTTTCTCTTTTTGAATTCAGCTTGAAAGCCTTTTATTGAGAATTTCTGCATCTATATTCATCAGGGAGACTGCTCTGTAGTTTGGGGCTTCTAGCTGCCTTTATGTGGTTTTGGTATGGGGACAAGACTGGCTTTGCAGGAGGATTTGGACGTGCTCTGTTCTTATTTTACAGATTCATCTTAAAGTTGGTGGTGTTATTTCTTTGCAGAGCTGGTTGAGCTCTTTAGACCGTTCACCTGGTCTGGGATTTTCTTAGTTGGGAGGGTTTTATTGCTGATTCATTCTTGCTTGCCAATGTTGCTTGCTTTGAATCTGTTTAGGTTATTTATCTCACTGTTGTTTAATTTTGTGAGTCATGGGTATCTTTAACATTCATCCATTTTTCTGGTTTGGTAGGAAATAGCTTTTAAAAGTACATCTCGGTTTTCTGAATTTAATTGGCATGCATTTTACTGTCCCCCCTTCAATCTCTAATTTTATTAATTTTGGTCCCTTTATTTCCTATCATTTTGCTAAGGGCCTGTCAGGTTTACTTATCTTTACAAAGAATAAATCCTTCATGTCACTGATTCTTTTCAGTTTTAATTTCTCATTCCTAGCTCTTTGACTTTTATCCACTTCTAATTATCTCTTTCCATCCATTATTTTGGAGTCCCTTGTTCTCATTTTTTTTTTCAAGGTACCAAAGCGCATCATTAGTTATTTGAGAACATACCTGACTTGAGTTACCTTGATGTGGTGCGTGTGCATGTGCGTGTGCGTGTGCGTGTGTGTGTGCGCGCGTGTGTATTCTCTTCAGGCCCCTCTGCTCTGTTAGAGAGTGCTCCTGTGTTCGGCACACCATGGTGTCTGCTCCCTGGTGAGCAGCAGCACACATCCTAGTTTAGCATCAGCAAAACTACCAACAACCCAACGCTGAAGCTCACACTTGCATGTTTGTGTTTAAACTGCATCCTAGGAAGGATGGATGGTCACAGCGTCACATGCAAATGTTCCTGGAAATGTCTTTCTGTGTGGGTACCGGCTACATTCTTTCATTTCTCAAATTTCTCAAAATTCATTTCTCAATTCTGATCAAATTTTGGATTTGCCTTTTTCTTTTGTTTTGGTTTTGGTTTTTTGAGACAGGGTTTCTCTGTGTAGCCCTGGCTGTCCTGGACTTGCTTTGTTGACCAGACTGGCCTCGAACTCACAGAGATCCACCTGCCTCTGTCTCCCTGAGTGCTGGGATTACAGGCTCAGATTTGCCTTTTTAATTAAACTTTCATTTGGAGGCACTTTCACATGGGGTCAGGAGAAACAATACAGAGACACCTTATGTTTTTCCCCCCCACAGGTTGACACTGATACAATCAAGGTAAAGATCATGCCATTTATAGCTCATCAGACCTTCTGAAGTGTTTTCGTTATAAACCTCACTTAGTAATGTAAAAACATCATTTGAATAACAAAGAATCATTGAAGTCATTTCTTAGTGCAGCTCAAAGCTGTGTTTTAGAATTAATGTATATTTCATACTGGCCTTGTAAAACTAGAGCTAGGCTTTTAATGCTTATCTTGATTTTTTTTAAGCTGTGCTCATTATTTTGGATTTACTTTCACAATTCACTTATGAGCCTCCGCAAAAGGTTCCCTGTTTTCAATTTTGTCTCAATGAGAATGTAAAAGTGATTTTGTTTGTCACTTAATATTGCATTGCCCTCAAAATGTAATTTAAGGGTCAAGTTATATAATCAAAATGTTCTGTTAATGACGGCTAGAGATATGAAGTCAGAAGTTGTGATCCATGAACTAGCACACAGTGGGCTTGCGTTAAGTAACTGAACTCAGGCAATATTGTCTGTAATTACTTGATTAAATAGTGTACATTCAGATCTGTCCCAGTATTTGTGCCATGTTTTTTCAGCAAAACCAACCATATTAAGGACAGTCAGAAAATAGGTTGGTTTTGTACATTTGCCATATGTTGGGTACAGTCACACTCACTGTGATTTTTCACCTCACACATTCATCTGCAATAGAAATATAGCCACTAGTGTATTTCTTTTCCCACAACCTGTTCTGGACCCCCTCGCCACTTCAGTGAGGAACCTCTGTATCTGTTTTACATAAAAAGAAAGTTAGGAAAGTCATAAACTTCACTGTTGTGTTGATTCCATGTTCTTCAGAGGGAAATCAGACTCATTCATTTTCAGAAAAGAAGATAGAGAAATCAAACTCACTAATTATGATGTTTGATAACATGAGCAGAAATCTCTCTAGAATGCATGAGTGTGTTTGTGCACACGCATCTGTGTGCTTGTGCATAGGTATGTGTGCATGTGCATGGGTGTGTGCTTGTACATAGGTGTGTGCTTGTGCATAAGTGTATGCATGTGTGTACATGCTTGTGCATAGGTGTGTATGTGTGAATAGGTATGTGTGCGCACACGCGCCTGTGGGTTGTCACTGAGACAGAATAAGAAAGACTTTTCTTTCCTGAAAAGCATATGTGTGTTCCCTTCCAGTAAGACATTCTGGTAGAGGGTCAAGCATTGATGCAGTGTGAATGCATCTTAGGGGCAAGACACTAGAGACATGAATGGAAAGAGCTTACAGCTAGGTGTGAGCTAGCCTGGTGCTGGTGAGTGTGAGCTAGCCTGGTGCTGGTGGGTGTGAGCTATCCTAGTGCTGGTGGGTGTGAGCTAGCCTAGTGCTGGTGGGTGTGAGCTATCCTAGTGCTGGTGGGTGTGAGCTATCCTAGTGCTGGTGGATGTGAGCTAGCCTGGTGCTGGTGGGTGTGAGCTATCCTAGTGCTGGTGGGTGTGAGCTAGCCTGGTGCTGGTGGGTGTGAGCTATCCTAGTGCTGGTGGGTGTGAGCTAGCCTAGTGCTGGTGGGTGCCAGCTAACCAGATGGGGCAGGTGGGTAACCATGTGAGAAGGACAGGGCTCTGGGAAGACAATACACACTGTCACCCTTTTACATATTTTTGCATCTAATATAGCTAAAAGCAATAGACTTCATTGTGTATAAT
The DNA here is from genome assembly GCA_907169655.1 of Acomys percivali. Lineage (NCBI taxonomy): Eukaryota > Metazoa > Chordata > Mammalia > Rodentia > Muridae > Acomys > Acomys percivali. The sequence continues at coordinate 76,013,107 of OU015745.1, read as the reverse complement.
GGCGGCTTCTACCTGTTTGAGAAAGGAGACCACCCAGACCTTCCCATAGACAAGGAACTGGGTCTGAGCTAACCAGGACAGACCGTAGTTGCCCCTGGTCACTGTGATAGAGTAGTTCCCTGATGGGGTGAGCTACAAGCTGATCATGCAAACAGGAGAACAAAGACAGCATAGCCCTGGTAACCGAGAGCAGACATGGGCAAGGTCAGCCCAACTCAAAGTGCTGGCCTGGGCTAACAGCCATCAAGGCACGGCAGAGGTGGACAGAAGGGCGTTGCCTAGGGCCCTACTAGGGCCAGGCAGGGAATGAAGAAAGGACAGACACACAGACACAGCACAGCGAAGGTGGGATCAGACTAGCCCGATGGCTACTATGAAGAAATTGGAGGCTCAGAGTGCTTGTGTGTCTAGCACAGGGGAGGGGCCAGCCCTCTGGGTGGGAGGTCTCTTTAGGAGGAAGCCATGGTTGCTAGTCATAAGATCAGTCATTCATAAATCCTCATATGTGCACCCGATGCCGTTCCTCTTAAGCCAGGTCCTTATAGGTAATGGCGTTGCCACGTTGTTCCACGGGCCAGTTGGCCCACAACATGGTCACGCCAAGATCAAAACACATGGTCACTGGGGCCGTCACTCACTCAGGTCTTCCTCCGCCCCCGCAGGTGTCAAAGCATACCAGCTCCCCTGATTGAACAGACAGAACACCAACATCTCCCTGGTTTGGTTAGGGCGACATAAATCAAGCACGAGGCCTTCCATCAGCTTGATTTGAGAAACGCGCAAAGAATTAACCAATCTCATTAGAAATGACTTTGTCTGGTTCCGTCCGTAAGTCGGGTTTGTAGTCAGCTCAGCCAGCTCAGCGCGGTTTTCCTCTCTCTTGGAGCCCATTCTGGAGCTTCGCTTAACTCTCTGGGGCTCTGTCTCCTGCCATAAATCTTTCATCTTTCTGTAAGACTGAAACTCCTCTAAAACTTGCCCTTCTGTCTTTGAATTCATGAGATGAGGACGCAGAACCACTAGCAACTTCACTTACGCACACCTTAGGACACTCTCTTTTCCCATTCCAGTACCAGACAGAATTTACTGCAGAATGTGCTAACTATGTTCATCTTAGTTTCAAGCACTTCTTGATTTTTTTTTTCTTTCTAATCACTGAAGCTGTCAAAATTGGCCCAAGTGACCAGCTTAGCTACTAGATTGCTAGCTGTCAGATGTGGCCCCGGCACAGCCAAAGAGGAATGCATCTGCCGCAGGGTGGGCAGGGACCGAGGTTGTATTGGAGTGTTACTGTCATTTTCACAGTCCCTGAGCCTGGCAGTTGTGGCTGTGAGTACCGTTTCTACCTGAAGTCCCATCAGAGTCAATAGCAACCGTAGGAACTGTCAATCAAGAGCCCTTATCTTCCTGATCTGGCAAGTTGCTCCTTTTAAGTGCCCAACAACTGTTCAGTGAAACTGAGTTTCATCTGTAAACGTCCTGAGGAGACTTTACTCCAGTTATGAGAGCCCCAGGGAGACTTCACTGAAGCCACAGAGACCCCTGCTGCTGTCATGGCTGCTGCATCTGTCCCAGAGGCCGCCATCTTACTCACGACTATGTTGGGGGTTTCTGCTTTGGTCGTTATCCCTGTAGCTGCTCTGCTGTAGCTCTGGAAGGTGCTCTCCGGCCTTAACCACCTTTGAGGATCCTACCACTCAGCCTTCTATGTCTCCACCTATTGCAGAACTCTGCGTACAGCCCAGAAAGAGGACCCGCTCGCCCAGTCCCCAAGGACAAGCAGGCCCAGTGCACCTTTGCAAAGTAGGATGACTAAGCAAAATGTGGAGGCTGTGCCGTGCATGCTTGGCTACCTAAGCAGCCGGCTTCTAGTTGTCCTCAGGCTAATCCATGCACCTATGCGCTGCCTGCTGTTCTGCAGCATAGCCTTATGGTGCAAAACCCACGGACTTTCAGGTAGAGTGGACTGAGATGGTTGGATGATGGGAGAAGCTGCTGGATTTCCTGAGAGTGGCTGGGGTCAGAGACTATTGCAAGGGATACAAGCCAAAGAGTCCTGAGACTACAGAAGGCAATGATTCTGGAAGAGCTGCAGGCCCCCAACCACAGGAAGAGGTCCATCCAAAGCCTCTGAGAGTTCCCAGCCCCACCTGCGGAAGGGTCTGGAGGCCAGATGCTGGCACTCCGAGCGTGCGCGGTAACACTAGGTGCTGAGGGCACTCAAAAGTTTGGAACAGTAACTGCTAAGAGCTGAAGGCTATTGCTATTCCATGCTGGAGCCCGCCAGCGCTGAGGGAGCCTCAATTTGCATATTCATGATTCAGTAAAGGGACCTTGGTGACACTGAGGGTCAAATTCAGGGTCTCCTGTGTCTGCTAGGCAAATTCACTACCACTGAGTTAACCTTTCAGGCTTCTGGTTTATTAATTTGCCACATGGTAGTCATGTATGGTATAATTAGGAGAATTAGAAAGTGTATTGCAGTATTTCCAACTATCTTGATCTCTCTTGTCTTTTGAGTCTTGAAGCAGACTCCGAGCAATCAGTGGCTTAGCAATAAGAACTTAGCGTCCAGGGCCCATGGTTTGAGGGTTCTGGAACATGAGCTGAATTACTCCACTCACCAGGAGAGGGCTAGCTACTAAGAATAAAGGAGTTTCGGGAAGCTCACAAGCCGGCGTAAGGACTCAGTTACCTCAAATGCCGCAGACACCCTAAACACAATATCGTGTGGGCGTTTGTGTTCCAAGACAGAGCCTTGAGCCTTAAACTGTGTGCTCCAGGCTCGCCTCAGACTTGTGGCTGTCTTCTCTCTTCAGCTGCCTGCATGCTGGCTTTACAGGTATGCGCCCCACGCCTAGTCAGCCAGCCCATACTTCCTGTCGGCTGTTCTGCCCTACAAGGATGTGAAATTTTAGGTCTGAGCCTTTGATCTCAGCTCCTAGTATTAGGCATCTCCTTGCCCATAAGAGATACAGAAGGAATATAAAGAGAAGAGTATGTGGGAAGCAAAAACCTCTGACGTCATATAAATCTAAGCGTTGCTTACTCCTCTGGTCACAAAGGAGGTGAGGGAGCCAGCGTGGGAGGGAAGGAGTGCTTTTCTGGCTGGTGCTTTGGGTATGCCTGCCTGGTGCACAAGGGTTCGAATCTAACATACATCTATGGCCCCAGCATCTGGGAGGTGGAGGAAGAGGACCAGAGGTCCAAGGTGATCCTTGGCTACATTGTGATTTCTAAGCATCCGAGGCTCCTTGAGACTCTGCCTCCAAGAAAATATTACTGAACATAAAATCTTAATGATACCTTTTTTTTTGTTTTTTGTTTTAATTAAGGAATTCTTAGGGCAGGAATAGGTAAATTATCAGCTCTCCTGTGGGTTTACCAACCCTTCTTAATGTGCGAATTGACATAATTTCTTCATGAACCTTTTTGAGTTCTGACAAAACTAGGCAGAACAGATACATACGTTAAAATGTTGTAATTTATTTTCAAAAGAATGAAATTTAAAATGCATCTCTGGTTAGGTTCAGGAAACAGTTTTACATTCTGTGTGTGTGTGGGGGGGAGCACGTGGAGGCTAGGAGGTGGGTATGGAGTGACCTCAAGCGCCCTCATCCTTATTTTATTGTTTAATGTGTGTGCTGCACACACACGTGCATGTGTCCGTGCACATACATCGTGTGTGTGTGTGTGTGTGTGTGTGTGTGTGTGTGTGTGTGTGCACATGCTGTGCCATGTATACGGAGGCTGGAAGACAGCTCTGTGGACTTGGTTTGCTCTCCCTTTCTCATCTTCAGCTTGCTCCTAGGTTCTGTGTCTTAACCTCAAGTCACCAGGTTCTGTGACCTAACCTCAAGTCACCACGCTTACACAGCAGCTGCCTCTATCCACTGAACTAGCTTGCCCTCCTGTTCTACCTTATTTATTTATTTTGAGACAGGCTCTCTCAACTGACTCTAGAGCCCCCGAGTTTGTCTAGATTTGCTATTGGGGAAGTGGCAGGCATCCTACGATCTCTGCCTCCTGGCCCTGAGATTATAGACATGTGTTGGAGGGCCCTGCATTTTTCTTTTTTAACGTGTTCTAGAAATTGCTTGCATAGCATGCTTGCATAGCAATAGATTTCCTGGCCTTGCCACCTCCCCGGCTCCTCATGATCTATTCTTACCTGTAGCTAACAGATGTCACAGAGTTGTAACGTCTGCTGTCACCACCTAGAATCTCTTCGTGAACTTTAGCTGTTGTTTGGATCTTAAGTGTCTGTCAAAGGCTCCTGTGTTAAAGCTGTAGTGTGACCTTTAACAAATGTGGTCTAGCTGGAAGTCTTTGAGTCACTGAAAGTGTGCCTGAAAGGCTATTATGAGTCCCTGCGGTGGCTAATCTTGATTATCAATTTGATGGGATTTGGAATCGCTATGGAAACAAATCTCTAGGCATGTCTGCGAGCGATTGTCTAGATTGATTTAATTGAGGTGGGAAGAATTATTCTCAATGTAGTGCCATTACATGGGTTAAGGTCAGGTACCTTGTTGCAGCAACAGATACAGAAAAATTGGTGCTGAGAAGTGGGGCCATTTGCTAGGCTAAACCTGGCCATGCGTCTTGCGGGACTTCAGAACTAGTTTGGATGGAGCAGGTAGTTTAGTTTGGAGCTTTGGGCTTGAAAACTCCTAGAGTGCTGTAAGCAGAGTTTACTGAGCCATTGCAACGGGAGTTTGGAAGAGCAGAACGCCAAGAGAAAATGGAGACAGCGGAGCCCAAGATCACAAGGTTTCAGAGGAGAACAGAGACTCTTATGAGGAGCTGGCTAGGGCCATTGCTGTTGTATCCTACCAAAGAGCCTGCAGCAACCGGTTGTGTCCTGAGAACTCTAGGCTGGATTGAAAGGTAACATCATACTGTGTTCGGTGTGTACAAGTCAGGATAGCATACGGGCTGTCATGGTACTGCTTACTGTTCTCACCCGGGGCTGCAGTGAGAGCAAAAAAGGGGAGCAGGTCTGGGTTGTCGCCTTGATGGTAAGATCTTGTTGCTGCAGATACCACACACTGTGGACACAAGGCATGAGAGAGCAAGTTGGTACTGAGCAGACAGCTTGCTCCCTACTGGCCAGCATCCGTGGTGGCATCAGAAGGTGCTGTGGGGGGTGCTTGAGGAAGGAAGTCACCAACAGCCTTACCCAGCTGTGAGCCCTATAAGCTACAATAACGACTGGCATGGCAGGGTATGCCCACGGGAGGGATAGCGTCCTGAATGTTATGGGAGTGAGCAACCCTTTCCTGTTGGTGGTAGGACCCGCCCCCATGAGAAGAAATACGTGCCTGGCTGGCCTTGTTCTTTCCAAAGCTGTTTTAACTGAAGTTCCTCTGCCTTCAACGTGCATGTTAGAATCATAATCTAGATTTGGGATTTGATTTTGGTTTGAGTTGAGTCTGTAGGTCATTTGGGGGAGATCTGATTTTCATTTAGGTATCTTGAAGCTCTGCTGGTTGGTTTATGCGCACAGAGGATGGTATATATCTCCTGGCTATTTGACCCTTATAGTTGCATAATGACTTTATATTCTTTGCTCCAAAACTAGGTTTACGTTAATTTGGTAACTCTGCTGTTCTTTGGAATAATGTCTGTGTGGTACATTTCCCTTATAGCTTTGCCTCTCAGCAGTTGGTGCCTTTATGTTTAACGTGGGTTTCTTGGAAAGAGCATACTGTTGGGTCTTGCCTTTGTGGACATTCTCACATCATGACTCAAGATTATGGTTATAACTAAGGAAATAAGCATAAGGGAGGACTTTTCTGGACAGGCAAAGAGCCCAGGAAAGAGATGATCCTGTAGTTAAGAAGGGGCTTGGAGAGCAGGAAGAGGAGTTAGAAGTGTATCCCATGGGGCGGGGCTGGTAGGAGAGTGAGGCTGCCACCAGGGTACGGGATGTTCACAACAGGAGCACCAGCAAAAACAGTGATCGGACCGAAAGGATCTCACGTGTTCTACAAATGGAATTAAGGCTAATCTGATGGGGGAGCAGAGCAGATGAGGGAGAACGGAACAGAACTTGTGAAGTTACAGGAGAAAGGCCAGGACATGTAGGACGTTCAGAGGGCATTGCTGCGTGCTTGAGTATGAGATGACAGGCTATTGGAGTGTTTCACCTGATCAATCACGATGGGCATGGGGGAAAACCCTGCAAAAATTACTATAAGTACAATATACTTTCTGTTATTAAGAAAAACAAAAAATGAAACCCCAAATGATCTGGACATCAGTTATCTCTTCAAATTTGTTTGAAAGACTGTGTTGCTTTTAGTGTTGCTTTAGTCCCTTTTGATGTCCCTTTATTGGTTCCTATACCTGCCATTACCATTCAGTTCTCACTTTATTCCGTTTAAAAGAAAGTTATGATGTAGACAAAGGGCAGTCTCTTGATTATAGAGGTATGACTATTAAAACCTCATTAACATGTTCATCATCTCACAACATCGACTTCATAAAAAGAATAAGGGACTGTAAGAATAAGGAGATGTAAACATGGTAAGGCTGGGCATGGTAGAGCATGCCTTTAATCCCGGCAGGTGGATCTCTGAGTTCAAGGCCAGCCTGGTCTACATAGTGAGTTCCAGGACAGCGAGAGCTACATAACAGAGAGACCTTGTCTCAAAAAAAGAAAAAAAAAAAAGAAAAAAAGAAAAAAAAAAAAAAGAAAAGAAAGAAAGAAAGAAGAGGAGGAGGAAGAGAAGAAGAATGGGGAAGAGGAGGAGGAGGAAGAAGATGAAGATGATGAAGAAGATGGTGATGAAGAAGAAAAAGAGGAGGAGGAGGAAGAGGAGGAGGAGGAGGAGGAGGAGGAGGAGGAGGAAGAAGAAGAAGAAGAAGAAGAAGAAGAAGAAGAAGAAGAAGAAGA
>OU015745.1:75954987-75999321 GCA_907169655.1 Acomys percivali | reverse complement strand
ACACACACACACACACACACACACACACACACACACACACACACACACCCCAGCATGATAAATATATTTTCCTTATTTAGGGACTATATAATTTATGCACACAAATGGTAATAGTTTAGTTTTAAAACAATATCATGACCTTTTAATTTAAATTTTTATTTTTAATATTTAAAAATTTTAAATTAGATGTATACATTTTATTTTATATGTGTGAACATTTTTTTGCATACATGTATGCATGTGCACCACATGCATGCTTTGTGCCCGAGGAGGCCAGAAGAGGGCCTGGGATTCCATAGAACTGCAATTACAGATGGTTGTGACTCACCAGGTGGGAACTACAAATAACCCCCTAGTCTTCTACAAGGGTAACCAGTGTTCTTAACTGCTGAGCCATCTCTCCAGCCCCTGAGTTTTAAAATCTAAAGTTCCAGGAATGCTATATTAGTTTGTATAGTTTTGAAAATGAGGTCCATGAATAATGAACAGACGTGGCATCTATAAAAAAAAAAATAACCTTTAACAGAGGTATATTTAAAATGCAGCACACGCTCCCGGCGCCCTGCCAAGCCACGGTAAGCACAGACCCTTCAGATCTTACTGTTCCTGAGTCAGCCTGTCGAGTAAACGTCCTTTGCTTGTGAGTCTCTGCACTTTCCATCCCCAGATCAATAAAGAAGCACAGCAGACATCTCGTGCCTGTTTCCCTAGGCTTCAGTTTGTCGGTAGCTTCTGTCTGTCGAGTGAATGGCTTCCGGCGACATTGCTGGAGGTCTTGGAAGTCTACAGCCGTGTGCTGGTGGGGTGGCAGAGAGCTGCCCCAGGACTGCCAGCCTTGGCTTCTGCCTTGCTTCCCACTGCAGGTGTTTCTTTGTTTCTAAATGGATTTCTCCAGACTATGGTCTTAGAAATCTTCTGTCCAATTTGAAGACTCGGGCTCTGGGGAGAGGGTTTGAACAGAACATAAGAGGCAGAACTGGTCTTAGAAAAATGCCCGTAAGGTTGAGATATTATTTTAGAAGATGGGACAGAGCCTTTCAGTTTTAGTATTCCTAACGTCACGCACACATCTTTTCTCACCTTCTTATATTTCTCTTTCCCTTCATCACATTCCTGAATGTGTCTTTATCCACTATAAACCGCCCTACTAGCTGCCCTTTCTCTGAACACGTGCTTTTCATGCTCCTCACAGCCCCAGTGACCAATCCCACAGACAGGACTCCCTCAGCTCTGTTTTCTAGCCCCTATAAGCTCTTCAGATAGGTAGGACTTCCCAGGATAAGTGGAGAGAGGCGAATATAGTCAGTATACAAAACCCCTATCTCCTTACTGCTCTGCGTTCGCTTCCTTTTGCTGTGTGACATAGCTTAAACAAAAGCAACTTCGGAAAAGGAAAATATTTGTTTGCCTTTCAGTTCCAGGTTACAGCCTGTCACTGAGGGGAAGTCAAGGCAGGACTCCAAGCAGCTAGCCACAACATATCCATAGTCAAGAGCAGAGAGAGGCTACTGTGACTGTATTGCCTGCTTGCTCATTCAGCTAGCTCTCTTCAGTCACTCAGTTCAGAGCTCAGCCTAGGGAATGGTGCCGCCCATAGTGGGTGGGGTCAGTTAACAATGAAGGTTATCCCCCCCACAAGCTGACTTCAGCTAGATACTTTCTTAAGTAAGATTCTTTTGCCAAGAGATTCTAGGTTATGACAAGGTGACAATTAAAACTACCCTGCGTAGCTACCTAAAAAGGGACTAGAAACGAGTTCTCGCTCTGCACCAATATATGGCCTGTTTTAGCCGAACTTATATAGTGTGGTGACTGTGCACTCTTCTAACTGAACTGCCTGTGTCTATGTAGTGCCAATTTATCCAGCAGAGCAGCTTTGTTGGGCACCCCACCCTTCACAGCAAGGAAGAGTTTTGCACTTTCTCAGTATTCTGGGTGGTAGGACTGGCCTTGGTCACAGGAGAGTCCACTGCCCCAGGCACGTTCTGCTCCTCACACTCCTTGCTCACCCACACTCCTCCACCCTTGGGCACCCTCATAAGGCATTCCATTGCCCTTCTTGTCCTTAGATCCTAGCTTTCCTCCAGTTTGCAGTCTGTGTTTTCTGTGGGGCCCTTTCTAGGCCTTTCAGCCTTGGCTTTTCTCTCGACGCTGTACATAGTTTGTAGCCACACTCATGGCTTCCCTCTTCTGCAGTGTGTGTGTGTTTGTGAGTGGGGTCCATTGTATACCTCTGCTCCCACCCCCCACCCCCACCCCCCGCAAACTCAACACACTTTGCCATGCATGTATTCCTTGAGTCCCAGAGGCCACACAACGCGGCTTCATGAAACCCTGAGTAGTCGGCTGACTCTAGCACACCTAGTCCCTGTCAGTCGGCTGCAGCGCCTCCATGTTCGGCTTGGGCAGGCCTCACTGGTTACTTTCGAGGGGTTGAAATGTGGCCCCGAGTGGTGCAGGTTGCAGACATCCACAGCTAGAGGGCTTGCCCCCATGTAGGTTGCTTTGTGGTACTTGGTTTTACCACCTCCATCTTCCTCTTGCCTATTTGACTGAAGGCCAGATCTCTCTCTAAGTTGGATCCTGGAGAAGGATATAGTTTGATGGCTGATAGGATTTTTGGTTATATCTGTCTGTGGCCTTTGGTGAGAGGATGGGAGGTAGAGGAAGATGAAGGCACGTGGGGCTACTTCTCCTTAGAATGGGTTCTCCAGTTGTCACTGTGGTTCCTCAGGTCTGCACTGTCTGGCCTCCACCAGCCTCTTAGCCCAGCCATGGCAGTCCTCTGTCCTGAGGTGACATGCACTGAATTATTTCTCCCCGACGTCTTCCCTGGCTGCGCAGGCCAATCAACGGCACAAGTGCCTCTCCATGTGGCTGGGCCTTCCTAAGGCTCCACGCTCGTCACTCTTAATAGCCTGCAATTATGTCTTTTCCTGTGGTGATTCGTTGAGTGGGATCTTTCCTAAATTGAATACACAGTGACTCAGAGGCCAGTCATAGCCTTGCTCTTTGGCCCCATGTCCCCAGTGCCCGGCACACAATTAAGGTTCACTTTATTAGAATGAAAGGTCGGGGCAGGTGTGTGTGTGTGTGTGGGGGGCACAAGTGAAGAAAGAGGGATGTCACAGCTCCGAGCCAGACAGTCGACTGAAAGACTGCACATGGGGTATAGCAGGGTCTCAGAGGACTGAGGCTGGCCAAATGGTGACCTGGCAAGGTGGGCAGCGCCACCTTCTATAAACAGGAATGGCAGAGGTTTCCTGTGCTCTGGGCACTGAGCTGAAGCCTGGGGACATCTTCATGGTTACCCTGTGTGAGGTAAATATCATCACCATTTGTACACCAGGGCGTGTTAAACGTGAGAATACTAACTACTTCACGGAATCCAAGGACAGATGAAGAGCACAGTGGGATTCGTGTGGGCTGTCTTCAGTCTTTAATCACCCCCTGAGGGCGGCTACCTTCCTGGGGCATGCCTCCTGTTTTCTTTTTCTCCACAGCTTAGATGAGAACACCAGAGTCCGCCATCTGTTACTGCCCTTTCTTCGCCCTCTGCGGTTCCTGGATCATCAGCACACATTTTCTCTGTGTCTGTGTGCCCTCCCTCACTGAGGCCTTCAGTGGTTCACCGTGGTTCCCACACTGGGTGCCCTGGTCTTGCGCTCCAGGACCCACCCAGCCGCAGTCCTACTGTCTGAAGGCCGTGATGAACTGCTTGGTGTCGCCCAGCCACAGTCTCCCCAGCCTTGACAGAGCTCCCCCCACCCCCTGAGCCCCGACATGTTCCTTGGCTGTGGCAGAACCCTTCTAATGGTCCTATGCTTTGTGTTGCCCTGATGTGGCTTTGCTTTTCCCTTTCTTCCTTCCTTCCTTCCTTTCTTTCTTTTTTCCTTTACATTCTGTCTCAATCCAAATGCGTCCAGGAACACCACTGCCTCTTGTACTGTGCACTTCTTCCCCTGTGGCGTTTGACTCAGCACAGACAGTGGCTGTTTGGTAAGCACCGAGTCAGTGAGTAGACAGGCCACGCCCCTGCTGGTCTGCCCGTCACGGTAAGTGGGACCCACTGAAGGTGGCATGGGCCGTAAGTGAGGAAGCTAGAAACTTGCTTACGTTAGTCTGTGATCATCAGAATTACCCTAGAGCGAAGGACGAAAATGCTAGGACACAGATGACTTCAGTGGGCAGGGTGGGAGTCTCCACTTCACTTTTAGTGTGGGGCTCACTTCTCAACTCGATGACTGATACACACAGTAAAAAGCACTAGATGGCATCTCCCTCCCCTTGAAAATACTGAGTAGCCTAAGCTAACATAAATAGCTGTGATTTGATGAAAAGCTGGACCCGAGCTGGGCATGCAGCCTGCCTCAGGCCACCCTGGCTCTCCTCCACTAGTAAGTACCTTCCTGATCGTATTTTGCTTGGGCTAATTTTTAAATTACTCTGCATTCACGAGAGCAGGGTGTTTCCTGTGCTAAAGGAGAGGCACATTTAACAAGCATTAACTTATCTGCAAAGGCAAAATGCTTGTATTTCCTCCCCAGAAGATTGTGTTAAAAAAAAAAAAAGTATCAAGTGTGCAGCCATGAACACAAGGAAACATTTGACCAGGAGCAGACAGAAGGCTCATGGGACATGTCAACATATGTGGCTGACCTTCTGGATTTGTTTTGTTTTGTTTTGTTTTTCTTGCCTTGGGTATAACCAAGAAAAAAGAAACAGCTAAAACAAAACAAAACAAAACAAAACAAAAAACTATTTCTGCCGTATGATCACACTGTGCTGTGGAGTGTCTGGGGAAGTGGGTGGTGCACTGACAGCCTGTACTGGCTCATGGTGAGCCCCTCAGGAGGAAGGGTCTGTGGCCTCACTCGTGACTGTCACCCATCTTACACATGAGTGGGCCTGGCAGTGTGCTGCGCTTTTGCTTCTGTTTATGCATAAGCTCATGCTAGTCTCTCCATGTACTTCTCAGTACCTCGCTGAGGTGTTGTGAGGAAAGTGTCCATGGTGTTATTGCCCAAATCAGAAATATTATCAACACAGACTTCCAAAGACTCACGGGAGTTGTGCAGTGGTTCTGATAGACCTTTGACGGAATGTTGAAGGCGATTCCTTCCAAAGAAGTGAGATGTCTGAAACACGTTTCTCACCTGTTGGTCACAGTTGCTTTTTTGTGCGTTTAATCATGTCCCATGTATAATTAGTTTCATTATTTAAAAGAGATATCTCCAGTTTTTCTTTTAGAAATTATTAATAAAATTGTCTCTTGTTTTCTGGTCAGCCTTTAAATATATATGTTTTTGGAGCTCAGTGTGACATTCGGTGTGCTAATCAGATTAGACTGACTGCTGTATCTGTCACCTCAGACATCTTCTTTCTCTCTGAGAATCCCACTAGGCATTTTGCAATCGTCAGTTCTTGTCAGCCACAGTGATTCTACTTTGAACATCAGAAGGTGCCACTGTCCAATAGCACTCACAACCCATCCTCCATCTGGCTTCTCAGTTTTCTGCTACTGCTGTTAGCAGTCTCTGCTTCTGTGACACCAGCTCTTTATCTTCCACATCCAGGAGTGACTAGGCCACATCACCGTTCTATGCCTTTCTTTCTTTTTAAAATAATATTTTATTAATTTATGCCTATAACATCTCAATTGTTAGCCCATCCCTTGTATCCTCCCATTCCTCCCTCCCTCCCATTTTTCCCTTACTCACCTCACCTATGTCTGTGACTGAGGGGGATTTCCTCCCCCTGTATATGCTCATAGGGTATCAAGTCTCTTCTTGGTAGCCTGCTATCCTTCCTCTGAGTGCCATCAGGCCTCCCCATCCAGGGGACGTGGTCAAATATGGGGCACCAGAGTTTGTGTGAGAGTCAGTCCCTACTTTCCACTCAACAGTGGAGAATGTCCTGTCTATTGGCTAGATCTGGGTCAGGGTTCGAAGTTTACTGCATGTATTGTCCTTGGCTGGTGCCATAGTTTGAGCAGGATCCCTGGGCCCAGACCCGCCCATCATAATGTTCTTCTTGTAGGTTTCTAGGACCCTCTGGATCCTTCTACTTTGCTATTCTCCCATGCTTCTCTCACCTAGAGTCCCAATAGGATGGCCTCCCCTCTGTCCCACTTTCCTGGTAGGTGAAGACTTTCATGGGACACGCCCCTTGGGCTAGTGTCTAGCTATAAGTGAGTATACACCATTTGACTCACCTTTCTTTCTTTACTCAACATCACCTCACCCCTTGCACTCTCTCATGGCTAAGAAATATGTCACTGGAAACATATGTCACACTTGCTTCCTTCGTTCACCTACTGTTGGGGGCCCCAGTTCCATGTCTTGGCTGCTGTGATTTGGGCTGCAGTAACCATGCAGGCACAGCTCTCTCTTCAGTTTGCTGATTCCCAGCCCGCTGGGTGTGTGCAGGCAGCAGTGGGGTTGCTGGGCTGTGTACAAGCTTATTTCTGCCAGGCATGGTGGTGTAACACCTCTAATCCCAGCACTCAGGGGCAGGAGCAGAGGGAGGCACAGGCATCTCTGTGAGTTCAAGGCCAGCCTGGTCTATGTAGTGAGTTTGAGGCTGGCCTGGGCTATACATTATGATTCTTTCTAAAAAACAAAATAAAACAAACAAACAACAACAAAACAAACAAAAAGCAAAATAACCAAAACAAAACAAAAACCCCACACACAAAGAAATAAGTTAATTTTTAGTTGGATTTTGTTGTTCCTTGCTAGTGATTAAACCCAGGCTCCCACACGGGCTGCGCATGCGTGCTTCCACAGACACACTCATTTTACACATGTTTTAAAGGAAAGACCGTCCCTTAACCAGTGTTTGAGTAACTAACCTCCATGCTGTCTTTGTAATGATTGTTTTAATTTTCATTCCTATTAGGAGTGTGGGAGAGTCTTGCTTTTTGGCATCCTCACCAGTGTTGGCTATATACCTGTTTTCTCCTTTGACAGCAGCCATTGCAATCAGATGGGTCTTTGCGCTTGACCTGTGTGTCCCCAGTGAGGAGTGTCACTAGGCACTTGTCCTCACACATGTTGAACAGCTGTCACCACCATCCATCCATCTCCACATCGCTCTGCATCCTATAGACTGAGATCACTTGCTACAATTCCTTCTTAGGCCCCGCCCCTGGAAAACCCACACGGTCTAGTTTCCATCCCGCACGTGTGCGGAGTGATCCACTCTTCCTCCTGCTGAGCCTGGCTTATTTTCCTTGGCACAGTGCCCTTCAGAGCCACCCATGTTTGGCATGCTGAATGTCCCATTAGACGTGTACAATGTGGCTTTCATTATCCGTCTGTGGACGAACACTTCTCCGGGTAGCACTGCACGGGTAGAGATGTGTAGACGCTGCTCTGCGACACCTTACTCCTGTTACTTTGCTGTGTGTGTCCAGAAGTGAGCTCTTCTTTAAGTCAGGACTTTCCTATGAGCTATTGAATTCTTCTTCTTCTTCTTCTTCTTCTTTTTTTTCCTATGAGCTATTGAATTCTTTTTTTTTTTTTTCCACTTACTATTGTGGTTCTGAAGAAGGAGCCCAGGGTCATGCGCCTGCCCAGCGGGCAATTTACCACTGTGCCACACCTCCAACCATACTGGCATTGTTTCTGTAACAAAATCAAACAATGCAGTTTTATATGATAATTGGTCTTGGAGCTGCAGCCTCTTTCCTGTCCTTTTGTCTTTACATCTGTGTCCCCAGATCACGGACTTTGCCTAGCTGAGAGTGGGGCAGGGCCGTGCTCTGAAGCACAGCGCATCTCCCAGCTGGTTTCTTCCTGCCATTGCACGGATAGGTCAGTTCGGACTGCTGCGATCCAATGCCATATGCTGTGGCACGAACCCCACTGTGGGTTCCGCCTTCACTGTCTCCTGTAGATCTGTTTATCTTGTGAAGATCGCGTTGGTTATTAGGACTTTTATTAACGTGGAGTGGGAGTGGGGCAGCATTCATATTGAGTGTCATACCTCAAGAAGAGAAAACAGCCTTGGAGGAAGGGAGACTAGAGACAGAAAGCTAGAACAGCCGAGAGGGGAGACCACAGAAATGAACAAAGGCCACAAAGGAGGGAGGGATACAGAGAGGGACAAGGAGCTGGCAAGACATGGACTGGGAGAAGGGAGTCCCAAAGCCGAGCCGCTCGCTCTGGGGCTGAAGACAGTTCTGGGAGATAGGATCAACTGCCAGGGCCTTCGTACAGTACAGCAGCAGCAAGGGGGTAGCTGCACCAGATGTCACCTGGGGCAGGTGAGCTCAGTCAGCACCTTGCAGCGAGCTTATTGGGCATCTGCCATCCACAGCCTCCCAAGCTTAATAGCCGGGCAGAGAGAGATGACTGGACAGCCATTCTCCGATTTCCTTCTCCTAGACAGGAAGCCATCTCGGCCCCGACATCTTCAAGCCCCACTTCCTCTGTATCCCCAGTGCATGGAGGTGGGGAGGTCTCACATGCTGGGCGTGCTCACTGGTGTGCGTATTCCTCCCTCCCTCCCTCCTCCCTCCCTCCCTCCCTCCTTTTCTTCCCCCTCCCTTCCTTCTTTCCTCCCTCTCTCTTTCCTTTCTTCCTTTTTTCTTTCTCTCTCTTTCTATTGCTTCTTTTCTTTCTTTCTTTCTTTCTTTCTTTCTTTCTTTCTTTCTTTTCTTTTCTTTTGAGACAGGGTTTCTCTGTGTAACCGTGGATGTCCTGGACTTGCTTTGTAGATCAGGTTGGCCTGGACCTCACAGAGATCCACCTGCCTCTGCCTCTCTGAGTGCTGGGATTACAGATGTGCCCAGCTTCTCTTTCTTTTCTTTCTTCCTCTTCCTTCCTTCCTCTCTACTTCCCTTTTCTCCCTTTCTCTTTTATCTTCTTTCTTTCTTCCTCCCTCCCTCTTCTTTCTTCTTTCTCTTTTCCTCTCCTCTCCTCCCCCTCCCTTTCGGGTCACACTGTGTAGCCCTGGCTGGCCTGGAATTCACTATATAGACCAAAAGACTTCAGACTCACAGAGATCTACCCGCGTCTCCCTCACATCCTGAGGTTAAAGGTGTACACCACCGTGCCCAGCTCTTGCTTAGCATCTTCTGCAGATAGAGAAATGCAGCTGCCTGGTCTGTTTTAAACAGCTTCCCCGGCAGGTCTATCTGAGTTCCAGCTTTTTACCCTGTGAAACTCAGAGTGTCCCTTGTCACCCCAGTTGTGTTTTTATCAGCCCATAGGGTTTGCATGATTCACGTTGGCGCAGGCTTTCTGAACATGCTTTTTCTCCATGGTGTTCCAGAGTGAAGCTGAAGGTATTTGAGTGTCACTTACCACAAGCTGGCCCGGTACTGATGGCTGGCCAGCGCTGTGGGCCACGGCACAGCACACTACATACAGTCCTACACAGAGTTGCCATTCTTCCATATTTTAATATTAAAAAATCTTAAGATAGTCTTTCTTACCAAAATAAGTCCACTTGAGGATTTTCAGCCTGACCAAGAAAGAATACATGAGTGATTTCCCTGCAATGGGATGCCAGTAAGGACACCATAAATCCTCAGTCCTCTGCTAGGAGAGGACTCCCCCCCCACCTTAGGACACTGAATAATATCTTGGATTTATTTTTTAATTGTCTAGGGATGGGCTGTTCTGCCATTGAATGAGGCTAGGCTAACCCTCCTGTGGTGCACAGGACAGCTCCAAGAAAGGATGCTCCCCTCTAAATCTTAGTGGTACTAAGGTTTGAAAGCTGCTACATGTATGCAAATGGTGATACTGTTGTTCTGTGCACTCCAAATTATCAGGCCTTAAACTCACAGGAGTGTCTCCTTTCTCTGCCTCCTTCGCACTGTAGCAGTGTGGGATTATATACAGGCCGTCACACAGGGCATTTGCAGAGTTTCTCGGAACCTGAATTCGGGTCACCAGGATCGTATTGCAAGAGTTTCTGTGACGAGACATCTCCCTGATCCCCTTTTAGTTTGTATTATGAAATAATTTTAGACTTACAAGTTGGGTGTGGTGGCAGTTGCTTTAATCCTAGCACTTGGGAGGTAGATGTAGGTGGCTCTCTGTGAGCTTGAGGCCAGCCCAGTCTACATAGCAAGTTCTAGGCAAGTCAGGACTACATAGTGAGACTCTGTCTCTAATAATAACAACCACAACAGTATAATCATTATCATTTTAGACTTGCAAAGTGTATAGTTTTGCTCTATTTCCTTAGCATTTGGCACTTGAAAGACTTCCTAAATGTATGAAAGAAATAAAGAGAACGGGGAAAGGGACACATAAGGCTGCTTTGTACCAGGCTGGACTCTGAGGAGCAGCTGAGGGCTGAGAGACAGAAGAGTTAGAGATGAATGGCTGGGCTTGGTGTGTGTGTGTGCGTGTGTGCGCGTGTGCACATGTATGTGTATTTATGTGTGGTGTGTATGTGTATGCATGTGTGCGTGCATGCGTGTGTGTATGTGGTGTGTCTGTGTGTGTGCGTGTATATGTGTGCACGTGCGCATGCATGTGTGGTGTGTGTGTGTGTGTGCCTGGCTTGCACCTGGCTTGGATTATGGAGTAGCATATAAAGTAGCACCACAGCATCGCTGTCTGGGAGACACCTCCTCCTTAAGCTGGTTGATTCACCTTGGGTCTTTAGACAGATTCAGCCTCAGCCAGGCCAGGCCAGTCTGGCAGGCTAGTACCTGCTAAATAAATGTACGCATAGTTACTAACACAGACCACCCAGGGCCTCGGCTGTAGTTCACTGGTAGCACAAAGTCACCTCTGGGTTCCTTCCCTGGTGCTGTAAGTGAAACAAAGTCAAAACACAGAACCCTAGAAAGGCAGGGCCCCCTATATTTTTGGCATTATATTAGTACCTCTAGTTTTTAAATAAATTAGCATGTATTTGCCTATTGTCAGAGTTTTAATTAGTAGAGATAAAAATGAAGTCACAATTCTGTAGTATATTATTTTCTTTTAAGCTTCTGTTGGCCATATTGTTTCTAGGCACTCTTTCAGTGTTGCTGAAAATGAGGGCTACAGGCTTATCTTTCTACTACAGAGCCATAGGAGCGGTTCTTATTTATTTATTTATTTATTTATTTATTTATTTATTTATTTATTTATTTATTTTAATAGCACCGGTGGCTGAATGCAGGGCCTCGTGTGTGCTTGTTAGGCATTCTATGAGAGTGCCTCCTAAGTTAAATTCAGAATATGTTTTGGGTTTCTTGCATGGAAGTTACTATGACAGACTGGGTCTGAAGTGGCTATGACAGTGCCAGGTGGTGACATGATACCCTTTCAATCGAGATGTCACCAAAATACTTAAAGAACACGCACTTCAGAGCCAGACCGTTGCGGGCATGCTGACACGGTCAGCCTGGTGGGCTTAGATTTCAGCTGTGTCTTGTGTGTCCCACAGGCAAATATGTGTATCAGCCTATGACCCCCGTGGAGCAGCTCCCCAGCACGGAGATCCCCGCAAGGCCACGGGAGCCCCCCAACACCATTCAGATCTCGGTTTCACTCACTGAACACTTTTTGAAATTTGCGTCGGTCTTCCAGCCTCCGCTTCCTCCCGACTCGCCAAGGTACTGTATGATTTCCGATCTCTTCATCGACAGCTATCAGGTTAAGTGCATCAACGGGAAGATGTGCTACGTGCAGAAACAGCAGGCGCCCCCTTCCCAGAAGATGAGCCCCGAGGAGGTCTCTGCACATGATGCCTTAATTTCTAAAGAGGGTGACACGCCAAAACTGGGTCACTGCTCGTCCCCATCCAGTTCTGAGGACTCGGGGATCAATGCAATTGGAGCTCACTATGTGGAGTCCTGTGACGAGGACACGGAGGAAGGGCCAGAGCTGACTTCTGAGGAAGACTACAGCCCTGAGAGCAGCTGGGAGCCCGACGAATGCACCCTTCTCTCGCCATCTCAGTCGGATCTGGAGGTGATCGAAACGATGGAAACCACTGTGTAGTCAGCGGGGAGCTGCTGCCAGTGGGACCCCCCACCCCCCCACCCCCGAGCTTCTGTACTTTGATTTGATGCGTCCTTTTCCAATCCTCTTGGCATTTTCCAAGCCCTATTCCCAACCGTAGCAGTCCAGCGGCCTGTTACTGAGTGTTAACACTTACAGTACCTTGTAACATTGTTTCCTTTTGTATCTTGCTTTCTATGTAGTATCTGGTGTCACCAGTTGTGACCCAGCCTTAATTTCACTGAGAACTTTGAGAGTGGTGGTGATGACCACACAGAGTATCCGTGGGTCATATGGAGGGGCTACTCAGAGCTGAGGTGACCGCATTTTGCCAGTAACTCAGTTCCCCCTTTGGCACGTCATGTTCCGCCTTTGTCCTGTTGGCTTTAGGGTAGGGGAACACCTAGCTCCCTTCAGGAAACACTGCTGCTGGCAATGCTCCCTCCCTCCCTCCCTCCCTCCCTCCCTCCCTCCCTGCCTCCCTGCCTCCCTGCCTCCCTTCTTCCCTCCCTCCCTCTCCCTTCTTGCCACCTGCACTGGCTCAGGACAAGAGAAGCCTCAGCTACTTCTAGGAGGCCCTCTTGGCCCCTGGTGACAGCCGTGTCACAGCCTCTGTGACCGAGGAGAGATGGGCCTCTCCAGTCTGTGTCCAGTCCCACTGTAGCTATGTATGAACCCCCGTGCTGCAGGGTGGCGGGGACACAGGTGGGCTCAGTCCTGGTTCTCCCCACGAAGGGGCCACATTGTAGTGCCAGACACAAGCCATGCCTCTCACAGTGCCGGGGCTCTGGGAACCCGGAGGAGGAGCGGTGGGCCTGGCCTGGGCGAGCTGAGAAAGTGGCCCCAGGTGATCTTTTGCAGCATCCACTGCCCTTCTTGACTGTTTTCAGGTCAGGGAAAGGCACTTGAGTTTTGTAGGTGTTATATTTAGGAGGCAGCACATCTGACATCTTAAGGGGAAAAAAATACACAATAGTTTTAGTTAGCGTGGAAATGCTAAGAGACAGATGTCCCTTGGGGCTTAGGGATGAATCTAATAGGTTTGATTAATTCTGCTTCGTTTGGTTGTATGAAGCATTAGAATGGCTTAGATGAGAAATGAACTAGAATTTTGTACGATGCATGGATTTTATGCAAATGCAAAAACAGTTGAGACAGCTCACTGCTGAGTCAGGAAGACGTTTTATGTAACACTTTCACTTTACTACACTGGAATTCACACACGTTGTGTGTATTCTTACACACACACACACACACACACACACACACACACACACGAGTAATTCGTTCTTGGGTAGCTTTCTTCAAAACTCTGTTTCTAATTTACTCTCTACTGTGTATTCTCATGTGATCTTATTTTTTGCCATTTCCCCAAATCTGTCTGTGAGGCGTGGTACAGATCTGGGAGCTTTATTATACACTGTCAAAAAACAAGAGTTACAGAGCTGCAGGCAAGACGCGCTCAGAGCTTGGCGGTCTGAGCATGCGCCGTGGCCTCGCTGTGTGGTCAGCACCTCCTTTCATTCCTCGTCTCGTTAGTGTGTACCCAAGGCAAGGAGCCGCCTCCATTTGGGGTTCTTCACTGTATACTCAAGGAAGAATCGGCTTCCCTAGTTGGGTATGGAGTCCCAACGATTTACTCCTAGAACCTTCTTTAGGCTGAGGAGCCCAAAACATCAATGGTGTTCAGAAGGCAGAATATGTGGCGTCCTTCAGGAAGTGTTAGTTAAAGCTTCCTGTTCTAGGTGAGATTGTAGCAAAAATCCCCACTTCCTGAAAGCGGAAGACTCAAACCAAGAAGACCGGGCAGGCACAATGGAGGGCAGGTGGGAGCAGCCTCGTCTTGGCTGGAGGGTCATTCTGCCGGCCTGGGGTGGCCTGGAGACCTCTGGTGAGCCCTGCCTGAGGTGGAAACCAGATACCACAAGCCATGTATCTCTTAACCTGCCGTAGAGGCTGCGATGGCATCAGTGGCACCATCTTCAAATGGGCCGTGGGCGAGCTCCTTGGATCCGCAGGTGGAGCGGCAGGCACACAGTAGGGCTTCTTTCTGCTATGGGACCACTGCCACGAATACTAAACTAACTGGGGTCTACAACCCGGACCCCACAGCCATGGAACCACATGGTCAGAGCCACAGTTCTGAAGCCTGGCTGGGCTCCTTTACAAGTCATATTTATGACTTTTGTCCAGGGTCCTGTTCCCTAAACCCGTGAGCTGCCACTCAGATTTGCCACCAAATATGATGGATTTTTTTTATTTAATACCAATTGATGATCACATTAAATATTTGCACAATATCTTTATAATTAAACTTACTAGGTTTCACTTGCCGTTTTATATAAAATTGGACACATCCCCTTGCATTCTTGGATCTCAAAACAGCCTTTTCTAAAGCACAACCAAGAGGTTCTTGGTTTTTTTTTCTCTCCAAACACTGTTCATACCAGTAACTGTCTGACATACGATTAAGCCAGAATTCTTTCTATATGCTTGCATTCTGAAATCAGCTGAAAAGAATATAAAAATGTATCACTTAACTTCAATTCTAGGCCTATTCTGTTCTATGTTCTATGAAAGAATTTCTCTATAATCCTGATATTATAGTGCTGACTTGTACACGTGTATTCATAGGCACTTTAGAAATACTTAGATGCAACATGCACTGTAGACAGTAAACGCAGTTGTGTTCAATAGGCTTCTGACTAACACTTGTACAGTGAGAGAGATGAAAGCCCGCAATCGGGACCTTACAGAATGCTTCCATGGAGCAAGGCTCGGACCTCGCGGCTGGGTTTCCGTGGGAAAGTGGCCCTGCTGCCACTTTTGAGAGACTGTCAGGTCCCAGTGTAATCTCACTAATTGTGGAGCATAGTTTTCTTACCTAACCAAGATTTTAAGTTTCAAATGTGTCCATAACCTTTTGTGAGAAACAACAAAGCAATTAAAGTCCTATTTTGGGATAACTATTTGATATCTTTTTTAAAAAAATAAGGCTTTACTTTAAAACCTAGGGTTTTGCCCCCTTGGAACATTTAAGAGGACAACCCTGAGGAAAAGCAGTTGCTTTCCTAGAAGAAAAGACATAGACATCGAGGCGACACAGTACAAAACAGACTGAAACTTGAACCATAGCGTCCAAACATAACAACATATTAAAATACAGAGCGGACTGGTTGTCTCTTGGGAATATTCTTTTAATTCTTAACCTCACCTGCTTGTCTGTTTGAAATATCACACTTTTCTAGGGTTGGCCAGAACAAATTCTTATGCAAATTTGATTGCAACCAGACACTTTAGAAAGTCAAAATATCCATATATACACGGTAGTGTAGATACTGCCATGTAAAGAAAAAAAAAAAAGCACACATTTAAGCAAAGTACTATTTATGTCACTTGCTCTTGATTGCCCCTGAATTGTATTTGCTGAATTTTATGGTCACGTTTTTGGCTTTTTTATTTGAGGGAAGTATTCCAATCGTTCTTTCTTTCCCTTTTGTCCAGCGGTGCTGTGAACTAGAACAGTGGGCCAAGGCTCGGTGCTGCAGGGCTTTGTGGGGAGTGTCACTGTGCTCCCCACGGAGGGCCAGGTGGGAGGAGAGGGGGCGCCACTCGCCCTTTCTGTACCACACAGCCCTGAAGGCCGCCGCCGTCTAAAACCTCAGTATAAACACAGGGGCCCTTCTCAAAATGAATTTGTTTCCAAATCTCGCCTTGCAGGGATTATGGTGCCTGAACACGGGTGTACTGGAAGGGCAGGCGCAGTCCACAGAGGAGCTGTTTGCTGCTCAGGGCGGAGCAGCTGGAAGCCTGGTTGGGGGGTTTCTGTGTTTGCACACGGGTTAAGGCTGTCCGTACCTTGCAGTAGTCATGTACTGTGCTGGGTTCTTTTGAACCTATTTTGAAGTTTAAGCACAATGTTGACCCTTCTGTAATTTCCTAAACTTAGATTCTGTTTTCCTAAGACAGCTCAACTTTAGGAAAATATTGCTGTATAATAAATGTGGTTTTCTTTTGTACCAGAACAAAATCACTGTGGGAGATTTTTTTGTATTGAGTGTTTACTGAGTGCAGTTCATACCTATAGTGGATGTAAACATGTTTTTGTTTTGATCCCAAGTGTGAGATGGGGAACAGACTTGTGAGAGAACAGGTGGTGTTTATCCAACAGAAAATGAACCACCTCATGTGGGGCCTTGGTTTTTGCCAGCTGAAATACATCCTAGTACAGACTCTGAGAGGAGGTGTGTATGTGTGTGTGTGTGTGTGTGTGTGTGTGTGTGTGTGTGTGTGTGTACACACCTATACATGAGCCCAAACAGGAGCCTAGGGCTTTTTGGGTCTTGGTATTATTTGGTTGTTCATCACTCCACTTCGAGATGCTCCTACAGAGACTGCTCCAGAGAACGCTTCGGGGCTCCAGATTCTGGCTGCTGTTCCAGGTTCCAGCAGCAACTTTGGTTGATTTGCTGGTCTGCTGAAATCCTGCCGACTACACTAGGGGAATCTCTCCCAGGAACTGAGTCCAAAAAGGTCTACTTCTGTTCCCATTAACCTCTTTTCTCTCCTATCTAGGGTAGGTGGGTTAGAAGGGAGGTATAAGCATTAAAGAACCCCAAATAAAAGTAGGTTTGGAAAAGATTGAAGCCTACAGGTGGCACCCAATGTGCTTTGAACATAATGGATAACTTCGAATGTTGTGGAGGAAGATACAGGTTGTGAAGATACTGATATGCTGTTTCAGGGTGTCAGCAAAATCGCAGCTGCTGTTGCAGAGTTCTTTCCTGCTTTATACCCGGAAGGAATTTTCTGTTTTTTCTTTGTCTTTTTGCTGTATTACATTTTTTAAAAGATTGGAAGGAAGACTGATAAGATACAAAAACCAGAAGGGTCAGTAAATTTTATCAGTCTGGAAAGGATTGCAGAGTTGGCTGTACAACTAGAGAATTTGTGGGTAGAGGTTGAAGCATTTGGAAAGCAAAAAGTGGCCATTGGTAAAGGGAAAATACCTGGTAACTGAGAAACAGTGTTTCCCACAATTGCTGCCCCGCCCTGCTCCACAGGACAGGTATCCTGAGCGCGAGCATGCGGAAGGGGGTGGAGAAATAAAAAACGGGACACCTGTAAAGATTGTAGAGGAACAGGACAGCAGATAGGCCAAAAGGGCTTTGGAGCCAAGTGCTGCGATAGAGGAATTCTCTAGGGCCACACAGACACCATCAGCTTTTCCAGTCTTTGTGCAACATATCCCTGCTAATGATGGTGGTGAGGCTTATGATGAGATGGCATGGCGTCCAGTAGATATGGTAGATTTCAAGCACGTTAAAGAGGCTATTGTATGGTATGAAATGCATTCATCTTTTGTTAAACAAATGTTAACTGGGCTATGCAGTATAGACTTATTCCCCAAGATTGGAAGGGATTGGTGTCAGCTGTGTTAGAAGCTGCTCAGCAGTTACAGTGGTTATTGTGTTGGAGAAATGAAGCCACAAGAATAGATCAACAAAATATAACAAGGGGGATAAATGTTAAAGATCAATTGCTTGGTGAAGGTGCTATGATGACTTACGAGAACAAACCCAATCTGAAGATGTAGTAATTGAACAATGTTGTGTTGCAGCCTTAAGAGTTTGGGACATGGTTGAGGAGCCTGATAAAACAACCACTTCATTTATTATATTTCAAGGCCCTGGAGAAGCCATCACAGAAGTCTTACAGAGATTGGGTTCAGCTCCAAATAGAGCCAGACCAGATCCTGAGACCAAACAGGCATTGACACTGAGACTGCAAATACTCAATGTAAGAGAGCAATTAGACCACTAAAAGCACAAGGAGCCCAGTAGATGAATGGATGAGAGAGACAGTGTTCTCTCAGGAGCACCAAAATAACATCACAGGACAAGCTATTGCTAGAAGTCTCAGATATCGAAACACCTGGTGCTTTAGTTGTGGTAAATTTGGCCATTTACAAAGAAACTGTAAGGTTAATAGCTCCAGACCTCAAAATAACAGGCACACTAACTTTGGAGTAAATGGTACTTGTAGAAGAGTCCACGGAGCTTCTGGCCATGATGGTAATGGTGTGCCAAGACTTCCAGGTTATTGTAGCCGCTGTGGGAAGGGAAAACATTGGTCTAGGGATTGTCAATCCAAGAGAGACATACAAGGTAATCTGTTGCCATTGGGAAATGAAAGGAAGGGCCCGTTAGCTCAAGGCCCTGCAGCAAACAATATGAGCCATCCGTCTTTGGTCAGCCAGGAGTTAATAAATTTGCAGGAAAATGAAGACTATGTATCAATGATTTAGTGCATGTTACTGAAGGCAGCACAGCTTTGGGTGTGGCCTCAGATAAATCTCTTACACTATCCCCACAGGTTGAATGTTACAAAATAACCACTGGTGTTTACGGTCCTTTACTTTTAGGGACAATGGGAATAATCTTGTGAAGAAGTGGATTAACTTTTCAAGGCTTTATTGTGCATCCCGGTATTATAGATGAGGATTGTAAGGAAGAAATTAAAATTATGGCATATGTAAAGAAGGAGATACAAATTAATGTCTGGGATACAATTGCTCAGCTGTTACTATTTCCTTACATCAAGGGCAATGCCTCTCTAGTAGAAAGAACAGGTACCTTTGGGATTACTGGAAGACATGTGTTCTGGCAAACAATGGTTAATGATCAGAGACCTAAATTAATGGTATAAATGAATTGTATTTAAATAGAAAGTTTGGTGGATACAGGAGCAGATGTCATGATCCTTTCTCAAAAGTCTTGGAATCCAGATTGGCCACTTCAGAAAGTTAATACACAATTTATAGGAATTTGTACATTATCTCAAATAAGACAAAGTGTATAGTGGATTAAGTGTGTGGGGCCAGAAGGGCAAACAGGGAAGCTGAGACTATGTGGCTGACATACCCATAAATTTATGGGGAAGGGATCTTTTATAACAATGGGTACTCAAATTAATATTCCTGTAATCACAGAGACAGCCAATGAGGAAATTAGGGGTGAAGTGGTAGATGCTTCTGGGGAAGTTTTGATATGTGTAATCAAGAACAATCACATGCTGTGCCCACTGCCCAAACACAGAACTTCACAGGTATTGAGTTTCCAAATTTATAAAAAGGGCCACTGCTAATATACCAACAGCCTTGCCCCTAAAATGGATACCAAACAGACCTGTGTGGCAAGAGCAGTGGCCCATAACAAAAGAAAAATTGCAGGCACTTCAACAATTGGTACAAGAGCCTCTGGAGGCTCAGCATATAGAAGAGTCTACCAGTCCATGGAATTCCCCTGTGTTTGTTGTAAAAAAGAACTCAGGAAAATGGAGAATGGTAACAATTTAAGAGCAGTGAATAGAGTAACTCAACTAATGTGTCCTTTACAGCCTGGGATTCCTTTCCCTTGTTACCTAGGTCATGGCCTATAACAGTAATTGACTTAAAAGATTGTTTTTTCACAATACCGTTGCATGAGCAGGATAGGGAAAGGTTTGCTTTCTTAGTACCTATTCTGAACAGTAGTGGTCCAATGAAGAGCTACCATTGGATGGTACTTCCACAGGGAATGTTGAATAGTCCAACTTTATGTCAATAATTTGTGCAACAACCCTCAGAAGTAATTCATAGGCGATTTCCTCAATCTACCATTTATCATTACATGGATGATATTTTGTTGTCTGACTCTGGTACAGATACGTTGTGGTAGATGGTGTGTGAACGATTTCCACCTTCCATGCTTCCGAGGCTGTAACGTCATGTGGGCATTAAGAAAACTGCTCAGCTGACCACTCCCGAGTCCATGACTAATAGAGGTGCATGTATGTCCACAAAAGTCAGACACAGGAATGGTAATAGGCCAGCAGCGCCTATTGCCCTAGGGGGCCCACCCACAATGGAATGAGTTAGTCGCCACGGAATGCTGTTCAGGAGTGAGTATATGGCATGGACAATACACCCACACATACACACAGAGAGACCGACAGAATCTGTGTATTATCCCCACTGATCATGCAAACATCTGTGCTATGATGAGTCAGGATACTGGTTGACACAGGGCTAGAGAATCTGCCGTGCATGTCACCTCATGCACTTGACCTGATCTGTTTGCACAGGGTTATACACAGGGTTTGTGAACATTTCTGTCCACGCCTGAGAAAAACAGTGACTTTAGGAAACCGGTAGTGACACCTCCTGCTTGAAGCAGAGCCTGGCACATGCTGGCCACTCATAATCTACTGGCTGTGGTACACAACCAAAGCACATCCCCTTGCGCTGACAGCCCATGGGGAGCACTGCCAAGGTGAGAGCCAAACGCTGCTTTTCTGTGGTGAGGGTTGTGGGCGGCTTCACAGAGGATGTGCTTCTTAAAAGCTGGGAGCAAAAAGGGGGGACTGGAGTACCCCGGGGAGTAGGGGATGTGCACTTCCATGCTGGGGCAGCCCCAGGAGCTCAGCTGTGTCCTGGTCTACCCAGAAGGCCACGCTGCAGGAGGCCTTTCTTCTGCTTTGGGCACAGCTGCTGCTTTGGGAACCATTTTCCACAGACAGAGCTGAGTGGAAACACTGCTCTAAAAGGATCTCTGAAGTTCTGAATTATTTATCCACCAGAGCAATCACCATGGATGAGTTGGCATTCCTCTTGCAGCACCCCCTCCCATCCTGGAAGCCAAATTAGGCCATACCTTTGTTTAAAATTTTTTTTTCTTACGTGTCCCTGAGAGCTTTGCTATGGCTGGAGCTTTTCCGAGGTTCCAACAGCCTCCCTCAGCTTGAGGGAGCTGGGAGGGGCGGTACGGGCTGAGCCTAAGCCTAGGTCCTGGCTGGCAGCCCACTGCTGTCCCTGATGGTGTCTGTCTCTCTGTAGCAGCACTTTTTCTGTCTGCCCTCAAGGCTGGAGCCTTACAACTGTCACAAAGTTCTGCAGAGGGGTCTCATGTGCCCCCAACAAAAGCTGTGACCAACACTGAAGTTTCTGACCATGTGGCATGCCCTTGTCACCCCAGGTGCCACTATGGCTTAAGTATAGACACAGTTAAGAGGCAGCAATGGGTCCCAGAAATGTGGCTGGGGGGTAGGTGTGGAGATGGCTCTATGGGTGCCTGCTATGCAAGCATGAGTCTGAATCTCCAAAACCTATAGAAAATAGGTATATGTGTATATACATTTGTATACACACACACACACACACAGCATGGCTGCATGTACCTAACCCCACATGGATGGATCCTGGAAGCTCTCCGGTCAGTGAGCTTCACTGAGCTCTGCTTCAGGCAAAGCCCTGGCCTGAGGCAATAACACAAAGAGCAAAGCAACGGATGCACTGTAGAGAGATGGACAACTGGGAGTCAGCCCCATGGCTGCCTGCACCACCTTCTGAGCTTGGCTTCACACCGCATGCCTCCCAGAAAGCTCCAGCTTACTGTCCACAGAGGCAGCATTTGCCTGCTCCAGGGCCTCATGTTCTCATGCAACAATTTAAATTGGAACCTCAAGACACCACTCAGTGGAACCTCTCTCTGGTTAAGTGCTAGGAGCGGGGACGGGGTGAACTTCCAGATGCCAGGGCCTGTGGCCTCATGCACATCTGCTACGACACTAGCACACCAGAGCATGGCACTCAGAGGCGACATCTCATCTACCCAAGATGATCCATGGGGTGGGGGTGGGGTGCGGAATCTTGAAACCCCACCCTACTGCTTCCGTGTGTCAGCTAGTTAAAGTGCTTATCTCTGAACCCTGGCTGCTCATCAGGGGCCTCTATGTACTCACCTCAGGCAGGAGGTACCACCCTGCACCTTCTTCTGGGGACAGAGCCTTTGCAGCTCACGGGAGCTACTATCCCACAAGCCCCGTTACCCAGGGCAGGAGCAGCGTCTGCTTCCTGTGTCTGCTCTGTCCACCTATTCCTCGTGGGTTGCTCAGCTGTCCCTGCAAGCTGAACCAACGGCACGGGCATCTGGGTCTCAGGGTATGGTACCTGCCATGTCTGCTACATGATGACATAAATTCCAGGACCCAACATATCTAAGCCTTACTGTCCTTGGCTGCCCTGACCCAGCCACAGGGATGCCTGCGCATTGAGGCCTGTGACGGAAGTGCTATTTGTCTGAACAGTGTGAGGGTCCCTGACTAGACAGAGTGACAGCTAGGAGATTGCAGGCATGTAGGACTCAAACCTGAGACATTTATTGGTTTGAAGGGCAGGTCTTCTGCTTAGATGGGCTTTTCAGGAACATATCAACAGGCATGCCTGTTTCCCAGACTGCTGCTCTCTCCAGGCCAAGCTTTGCTTTTCACACTGACAAGCTTGCTGCCCGTGTTACTTAACACATAATGCCATTGGATAAATGTTATTATTATTATTTTTTAAAGACTGGGCAGAATGAAATAATATTCCGAGCAAAGTGAAAGCAGCCTGTCTGCTAGACTGATGCTGCAACAGCGACACTACATTGAGACAGAGTGTGGCGGGGGGCCGGGGGAGGCCTCAAGGGCCCTCCTTGGGCCTCTGTGCAGGAGCGTCCAGGAGCCCTCTCCTGCCTCCTGCAGCACTGGGCTCTTCCAGGGAGGCCTCAGTCTTCAGTCACAGGTGGAGGCGCGAGCTGCAGCTGGAAGTTCTCATTCTGGAAGACGCTGTGGAAAGCAGGGCCGCTCTGGGAGCCGGCAAACGGCCTATAGCTGTCACCGCTGCGGTTCTGGGAGAGTTCCATTAGGAGAGCCAGCTGCAAAGAGGAGGACACACATGAGGTGTGGGAGAGCACTACCTTGTGGGAGGAGTGAGGAAGCCGGGTTTGGAGCCTAAGGTCATGTCTCATGAAAGAGGTGTGCCTCTGGGCTCAGGGCAAGGCCCCGGGTGAGGACTATGCCAGGCACAGTGGCCTCCCTGTACCCTGTCCCCCTGCAGACTTGACTCCCAGCACATCTCTCCCGTAGGCTTCAGAGTTCCCACTGGCTCCGACCTCCCTCTCTGGTAACCTGGACATCTGGCCACCAACACAGTTTGAGCTGTGGAGTAGCACTGGTGGGTCCCACCTCTCCTCGAAGCACGGCCTCCCTCCCTACAACTGTATGTCCACCAGTGGCCTTAGTAATAGTCTGGAAAACCTGCCAGCCCACTAAAAAGTCAGGCTGTATACCGCAGCTGCCTCCTGTCACCTAGCTGACTTTCTGCAAGTCAGGGCCTGGTAGCCGGGTTCTTAGATGCCTGTGACCATCAAAGGAGGTGAGTGCATTCCCAGATGAGACCTCGGCCTGCTACACACTCTCCCACAGTGCTAACCTGAGAGTAAAACTCAGGGCCAAGATACATGCTTCCCGAACAGTGGCTGGGGCCTGCAGACTGAGCATGGCGCCCCATTGCCACTCTTCTCAGGAGAGCTGCCGGAGCTTTGCGGGAGCCTTCTGGGGACTGCTGGGGTAAGTCAGCCCCAGGAATGCCTGCAAGGGCAGGACAGGCTGGGTGCTTTTCATGGACAGCATGTCTGGTGCTCCACAGAACCCTGAGGAGCGACTCTGGCCCGCTTGGCTATGAGCCATAGGGTGGGATGCAGGACTCAGCTCAACGTGGCAGTCTCTGTTCAGACAAGCTGCCTGTGGTTACTCGCCCGTCACCTGTGCCCTGCTTGTCCGCCCTGACTTCTTGCTGGTCTGAATCTTGCAGGGCTCATGTTGCCACTTGGCTGACAGCGTCACCGGGGGCTCCAATACTTAGGGAGCCTGAGTGAAGCCCGCTAAGCTGTAAGGACCAGCTTATCAAAACTAACCCAGTTCTCAGTGGTGGCTCAGCAACAGAGCCACGGTCTCTCGCACACTCACTGTCATGGTCCGCTTCAGAAAGGGGGCAATGTTATCATTAAGACTACTTCCTGCTGATTAGGGGTGTCAAGCTCCTGCCCTCGGGATATCTAATTTCTTCTTGTTTTTCTTCTTTGTACATGACAACTTAACAAACCACAACCAATAAACAATCCACCAAAAATCTAAACCACCTCTTGGGCTCCCAGCATTTGTACCCGCTGAAAAGTTCCCAGAATTCCAAACACCACACAATTGCAGAAACTATCTGCAGCTGACAAAATCATGCCTCTGCCAGAGCATGAGGCAAATCATAGTTATCTGCTGAAAAGTAGCCCATTATTCTCATACCTGGGATTAAAATGAAAACATATTGTTTTGTTTGTTTTTTGAGACAGGGTTTCTCTGTGTAGCCTTGGCTGTCCTGGACTCATTTTGTACACCAGGCTGGCCTTGAACTCATAGAGATCCACCTGCCTCTGCCTCCCAACGTGTTGGGATTAAAGGCGTGCACTACCACATCCAGCTGAAAACATATTCTTGCATTATTTCTGTGTTTTTAAAGAACCTGAAATTCTCACACCACCGGGGTGCGACCTGGAGTGGAGGTGCTGACAAGTTCTTGTTCCCTCCTTCAGGTGGCTGGGAGCCAGCATGCGCCTTGTAGAAGGGAAGGACCCAGAGAGGTGCTCACCAGCAAGACTGCACGGCCTCTTTGGTAATGAGGAACCCTCCCCCAGAGCACAGGCAGCCTGAAGGGAAAATGCTTCCAGGGCCTCCTCAGGGTGAGGGCTGAGGCCAGGGTGCTGCCAGGCCTGCGCTCTCCATGACTGGATGGGATCACGAGCCCTTCCTGAGTCAGCACTAGGCATGGAAGGGCAGGCTGGGAGCCTAGGGGAACACGCTAGCCCGCCATGGATGCCTGTGCAGTGCTGACTGCTAGTAGCCTCCAAGTCTGCACTCTCCTCTTTTAAAGACCAAGAGTCCAGCCCATGTCCACTTCCCCTGGTCTGCACTGCAGCTAGCGAGGTGGTCACAGATCTGCCTTGCAGACAAGGGAAGTAAGCAGTATGTATAACATCTAGCACAGGTCGTGAGGAGAGAGAGCTAGCTTCCCTTTGCTCTGCGTGCTGGCTGGCATGCAGAAGCAGTGTGCAGAGCTGGAGCAATTGTGCTGAACTAAGTGAGTTGAGCACAAGCTGCAGGTTTGGGGATGGTGCTCTGGCTTCCTGAATTTATACTTCCATCTTGTTCAAGCCACTGTTGCTTAGTATTGATTGTTCAGGACCCAAATAAACTCAACAAAAGCGGCTGTTGAGGGGGGCTTGGCTGTGGGACGGCTTTGGCAGTCTCAGGTATATACAAAGGCCTCCTGAAGGAGGAACTAGGCTTCTGGCTTGCTCTCCAGAGACAGGCCACACACATGGGCCTTCTGTGTCCTCACAGCCTCTCTACTGCCTTTGTCTTTTTGCCAAATCCTGAGTGTTCTTGGGGCCAGGACTGGTGGGCCATGTGGTCAGAACAGGCATGACGGGCACCTTCCGAGCTGGAGCTGGGGGCAGGACTCTAAGAAACAAGTGTCAACCACACAGACGTTACCCTAGAACTTCCTCGGTAGAGCCGGCAGAGCTGATCAAAGGCTTGGAGTTGCTGTGGATCCAGAACCGGTTCTGAGTTTGCCTAAGAAATGAAAGAATGATCAGGTAATAGTGACGCATCCGTCCCTGAGCAGCCTCTGACCTTCCTCGCACGGATGATGAGAGGCACAGCAGTTCCCTGTGCGTCTGGAGAAAAGTTGTGCTCCCAGCAACTGGGAGATTTGTTCAAGCATTGAGAAGGAACAGCCTGGCTTTCCAAAGGCCTGCTGGGATGCTCCTGCCAGCTTGGCCCTCTGTCTGTGGACCCTTTCCGTAGCACGACCTCTAATCTCCCCACACTCGTGACCTCCCTCATGGGCTTCGGTCCACCCACTCCTGTGCACCCATATCCACCACTTAATGCGGCCACTTCCTTCTTCATTATAACTCTGGCTGAAAGATCAGTCTGCTGCTGCTTGAAGAGGGGATGCTGAAGTGCTCCCCACCCCCACCCCAGTGCAGGAGCCTGCCAGTGTTGCATCGGACTTTGCCTAGGAACTCCAGGGAAGGAGCCTGGGAGTCAGCAGTGTATCTGAACACTAGCTCTTGTAGGGTGTGGCCCAGGAGGTGACCCTTGGGAGGTCACTGAGAGTTAAGCTAGATGGTACTCTGCGCCCTGTCAGGCAAGAGCTCAGCTATGCTAGCTGCTCTAACCATGCCTCAGAGCACTCTCGGTTAGAGCTGTCTGTCCTAAGTGCCCTGCATTTGTGCCTAAGACTTATAAACAACTGTCCGCACTGCCATGCACTATGAACCTCTCAGGCAGAAAGGAAAGGGGTTTCTCAACCCCCCCCCCACACACACACACACAGGCGGCCAAAGGGCTTGAGTGCAGAAGCACATGGGTGTTGACGCACTGAGGCCCAGTGCAGATACAGCCTGAGCACAGGTAACCCTGGCTGCTGAGTGTCACCTGTGGGCCATCTCACCAGGTCCTCAAAAGCACTCTGGGAAAGGTCCTAGGTGATTCATTTTCCAAGCAAGAAGGATATTAACTGTAGTTAATTAATTTGGGGAGTGTGTGCATGCCATGGTGCCTGAGGGAGGCCAGAGGACAGCTTATAGGAGTCACTTTTGTCCTTTTACTGTGTGACTTGTAGGGATGGAACCCAGCTTTGTCAGATAGTTCGATATACAGAAACTTTAAGAGATTTGCAAGTTACATTTGTCTTCTCAAAATGGCTCTGTTTCTTTCCCACCCTTGGGAGACTTGGGCTGGGAACAGGCAGCATTGTGTGAGACCCGCCATGCTGGCCTGGCCTGCAGGCACCTTAGTGAAGTGCCAGAAGGCAGCAGCTGAAGAGAATAGGGCTCACAGTGCCTGGGTTTCTAGGGTCCCATGTGACATAATGTCATAGCTGGTCTAGCTTATGGCTACCTCAGGTCTCGATGCACTTGACAGCATGTCTGGCTGAGGGGTGGCTCTGAGGAAGTGCAGAACAGAGCCGGAGGATAAGAGGGAGGCCTGCTGGGTGCCTTCTCATTTGGCTATACTCATTTCGCCAGATAGAGCAGACAGAAGGAGCCCACTACAACCTGGGAGTGTTAATGTTGGATTGGGACTTTAAGAACTACTGGCCTTGATACTATTTAGTGGGAGAGAGTATGTATCACATTTCTGACAGACTTTATAAGATGCTGACGGAGGCTCTAGGATCTGAAGATCCGTTAAATAACCAAGCATGTGTATTTAAGCCCAAGAGGGAAATACCATCACTACTAAGACACACAACTGTAAAACACAACCCAGCACCATTTTCACATCCCTTTAGCACTAATGGCACAGGATGGGGTTAGAAGGCAGGGGGTTGGGGTGGGGAGGAGGCACACACCCTGCACTGGCCACTCTACATCCCTGCCAACTCCCACAAAAAGGATCAGCTCTGGTTATCTCGTGGCAAGGTGTCCTAGATTCATTTCTGTTGCTGTGGCAAATAGCCGACAAAAAGCCACTCAGGGCAGAAAGGTTATTAGGTTGCAATCTAGGCTTCAGTCTATTACTTCAGTGAAGTCAAGGCAGGAAGCAGGAAGCAGCCAGGGGCAGGAAGCAGGAAGCAGTCAGGGGCAGTTAGCATAAATGTGTCATCCTTGCCTGTGCTAAACTAGCTTTCTCTTCTCTCACACTGCTCAGGAACTCTGGTGCACAGTGGGCAGGGACCTCCTATGTCAATTAACAATCAAGACAATCCCACACAGACGTGTCGGCAGGCTAACCTGATAGGGATTGACTCTTCATCAAGACTCTAGGTGGTGTCAAGATGAAAGTTAAAACTAACTAGCAGCAGTGGATGGGTTGAAGACACCCATTTCCATCTCTGCACGGCGGTGTGCTGAGGGGTGCCACTATGATGAACAAGCATTTGGTAGATGGTCGGGAGAGAAAGAGAAGTGAAATGGTTTGTATACCATGAGAAAAGGAGGAACTGGAAACACGAGGGTGCTGAGGATTGGCCTGATGCGAGTAGCCCACACTGCCACCTGAGGCCATGGTGAGGTTCCAGCCTGTGCTACTGCCAAGGGCTATGTCTGGGTCCGTGGCCCTGATGTGTCAGAGTCTGTGGCCTATGTTATCACCAAAGGCCATGCAGACCTCTGTGGTCTGGGTTTCTTCCTGGGATCATCTGGAGTTGGACACTCACCCTACCCACACCTTTACTGCACAATGTGGGAGAGCTGACTACCCCACCCACACCCCCTGCTCCGGCACCAGGGTTTGAAAGCTTGCTCTGCCCCTACCTGTGGCAGTGCTGGAGAGCTGGCCTGCATGGCGTAGGAGGAGAGCCAGTTCCATCTCTTGCCAGCTGCCACAAGCAGGAGAGCTGGCCCTGCTCCTCACGTGGCCCTGGCAGTACATGCACTGGAGAGCTGGTGGGCTGAACAACACAGGCACCACCCAGGCCCAGATCCAGGACTCTCAATATCTCAATATCTCATCTCAATATCTCAATATCTACTCCATCTCATTATCTACTCCATGCATGAACTGCTGGAGTGTGTGAAGAGGTTGGCCCTACATATCCAAAACCACAGGATCTCCATGACACAAAGTAGCAAAGGGTATCAGAGAGGAGCTAGACTGAGGATCCAATATTGACAGTGTAACAGAAGCCAGAGGCTTCAAACCTCACCAATGACTCATTGCAATGACCATTTCCAAGTAAAACTGTTTAGGCGAAAGGGTATACTGTGTGACACACTGTGACTCACGCCACAGCTTCCACAGCAAGATTTTTTTTTTTAATTAAATTATTTGTATTTTTTTCCCTTTCTTCTGTGAGGGAGGTTTCAAGGGCTGAGGATGGATATAAAGGGACGAGGAGATGAGTGAGATTGGGGTGCATGATGTGAAATTCACAAAGAATAAAAAGTAAAAAAAAAAAAGAAAAAGAAAAAAGACTTTGCAGAGGCCAAGCTAACACACAGCATAGCAGCAAGGCTAAGAAAAGCTGTTCCCTCATGGAGACACTTGTATTTGGTCTTGAAGGGATATTAAATCATGCATCAAATTTCAGGAATCTGCACTTCATGTAGAATCATGAGATATCATAATGGAAAATGCAGATGGTGTTGGCCATTTCCGAAGATCTACTGAGATTTCCCTCAGACCCTGTAATAAGAAAACCTATGTTGGACACTGTGATCTCTTAAGTTTTGTTACTAATTGTGTTTCCTTCATTTCATGCCCCACCCATCCTCAACTAGGTCTTACCATGAAGCCAATACTGACCTCAAACATACATTAGTCCCACCTTTGCCTCCTGAACAGCTGGGACTAATGTGTGCCACCTTGTATAGACTAGATTGCCTGCTGCCAGAGAAACAGTGACTGAAGAGAACTTGGTGGCAACTATTTCTGTCAGCTGTGATAAACATTGGTTGTTTTATATTATTTCTCACAGACATGCAGTTTTTCAAAACCTAGATTTTTCTCATTTACTCATTTTATTCTAGCAGATATATTTTGGATGCAATTCAGATCTTTTTTTTTTTTAGGAATGTGAAGGTTATGTCACAAGGTAGCAGAATGCTGCTGCTACAAACAGAACCCTGCCATCACGCCCTGGGAACCCCTGGGGGGCATGTATGTCTATTCTGGGCACGGGATATCCCAGTGTCTGCCCTTGGGAGCTTGCTGGCCATGTCAGAAGCACAGAAATCTCAAATAAGGTTCATTTCTGACCAGCCCTTCTCAGACATCAATGTGAAAGAGAATTGTTAAATGCTGACTCCAGAGAAAATCCCAGACTGTGGAAGTTAAGGCAGAAGGATACTTTGTTCTGGGATAGCCTGGGACACATGGTGAAACTCTTTCTTTTCAAAAAGTTTTTGTAATAAAAGCAGATTCTGGCTAGCAGGTATGAAGTGGGGTTTGAAGACCCACACCTCAGGCAAATGAGAGGTGGTGGTGGTGACTGCACAGTCCCCTGAAGGTGACAAGACACTCTTAGATTACAGGCATTTTATCTCCTGGTTCAACCGTGTCCAGCCAATTAATTAGCACTTGTTTTTTCCAAGGTGATTGAATTAGGTATGTTGCTTTCAGCATTTGCTAGGTTCACATGCACCTGGCAGTCACTGTTAAGTGTCTATAACCAGACCAGAGTGTAGTTGCTACACAGTCTGTTTGAATCTTACTGGATAGAAGGCTTTATATTTTTACCACATAAACAGGTTGACGTAAGTTAAAGACAGTTGGGAATTGTGTCCAACAAATACATGTAACACATACATGCACATGGAGGCCATTTTTCAAGTCACATAACATACCCAGGAGATCTGGCAAGGCTGGCACTGAGCTCTGGCCTTGGCAAGGTCCTTTTTCTCTATTAGGCCTTTACATTTACTGGAGATGCCAAGAGAAGGGGTTTTTAATAACATACCTGTGGTGGCTGAACTGAGAATGGCCACATAGGCTCATATATCTGAATGCTTGGGCCCCAGTTAACTTGACTGTTTGGGAAGGATTAGGAGGTGTGGTCTTGTTGAAGAAGATGTGTCACTGGGGTTGAGCTGTGAGATTTCAAAAGCCCACACCAAGCCCAGTCTCTGTCTGTTTGCCTGTCTGTCTGTCTCTGTCTCTCTGCCTGCAACTTTCAGATCAGATGTGACTTGTCAGTTACTGTCCCAGCACCTTCCTTCCAGGGACTAACCCTCTGAAACTATAAGCAAGCTCCCAAGTAAAGGCTTTATCTTATAAACTGCCTTGGTCCATGTGTCTCCTCATGACAACAGAACAGTAACTACGACAGCATCTTAGAACAGTGAAGAACACGTAACTGAAAGCGATAGGTTTTTTCTCCTATCATGAGCCTGTCATTCCAGGTACCAAAAACCTGCCCTTCTGAGGTATTGCAGGTGCCCTGAGCCCACCTGGAAGTAGAGCCACTGCAGGACAGTGATACCCCATGAATGACCAGAGCCGCACACAGTGTCAGCGGACAAGCAGACAAGCGACTCCAGGGGAAAGGAGAACTGTCTGTTGAAGTGTGCAGGACCTCTTAGGTGCTCGCCCGCCATCAAGCCCTTCCTAAGCTGAGCCACGAGCGTTAAAATGGTAGCAGCAGTAGTGCCACAACTGCTTAGGTGAGGACCTAAACTCCATGCTCTAGTGGGAGGGCAGTGAGGGTAGACAGAGCTGCTGGCAAGCGGATATGCACCAAAGGCTGCGGCTATGAGACTCCTGCGGTGCTGACTGGCTCTCCTTCCACTACTGCCGGCCTCATGAACTGGGATTCAGTTCTGTGACTCAACAGATTTCTAGAGATCCTACCATGTCAGGCGTTGGGTACAAGGTCAGACAGAACTTTCTTTTGCAAGTTGCCTTAGTCCAATAGCTAGCTCCCTGGGCAGGATTTTTTATTTTTAATTTTGTTGTTTGAAATTTTATACAAGTACATAATGCATTCTGATTATTCTTTTCCCTCTTGTCTCCCATCCCTATCGTCCCATCAGTTCTTTTCCTAGGTTTATGGCACTGGCGTCTAGCCAGGGCCATCTATGTGTACATAACTGAAGGCAACGGTTTCCTTACCCCTGTGCCATCAGTTACAAACAGCTCAGCAGTGAGAGGGAGGGCCTTTGATGGGTCCCTACCCCTGGCTCACCCTAGATCTTAGTCGTTCTATCCTTAGTGCTATGCACTCAAAAATGTGTTCAGCAAACATTTGCTAAGACCCCCACTATGACTTATTTTGAGCTGTCAGTTCTACAGCTGGACTTCGGAAAGGTTCCTGTGGTTTTTGTCCTTGTGTGCTAGCCAAACCATCAATTTTATTTTATTTAATCAAGTTTGGGGAAAGTGTTATTTTTAAATACCAGGGGGGAAAAGTTACCAAACAAAGCCTGTGCCACCACTACAGAGGCCTGGGACTAAAGTCTGTGCTTTGAGCCCATGTGCTCAAGTGAAAACTGACTTCAACAACCACTAACCTCGCATCTTTGGGGAGTCACCTGCCCTCTCTAAGTGGATGGGTTGTTTTGACTTTTGGTAACACAGGGAAACTGATGAGAGCTTCCAATAGGAAATGGCTAAGAAGCTAGAAGGAAAGCCATGCCCAGGGCTCCAAGAGCTCTCTCCTGGCCACAGAAGACACAGAATGGCCTTCAGGCCCTGCATACAAAGTCTTCATTGTGCGACCTCATTCTAATATGACCAGAGACCCAGAAAGAAAGGGGACACTGAAGAGCACTCCAGAGGCCACAGTGATGAGGCCAGGGAATGAGACGGGGGGTGCTGCACGGGAAAGCGTGGACCAGGAGAATGAAAATGGAGGCCACACAAGGGCAGCCTGCTCACTAGCACCGAGCTCAGCCTGGGCCGCCCATCAGCAGACCGGAGGGGTGGGGAAGGTGAGCAGCAGCATTTTCACTCCTTCCTCATTCAACAGCTTTCCATAATAAACCCTCTGCAATGCAGAGGGACATGGAACAGGGCTTCTGACAGCACACTCGGCTCATCCTGGAATCTAGCTGAGTTCTCTGGAGATACTTGGCTTTCCTCAGGCTGTTTTGATACTGTGAACCTCTACGTTGCAAAGTTATTGTGAAACTTACAGATCATATGGATCTGGTGCCCACTTAACACTTAGTAAATGGTGACCAAGTGTCTTATGCTGGGAGTGCCTGGTGGAAGGAACAGTGGGCTGGGGTCAGGACACTTGTGCTCTCGTCTGCTCACCAGCTTCCTGCATAACACAGTCAGCCCAAGCTCCAATCTGCTTCAGAGTATTGCCACAATGGACCACATCCCAGCATCCAAAGGATGGGGCCCAATGAGACAATGTGTATTTAGGGCAAGAGAGCTTCAAGGAACACAGTGGTATTTACTGAAGCTGATCATAGCTTTTAGTGAGAACCAAAGGCAAACCAGGGCAGCCAACTAGAGGCCACAAAACAGCCCTGAAGGGAAGGAAGATTTTGAGTAGAGATGCTGCACAGAGAAAATGACTTGCCAAATCAGTGTCGTGCACAAAGGAAAGTGAGAGCAACAAGAATTCCACCAGAAAACCTCTCGGAACGGAGCAGCACGTCAGCAAAGGCAAGACACACACCCGTTCTACCTGCCAATAATAAGCAGTCTAAGGAACAGACCACGGACGCACTTCCAGTCACAACAACCTCAGAGCTAAAATATCTGTGAATGAACCTAACCCAAGAGGTAAAAAATATCTACAGGGAAAACTTTAAAACCTCTGAAGGAAGAGACTGAGAAGACATCGGAAGATGGAAAGACACTCCCCGCACCAACCCTGTTCATTGATTGGTAGAATTGATCATCCGTCCACAGTGCACAGAGTCAGCGCAGCCCCAACTAGAATCCCTACAGCACTCTTCATAGAAAAACAAAACAAAAACAAAACAAGATTCTAAAAGTCTCCTACAACATAAAGGTGCAGGAAAAGACTTTCTAAACAGGACCCCATTTGCTGAGGAATTAAGGTTAACAGTTGACAAATGGGACTCCATAAAACTAAAATACTTCTGTCACGGCAAAGGAAGCTATCAAGTGGAGAGGACGGCCACAGAGCTCGAGGACCTTTGCCACTCATACATCTGACAGATCATTAACATCCAGACTACAAAGAACTGAAAAGTAGTCAGGAACCAAACCAAACAAACAACTCCCCACCCCGCAAAACCAAACAAGTCAGGAATGTGCTATGAATCTGAACAGAGAGGTCTCAAAAGAAGAAATAAAAATGGCTGTGAAATACCCTCAAAAATGTTCAGCGTGGGGCATTGGGCACGTGCCTTAACCTGTGGGTTAGGGGCCAGACTGATCTCTATATAGGGAGTTCCAGGCTGGTTAGGGCTACATAATGAGACCCTGTCTGTGTCCCGACGATGCCCCCCTGCAAATGTTTAGCATCCTTAGCCATCAGGCAAATCCAAATCAAGACCCATGTCCTGCCTGACACCTCTCTAGAGGTCCTTCAACACGCTCTGTGGTTCCTTTCTGCTTTGCTGGCTTCTGTGGTTATTTTATAATATATACTCAAATCTAAAGATTCAGAGCTAGGATCCATATATGAGAGAGAGCACATGGCATTTGTATTCACTCAGTGCAATATTTTCCAGTTCTGTACATTTACCTACAGAGTTCCTTTTTCTTTACAGCTGACTAGAGAGTATTCTGTAGAATAGATGTAGCACGTTTCCGTTATCTCAGCTGAAGGGACCTTTAGGTTGTTTCCATTTCCTGCCTCTTGTGAGTACAGTGGGAATGAACACGTCAGGGCAAGTATCTGTGGAGTCGGATGTTGAGTCTTTTGTATGCTGGATCATATCTACTTTTGCATTTTTTTAAAAAAAGAATTCACCACACTGACTTCCTCAGTGGCATGAGCAGCAGCAGATGAAGGTGTCTCTCCACATCCTCACCAACACTTGCTGCCACTTGTTTTATTGATTGGCTAACCATCCTGACTGTCCAATTGGACTGAAGGCCTCCTTAAGGAGGGAGTTCTTGCCTGGTACTAAAAACTTAGTCAGCTACCCACAGCTGGAGAGGTCACAGGCCCTGCAGGAGAACCTCCTGCTGCCATTTTCCTAAATCTGTATAACTTCTAACTGTATTGTTCAATGCCTAAGGCTCAGGGAAAATTAGCGAAGACGGTGTGGGAAGACTGTGGGAGCCAAAGACTCAGCATGCCAGCTGCAAGACAGTGTCTACTAGACATCTCTCAAAGGCTCCCCCCACCCCTCCCTCTGCTCCCCCCTGCTCCCCCCGCCCCCAGTGAAATCAAAACAGTAAGGCTGCCTAAACAAGACCTGGTTAATGACAACTCCAGCTGGCATGCCAATGTGGAAGGGGACAGCTCTACAAGACTGCACTGTAGATAAAAAGTTACAGGCAACCAATGGCTGCTGAGAAAGGAAGAATCAGTTTTCTCCAGGGACAAGTCCCTTGACAGGTTATAGCACATAGTGCCCCCTAAACACAGGGGCATACAATGACACTAAATGGCTTCTTCAATAGGTTGTGTGTGTGTGTGTGTGTGTGTGTGTGTGTGCGTGTGTGCGTGTGTGTGCATCTATGTATACAGAGATTAAAGAAGAGGTCATAAATTTGAGAGGGAGTGGGACGCAGACGGAGTTAGAGGGGCAAGAGGGAATGGTGGAAGAAATGTAAATACTCACATGTGAAATTCTAAAAAAAAAATAAATAAATAACAATTTAAATTACAAAGAAATTGGGAACAACAAAGCTTGGGCAGTGTGGCAAGCTCTTCTTCATGTGGCCGAACCTTTTAGAGGAAGAAACAGTGCAGCCCTGGAAATGACCTTGCAAAGCTCAGCATTAAAGTAAATCCAGTCGAAAATGAGGTTTTGGTGATCTGTGAGAGCCCTGGGGAGAGGCACGTGGGGTGAGCACAGCGTGTCAGCATGCTGCAAAGCTGGGTGACTCACAGATGCGGTATGAGTGAGAGCTGTAATTACATCCCCCAAAGACAACCAGCCAGGGCATTCTGGATCCACAGCCCTGCCAGCCACATTCCCAGCCTCACTGCGGAAGCCACCCTGAGGGCCAGGCCCCCAGAAGAGCCATGAGTGTGGGGCCCTTCGTGCGAAGCCTTCCACACACACACAGGAGCCCTGGTGGGCACAGAAGGCTGAGCCCTGCTTGTCTGTTTCGTGCTCACAATCAACATGCTAAGACTACACCTCCTAATCTGTCTTCCCACCTGACATTTCTTGGAGAGCCTTGGGTGCCTGGTGTACTGAACCAACAGAGCTGTGTCTTCATGGGCAGATCCATAATTTGTTGGGAGTATGAACGCAACACAGACTGTATTTCTGTTTTTCTCCTGCCCGTCCTCATCTTCACTTTGAAATCTGTGAACACTGTAATCTGCTGCAGTCCTCAGCCAGGCTTTTGCTACCATCTGAGCTGTTTCAAGCTGGAGGCCCTAACCATTTAAAGCTCTTTGTTAAAATAAAACCTTGTCCTCAGAGGAAGGAGCAAACTGTGGCTCCTGCTCTGCAAACAGCAAGTGCCCTTCCTGCTGACCTGACCCTTCAGGCCCTCTTCTGTCCTGGAGGCTCAGCTAATGATGAGTTAGATAATGAAATAGCAGCTTGCTGTTAAGCTGTCTGAGAGAGGGACTGGCTGAAGATTTCCGAGAGGCAATCCAGGCTCTAGGGTGATGACCTTTCATAGCGGAATGGGCAAACGCTGGCAATGCTGGCTGAAGCTCCTGTGTCATGTGAGGAGGACAGCCAATACCAGCCATGGTGCAGGGTGTTCTATGCACCCTCTCATCAGTCCCCACTGAACCCCAAGAGGGACTTCTGCTGCTGTCACTTTACAGTCAAGAAAGCTAAGGTCCTGGGGTTCACGGATGCCACGGGTCACTCTGGAAATGGACTGCAGCTCTGAGCAGCGACCATCCAGATCCAGGGTTTGATTTTGCCTGTCATGGTCTCAGTGTCAGTCTGAAAGAAGCCTGACAAAAAAAGTCACTTACAAGGAACACACACGTAGTATCAAGAGCAGAAAGGGGCTGGCCTGGCTCAGTCACACAGGTGGTCTCTGATCGCTAGGGAGTCTGCTCTGGACTATCAGAGCTCATCCCATTGGGGCCTTCACAGGAGGACTCGAGAGAAAGCTAGCTGGGAGGAAAGGAGCCTCAGGTAAAGGCAGCTGTGTGTGCACACTGGCGCTAACGATGCCTCCTGCAGCCAGGGAGCGGCTCTGAACCTGGCTCTGACACTACACATTAGTGACACTAATTAGTTGCACTGCCGCCCTTGATAGTCATCACCTCATCTATAAAGCAGGAGGAATGTCTGCACAGCTGCTTCCCAAGCTGCACTGGGGCGAAGGGAAGGGGGGGAAAGGGCACAGGCTTCCTGTTGCCCAGAGGGCTCTTGGTCCTGTCAGATCCTTCCATGTTTAAGCATACAGTGGCAGCCCAAGGAGGAAACAGCTACTGTCTGTACATGGCAGGACGTTGAGGATTGGACATGCTACTGTTTATACACAACAGAGTGTGCCACTAAAACACAACTGTGGCAGACATAAGGTGACATGAAGTTACAAGGTGCTATGGGTTTCCCACCAGCAAATTTGTCCAATTTGCTGGTGTGTGGATTCTGCCCCTGCCCAGTGTCTTCCATGTCACCAAGAGGCCAGTATCATTAAATGCTGTTGATTACAAAAAGAAGCCCGGGCGTTTCTGTGTGAAATGCTGTATGGAAGCCTGGTACTAATGTGGGGTCACTTAGTCTTTCTCCTCTTCTCAGCCTGCCACCCCCAGGCCCAGGCAGAGTCTCTTACTGCAGCCAGCTTCAGGGAACCACCTGCTTCTGCCTCCCTGGAGCTGGGCCGGCAGACCTGCTCTACTACTCAGCTTGCAAGTGTTTCTCATCTGTTCTACCTACCCATTTTGTGCTCTCTCTTGCATACATTGAATGCCTCTGAATTAGTGTAATGCCTCTGAAACCCGTACGTCACCCATGCGCATGCTTGGCTACTCTTTGCCTAGCCTACCGTGA
Organism: Acomys percivali; assembly: GCA_907169655.1. Classification (NCBI taxonomy): domain Eukaryota; kingdom Metazoa; phylum Chordata; class Mammalia; order Rodentia; family Muridae; genus Acomys; species Acomys percivali. Next base: position 75,961,925 of record OU015745.1, on the reverse strand, counting down.
AAGGCAACACCCGGGGAATGAACGCTCACAATCCTGTCACACCAGAGTGGATTTCTGAAGCTGTTTTTGACAATCTCGGAGCGTACTTGGAGGGTTTAGACATGGAATGTAGCACTTTGGTCACATTCATTAACGCCTGCCTGTCATCCTGGCATTAGGGAGGGCTGGCCACAACTGCTTCCTGGGTGTGGGGTGTCACCTTGCCACTATTCTGAAGGCAGTACTCAGTCACCACTACCAGTTATCATCAGTCAGCACAACAGAAATGAAAAAGGCACTAGAGGCAGGGGGACTCACAGGGCTAGGACCCCAGGGCACTGGCCTAAGCAGATGAGGTGTTTTGCCATGAGGTATATACGGCCTTTCCATAACCGCTTTCTGTTTCTGTCAGAAAGGGACATGTCTGAAAAAGATGTGTGTGTGTGTGTGTGTGTGTGTGTGTGTGTGTGTGTTTGTGTGTGGGGGGGAGAGGGGGGCAGGGGAGAGGCGGAAGTCAGAAGACAACGGAGGCATCCGTTCTTTCCTCTCATCACACAGGTCCAGCGGTGGAGCGCCAATGGTCAGGCTTGAGGACAAAGGGAACAGAGAGGGAGGGCAGGGAGAGGCATGAGAGTCAGTCAAAGGAAGAGTGGGTGAAGAACAGGAGATCCACGACTCTGTAAGCTTTTTATTTTAAAGGGGCTAGCAAGATGTGTAGTGAGCTGAAGCATTTGCCCCAAGCCCACTGAGCCATCTCTCCAGACCAAAGGTTTTAAAGTATCTATTTTATAAATATATTTGAAGATTTAAAAGAAAAGATGGAATTAATAAAATACACTGTAAAAGATGCCACTAAATAAATGAAAATCATAAAAACAGAATTAACATGAGGGAGCTACTGAGGAGCTGTAAGATCAGAAGGTGGCATGGCCTGATAAGAGCTTATTCCTAAAGTGGTGACACACGCCTTTAACCCCAGCACTTGGAGGAGGCAGAGGCAGGCGGATCACTGTGAGTTTGAGGCCAGCCTGGTTTACAAAGTGAGTCCAGGATAACCAGGGCTACACAGAAAAACCCTGTCTTGAAAAACCAAAAAATAAAAATAAAATAAAATAAATAAAATTTAAAAATTGCTTCCTATAAACTCGCCCAAGTGTGCCGAGACATCTGGGCACATGGGCATGTGAGAGCACATCAGAAGGCCAGGCCCAACAATGTATGAAACACAGCACGCCAACAAAGGGCATACATACCATCCTCGCCTGGACCGTTAGGCACAAAGCAGACCCTGGCCATGCCCTGAAGGACAGCTTGGGCTCAGCTCGGCTGGAATCTGACCAGGCAAGCAGGCCTGCTATGGGATAAACTGCATCTTACACTCACCATTCCTCACCAACCTTGCAAAGTGGGTTTCTGCCTTTTCTCCCTCACCTGCCCCTACAGGTAACTACCTCCAGCAATGGCACCTAGTTCCCCATCACCTAAACCAAACCTGTGACAGACCACAGTCCCCACGCTGGTGCCCTGACTCTCCTTCTGCCTGTAACCCCTTCTGTTCCTTATTCTAACTCATAGGCTGTTCTGGCTTACAGACTCCCTCCCATCACAAGATGTGTCTTTGAAAACTGGCAAAGCTCTCCCACCTATTGCTATTCTCTCCACTCCCCTCCCCTCAAGATAGCCATGGCTGTTTGAATTTCCCCCAATACACCTTTCTTTGTACCCTCAGCAGCCTAGTTTGATGGTTGACTATACCCTGCTTATGGACCATGCATCTAACACTGATAGCGATAGATCCCCCTAACCTGGCATCTGACCACCCAGTGTGTGAGGCAAGGAATCAGACCAACAAGGCAGAGAACTCCCAACTACCCCTGGGGCCTCAGCTTAGGCCTGCTCCCACTGCCCTCTCTGCAATCCTGCAGCAGCAGCTTTCCCGCTGAGTTAGCCGATAACCCCAGAGTGACTCTTTGGACCTGCCTTAGCGCTCCATCTCTAGTCCAGCAAAGCCTCTTGGCATCTTTAATTGTTTTGCAGCCATTCTGCGAGGTACACATATGTACAATTATGTGATGCTGAATATGTGACCTGACAGTTAATAACCGAGATGGAAATAACAGGAAATCTGTGCTTACCAACAGCCAGCTAGGAAGAGAAGTCAAGGCTGCTCCGCAAATGAAATGGAACCAGTGTAACTGGTGAACTTCATGTCATTTGATACATTCTGACACTGTGAAAGACACAGATGTGTCTGTCTATGTTTTGGGGGTGGTGAGGTACAGGATTAACAGTGGAGGAAAATAAGCTTTGATAAATTACTCTAACCCATCACTAAAACATAATAAAATAATAATAAACCCCGGGGGCAGATGGACAAGCACACTGTTCTCGAATGTTCAGTTTCCATTAAAAACCGCAAGGTGAGCGGACACAGGAAATCGTCAACCAGAGAAACGGGTACAAACAGCACACGAGAGGAGCCGGACACCAGATTTCTCATAAGGCTTCAAAACAGTCACCGTGTATGTGCTCACAAGGTGAAAGGAGCATGAGCTAAAAAAAGAAAGGGAGGTGTGGCGGCTGCTACGGCCAATGGAGAATCCCAATAAAGCAATAAGGAGATACATGAAGCTAAATGGAAGGAAACGCTGGAGTCAATGCTAGACTGAAGTAAAGAAGCGCTATCTAAAGAAAACGTGAACTGGCAAAAGAGTTGATGAACAGAGAGCAGCAGAAAACTGTGAGTGTATGAAACCTGGCACTGGACAGACGTTCAGTGTCTGGTTAAAGCACTTGCTGCTCTTCCAAAGGACCTGCTTTTGGTTCCAGCACCACACAGGCTCCATCACTCCAGCTTGGAGGAATCAGATACCCTCTTCTGGCCTCTATGGATGCCTACATGCACGCACACACACACACACACGCACACACACACACACACACACACATATATCTGTTCTCTGTGCCCCACATTCATTCAATTAGCGAAATAAAATCTTACTTTAAAAGATTACAGAAGATGAAAAGCACAGAAAGAAGAGTAGAAAGCAGCCTTGGAGTGACGCATGGTTCCACCAGCAGCAGTAGCAGCACAGCCAGTGAGTCTGACAGCAGGGGGTGAAAACAGAAGAAAAGTATTTAAACATTTATACTTTGAAACTTCCAAGTTCATTGAAAGTAGTAATATTTGCACCCAGCTCAATGAACTCTAAGTAGGATATGAATGAATGATAAAACAGTAACAGATGCTGAAAGTGAAAGACATGGCAGAAACCACTAGTCATTTCTATGGGACAAATGGGAAGAGCCCTAAGATCAACAGCCGCAACAATGTGACCAGAAGTCAGTGAGGGAGTATTCAAAACCTAAAAAAAAAAAGCCTGGTAGCTGAGAATCCATACTGAGCAAAGCTGTCTTCTGAAAGTGGATGTGAAACAAGGGTTTCACTAGAGAAACAAAAGCCTTGGGAGGTGTGCAGAGGTGGCTCAAGTGCTGCGCGCATGGCTGGCCACCTGAGTCGGTCCCTGGAACCCATATGGAAGGAGAGCACCAACTCCTGCAAGTTGTCCTCGGCCCCCATGTGGCACGGAGGCACACCCACACCTACCTCTCTCTCACGATTCCAGCTATTTCAAATGCACGTGGATAAACGAGGGGAACCAGAAAAGGTACCTGTGTGACCGTAAACTACCATATAAATGCCTGTTTAAACAGTACCTGTATAATATGCACATGATGCAAACAGGACCTGTAACAAATCAGACCTATCAACTGGAACTAACTAGCTTAAATCAGAAACAGGACTAGAAAAGCGGAGATATGCAAAATAAACCGAAGAGCACCACAAGCCATCCTCCCTGGAAAAAAACCTTTAAAACTAAAAACAAAACAAAAAGACCTAAACAAAGCGAGAAACCAATAGAGGTGTAATTAAAGAGTATATACAGGGGACAGCTAAGAAGGCAGGGGGAATCGGCACCTGGAGACCAAGAGTTCTTCGGATAGAAGGGGAGCAAAACAAAAAGCTATTAACAGAAAGCATAAACAAGACAGGTGTCATTATCACCAGAAAAGCCATCTGGTACCCCTCCCCCCATCTCACACACACACACACACACACACACACACACACACACACACACCACATGCACGCGTGCACACACACCTCTCTGCTCCCACTGAATCAGCTCCATCAGGAGCACCGAGAACTCTAGGCACAGGAGCAGCTCCCGATGCTGAAAGCCGAGCTGGCTGGTGAACTTGAAGCCAATACACAGTGAGCCGGCAGCTTGCAGCAAGGGACACAGTTTGGGGCTGAGAAGAGGAAGACTCAGATTCTAGTATCCTGCCCATCACCTGGACAAGCAGGTCCAGAGGAAAAGCCTGGCAGTGGCTGAACCCAGCATGCAGGGGGAGGAGAAGCAGTGTCTGTGCTTCATGTAGTAAATAAGACACACGCTCTTCTCGGCGCCACATGGGACATTCTCTAAAACTGATCACCAGTTACAATGCACAGGAGTTAGAGGATGTTAGCTAACTACCTGTTTTTCCAGTTTTGATTCTGTCGTGGATGTTTTTATTTTGCCGGTGAAAAGCACATAAAATACATCTGATGCTGAGAGTGTAGACTAACAGAAAGCTGCATGGCTGCTGCTCTGAATGGCCAGGCTAACTGTGTGCAATTTCACTGAGTTGTACAGACTTTGTGGCTACTTTATTTTGGTGTGATATTTTTTGTTTATTTGCAATTTTTAAATAATAGATTCTATAAAAGTAAAGAATCATCACATTAGTGACTGTTGCTTTGACCAGACACAGGAAGGAAGGGTGCTGCTAGATCTCAGGCCAGAGAAGCCAGAACTAGAAGCCAAACAACATTTCCTCTTGAAATTTGCAATCAATTATCAATTATTTTGTAGAGCTGACTGTTGGGTGAAAGATGCAAGATACTGACAACACAACATTGCAGAAAAGGCAAAACTACGGAAACAGCAAAGAGATCAGTAGTTGCCAAATGTTTGGGGGAGGACACACTGTAAACAGGGGATGCAGAAAGATTTGGGGCTCAGTGAAACTCCCAGGGACAATCAGTGGATTACACACTTGTCAGAACCCACAGAGCGCAGAGCATCAGCCTGACGTAAACCACAAGCCTTGTAATGTACCAAACGCACCTCTCATTCCCTGTAGTAACCACTGTAGGACATACCCACAAGCTCACCCATTACCTACACTGGCACCTCCTCCACCTCTGGAACCTACTGACAATGCCCGTCCTTCCATCTAGCTCAGGGTCCTCCAGAGGTCTGAAATCAACTAGACTTCTTCATATTGGCATAACAATCCTGGGTGAAGTCTTCCCCTGAGCCTACGCTAAAGCAAGGAGCACATCATACCCTTTGCTTCTCCTAACTTTGGTGAAATCAACTGCTCATTCTTAGGGCTGGCCAGTTTTCCTAATTTTACAGAAACGGTAGCTTGCTTTCAATTTTTTTTTTCTTGTAAACAACATCAAAAGAGATAAAAATCCAAAAAATAAATCATGAACAGGTTTTATTGTCTATATTCCTGACATGAACGGCAGGACAAGAAACTGGGATTTCTCAATACCTCTCATCACCACAACACCCGGGAGGAAAAAAAAATTCAGCTATGAATTCCTCCAACAGGCTCAGCTCTTCAGGAAACTGAGAAGCAAGGTCTTAGAGGCCAAGAACTACCAATCCATCAGCTTCAGCCCTTCCCAGACCTGGCACCTCACCAACTGCCACTGTCCTCAGCCCCAGCCTGGCTTCTAGGTAGGTTATTCTGAGATATGGATGGTCCAGGGGCACCATTAGCCCAAGGGGTCTTCTGTCGAAGCAGAGCAGCTGACCCTCAGCCTCCTGCAAACACTTGAGCAGGACAGCCAGCTTTGTAAGAACATGCCTTTTCTGGGGGCTGTGCACCTAACAGGAATGAATCCATAGTGGGTGGTCCAGTGAAACGCCCAGTCAGTGACGACGTACCATAGTGCCCTGGTCCCAGGGGCTTTAACTAATTCTCTAAGCTCCTTTGGTCCACTGTGACTGCTGTGGAAATTGGACCTCTTCTAAAGACTCCCTGTGGAACAACTACTGTGTGGGCTTATAGGCCACACGGCCCGGTTCTGACCACTCATAAGCAAATCCTGAGCTGGTCCCAGGGACGCGTGTGGACTTCCCAACTCTGTTACTGCAGCTATCAGTGGGAGCTGGTGAAGCAGAAACTTTATACACACAAAGTCTATTACATATGCAATACATGTTATACATAAACTCTTGTTTGCTGACATCTTAATATCCAAATTCCAAGAGAAGATACAGGCAGTGCCAGGTGCTGTACACTGACTGCAGGCAGGGTGGAACACTGACCTTCTGGACAGTGACTACTGTGTAAGGTGTGCATCCTGGAAGTCAGCAGAGCCCTCCAGAGAGCACAGGCGCACTGCCCCTTCTTCCTCATATGTGAACCTGACTCCTTGCAGGCCTAGTGCTGACAACGGAGTCAAATGCACACTTCCTTCAGTCATGGGTTAAGAGAGCCTCGCAAGCCCTGTCCTTTAATTCCAACACTCAGGAGGCAGAGGCAGGCAGATCGCTGTGAGTTTGAGGCGAGCCTGGTCTACAAAGCTCTAGGACAACCAGGCTACACAGTACTACACCTTATACACCAGGCTACACCTTATCTCAAAAAAAATAAAAAAAAAAAAAAAATAGACGGCTCATGCCTGTGAGATCTCCTTCAAGACAGTCATGCGTGAGGGATCTCCTTCACAGACGGCTCATGCCTGTGAGATCTCCCTCACAGATGGCTCATGCCTGTGAGATCTCCTTTGAGATCTCCTTGACAGACGGCTCATGCCTGTGCGATCTCCTTCACAGCCGGCTCATGCCTGTGAGATCTCCTTCATACACGGCTCATGCCTGTGGGATCTCCTT
>OU015745.1:75942834-75954977 GCA_907169655.1 Acomys percivali | reverse complement strand
CCTGTGAGATCTCCTTCATACACGGCTCATGCCTGTGGGATCTCCTTCACAGATGGCTCATGCCTGTGGGATCTCCTTCACAGATGGCTCATGCCTGTGGGATCTCCTTCACAGACGGCTCATGCCTGTGAGATCTCCTTCACTGACGGCTCATGCCTGTGAGATCTCCTTCACTGACGGCTCATGCCTGTGAGATCTCCTTCACAGAAGGCTCATTTATTTGACCACAATTTTGCCAACCATCACATGACTCTTGTAAGAACAACGTAAGTAAGGTGACTTCTGCCCTCAGAGGTGCACACTGTAATGAGTCAAAGATCAGGAGTAAAGAGGCAATGTCCTGTTTGGGTGGGGTGAGCTCCACGGACAAATAACTGAGGCTTACAAAGATACTGAGGAGTTTTCAGGGGTCGGGAGGGAAAGATGCCACGGATTGAACTTATTTTACCCTTTTTAACTTCACTTGTGCAGCCTCAGCTTGGAGTACCTTTCTACCTGGACAACCGCGCTATCCTTTCAGTGGGCCTTGCTGCCTTTCACCAGACTGTGGGTGGAAACTCCTCCTCAGCATGGGAGCAGCTGTCACAGACTGGGCTCTGTGTGGTCTGGATCCCCACATCTCCCCGCAGAGGCTTTCCTGAGCTTTGTGTTTAAGGCACATACGACCTCTTCCATTCTCTGCACTGAGCACTGCTTACTTGGGTCTTCCTGGGACACAGCTCTCCTCCTTTGGGAAGCCTTCCCTGCCTATCCTGGGATAGGTGCCTACACTGCATATATAATGCAATAAAGAGGGGCTGGTACATCTAGGCTTCAAATCAGGGCTGGTGACTTGCTCTCATTAAGAGCTTACATTTCCAGAGTGGCCAGTTAGCATGAAGTGCCTGTGGCAACTTCCAAAAGTCCCTCAGCTTTTTTATATACTGACCAATACTGAAGATTCTAGACACAAACTAAAAACAAAATCAAAGCCCTTAATTGGTAAAATGAATGGCTTGCTAACCAGTATGCTGAATGCTGGAGACAGACTCTCACGGATAAAGTAAAAGCTGCTTAAGATGTGCAGGTGAGGAAGAATTCTTGAGAAGTTGTTCCTGCTCTTGCACAGGGAAGGAACAGGTGTACACTCGACCACTTAAGAATGACACCAAAAGCCGGGCGGTAGGTAGTGGCTCACACCTTTAATCCCAGCACTTGAGAGGCAGAGGCAGGAGGATCACTGTGAGTTCCAGGCTAGCCTGGTCTACAAAGTGAGTCTAGGACAGCCAAAGGCTACACAGAAGAACCCTGTCTCAGAAAACCAAAAAGCAAAAAACCAAAACAAAACAAAAAACAAATAAAGAATAACACCAAGGGCCATGTCTATCCAGCCACGCCTTGAGAAGTTTCTTTTCCCCTGGCTGGTCAGGAACTCACTACATAGACCTGCATAGGCCACTAGACTTGAACTCAGCGATCCGCCTGCCTCTGCCTCCAGAGTGCTGGGATTGAAGGCGTGCGCCACACCTTGGCCAGGAAGTTTTTTCAGATGAAGTTGCTTGGAAGAGCAATAGAGCCGGCTTCTGTGGTGGGGCCCCTTTTCTGACACACAATTACAGAGCTGAGGCATTACCAAGTCTGAGAAATAGGAGGCATCGTGAGTGTTTATTTAATCAGTTCTTAGCTGTGTGGCATATTCTGCTTTCACTACAACATGATATGAGGATGTTGAGGAGTAACCAACCATTGTTCAGAGTTCTTCACTGGACTCTTTCTGTAGACCAGGCTGGCCTCGAACTCACAGCGATCCGCCCGCCTCTGCATCCCGAGCGCTGGGATTAAAGGCGTGCGCCACCATGCCCAGCTTCTTCATTGTACTTTTACTCACAAAGAACCTAAGATTGTACCAGACTGCTCAGCCATTTGAAAACAAGGTCCCTTCTTGGCGCTGGCAGAGCATCCTGGACACTTTACCTGGCATCATCAAGCTGTACAGTAACAGTGAGGTCACCTGTCTAGTGCTGAGATTCTTGAGGACAAAGCCTGCATTTTCACCTCCAGTCCAATGCTCAGCTCTGTATCGAGCATAAAGAAATGCCTGACAAACGAGCAACAATAAGAACCAACATGACCAACTGAAAAGGCACATGGGAGTCGCAAGGCCCATGCTAAATGGCAGCGTTCACCACAGCCTAAGTATGCACAACGTCCCCCTGTACTCTTCATGTTTATTAAATGAGACTAACAAGACAGGCTCTATTATGCCTGGCTGATGACTGGACCCAAACGCTTATGAAGGTCACTGCAGCTGTGCTAGGAGCTGCTGTGGAGGTTTGGGAAGGGGTCTAACAGGGGATCCCTAAGTCCGTAGGAACTGGGGGGATCTGGTTTCATCCTCTCTTTGCTTTCTGGCTCACGGTATGACCAACTGTTCCAAATGTGCTTCTGTCATGGCATATCACTTTCTCTTAAGGTCCACACCCTCGAAGCTACCAGGACATGAGCTCACACCCACACGCTAGATGAATCTCCTCGTCTGTACGTAACATTTCACTGCAGCAGTGTGAAGCCGACTAAGTGCTCGCATGGCAGTGAGGTGAGAAGCCACCGTCCACACCTCGGTCTTGCCTGCCATGCTGCTTTGACAGAGGACAGGTACCCTGTAGAGCACCTTTCAGCACTTTTCAGACGTTGTGTCTTGTTTCTATCCTTTTCCCATTTGAAAATGTCAGGGTCTGCAGGCTGAGAAAAAGGACTGGTGTATGTCACGCTGCTTTGAAGCCGAAACCTGCTGTTAGTAAACAGAGCAGCCAGTTGTCATTTTTATTCAATGAATACCTTGCTGACATCAATGCTAGCTAAAATTTAAAAAGGAGGCGGCAGGGGAAAACCAAAATAAAACACCAAAAAGCAGCGCCCCGACTATCAGCAGAAGAAAAGTGGTAACAGAAGGCAGCGGGAAGCCAGGCTACTTACATCCTGCAGTGAGACAGAGAGGGGGGCTGTTAAAGACTCAGCCCATCCGGGCCTCAGGGTTCACAGGCAGGAATGCTCACACGGAAGACAGGCCCGCATCTACTGACAGCCCTTTATGTGGCTCGTGCTGAAAAGCAGCACCTCAGTATCCCTAGACAGCTTATTTTGGGCTCAGCTATCTAGAGGGAAAACATGTCACTGACAAAACTAGACAGCCTCCCCTCAGAACACATTTCATCTGCTACTTCCTCGGACACGAGGATGGACACCAACCCTGGCGGACTGATGCAAACTCCACAAGGCTTACAGTTCTTGGTTGCCAGGAAACTGATTGCTGGGCCTGCTGGAAAAGAGGCAAGGAATCCTAGCAACGTATCAAAGCATCCAATCAGAAAAGGCCTGGGAACATTAGTGTGAGTAAACACCACTGCTATTTAGAGAGGACTGACCACAGAGGAGCACATAGGAGGAGGTAGGGCTTTGGACAAGACTCACCTTCCTGGCAGGAAGATCCCCTTTGGACTGATGATATGATGGAGACATTTTTACCTGGGAAAAAAGGGAAACATTTCAGTAACTTTTTAGATATAGTTAAACTTTATTTGACCCACATTCCAAAATTTTCAACTAAATGGGTATAGCTGAGCTTAAAACAACAACAGCAACAAAGCAAAAAAAACCAAAACAACCCACTCCCTGTCACACCCCGAAAATCCAAGCTTCTTTCAGGGGAATGGTGAATAGAGTTTTATGGAAAAAAAGTTCTGGAGATCAAAAAGTCAATAATAAGGTAACATAAAAATATAAGGTGTGTGTTCATGTGATTAGATGTATATATGTCTGGAGGCCAAAGGTTACCCAGTGTCTTCAGGCACATCTCTGCTCGTTCACTGCCTGGAGCTCACTGCCTGGCTGGCTAGGCTGGGGTGGGTTCCATGGGTCCACCCCAGGGCTGAGATTACAGGTGGGTGAGCAGGCACCTGGCTTTCTTTGTGGGTGCTGGGGCTGAGCCATCGCCCTTCCCTCCAAGTTGGTTTTAATCAAACGGTGAGAAACTACATTGCTATGGAGCCGCTTAGAACAGTGGCCAATAGGAGCTCAAGCAATGCTCGGCACGGCAGGGGCCACGGTGTGGGTGAATCAGACGAAAGGTACCTACGGCTTACAGCTCTATCTAACTAAAATCCTAGAAAACGCAAAGCAATCTGGTGTGACGGAGATCTAGTGAGTGTCTGCCAGTGGCTGGAATAAGTTCTTGGTGTTGCCGGGTGGAGGCAGGAGCATGACCTTGAGTGCGGTGATAGACTCATTTTATTTGTATATTCCTCAGGCTGACACACAGTATCTATAGTTTATATCAATTGTCACATAAAAACACTTAGGTTGTTTGCAGAATTCAGCTACATCATTGGTTTAAAGAAACTTGTAGCCAAGAAAGGCTTAAGACCAGGAATCTGCATTTCAAAATTTGAGAAACTAAAAAAGAGGATTAAGATAAAAACCCAAACTAAGTAGAGGAAAGGAAACAATAAAAAGCAGAGACACCAAAACAATACAGGCCAGTGCTGCTGGCTGCTCTTGGCTCCCACTAGAACACGCTGGTAAGACCCACAGGCACTGCTCACGGGGCATGGAGCCTGCCTTCATGGTACCAGGAGATGCTATGTAGGCCGCTGGGATTGGGGGAGTCAGCAGCAGCCTTACCAGTTGTGAACTCTGTGAGCTACAATAATGACAGATGTGGGTGCATGGATGGTATAGGGGTAACCAATCCGTTACTAATTAGAATCAAGGCCTGTTTTGCAGGAGGAAAGCCATGTTTGGTACTTTAAGTCTGACTAAGAAGCCATAGTCTGGGAGCTCACAGGACCTGGGGAAGGACCCTTACTGTTACTTTTCTGGGTGGACACTCCATCAAACGTCCCTCTAAACTCCTATCCCCTTACCCACACTTTAGTACAGCTCTTGGGCTGAGTCTCTGAAGTTTCTTTGTGCAGTGAGTGGCAGTTGGCACAGAAACTCCACACAGCCAATGGGATAGCTATACCACCACCCACCCAACGCTCAGGGACCATTACGGAAGAGGAGGCAGAAAAATAATAACAGTTGGAGGAGGCCACGGAGAACCAGAGCAAAACTGTGTCTTTGGACCCAGCAGGACTACTGCACCCACGAACTGACAGCTGTGGCTGCCTGTGCACGGCCAGCCTAGTCAGCACGCCAACAAGCACTGGACAGAGGCTCACGAGGACCCACCCTCTAACTGAGAAACTGCCAACAGCGAGAGCTTCTGGAGGAGGCAGCATCAGTTCTCTTTAAAGATGTGGCCCCTGGTACGTTAACCACATTGCAGTGGATGGTCCCACAGGCAGGAGTATATGGGCAGGACATACTGGACTTGGAGGGTTATTAAAAAAAGAAGAGATAGCCAGGCATGGTGGCACATGCCTTTAATCCCAGCACGCGGAAGGCAGAGGCAGGCGGATCACTGTGAGTTCGAGGTCAGCCTGGTCTACAAAGTGAGTCTAGGACAGCCAAGGCTACACAGAGAAACCTGTCTCAAAAAACCAAAAAAAAAAAAAAAAAAAAAAAAAAAGAGGGAGAGATAAATGTGGAAGAGGCTAGAGAGGAGGGGGTGGCAAGGGTTAGGGATGGGGTTTAATATGCTCAAAATACATCACACGCATATATGAATTTCTCAAAGAATAAAAATATCACATTAAACATGAACAAGAGCCAGCACAGACCAACATTGGCTGGAAATCAAGTCTGATGACACAGCCGGCTGTGAGCAAATGAAGGCTGCAGTTTTGTGAGTTAAGTTAGGTTCAATCAGGAAACCAATTCAAGTTGTAGCCAAAATGAGCTAGAAATGGTCAAATGGCATAAAGAAAGAAGATATAAAACAGAAATATGAAATAAGACATGACAAAGAACCAAATTAAATGTGTAAGTTATCGTATGACTGTGACTACAACGCCTCCTACAAGAGTGTGGCGACCGGCTTGCGCTGCAATTTAATACTTGAAGCTAGAGTCCCCAAGCAAGCACACACACACACATGCACGCCCATGCACACACATTTTATATTATAACTTCTGAGGTGTGTATGCGTGAAATTGTGATTCAGGATCTCATGCTGGAGGCTGGAAGTCATAACCTAATTTCCCCAGCACACGGAACAAGATTACTGCATCTAAGCAACTCCAAGTGTCCCAGGGAGCATGAGCATTCTTGAGGATTTTGAAAGCTGAGTGCATTTTCCAGAGCTCTCATTAAGAACAGTCAGCATCCTGAAAAGCCAGCAAGTACCTTTACAGAGAAGTCCTCTGTCTGTGGAGTGCTTAGGAATTATATATATACATGTATATGTGTGTATATATATATATATATATATATATATATATATATATATTTCAAAGTGAGCAGTTCTACTTTATGAGACATAAGGGATGTAGCTACAATTATGCCTTAATACTTACATATTTGTGCTGTTTGGTGTTTTGGTCAACATAACACAAACTGAGACGCATCTGGGAAGAGGGAATCTCACAGGAGAGAGACGCCTCCCTAAGACTGGCCTGTAGGCAAGCCTGTCAATCATTTGCTGTGAGGGGGCCCAGACCACTGTGGGTGATGCCCAGCCTGGGCAGAGGTCCTGGGTTGTAGAAGAAAGCAGGCTGAGCATGCCATGAGGAGCCAGTAAGCAGCATCCCTCCAGGGCTGGTTCCTGCCTTGAGTTCCTGCCCTGACCTCCCCCAGTGCTGGGCGGTGACCCGAGAGCTGTGAAAGAAAACAACCCCTTTCCTCCCCAAATTGAATTTGGTTGTGGTGTTTTACAACAGCAATAAAAACGTCACTAAGACATCTTACTACTTATATGCAGATGATTAAAAGAAGAGAAAACATGTAACATATTGTGGGATTTTATGTGCCAAGAACCAAAGTAGACTCACCATAGGCCGGGTGCTGTTTACTCTACCCTGCCTCGTCTAGTATGGCTTCTGTTATACATTTCAGAGATAAGAAAACTAAGTAAAGGGTTTGACGAAGATGGCGTGCTTTGAAGTGCTCTCCAAACAGATTCAAGCTGCCTGTCCCTAGGATTTAGGCTTTTAACTGCTACATTATCTAATACCTTGGCAGAGAGAAAAACCGGAAGATGCATATATGAAAATGAGCCTCTTAAAGCATGTTGTTAAGTTTCTACAAAAGAGCTGCTTTCTATTGTACCTCGCTGAGACCAGGAGCCTGTTACATACCTAAGATAACTTGTCCAAAGGTTTTGTTTGGTTTTTTAAAGATTTACTTATTTTTATACAGTATTCTGGATGCATGTACACCTGTACGCCACAAGAGGGCACCAGATCTCATTATAGTCGGTTGTGAGCTACCATGTGGTTGCTGGGAACTGAACTCAGGACCTTAAGCTCTGAGTTGTCTCGCCAGCCCTGTCCTAAGGTGTTGAATTAAATGAAAGATGAGTTTCTTCAATTGCCTTTTGTGGAGACCCAAAATCCAATACAGAATCACATATACTAAGAGTTAGAGTGCTTAGCAGTTACAGCCTTGCTGGTTTTATTCAAACTGTAAGATGTCAGCCTGATGATGCTGATGATCTCTTTTCCATCAGTGTCTGTGCGATGATTATGATACACTGCAATTTGCTCTGTGCTTATCAATACTAAAAGGGCCACGGTGGGAGCACCCAATGGCAGGTAGATGCCAAAAAGGACAAAGTTATAGTTCTGACAGTTCCTCCATGGTTTACAATGGAGACCCTGCTCTACAAAGTTGTGTGGTTTCCTTAGAGTTCAGCAAGGAAAACTGGAATACATGCAATTGAACAATGAATACTGCCTTTGTTGAATTTGTGTTGTTTACCTTTTTCTTCCCTTATTTTCTGTGACAATTTTATACATGTATATGTTATTCGACAAGATATTTACCCTTGTATGGATTTCACATGCATAAAATCACTTGAAACCTTTAAAAGATATGTGCGAAGGACTGTAAGCTTTGTCACAGGTGAAAGCAATCTTGGCAGGCTTTGCCCTTGGACACACCACGGATACTCTCTGAGTAACCTTAAGATAGACTAGGTGGAGCCATCCTGGGCCTGGAATTCAGGAAGTGGACCTGGGGACTCCACATGGACTACTGTGTTTCTAATCGACCCTCAATTGGAAAGGGAGACCGCCTCTTGCACGTGACAGACAGGCGGAGAGGAGAGAGGAGCAGCAGGTTCGGACCAGGCTTGAGCGCATGTATCGGAAAAAGGATCAGCGAACAGGCCGGACCAGCGCACAGGCCAGAGACACCTAGGGACACATCCCGTGGAACGGATACCGGAAGCTCACTCTTTTTTCCCTTTAACCTTTTTTCCTTCTTGTGTAAGCTAGTTGGGTTGTATAATAAAGTTTAACTGTTAAGAAACAGAGCCAACAAAGATAAAATATTCTTTAAATTTGGACTGTTAAGCAGTCAAAGTATAATTGGTCTTTGCTGCTATACAGAAATATAATTATTTTTAATAATACTAAATTTAATATAGAAGTCTGCCAACAATTACTTATAGATTCTTGTGGTACATTCTTTGAGAAAATTAAATAAAATCTCCAAAAAGAAAATATCAACAAAATTGATAATAAATTAAATCTAAAGGACATTTTTCTTCAAATATAGAACTTTTAAGTAGAGACACAAGCACTATGAAACAGAAAATACAAACAGCTTGTAGCTATTAAAGAAATTAAATTTCTTATAGAACAAAATTTCAAATCCAGCAGTGAATTCCAGCACATATTAGTACCCCACCTGTGAAGCCAGAATATACAATATCGATTATAAACAAAACATAGTAATTATTGTAGGCTGGCTGGCTGATCCCAGGTTCTGCATCGAAATGATGGAGAAGCAGTCGAAGGAAGTGCACTGAGTCCACAGGCTCCAAGCAGCTCTCCCAGGCTCCCCCAGGCTGAGAAGGCTGCCGTGGAGTGGAGCACAATAGGGTGCTGTCACTGCTGTCACACGACCGTGCAAGCAGGAGCGCCTTCTCACTTTCGTCATGTTTTTGGAACACGGTCTAGGAACGGAGTCGTGTGAGGAGAATGTGAGTGACAGTGAGAGCTCTCCATGAACACAAGACAAGAGCGTAGAGACCTGGTTCCTTTAAACAGGAATCGGTCTTGTGCTCTGCCAGGCGCAGCTGAGAGGTAAGTTTACTTCAGAGCACTCATTAGCATTTGCTGCAGTTATTCAACTAAATGTTTAACCTATCCTTTGTGCATCCATAGAAAGACATTTCTGGCACGTGTGGCTTGTCTCTGCTTGTACACAGCTTGAACTCATGGGAACTTTACTCAGGTGACTGTTCTTAACCCTCAGAGTACGTTTGTCCGAGGCGCTGAATAAAGCTGGCTGTGGCACGAGCCTTTAGTCCACCTCATTTATTGGCTCCATTTCCCCAGCTCCCACCATCTCCAGAGCCGTGACATCACGTGACTTTTAGGAAGTTCAGAAAGCATGACACAGATTAAGGGTAAAAAGTGCCAGCTGGGTCTAGACTGTCAGGTTCAAAAAGTCTACACGAACTGGACTTGACAGTCCTTGGAGTGACGTAGTTCAGAAAACACAGCAGATATATGGGGTAGCTTGCAAAAAGCAATCCATTTTTAACTTCTGTTATGTTCTTTTTGAAAAGGGAGAAATAGATTTTCAAAGGAAAGTAGATATTTAAGCTTAAAAAATGACCTCATGAAAGGACCCGCAGATGTTTTAAAGCAAGTGTGGAACTAGATACGGTGGTGGATGACTCACCAGAGAAGCCTGCTCTCTTGAGATTAAGTCTGAGAGCCTCTGATGTGCAACAGAGGAAGTTTAGCAGGCCCAGAGAGAGGCCTTACTTTAAAAAAAAAAAAAAAAAAGATTCCCCTGGAAATGCCCCAGGCAACACGGCTGTGCATCCAGGTGCACAGATAGCAGATCTGGGGATATGATGACAGGCTGAGTGATGGCCTTAATAACGCTGAGCAAGCCGAACCTTTGTGAGCTCTGTTAACAAAGCAATCCCTGACTCGGAAGCAAAACCGGAGTAGCATCACTTTCTTTGAAAAGCTTGGCTTTTCTGACTATATTAGAAGGAATATAAACACACTGATGGGATGCTAGAACGCAAAACAGAAGCAGCCAAATCCCACAGCAGGGACCACTATGTGAACCTGCAGTCACGCTCCTGCGATGTCCACACTGGACATTAAACATTAGTTGCCTACATCAATATTTTTTACAGTGTGGTATTTTCCATTGCTACAAAGTTCATTTGTTGCAGAGAGGTACCATAACTAATTTAACCAACTGTGAGATACTAGGATATTTTGGTTCCTTTCAAATTTTTAAGTATTAAAAATATTGTCATAAGCATCCAAGTATAGCCCCTGGCACTCAGTGTGACTGCCTGTTAGATGTCTGCAGCCCCGTGCACAGCATTTGGCAGAAATGAATAACAGATATTCTCCAAAACCTTTTCCCTAGACCCCACAAGCTCTGGACCCAAAAGGATTGCTAACCAAGTAATATAAAACAAAGCACATGGTTTGGTATCAAACCTCACCCTACAGCAGACTCTGACCTGAGCCACAGCAAATTATGAAGTTTTTACTAATCTCATGTGACCATTTGGTTAGGGGGCCCGCTGGGCTCATTCGCACAGAGGCTACGGTGCAACACACAACCATGGCTCATGTTCTCACAGTAGCAGCTGCACCTCAGGCGTCCTCCACTCTGTTGCTATGCAAGGCCACGCACTAACCATTTCCTCTGTAAATGTCCATTCGGTTGGTGATCTCATCTTCAGTTTAGATGCTGCCATTTTAGTCTCCAGATGCTGACACTCTCTAACTTTCATATCTCTAGTCAATAGTTTTTGAGCATATGGAATAAACATTATGATAACTTTAAATGTCCCCATTAATTCTATCTCCTGGGTCATTTCTGGGCTAAAAGCTGCCGATGGGTTCTGCCTCCTCCTTCTGACATGTTTTCTTGGCTCTTTGCTTGCCAGCAAGTGGAGGCACTCAGCTCGCTCAGCGCCTCTCTGCAGTTCTCAGTCCCAAGAGCAGGACCCCAGCCCCATGACCTTACGTAACTCTAGCTACTGCCAGCACATGAACCGTGCATTTAGCCTTTAACACACCAACTTTGGGAGACGCAGTCAAGCAATACCACTTACAGATATGAATACATACATGGTCTAGAAGATGCCTTGATAGAAAAAGCATTTTCCATGCAAGTGTGAAAGTGGGAGCTCAGATCCCAGCTGGGCAGGCATGAAGGCGTGACCATAACCTCAGGCATCAGGTGACAGAGATAGGTGTACAGGATCTGCCAGTGAGAATAGCTGGACTGGGGCTCCAGCTCAGCACATGATGTCGCCTCAGTGAAAAGCAGAAGATGAGGCAGACAACAGATAGGACAGCAACCTGTTGCCTCCACAAACAGGTACACTACATCCACAGACACAGCACACACAGATACACACACGTAAACACATACACACATGCATGCACACATACATACAAACACACAAACACACACAAACATATACACAACTGCAAACATACACACATACACATGCAAGCACACACACAATTGCAAGCATATACACACATTCACAAAAAGAGTATTTTCAATGTGTGCAGCTTAGTAAGCATTACTAAGAACCTGCTAGCTTAGTAAGCTAAAGCAAAGATATATTGTTATTTCAACTACACTTCTTTGAACATTGGTAAGATGAGTATTTTTACATTGTTGGGCAGTAGAATTTTTAAGTTCTTACTTTATATTTTCATCAAAAATTTAGTTATGGACAATGGCTGAAGATCCTTTCTGCATTAACGTCATTCTTAGGTGTCTCTGCTGCCTGGTAGAAATGTTACACCAGTCGTTACAACAGATATGGAGAGGAGGTGCAGACAGGCAGGTAATAGATACAGATCCATCCCCAGCCTGGTCACTGAGCTGCATCAACCTCCTTGCTTCAAAACTATCAGTGCTTCCTAAACCAAATGTATTCATCACCATGCCTTCCTCACCAGTTTGTACCCCCCACCCCACACACCACCACGAGTGGGAAGATGGGAAACACACACACACACACACACACACACACACACACACACACACACACA
>OU015745.1:75883778-75912031 GCA_907169655.1 Acomys percivali | reverse complement strand
ACACACACACACACACACACACACACACACACACACACACACACACACAGAATCTCTGTCTGTTTCTGTCTCTCACTCACTCAGAAGAAAACAGGTAAGAAAGTCAAAGTCAAGGCAAAGAGCATGCTGCTGCTGCTGGGTTATTTAGCTTTCTGCACTCTGTGGCTTTCCAGGACCACTTAACCATCCCTGTCTGCATCAGGAGCCCGCTGACTTCCTTTTCCCAGGCTGACTTTGCTAGGCAGAATTTCTATAAAGCTGGAGTCATCGCAGGGATGGTCGAGCACTTCTGAAAGCTGACTATAACGACGACTCCACCCTGGGTACCAGCACTTCTGACACCCCAGCTTCTGTGAGGAACTTCACTCCTGGGTCTCCCTGCACCCACCCGGAAGGGAGAGACCGCAGCAAAGTCCCCTTGTCCTGTGCATGCAGCTGGCCTCACCTGAATAGTTTCCTCCAGACGGTAGCACTCGAGGACTTGCAGTGTCTCTATGACATGGTCGGGGCTGAACTGACACAGCAGGTCAATGAACTGCTCTGTAACATGAGGCGGTATCTGCAGCAGTTCCTGACTGACATGAACACCTTCCCTGAAAGCAAAAGGCAAGAGAGTCCTGAGTAAAAAGCCCTATGGAGGCACACCTATAGTCAAAGGCTGCAGGTAGCACACACCATGTTAAAACAAGGTAATCTTTTGTGAGATAAAAATGCCCACTGTGTTCTGAAAAATCAGTTGAACTATACTATACAAAACGTCAAGGTATGTATGGCACAGGTCTCAGCTCACAAGGGATAATTAGCAAAAGTTACACTCTGTCCTAAAAGCAATAAGACCCAATTCAGCGTAAATAATAAGAGCTAGAGTTTCTTCACTAACGAATGGCCTCTGGGCTCAGCCAGCGGGTCCCCAGCACACTCCCCTGCCCAGGCGCAACGACACCACTGCAGTGGCTACTTTTTCATTAACTCATCACAGGCTATGGTCCTTTGGGAAGTGAACTGAGAAAATGCCCCCATGAGACTGGCCTGTGGGCACTTTCTTGAATAATGATTCATGTGGTGGGCCTTGTCACCCTGGCTGATGGTCCTGCGTCATATAATAAAGCAAGCTGACACTCTGCCAGAACAGCCTGACTCCTACAACCGTCTCACCTCATCCTCATCAGACTCCTCACCAGAGAGGCTTCTCTTTATAGCAAATAGAGACCATCGCAGAAAATGACAAATGGACACAATGCAGAGACCAAAGGATGGTAGGGAGCCCAGCCCCGATGGATACAAGTACATCACAACTTCTGCATCGATGGCTCGGGGGACATTGTGGATAGGGGGCAGAAAGACTGTAGAAGCCAAGATATCAGGAGGCTCCTGTGAAACAATCCCTCTTAGGGAGGGCTGCAGCAGTGGAACAGGGGCACATTAGTGTGGAAGGGAACTTTACACAAGGTCCCACTCCAGACAAAGAAGGAGGAGAGCTAGCCTTTCCCTAGGATGGTTCCCTTATTGGTTGTATTATATATGCACACACGCGTGCACGCACGCACACACACACACACACACACACACACACACACACACACACACGGTTATATGTATTTAACAAATATAATTAAAGAAAAATAGGCTATCTAGTGCCAGGCCTTAGGGTCAACAATTAATAAATGGGACCTCATGAGGCTGAGAGGCTTCTGTAAGGCAGGAAATACTGTCAACAGAACAAAGTGACAGCCTACAGATCTGACAAAGGTCTAGTATCCAAAATATATAAAGAACTCAAGAAATTAAACACCACCAAACCAAATAACCCAATTGAGAAATGGGGCTCAGAACTAAACAGAGAATTCTCAACAGATGAATATTGAATGGCTAAGAAACACTTAAAGAAATGTTCAATGTCTTAGTCATCAGAGAAATGCAAATCAAAACGACTCTGAGATTCCATCTTACACCCATCAGAATGGCTAAGATAAAAAAAATTCAAGTGACACCACATGCTGGTGAGGATGTGGAGAAAAAGGAACACTCCTTCATTGCTGGTGGGAATGGAAACTAGTACAGCCATTTTGGAAATCTATCTGGTGCTATCTCAGAAAACTGGGAATAGGGCTTCCTCAAGACCCAGCTATTCCACTCCTTGGAATATACCCAGAAGATGCTCCACCACACAACAAGGACATATGCTCAACCATGTTCATAGCAGCCTTATTCATAATAGCCAGAACATGGGAAACAGCCTAAGTGTCCCTCAGTAGAAGAATGGATAAAGAACTTGTGGTACATTTACACTATGGAATACTACTCAGCTATTAAAAACAAGGAATTCCCAAAATTTGTGGGCAAATGGATTGAACTAGAAATGATCATAATGAGTGAGTTAAGCCAGAAGCAGAAAGAGTCAAATGGTATATACTCACTTATATCTGGACACTAGCCCAAGGGGGCATGTCCCAGGAAAGTCTTCACTTACCAGGAAAGTGGGTCAGAGGGGAGGACATCCTATTGGGTGAGAGAAGCATGGGAGAATGGGGAAATAGAAGGATGCAGAGGGTTCTAGAAACCTACAAGAAGAACATTATGATGGGCAGATCTGGGCCCAGGGGTCCTGCTCAAATTATGGCACCAGCCAAGGACAATATGTGCAGTAAACTTCGAACCCCGACCCAGATCTACCCAATGGACAGGACATTCTCCACAGTTGAGTGGAGAGTGGGGACTGACTGACTTTCACACGAACTCTGGTGCCCCATATTTGACCACGTCCCCTGGATGGGGAGGCCTAGTGGCACTCAGAGGAAGGACAGCAGGCTACCAAGAAGAGACTTGATACCCTATGAGCATATACAGGGGGAGGAGGTCCCCCTCAGTCACAGTCATAGGGGAGGGGAATAGGGGGAAAATGGGAGGGAGGGAAGAATGGGAGGATACAAGGGATGGGATAACAACTGAGAGGTAATATGAATAAATTAATTTTAAAAAGATAAAAAAAAAAGGAAAAAGAGGCTATCAACTTGAGAGTGAGGGAAGGCATGGGGGGTTTGAAGGGAGGGAGAAGCGATGTAATTCTATTTCAATTAAAAACATTAAAAAATTAAACTTAAATAGTGGTAAAAAGCAGGCCAAGAAAGCTCTGGAGAGCAAGCCACTAAGCAGCATCCTCCATGGCCTCTGTATCAGCCCCTGCCTCTGGGTTCCTGCCTTGAGTTGCTGCGCTGACTTGCCTGGATGGTGGGCTACAGCTTTAAGCTAACTTGTACTAGATGATTTAAGTGCCAATTTGATGCTATTCTTTCACTCTTGCTTGCTATATGCTTAATAAACTTACTCATTCAAAACCAAGAGCACAGCCGTCACGAGTCACCCCCTGAGTGTACAGGGCTGGTGTGGAAGGGCTGGTCTGCTCCCTCTCTACACTAAAACTGGCTCTGCAGAGAGGATTTCCAGCCTCCCTCGGCACTTGCTTTAACCACCTGGAGTCACTACGCTAACCGAGTATATCTGCTTGGAAACCAATGGCTACCACTTATGCTCAGGCTGAGGACTCGACTATATCTCCCAGTGCAAATTTTCACACACAGACGCAGACTTGTTTTTTCAGCAGCTTTTGCTCAGGTCAACTTGTTTCACACGGCCTTACGGCTGGTTTCATCTGTTCAGTGTCAATCTGTCTGAAAATAACACCTTGCCACCAGATGCTACTGGTAGCAGAGACGAGACCTACAAAATCTATATGGAACTGGAAAACAGTACATATGATAGTGTGTAAAACTGCACAAGCAGTGACTCAGTGTGACAGTGAACACTGTCAGCTGGGCACGATCGAGGAGTACCTAGGAGGCAAGTCCCTGGGAACCTGTGTGAGGTCTCAAGATGGAGTTAAGTGATGTGTGAGGACTCGTCCACACTGTGGGAGCACCGTCCTGCGGGGGCACTGTCCTATGGGGGCACCGTCCTGTGGGATAGGGTCCTCACCAGAACAGAAAGGAGAAAGCGAGCAGCCACCAGCATTCACCTGGCCATGCTTCCTGACTGCTGCAGCTCCAGGGCCACGCCTTCCCTGCCAGGGGCTGGACTGTCAAACCGTGTGCACGCGCACAGATACATTAGGTGCCTTCCTCAATTGTGGTCAATTTTATTTCCTGAGGCAAGGTCTCTCAGAGAATCTGGGACACAATCCCAACCAGTCTTGTTGGCAGCTTGCCCTAGAGGTGTCTCTGCCTCCTGAGTGCTGGGACCACGGGTGCCCTTACTGCCTGCCTGGCTTTTACAAGATTCTGAGATCAAACTCTGGTCCTCACGCTTTTGTGATAAGTGCCTTATCTACTGAGCCACCTTCCAACCCTCCAAATCTTAATGAAATTTGTGTTACAGCTATGATATTCATGAAAAGGGGTACGTGTTGTCTGTCCTGCTTTCATACATGGACAAGAGTATGCACTTCATAAGCTACCTGCAGGAGGCTCACTGGTTCTCACTATGAAGGACACTGAAAACTGCCTCCTGCTTCCATCAGGAGAATGAGAGACAGAGACAGACACTGTAAAATACACAAGACAGACAGAAAGAATTGGTCCAAACCACATCTGGTACAGACACTATTTGGGCCAGTCCAATGCTGTACAGACTAAATTTAAAACCCATGGGAAAGGGAGGGCCAGCCACACAAACAGCCCATGTGTCACTAACCAATGATTCCAAAGCTCTATTAAATATGATGGTGCAAGCTCTGCAGTCACCCTCACCTCGCACATTCTCCTGAAGCCCGGAAAGAGGCAGCTCAGCACACCTACACTGCTGCATCTTCCAGGTTCAGGTGTCATTCCTGTTCCCAGGCGACAGACCAGAGGCAGTTTTGTGACACCACCACAGAGACATCCGTTAAACACGTCCCTGAAATAGTTTGGGAAGTGATGCTGGGGCAGACTCCTACACCCTGTCACTGTGAGCATGTGCCAATGTGCCAGCAGACACCCAGCTTCTGGCCTGCTGTGTACGAAGCACAGAAACAAAGAACTCAAAGGCCAACAATTCTTAGTTCCACCCGAGACGTAAGGCAGCGCAAGCTGGAGAGATGGGAGGGAAGACAGCGTGTGGGTTCCTACGCTTCTACGTTTACCTGCAGGAGGCTCACATTGAGAACCGCCCCCCACCTCCCACTTCACCAGGAGAAGGGGAGAGACAGACACGGCAAAATACCACAATGTGCTCTTCCCAACAGGCCCCCATGATGGACAGAACTACATCACACTCACTCCACTCATGACACGCTATGAGACAGTGAGCTTCTGCAGCTGGAGTTCTTGACTTCCTAACACTGCTAGGAAAGCAACACACTTGCTCCGGAGGGGGTGCACGGGCTGGGGCTTGGCCAGCGCTTAACTGACCACCAAGAAGCACAATGGCCAACTCCAGCCTTCCTGCCTAACGTATGGTACTGGGAGAGAAGGCCGGTGCTCCGAGAAGACGCCAAGGACAGGAGCTCAAAGACTGAAAGCCTACTGAAGATCAGTGTGCCTGCCATGCGACCTCCCACCACATCACCAGGCCATGTCACAGAAATGAGGTAATACAGGGAAACTAGCATCTCAAACTCTCCTTAAGAAGCAGTCTCTAGGGAAGCCCAAAGGTGGGGGTACAGGGGGGATTCCAACCTCAGACATCAAGCAAACACTAGACACTGACTCTTAGCCAGATGAACGTAAGACCCCAATTTTTTTTATTAATTTATTCAGATTACAACTAAATTTTTCTCCCATCACTCATATCCTCCCGTTTCTCCTACCCTCCCACCCCCACCCTATTACCCTCCCATAGGTCCATGCCTGAGGGGGATCTCCTCCCCCACTTTATGAAGACCCCAAATTTGAATGTCTATTTACTCCAGTTTCTTTTACATAGAGATGCCCAGCTTTCATCCCAAAATTACAAGATGAAGAGACCAAGCAGTGCAGTCTGAAAAGATGCAGCAAGCAACAGAAGCAGACCCGGACAACAGAGATGCTGGAATGTGCAACAACTAACACCCTGAGAACGCTGAGAAGAAACACGGGCAGATGGACACACACTCTAAGAAACAAGAAAATCCTAGAGAGAGAAAAATAATACAGAAATGACAAATGCCTTCAATGTGCTTATCGGCAGCCTAGACACAGCTGAGGACAGAGTCTGCAGCTTCTCTTGATGCCCACAGACATATCCAAAACTAAAAGACAAATGAAAAAAAAAAAAGCAGAACAGAATATTCAAGATTTATAGTAAGGCTTTAAAGAATAAATATGCATGATGGAACTGTGAGAAGGAAAAAGAGTGTAGGAAAAGAAATAAATAGTAACTGAATTTTCCAAAATTAAAAATACACGGTATACCATAGATCTGAGAAGGGTAAAGAATACCAAGAAGAGATGGGCACGGTAGCTCACACTTGTGGTCCCAGCACTCGGGAGGCAGAGGCAGGTGGATCTCTGTGAGTTCGAGGCCAGCCTGGTCTACAAAGCAAGTCGGGACAGCCAGGGCTACACAGAGAAACTCTGTCTCAAACAAAACAAAACACAATACAACACAACACAACAAAAATACCAAGAAAATGAATGCTTAAACAACAAACAAACAAACAAACAACCCCACAGAAGGCTTCAGACCCACATAGTGGAGGGGAGGCCAGAGGAAAAACCTAAGAGACACAGGTGGGGACAGCAGAGCAGAGACAGGAAGTTCGTTTAGACCTCTTCAAATACCATGCAAGCCAAGTGGGAACAGTATTTAATGTGCTGGAGGGAAAAGCAAAAGCAGCAACTGAAAATTCTGTAATTCAGCAAAATAGCCTCTTAAAAGTTGAAAGGGAACTATTTTCCCAGACAAAGAAAAATTGAAAGAATATGTTGCTGACACATCTGCTCTACAAGAAATGCTGAAGGTAGCTCTTCAGAAAGCAGGGCAGACACAGGTCAGAGCCCGAATCTATAAAGACAGAGCACTGGGGACAGGACGCATTCTATCAGACAGCACTCGACTCAGAAGAGCGATGGCCCAGGCAGCACAAGTCAGTGGGCAGAGCATGGCGTGAAATGAGTGGTGGCAGGAAGGAACAAGCGGGCAGGCTTCTGACGCCCGCAGGCTGCATGGTGCTGTGTGTAATCAGGCTCGGATCACTGTAAAGAGACTTTGCTAAATGAAGGGCAGCCACCAGAATGGGGTTTTCTTTTTTTTAAATAACGTTGTTCCCAATGATGTACTAACTCTTATATGCGTGTGTATATTTGGGAGTGAAGGTGGCCAGAGGATGGACAACCTACAGGAATCTCTCCTTCCACGACGTCAGCTCTAGGGACTGAACTCAGGGTGTCAGTCTTGAGAGCAAAGGCTCGCCACGCCCACGTTCTCCTCTGATCAATGTGCACGGCTAATGCGAATCGTTCTGGGTCTCTGGTGTTCTTCACCATGTTGTTGTGCTTGACGACTCTGATTCAATTAGACTCACAAGTGTTTAATTGGCCAACTTCCCTATTTCCTATTTAGAATGGCTTTCCCTGTTATGAATGCTAAGATGGATGGTTTTCTATCAATCATCTTAAAAAATATTTTCTAAAACAGAAATCAAATCAGATGAAGCAATCTTTATAGCCTTTACCTATATGTAGGTGAGCTGTGCTCAAGAAAACAGTGTGGAAAAAGAGGGTGCGGGAGAGAGGGGGGGGGAAATGGCAGTGCATCCTCCAAGCTGCTCAGGCCTGCCAAGGGGGGAACAGAAAGAGGAACAAGAGAAGGAAGCCATGAGACAGGACAGATGGACCAAGTCACATCGGGACAAGCCTGTATGTACAAGAGTTGGGGTTTTGCTGTGGGTGGTGGGAGCCGAAAGAACTTTAAGAAAGGGGGTGACAGTTGCCGTGCTTTGCTCGCTAAGGGTGGAAGGCTGCATGGAAGAGAGGGTGTGTACACAAGAGAAATGGGAGGGGCAAGTTTGTAGATTTCGACTACTTACTTTGCCATGTTCTCTTACCAGGTGGTCCAGGCTGGTCTCCAATGTGTGGACTCAGGTTAGCTTTATCCCGAGCCCCTAGAGTAGCCCTCACTACAGATAGGTACCATCATGCCTGACTTGTAGATTTTAAGGACTGCCTGATTGTGTGTGGTGTAACTGAGAAGTGGAACGGCAGTGGGTCACTGCCCGCATGTCAGTCTGTCCCTTCTGGGAGAGAGTAAGTTCTTTGATGCCAGGGCTCTGCTGTTGTCAGCATGTGATCTCCCACGCCAGTCCCCATGCTCAAAGGGCCTCAGGTGAAATTACTAAATAATATGAGAGGTTGATAAAGTCATTTGCTAAGGAAATAAAGAGAAAGGTTTGAGTTAGGAAATGAGTAACCATAGCAATCTCCCTGTAAGTACTGAACACAGAAATAATGTACATAGGCTACACACATGGCGGGGATGGGAGCAGAGCGAGAAGGGGATGATATGACGATTAAAATGTGGAATCTGGGCGTCTGGCAACAAAGCTGCAAAGGGAGCCAAGGCTGGCCATGGTGACAACCATGCTGAGTCCCCACTGGGGACTCACCACAGAGGACTGAATTTTTGTATGGAAAAGCTCAAGAGCATCTATTATGTTCTAACTTTTATTTTAATTTTGAGATGCCCATTTCAACATTGAGAATTGATATCTTAAGATGTCCCTTCAAAGACACCCACAGAAATACTGACAGTCCCAATGACAACCATTTCCATAATCTATATTTGGCTTCTTGGCAAAGTAATTCATGCTCAGTTTTTACTTTTATCTTGATTGAAGACTTAAAAATACGATATGCCATTTGATGTGAGAGTTTGCCTACCAGAAAAGCTCTATTATATATCTCAGAGCCCTCAAAGATATTAACAGAAGCCAAATCAACGTTGACAGGGAAACCACCCTGGGGAGGAGCTTTGCCCATAAGTTCTCCAGCACATTCTCTATGCTCCACATAGCTTGTGTCCTCACAAAGGCCACCAGTGTCCTTCTGCGGAATCCTTCACACGTGCCTTCCGCACAGACGCTGCTGGTCTGTCAGGAGTCCTGCAGGGACCGGTGGTCAGCAGAAGTTGGGGCGGGGAAGTAGGCTCAGGGCAGGCAGGGGAGGGGAACGGGAGAGGATACAGACCTTCTCTTCCAGGCGGACGCCGCCATGCAGAAAAGCACTTGTTTCTGGAGGACTACCCCCCCAACCATTTCATGTTTCCAAGTACAGATGCTGTGTGACACTAATGTCTTTGTGGGTCACTTACATCTGCTGACAAAATTGCTATATAACAAAGATAACTTGAAGGATTTGGGTAAAGAAAGAAAGATATAACCAAAAAAAAAAAAAGCCGTGTGCGGTGGCGCATGACTTTAATCCCAGTACTAGGAAGGCAAAGGCAGGTGGATCTCTGTGAGTTCAAGGCCAGCCTGGTCTATAGAGCAAGTTCTAGGCTACACAGAGAAAACTCTGACTTGAAAAACAAAACAAAACAAAAAGTAAAGAAAGATATAGATTTCAGTTTAAACTGCTGTTTACAGAATACACCAACTAAAAACAACTCCAAGTAGTGTTAAGTCAAATATGTAAAAGATTTGTGTGTGTGTGTGTGTGTGTATGTGTGTGTGTGTGTGTGTGTGTATGTGTGTGTGTGTGTGTGTAGAGATCCAAATAATTGGGCCAAAGGCTGTTCTACTATGATACACAACAAGCAAGCTGCCCTCACCTCAAAATGTTTTATCTTCCCTATTTCGCAGAACGCTCGCATAGATAGGTATTTCATGGAAGAATGAGAAGGCTGGAGGTATTTGGGCTTTTTATTTATTTTTTTATTTTTTTATTTTTTTATTTTTGGTTTTTTTTTTTTTTTTGGTTTTTCGAGACAGGGTTTCTCTGTGTAGCCTTGACTGTCCTGGACTCACTTTGTAGTCCAGGCTGGCCTCGAACTCACAGCGATCCGCCTGCCTCTGCCTCCCGAGTGCTGGGATTAAAGGCGTGCGCCACCACCACCCGGCTATTTGGGCTTTTTAAAAGTGTTTTTCTTTTCTTTTCTTTATGTATACAGTGCTCTGCCGGCATGTAGGCCTGCAGGCCAGAAGAGGGCATCAGATCACATTATAATTAGTTGTGAGCCACCATGTGCTTGCTGGGAACTGAACTCAGGACCTCCAGAAGAGCAGTCAGTGCTCTTAACCGCTGAGCCATCTCTCCAGTCCTTAAGTGTTTTCTTAAGAACAGGAAAGGAAGAAACAATGGCAAAACCATTCTATACCTGGCTGAGGCTAAGAGCTGCAGGAAGGGGCAATCTGCCTATTGGTGAAACTCTTTTGTTCCTGGCATTCCCCGTATTTCCCTAGTTCTCTACTTCTGATTTGCTCATGCCTGAGAAGGTTCTAGGCCATACCTAGGTTAGTCGGCAGGCGCAGGCCTCAGAGAACAGTATCCAAGGCAGGTGCCTGGAGTGCTGGGATACCCGCCCTGGCTAGAGCACCCTCTCCTCTCCTCGGCGGTGTGAGTCCAGAGCCACTAAAGAAGAAACAATCCCTCCAGCCCATCCTGGGCCTCCCTTAGCTGAAGTCATCACAGGAAGAGAAGGTTAAGTCTGTCAACAGATGGGACAGACATTTGTCACGTGCTGCTGTCTATATCTGGTTCTATAATAAACCACTGACCATTCTAAAGACCAGAATTTGCCTGAGATCACTGTATGTTCTTAAACCCCACTGAATTCCCCTCAAATAACTTAGTAGCCCCATAAAAACTGTCTGCATTTCTCATTCTCTCCTTCCTGGGAATGGTGTATACATACATGTTTATATATAGTGTTGGGCATGCAAGCCCTGGAAAAACCTGCCGAAGACTGCTGGCACACCTCTGGGCACAGTGAGAAATCAAGCTGGTGCTGATCTGGAAGCTTCTTCCTTGCTGCCTAGTTTCCACAGTGCCAGAAGGTGCCGTGCAGACCACTGGGAAGGAAAGGCATAAATGGCGTAAATACCCGGAAGTGAATTCTTTGAGCTGTAATAACGA
Organism: Acomys percivali; assembly: GCA_907169655.1. Taxonomy (NCBI): domain Eukaryota; kingdom Metazoa; phylum Chordata; class Mammalia; order Rodentia; family Muridae; genus Acomys; species Acomys percivali. The sequence continues at coordinate 75,901,007 of OU015745.1, read as the reverse complement.
CCGTCATGGTAAGATAATGCCTATTGGTGTAGTAGTGGTTATAGGGTAAGCACCTGTTTTTAGCCTGGGTTTAAGGCCTATTGCACAGAAGGGGACTCATGCTTGGCCAACTTCCTGTAGTGGTCATAGGCTCTAGAGGAAAAACTACTACTACTTTGATAAATGGACAGAGCATCAAATTGCCTTCTAAATACTTAAGCTTATACTCAGATTAGTGCAGCTCTTGGCCCTCAGCAGAGAAGCTTTGCCTTTTGTTTGTGTCTTGCTCTGGCTGTTTTGGATGGTGGTTAATACAGAGGCTCTCAAGAGATCAAAGAGCAGAGAGTGAGCAGCTGCAGAGTGCGCTGCTGTGAACTGGACAGGAGAGCCGCACCCAGAGGATGAGGGAAACTTGAGGTCAGGGCAGGCTGCTGCAAAGGCTTCTGGACAGGACAGGACCCACTTACTCAGGGACTCACAGCAGCTCCAGGACCTGCACAAGATCAAACCAACCGCCATTCTAGTGTGGATGGGAAGGGCCCTGTGAGGCCCCAGCTGAGGAGCTATTGGTAGTTGGTGGCTAATGACTGACAGCAGAGGGGCAATCAGTTCTCTCTGAGGGTGCGGACCCTGGTGTGTTGCCCATGCTCCAGTGGCTGGCTGGCCGGACACCCAGGCATATGGAGGTAGAGTTAACTGGGACTCAGTTGTTACAAAACATCATGTCAAACAGCAAACTGGCAAAGGAGAAGAAGAACTGCCAGTCAGCCAGTCAACCCAAAGACCAACAAAATCACTGGTAACAGCGAACCACATTCAACAAAACTACTGAACACAAATGGCCTTAACTCACCAATCATAAGTTTAAGACTAATTGGCTTTAGAAAAAAAGGGGAAAAAAAAGATCAATTATCTCCGATCTCCAAGGCGCTCATAATGGGGAAACACATTTTTAAAAACCTGAGTCAGGCTGGGCAGTGTTGTCATCATCATATCCTTTAGTCCCAACTCTCAGGAGGCAGAGGCAGGAGGATCTCTGTGAGTTCGAGGCCAGCCTGGTCTACAGAGAGTGTTTCAGGACAGCCAAGGCCACGCAGAGAGACCCTGTCTCAAAAGACAAGAACAAAAACCTGAGTCAGAGCTTTGAAATTAGCCTCCAAGCACAGGAAAGCTGTAAACAAGTTGGCTTAGTGAGTCTCGGGCCTCAACCAGTCAGATGCAATCTGGAGGGACAACACATGTTACAAATGTAGCGGTCCCCAGCAGACAGCAGGACTCATGAACCCATCAGTCCTGGAGCCCCAGCTTTCATGCCCATAGGTTCTGCGAGCCCAGCGCCATCATCTATACAGACCGCCCAAACAAATATCTCAGTTACAGCACAGACCAACTGGACTGAACATGGGCATAGAATGTTCCACCCGGTAGACAGGAACATACACTCTTCTTAGGGACACATAGAATCTTCCTCAAATCTGATCACTTTGTAGGTCACAAAGCAACCCTTAACATTTGTTAAGATGTAGGGTTGGCAAGATGGCTCAGTGGGTAAGGGTGCTTGCTGCCAAGCCTAATGACCCCAGCTAGATCTTTGGAATTCCCGTGGCAGAAGGAAAGAACTAATTTCCATAAGTTGTCCTCTGACCTCTTACACATATACCATGGTATTCACATGCCACACACACTAAATCTAAAATTTTAAAATGTTCCCATGCCCCCCAAAACCAAGTAGTTCCCTGTATCGCATCAGGCTAGAGTGACAGCAACATTAGTATATACAGACTGAATGACATACCAAAAAAAAAAAAGAAAGAAAGAAAGAAAAAAGAAAAGGAGAGACAGATTAGCCAGGCAGTAGTGGTGCACACTTTTAATCCCAGCACTTGGGAGGCAGAGGCAGGTGGATCTCTGAGTTCGAGGCCAGCCTGGTCGACAAAGCCAGTTGTAGGACAACCAGAGCTACAGAGAGAAACCCTGGAGAGGGAGGGGAGGGGGAAGGGGAGGGGGAGGGGGAGGGGAGGAGGGAGAGGGAACACAAGCAACCTAATGATGTGCTTCAGTATTCTAGACCAGTGGTTCCCAACCTTCCTGATGCTGCAACCTTTTAATCTTTAATACAGTTCCTCATGTTGTGGTAACCCCAACCATAAATTTATTTTCATTGATAATTCATTAACTGTAATTTTGCTACTGTTATGAACCATAATATAAATATTTGATATGCAGGGTCTCTGATATCTGATCCCTGTAAAGAGCCATTGGTTCCCCCAAAGGGGTCTCGACCCACAGGTTAAGAACCTCTGCACTAGACACTGGAGAAGACAAATACACAATCAACAAAGGCAGAAAAGCAATACAATTTAGAATGGAAACAAATGAAATGTACATTAAGAGGACAACAAACAGAGTTAACTTTTAAAAAGAGGTGGCTCTTTGAAATGACTAACAAATCTCTAGCAAAACTAAAGCAAGCAAAGAGAAGACTCACATTAGGAGTGAAGAGAGCTGTGACCACAGACATGCAGAAGACAAGAGAATACTTAGAGACTTATATTCCCCAAGGCTGAAAAACCTACAAGACATATTTTCATTTCTTTTTTGTTTTGTTTTTTGAGACAGGGTTTCTCTGTGTAGCCGTGGCTATCCTGGACTCACTTTGTCCACCCGGCTGGCTTCAGACTCCTAACAATCCTCCCACCTCTGTCTCCCGCATGCTGAGATTACAGGCATGCACCACCATGCTTGTTGAATATGTTAATTTCTAAGTGCATATAATTTGCCAAAATTAAAACAGATGATATCAACAATTTACACAGACCCATAACAATGTGTCTGAAGCAGAGACAAAAAGTTCCACACACCAGCACTCAGGGAGGCAGAGGCAGGCGGATCACTGTGAGTTTGAGGCCAGCCTGGTCTACAAAGCAAGTCCAGGACAGCCAGGGCCAGATGACATCAGTCTGAATCCTACCAACTGCTAAGGAACATCTGTGACTAAGACTTCTGAAATGGTCACACAAACAGGAAGGAAAGGAACGCTACAGAAGTCACTTTTAAGAGGCTGGGATTTCCACCAGCAAAACAAGACAAGAACACACATACACATCTCACACACACAAACAGAAAACTACATGCGACAAACCTACATCCATGATTATACTAAACAGAGAGTTACCGACAGCTTTTCCTCTACATACAGATCTGACAGACTTTTCAGAAAAGTTGTACTATACAAAATCAACCTATAAAAAGCAGGAGCATGGTGGTATAGGCCTTTAATCCCAGCACTCGGGAGGCACAAGCAGGTAGATCACTGTGAACTCCAGGCCAGCCTGGTCTACAAGTGAGTCCAGGACAGCCAAGGCCACACAGAGAAACCCTGTCTTGAAAAACAAAAACAAAACAAAACAAAAAACTTTTGCACATCAAAACAAACGGACTGAGTGAAGAGACAGCATACAGAACGGGAGAGCTCTATCAGCTATACCTCTGCAGATGAGCCATGTGTAGAATATACAAAGAACTCAAACTGAGAACAAATAACCAATAAATATAGAGGAAAAGAGAGAAGAGCAAATAAAAACTGCATTGAGATTCTTTGTTTCCCTGGTTGGAATGGCAATTGCCAGGACAAGAACCAGCGAATGCTGGGGAGGATGAGGATAGAAGACAGGCGGCTCACACTGCTGGAGGAGTATAAAGCACTTCTGCCACTGTGGGCGTTCCTCAACGATAAACACTAAAAATACCCTCAGGTGCGCTGGATGGTTTTATGACAACCTGACACAAGCTAAAGCCATCTGAGAGGACGGAACGTCATTTAAGAAAATGCTTCCATTAAGACTGAGCTGTAGGCAGCCCTGTAGGGCATTTCCTTAATTAGTGGTTGATGTGGAAAAGCTCAAACCATCGAGGGTGGTGGCATCCCTGGGCTGGTAGGCTGGGATTCTATAAGAAAGCAGGCTGATCAAGCCAAGAGGAGCAAGCCAGTAAGCGGCACTCCCTGGCCATAAGCTCCTGCCCTGCTTGAGTTCCTATGCTGACTTCCTCTGGTGATGAACAGTGATATGGAAATGTAAGTCAAATAAACCCACTCCACCCTAACTTGCTTTTTGGTCACAGTGTTTCATCGCAGCAGTAGAAACCCTAAGATACCATGTGACCCAAAAACCTCCAAGCTAACACATCACAGAGATGCTCATTTGCATCAGTGTTTATTGTAGCATATTCCCAATAGCTATGTGACGGAAGCAGTCCAGGTGGCCATCTGCAGATGAACGGAGAAGGAAGCATGCTTTATATGCACACTGGTATTTGTTCAGTACAAAGAGAGCAAGTTGTATCACTTGCAGGAAAATGGATGCAATGGAGGGCATCACACTAAACAAATTAAGTCTTAGAAAGACAAGTGTTGCATGTTTTCTCTTATTCCTGGGTTCTGGACTTAGCTGCATAAAATCATGTGCGTACAGATGACAGGACGGTAGAAGCAGAACTGTCCTGGGGACAGAGAGGCCAACGAGAGGAGAAGGAAGTGAGGTACGGGGCATGCTTGCACTGCCTTATTATGCACCTGCATAAATTGCTCACTGTAACCCAGCACCCAGAGAGCTACTTAAAGGACACTGCACATCACCACGCCCCACCTAGTCACAGTCAAGCTTGAGGATCCCACATGCGGACCCCACTCGCTCATACACCCACTGCTAACTCCATCATCTCCTGGGGTTTGCGTCATTGTGATTTGGGTATTTTTAGAGTGGCAACTGACAATCACATTGGAACTTCCCTTCCTACACTACCCGGAAGCTAATATAAACTAAACATATGAGTGAGGGTTGGTAAACTGACAGGTGGGCTGGGCACTGGGGGTTTACCCCCATCCACATCACAGAATGAGGGCAGGCTGGGGAAACTAGGATAGAAACTGGTGCTTCCTAAAGAGAGCAGTCCACATGTAGGGCTTTGTAACTTACACCAGTGGGAACTCATTGTACATGCTCGTGTACTAACAGAGCTAATCTACCGTTTGGATACCATGGGCTGGTGTCTTAGCTCCATTTTTGTTCTTTCCACCCTTCCCCTTCTACGGGAGCAACGTGAGACGAAGGTGGAGTCCATTCACTTCAGCGCTGCGGCCCACCCTGTACCACAGGACACTTAGTGTGAGGCTCCTAGGAGCACAGAGCCACTCACAGAACGTGGTATAGTGCTGCACAGCTGTGCTACAGATAGGTAAAAGGGACTGTGGGAACAACAGAGCAGTGACGGATGGTGGGGTGAGAAAACAGCTCCACAGCTGCCAGAACTAGGGCAGTATCAGGTGTGCAACAGAGCTGGGAAAGGCTTTCCTGATAGAAAGGCTCCAGTTGAAAGGCATGAGGATTCCAGAGGTCAGAGAATGGGCGGGTCTGAGGAAATGCAAGGTAGTAGTGTGGTGGGGAAGCAGTAAGTTAGGATGATAGAGCTGATTGTATTGTTGAGATTTATATTTCTTTACCAGTGTTGTAAGCAAAACATGGCATCATTAGATCTACTTTATAGACAATTAACTCTGGCAAAGAGCACACATGGAGCCATAACCCGCTGAAGGCAAAAACGGTGGATTTCTAAGTGCATATAATTTGCCAAAATTAAAACAGATGATATAAACAATTTACACAGACCCATAACAATGTGACTGAAGCAGAGACAAAAAGTTCCACAGATCAGCTTATTAACATACCTTGGGTCAAGAAGACTCCTCAAAAATTTGAAAAGCAAAACCTGGTTCTGAATAGAAAAATAAAAAGTACAATTAAATACTGAATTTCCAAAGTTGTGCAATGCTGAAGAACCACTCTAGACAGCTCCTTAGAACTGCAGGCGCCAGTGTCTCCAGGGCCTTACATAGCCCTCTGAGGACTCCCAACAGTGCCGATCACTTCATTTTTGAGTGCAGAAGGATACGTACACCCTGTTACCTCAGACGGACCCTTCTTAAGCAAGCTGGCCCCAGCGCAAGGGACTCAGTGGCCAGCACTAGGACTTGGGCTCTGAGACTGCCTCAGCCTGACTCCCTGGCCTGTACCTCTCGCCAGGACCTGCTGTGAGACGGTTACTGGTGGAGAGAGTTGGGGGTGGGGGAGGCATTTAAGGTCCAAATGAACAACAACCTTGGGCCCCAGCATCATTCTAGATAAGTTATTCTGCAAATGCTGTTTGCTGGTGTGTCTGTCCTTGTGAGCAGAGATCACATGTAAGTCTTGTTTCCATTTGTTTTTGTATGTTATCCTCTGCACGTGAATTTTCTGGTCCCACAGCATAAGTGCTGATCGTCATGGATGGCCATTACTAATTCTCTGTGCTAGTTAGCAGGCCTAACACTAGATAACCTAGGAGCCATTTAGAAATGTCCCACCATCCTGGGCTACGTTCTAAATACACATTCATTTGGAACCCATCTCCTCCACTGCCACTGATGTCCTGGTTGCGCTGAAGTGAATGGACTCCACCTTCGTCTTACGTCGCTCCTGACTTACTTGCTTCTTGTTTCACCGTCCCGCAGTCCTTCTCAGGCACTGCTGCTGTGTTTGAGGGCTGTGGGCTGTGCTTCATGCCCCTCATGCTGTCCTATAGCCTAGCACTCCCTTTTGGCCATCATGGAAAGAAGTCAAGTCAATGCTGGCACAGCGGTGGTACAATGAGGGACTGCAGGCCCCGCACGCACACAGCACTCTCACAGAGCACTCACCACACAGGCAGCCACCTCTAAAGAAGCCATGACAGAGTTCTGGATAAGTAAGATGAACCATCAGCAGAACAGGATTGTGGGTCTTAAAGCCAAAAACAGAAAACAAAAACAAAAAACAACAAAAACCTAGGGAGGCTCTTCTATGGTTGTGCTTTCTAGAGCAGTATAGCTTAGAGTTTCAGAGATGTTTCTTACTGTCAGTATTTAAAATCCAAAAATGAGCCCCTTCACTTCAATACTCAGATATACAGCTGCTCCCATCTATACACCCCACAACACACATACAGGACACATACAACATACATACACCACACACATAATATATACACCACACACAGACCACATCTAACACACACAGGCGCCCACCCATGCATGCACAGCCCCATAAATCTTCTACTAAGCGGCACCTGTGAACCCCGGGAACTAGCTGCAATCCCAGCCCTCAGGTACTGCTGCCCATGCCAGGCTCACAGCCCTCACCTGAAGCTGTCCAATGACTACTTCAATCTGTCCCGAAAAGTGAGTAGCAACCAGCTCCGCAGCTTTACAGGGCTTCAGGGACACCAGTTCCTGTAGTCAGCGGAAAAGACAAGGCCGTTGTCAATGTACACTTAGCAGGCTACTCACAGATATGAGGCTGGATACCGTCGTTGGGCCTTAACTTAAGGGTCACATTAGCAATCAGCACGCTCAGATCGGCCCCTACTGTAAATCAGGAGTGGGATATTTAATTGCCCTAGACTGTCTAGACAGCGAAAGCTTTACAGAAGCCTGGCTCCCGGCTGTGGGAGCTTCGTGCTTAAGCTTCAAATGAGAGTGGTCCAGCTGTGAGGTCTTTAGCTAAAACCCTAGCTTCACCTCTGCTGCAGGATAGATTGGCAAGACAGAACTTTTTGTGGAAAGCAACTTTTACGTCTTGAAGAGACTAAAGTCTTAGGCACTGTTAGCTGCCCATTTTTAACAGGCTCCATGTCTATCTGATCTAAGGTTTGCGCCTGTGTCTCCCTGACCTCCCTCAGCGCTTCTGGCTGCTCTGATTGAAGCTCTCCTTTCTGCGATTCTCTCACCTGCCTGCACTGGCTACTTGCTGTTTTGGTTTTGGTTTGGTTTGTCAATTTGACACGAACTGGAGTCCTCTGAAAAGAGGGAATCTCAACTGCAGACCTGGCTAGATGAGACTAATCCATGGGTTTGACTGGTTTTTAAGTTGATGACTACGTGGAAGAACCCAGTCCATCGAGGGTGGCATGGTGCCCCGACAGGTGAGTTAGCTGAGAGGCTGAAGAGATGGCTCAGCAATTAAGAGCACTGGCTGCTCTTCTAGAAGACCTGGTTTTAATTCCAACCACCCACATGACTGCTCAGAGCCATGTGTAAGTCCAGTCCCAAAGGATCTGATGCCATCTTCTGGCCTCCTCAGGTACTGCATGTACATAGAAAAGTATAAATAAAATTGCAAGAAGAAAAAGAGGAGGAGGAGGAGGAGGAGGAGGAGAAGGAGGAGGAGGAAGAGGTGGTGGTGGTGGTGGTAAAGGCATCTCTGTGACAAGCTGGAGACCTAAGTCAGGGTAGGCCTCTGGGAGGATATGAAGGGAACTCTAGCTGAGACTCCTAGTAGCAGGGGCCATGGAGCCTGAACAGGACACCCTCTAACTAGACGAGACTCCTAGTGGATGGAGGGGAAGAACAACCCACCCACAAAAAACTTCAACCCAAAACTTACCATGCCTACAAGATGTGCAGGGATAAAGAAAGAACAGATAGAGCAGAGATTGAGGTAATGTCCAACCAGTGTCTGTCTCAACCCAAGACCCACCCCATGGAAGAGAGCCAACCCCCAACACTATTAATGGTACTCTGCTAGGCTTACAGACAGAAGTCAAGCAGAGTTGTCCTCTGAGAGGCTCCACCCAGCAGCGGTTCAAAACAGACACTGAGACTCACAGCCAAACACTGGGTGATGCGTAGGGAGTCTTGTGGAAAAGGGAGGGAGGAGTAAAGGACCTGGAGCTGACAGGAGCTCCACAAGGAGACCAACAGAGCCAACTAACCAGGGCCAGAGGGGCTTGTGGAGTCTGAAGCACCAACCAAGGGCCATGCATGGACTGGACTTAGGATCTCTATATAGATGGGCAGCTCAGGCTTCATGTCAGTCCCCTAGTAAGGGGAGAGGGGGATGTCTCTGACATGGACTCTGTTGTCAGCTTGCCTTCCCTCAATGATGAACTATGGCCTGGAAGTGAGATTAAATAAGCCCAAGGTGCTTTCACTGTGGTGTTTATCACTGAGTAGAAAGCCTCTAGAACACTGCCTTTCGATTTGTACCTCTCTCTGTGGGAACGCTTTGTCCAAACATAGCAGTCAACCACAGATGCATGCAAAGATGTGTTCTGTGTTGTCAATCAATAATTGCCACCCTATAGCACTATTTCCAGAAGAGCCTTTCTTCATAACTGAAGACTAATCCTGATTGTCAACTTGACAAGTCTGAGAAGAAGAAACCTCCATTGAAGAACTGTCTTCACAGCCTGTGCCATGGACATGTGTAAGGGGCCATCTTCTTGAGTGATTGATGTAGGAGGGACCAGCCCACCATGGAAGGTACCACCCTGGAGAGGTAGGCCCGGGCTGTAGAAAGGAGCAGCTGAGCAAGCCAGGAGAAGCAAGCCGGTAAGCAGTGTGGTGTCTCGGGGTGAGTTCCTGCCTTACTCCCTTGGTGCTGAACTGTAGCCTGGAAGCCAGCTAAGTCTTCCCCTCCCTGAGCTGGTTCTCGTCGGTGCTGCAGCACAGCGTCAGAAATAACCCGAGCAGAGGCTGGTACTAGAGAGTGGGTTGTTGCTCTGATGAACCTGAGGCTCTGTGGGAAGATGGAGGAGTCTGGAACTCTGGGCAGGAGAAGGCACGGAGTACTCAGCTTAACAGGCTGCTCTGCGGGAGCTGAGAGATGAGAGGGCTGAAAGCAGCTGCAGGGGATGGCGGCCTGGCTTGTGACGCTCTAGACGGACTGGAGTCTTTCAGCAAGAATTGGGACTTCCACACTGTTGGGATTGTGTCTTATATTGTGGCACTAATATTAACAGGAGATCGGGGTCCAAACCAAAAGAGGAAAGTTATCTATCTAAGCACAATGTATCTGTGGGCCAGCCTGACAAGCAGTGAGTTGGCTCCTGACAGCTCCTCTTGGTTGTCAACTTGAGAGACTCAGAAGAGGGAACTCAGCAGAGAGATGCCTGTCAGAGTGTTCCTTGGGCATGTCTGTGAGGCATTTTTCTTAATAGCTGATTAACGCAGGAGGGCCCAACACACTGTGGATGGAGCCATCCCTGGGGGCTGAGGGGTGGGCCTACACTGTATGATGAAAAAGATGGCCAAGGAAGAAAGTCAGCAAGAAGTGTTTCTCCATGGTCTTGGTTCCTGCTTCAGGCTCCTGGCTGAGCTTCCTGCAATCTAATGAACCCTTCCCTTCCCCAAGTTGTCTTTGGTCAGTGTCTGTCACGGCAACAGAGACCAGAACAAAGGATAAAGAAAAGACTTCCTGCGGTAGACAAACTGAATGAATTGTGACCATAAAGGTCACACTGAAGGAATCCTTTACACTGAAGAGAAGAAGAAACCCATCAATGTCGTCATTTAGAAGAATAAACTACACTAAAACAGTAGGCAAGCAAAAAGAGTGGGAAAGTCCCAAGCATTACAACAACAAGAAAAGAATTAATGCAAACCTTTCAATGATTACTAAATGTTAATGGCCTCAATTCTCCAATGAAAAGACCACACTAGCATATGAGATTAAAAACCAGGATCCATCAATTCGTACTTCTTGCATTCTGTCTGATCACAAGAAAAAGAACTCAGGAAAAACAAAAACGACAAAACCTCACAGAAACTGAACAGCACATCAAAGAATGGTGAATGGTCATAGAGGTGATCAGGAGGGAAATTTAAAAATGGCTAGAATTAGGTGGGGTCCATCTATCTGAATTTTTAGGCACTCCGAATACTGCTGAGGCATGATAATTGGTAATCTCTTCTGTAGGACAGACAGCTCTAGTTAACTGAGACCTACAGAGTCCCACTCTAAGACTAGCCCTTGGGGGGGGGGTGGTCCATGGATCTCTGAAAAATATAAGTAAATTCTTGTATGTACATGTGTTACAGTATTAAGAGGCACAGGTTAATGGCATTGATTAATGACATCCTGCATTAGATTGTAATAAATAAATAAATGCCCAGATGATTTCCCCAGATTCTAAGTTTATACTGTGTATAACGTCAATGTAAAGTTTTCCTGTGTTCTTGTTCACTGTATATTACTGAAGGCACAGGAGCCTTTCAATAAAAACTCCATATATTTTTTCAGATATATTTTTCTTATGTCTACTGGCTCTTTGCCTGCATATGTATGTTATGTGAAGGGGTCAGAACTCCTGAAGCTGTTACAGGCAGATGTGAGCTGCCATGTGGGTGCTGGGAATTGAGCTCCAGGCCTCTGAAGAGCAGCCATCTCTCCAGCCCCGTTAAGATTAACTTTTACTTATGTGCCTATGTGAGTGAATGCCACATGTGTGCATGTGTCCACACAGGCCCAATCACCTGGAGCTGGGATTACAGACAGTTGTGAGCGGCCCAACACAGTGCTGGGAACCAAACCTGAGTCCTCTCCAAGAGCAGCAAGTGCTCTTAGCCAACCAGCCATCTCTCCAGCACTGAAAGACTCCATAGTTTACATGTACAGCTTTAATGTCTAAGGTGAAAAAAGTGTTCAGATGTGAGGGAAAGACGGTCATCCAACAGGAAACACTTTCTGCTTCCCCAATAGGGTTCCTATTGAAGAATCCCCTTGGTCACTGATTGGCTCATCACGTTCCATGTGCAGCAGATAGACATGGCTTCAGGTTTGGATTTCTAGAATCCATGTGCACAAAGGATACTGCCTGATGCAGATGAGGTAAGGTGAAGAATAAGCCAAGATGTACTATGGAGATTCAAAGACAATGATGAAAAAGAAAATAAAATGAGCGAAGAGCTAAACCAGCGCAGGAAGTTCTCACTGGGTTTTTTCACTGAGACACATTCATACTGCTGGCAGGAAGCTGTTTTCACTAACAAACACACACAGCATTCTCAGTCCTACACATGAGTGTGGTCATCTCAGACCAAACATCACCCGAGGGACCGAGTGCCAGCCTTCATAGCTGATGCCTCCCCTAAGACAGGACCTATCTCCCGAGGGACCGAGTCGGAGGAGGGGCTACACGACAGCTCCCATTTTACTCTTGGTCTGTCTGTGCAGCTTGGTAAGAGGCTCTGGCCTTTATAGGACATCTTTACCTTGGGACAACAGGCTATGCTAACCAGCAGACAGTTACAAGATCATTAAGGCCTTGAACAAATTTCAAAAAGGAATAAACTAGTTGAACCAATTGTGAACAGCTCTAGAGATAGACATTGTAAGCCCATTAGTCTGAGAAAGAATGCTGTCAGCCAGAGCGAACGCTGCAGGGAAATAGTGGACTCCAGACCCCAGGGGGTCCTCTTTCTCAGGAATAGAACACATTGGCCTTTGTGAGTGCATTTTTCTTAAAATATATGTATATACATGCATATATACATGTGTCCGTTAGTGTGTGTCAGTATAGGTATTCAGAAGCCACACCAAATGACCAGACTTTTATCTCCTGAGCTACCTCCCCAGCCTGTCATTTGTTTTTAACAGAGCTTACCATTCTCTCTGTATCTTGCTTAATTCTCTCCAAGAAGAGTACAAGAACTGAGGCAAACTCCTGTGACCCCTGCCATTACCTACTTAGCAACCGTTAACATGGAAAGTGCCTATTCAAATGGTAAAGTTTTAAAAGTCTGATGGGCTCTGGTCACAATTTGAGGGAGGGAATGCACCCACACTTCAGCCCCAGCTCTAGCTGGTCTCTGGCGATTAGTGTTGAGTCCAGCCTTCATTAGTAAATCTTCTTAGAGCAGCAGGTGGGGGTAACTCAGAAACCCAGGCCTAACTACAGCGCTGAGAACAAGTGGTGGAGGCTCAGGAACATCACAGAAGAAGGAGTAGGAGGAACTGAGAACCAGAGGAAGGGAGATGTGCAGCAAAGACATCTTCTGAACATGGCACTCGTGAACTCACTGCAGGTGCGCTTATTTGTCCAACACTGAGCCATCCTGGGTTCATCCTGGATGGAGGAGGGAGGGGCCCATGGGGCTCCGCCCACCCTTAGAGACCAGGGCAGTAATGGTAGTTGGGGGAGGGGTGTTGGTTTCTTCAGTGGTGCAGTCATTGCTCCCGTAAATAACCTCTCACCATACCTGGGCACTCAGCGAATCACACACAAAAGGAAGACACAAGAGAAGGAGGAGGAGGAACTTGAGAAGCAGGGTTCTAGTGAGAGAGGAAGGGCGATGAGAGAAAGAGCCCCCAAAACGACTGAAATTCATTATGTAAACATGAAGCTGTCAAGAACACATTTTAAGGTTTGGGAGTCAGTACCTCCATGTGATCCATTGCTTTCTCCCACACAGACTGCTTCTCCTCAGCACTGTGGCCAGGGATGGATAAGATGTTGTGGATGTAGTTGAAGACTTCTTCCTGTGGAGCACAAGACAACACATTCATCCCTTCACCACGCAGAGCCTGGCGACTGCTGCTGGTGGTACCAGTCTCCATAAACAAGTATTGTTAGGAGAAGAGCCATTGGACCTGGAGACAGTTTGTGGCATTGGAGGAAAAACAAGTGCTGAACACGGAGCAGACTCCTAAAACGCTGTAGCCCTGTTGCGCTTACACCTGATCTGCTCTGTGACCTAACCGAGCAGCATACTTTGGTTCTGGGAAACACCTGTCCGCACTCCCAATTTCACACCAAATTTCTCTTGCCCTTGTCAGCGATGCTCAATCTGAGCTGATTCTCGCTTGATGCCTGTGAGCTCCATCGGCTCCCTGAGGGGTCCAGCTCGCCCTGCTTCAGGGCTTTCCTGCCACTCACCCACATACCCTGCCTCTCTCGGAGTTCATTTCTGCCTGCTGTGTACAGCTTGTTACCCTCCAAGGCGGCACCCCACCCCTCTTCCCTAGCACAGTCCATAGTCTACATTTGGTTCCTCCCAGGGTCTGTCTCTGGGTTATACACTCAGAGTTCGGGAACTTCACGTGTTAAATTAGCAATATAGATTCTAGTTATAGCAGGAACTCAACAGACACCAAGCGCATACAGCTGGGGGAGACTGTGGAGGGCAGACAAGGAGGTAAGCAGTCTTTGAACTTACCTCTCGCAAAGGGTCATGCAGGTAGCAATCAATGATCTTGTCATACTGGTGTCCTCGCTCATACATAAACTCACAGATTTGATAGCTAGAATGTGAGAACAACAGACCTCAGTTGCCAATAGGCAGGTGGTGATGTGCGTTTGACATTCAGAACCTTGGTCAAGCATGTGAAAGGGAGTGGTGTCATTTCTCGTGCTAGATACAGTCTAAGGGTTTGTGGGACAAGGGTGCCTCCGACAGCGGGGACACAGCAAAGCACTTGCAGATATCTGACCTCTAGAATCTGACCCATGCATGTCAGATAAGGGCACCTGGCCTGTATTATGTGTCTAAGAGAGAGGAGAGCCCGTCTCTCTCCTACCTACTGCCTGAAGATGATGCTGAATGCTATCTTAACAAAAGCCTTAAAGAGACAGCGTGTCAATTAAATAGCTGGTACTAGGTATCAGTAATTTGCAAAGTTTTTATATTGTTTGTTTGTTCAAAACTAAATATAACAAAGTAGGTAAATAAGTGTTACCACATTATATCTTATTTACTATGCTAAATTTTATCATTTGTACTGAACACAACTGTTATAATCTAAGAAACATGAGAGATAAATTCATTTTTTTAAAAACCTAGAGCTGGGCCTATGTATGGTCCCAGCACTTGGGAGGCAGAAACAGCAACATGACAAATGCAGGCTCTACAGAGCACACCCCAGGACAGCCTGCAGCTGCCCAGTGAGAACTTGCCTCAAAACACCCAAACTAGCCATGTGAATAGATGGGGGATACACAGGCAGACTGCTTGTTCACTTTCACTTTAAAACAAATGTGCGTTTTTAAATTTATGCTATACCTTTCCGTAAATTTTGCTAATTTTCAGAATTCATGTGAAAGGCAATAAACAAAAGCCCCACCCTCCCATGCTTACATTTTTGTCACTGAGGCTGTTAACGAAATGCCCTTTCTTAGTTAAAACAGCAGAAATGCAAAATAAACTAAGTTTCACTTTAGAGAAATAACAGTACTGTTGAACATTAATAGACAGCTTCACGCAGCTCACAATTCAGCCTTTTCTGCCATGCGGATGAGCCGGCTCTCTTCAAACTGAACTATGCCTCCAGCCTGCAGCAACTCTAAAAGGACCTGAAGATTTAAAACAGATGATAAAGACACTTGGAGATTTGTTTTATTTACTAGTTCTCTAAGAGTCCATTCAGCCGTGCAGCCCATGGCCTCTTATGTCGTGTGTTATCACCTGGTGACAACTGGGACAGCCCTCACTGCCGCAAGGTGACTCTGCCTCTCAAAATGGAAGGGACAACACAGCATTTTCAGATGCAGCCCCACACACCACACTCACCTCATCTGCATATACCTGCCTCAGAAGTTTTGTTTGTTTGTTTGTATTTTGTATGTGTGAGTACGTGTACATGAACGTGCATGCCTGGAGAGGCAGATGCCAGAAGAGGGTGTTGGATCCCTGAAACTAGAGTTACAGGTGGCTGTGAGCCAGCACCTGGGTGCTAGGACCCCTCTACATGGAAGCCCATGTCCTCTGCAAGAGAAGCCTGCTCCCCTAGTCACTGCACCATCTCCCCAGCCACACTTATGTCTTATGGTTTGTAAAATCTATTCCATAGACAGTGTTTAGCTTTACACACTAATTATTTTAATTAAACATTGTGTGTGTGTGTGTGTGTGTGTGTGTGTGTGTGTGTGTGTGTGTGTGTCAGCAACTCTCATAACATACAAAAAATAGTAACAATTCAAACATCTGTGAAGGGATGAATGAACTAATGGGGGTAACACACACACACACACACACACACACAGAAATTATTTGGTTTCAAAACAGAAGAAAGGTTGGCTATGTGGTGCAATGTGGACGAGCCTTAAAGATACTGTGCTAATGAAATCACAACCAAACAGACGGACAACAAACACTGCATGATTGAACTCACACGAGGAACCGGACGGGAGAGAAAGACATGGCTGCAGCAGGGGCCCGGGAATGGGAGGACTGGGAGCTACTGCTCAGAGCGACTCTAGCTCCATTTGGGAAGGTGGATTATCCACAGACTGCAGACGGTGGAATGACTTCCATGCCATTGGTCTTTAGACTTAAAATGGCGCATTCCAGGGCTGGGAGGCAGCTCAGATGGCAGGGGACTTGCCTAGCATTCATGAAATTCTGAGTTTGATCCCCAGCGGTGCACGAATCACATGCATGCCTACAGTCTTCAAACTCAGGAAGATAAGGAATTTAAGGTCATGTTCAGCTGCACAGTGAGTTCAAGGCCAGCCTGAACCACATAAGATTTGTCTCAAGGGGACATTTTAATCCGGGTATCGTGGTGCACACATATAATCCCAGGACTCATGACGCTGAGGCAGGAGATCATAAATTGTACGCTAGCCTGGGCAACAGAGAAAGACCTCATCTCAAAAACAAAGACAAAAGCAGAAACAATACAAGCCAAACCTAATGGCGTGCACATCACTTTCACCATCGGAGCCAGAGATAAAGTGAGCAGGCCAGCTGTGCAGCTAGCACCTCAGGCCTGCAAGCGAGTTCAGGACTCAAAAGACATGAGCCTTGTCAGGGTGCCCAGGAACCTTTAGTGAGAGCTTTTGTCTTTTATTTTGATGTTGAAGAAAAGCAATCCAAATTACATTCGAGGCCCAAATTTAATCCATCTGGAGCACTGGGATGTACTGTCATATACAATAAACTGGAATGAAACCTATTTGCTGGGTCGGTTCGGAGCAAAGGAACGGAGCGTGTTGAAGCCAGTCTCATCGACTCACTGCCCACTGACATCAGCAGGGACGTTTGCAAGCGAGTTACTCAACGGTACTAAACACTAAATAACTTTTAACTATGCATATTACAAAGGGAATGAAACTCGGAGCTCATCGTTTCCCAATGTTTTGTCGTGTTTGGCTACTCTGGCTGCCAGGGCATAGCCCACGGCGGCGACATCTGAGTGGCGGCGACACACAGGTGTGCAGCCGGGCATCTTCAGCTCCATGTTTAGTGACAACACATGGGAAGATTAAGCAAGCCATCGTGGGATCCCTATGGATCATCAGAATGCTATTAAAGAATCTCACTTTTGAAGGACTGTAAAAACAAGGTGGCAGACCCACTTGTGGCCTACACAACCTGAAACGTTTACTTTTGGTCCCTCGACAGAGACAGTTTGTCAGTTCCTGGTAAAGGAAGTGGAGAAAATGTTAATAGGCCAGTTA
>OU015745.1:75858175-75883768 GCA_907169655.1 Acomys percivali | reverse complement strand
TTATCCTGTATGCTAACTGAGAGAAAATAGTAAAAAACAACCTGTTATCTGATTGGGAGAAACAGTCACTTCACTGATGAGAGAATAAAGTTCTGTTTTACTTTCGCCTTGCTTATTTACATATAAATTTATATAAATGGCAACATTCATATTGGAACTGTACTTGGGAAGCTAACTGCTGACTATGAACACATCACTGCATAAGCAAATGCTGTGTAATATGGGACAATCCGTATACGGAGTGCTGGGTTGGCAGGGGAAGGAAGTCGCCCATTTGAATTGTGACCTCGAACAACTTATTCCATCAGTTTTCACTACTTCAGAAGCTGAGGAGGGGAGCCATCCAAATGGTCACCTTTGTAAATAACATGGCTAAGGTGCTGAGGTTATTTGTCAAAGTCTGGCTTTAGTGCGTAGACCTGGTCACATCTATGTACTAAGAGGTTATATGCACACACCCTGCATGCCACGATCCGCCCTCACTGCTACAGACAAATGGTGTAAACATGAAGTTCCCTCCTCCCCGTTATTTGTCCTCAGTGTAGCTTAATGGAAACCAATATGCTGCCTTGTTCTCTGAGCCTCCTGCAGCGGTCGCTGGGCCACTGCAGAGCTACGAAAGGGCTCACTGCTGCCAGTCTACACTCTTGACCCCAGGCTCCGAGTCTGGGCTGTGTGCTGCTGCCAGGAAAGCCAGCTCAACAGTCACAACTCTAAATCCTGGGGCTTAGTTACTTACAAAGTCTAGTATCAACTTTAGGCAGGTTGACAGTACCCATAATTTCAGTGTATAGTTTTTTAAATTTTATTTAATTCTATTTTATGTGCATTAGTGTAAAGGCATCATATCCTTTGGAACTGGACTTACAGGCAGTCACGAGCTGCCATCTGAGTTCTGGGAATTGAACCCGGGTCCTTTGGAAGAGCAGACAGTGCTCATAACACTGAGCCATCTCTCCAGCCCGCAGTGTACAGGTGTTTAAAGCACCCCTCATGAAAGTGGGAGGAGGAAGAACAAGTGGTGGCCAGTTACTGTCCCAGTGCTAACAAGGGGTAGGTGGTGGAGCAGTGGGATTCCAGTCTGCAGAATGGAGCCCTCCGTGCAGCAGCACCTTAGGATACGCCCCAAATCAAGTGTGCCCGCACTCAGGATCCTGTAGTCTCTATGGGTCTGGGACAGAACAGTGAGCTAAAGGGGCACACTAGCCACTGACTTGCTACATAAGGAGGGAGGAAGACCGCGCCACCCAGACTGCAGTTCAGTGGCCAGCGCTGTCCACACTTTCCTATAGGTTAGTTAGCTTGTCCAGATCATCTCCCTTACACATAGTGAAGCTGGCACAGAAGAGCTTTCTGGCTCACAGACTGTGTGAAGTGCCAGTTGGCAGGATATGCTCTGTCTAGGCAGCATGCCTGTGGGCACAGCCGGAGGCGGGAACCTTGGTTAGGCTAGCCTCTGGCCAGGCCTGTGAAGGGTCATCCTGACTGGGTTTACTGAGTGGAAAGAGTCACCCTAAAGGGAGGCTGCACCATTCTCTGCACTTTGGTCCTGGATGGCATGAAAAAGATAAGGCTAGCCCAGCACCAGCTTCCGTCCCTCTCTGCCTCTCAGCCGTGATGGGTTACATGTGAACTAAAATAAATGCTTTCTCTCTAGAAGTGCTTTTGTTAGGGTTTCTTACCACAACAACAGCAAATGTAGGTACAACAGACATTTCCCACAATCTTTCACAAGTTCATACCTGCTGTCTTTCAGAGTGGCGGGAGTCATCATCGGGGCTACAGAGGAACTCAAGGACCTGGCCAAAGGGAACAGCGGCAATTATCCTTCCGGGTCAGCAGCTCACTTGTTACCAACACCAGCATGTGCGCTGTTGTCCCAGCCGATGGCCTACCGTATGCATCAGGCTTCAAGGACGCCAACAATTTAGCATGTGCCCTATACATATTTCTTTACTACTGAGAAACTTGGCTGGGAGTGCTTCACTCTGAGTCCCTTAACGCCACGGTCAGCAGGCATGGCTTTAGTCAGGTTGCTTGGATCTGAATCCTATCCTACACATAATAGTATTTTTGCTAGAAATAATAACCTCAAGCCTGGCTTTAGATGAGTTATTTAATCTTTCTGGGCTTTCTCTGAAAAAAAAAAATGAGGATAAATGGACTGACTTCAGAACCTCTGGAAAACTTAATAGATGGACACGGGGCTTTCCTGGCTCTTGGGAGTCCTCAGTACAGCGCATGATCACCACTGGCTTCTCTAGACAGAAAGTGGTCTTCACACTACTGTGGCCATGTAGGGGACACTCTGACCGTGACTGAGGAATGCCTGGAGAGTCAAAACCGTTTATAAGGAAACTCAGACCTCCCAAAGTATCCTTTTCTCAAGACGACCAATATGGTCTTCCCATCAGTGAAAGAGATTCTTGAGTTAGCAAGTTCAGAAGGCAAGAAATTCTAAAAGCCTAGAGTAACCAAATAACTATTAGATACAATATTGATAAGCCATACTCCTCTAATGCTAGGCACTGAGGACAATCATTACACCCAGAGCACAGCATTAAAACACACACCCCTCCTTCAGGACCCAGACTTGAGCACAGTTCCCAGCAGGCTGTCTTGCCTATGTTTGGAGAACAGAAGGAACCAGCTCCAGGGTCACTGTGAAAGACACTCACTTGATCGAAGAGGGTTCTGTTCACAAACAAGGTGTTGTCAGGCTTTGCGAGCTGCCGGGCGAGGAACGTAAAGAGACACCCCACTTGTGATGGGGTAAAATCTGAATTCTCCACCATAACCTGGTGAGCAAAACAAGCTGTTGAGCAATACTCAATCTGGTTTAATGTAAAAGTGTGCAAGTGTGTGTGCACATGCACACATGAATACACGCACATACACACACCTATCAATAAGAAAGTTGTTTTAGGGTTAAAAGTAAAATAACTCAACAATAAAGGAATCCCAGGAAGGAAGTCGGTGCAGCTGCCTTCATGAGGTGACGGCTTTCTGCTCAGTTGGTGGTTTGTGAATGGACTTTTACAACCACACCCAGCAGGTTTCCAATCACAGCCATTCATCTGGTTTAACTTTGTTCTCGAGTCCTAAGTCTCCATTGCATATGTGGAGTACATATGGTGCTGTGACCGGGGCCCGTGAGGGAGTTGTGAAGGTAAGCATAGATTGTCAACTTGACAGAGCCTAGAATCTCCTGGGAGACAGACCTCTTGACCGTGTTACATGAGGTGGGAGACCTGCCCACTGTGGGTGCCACCATTCCCTGGCTGGGATCCTGTCCTTAATGGAGAAGGGGACTGAGCAGCAGCATTTGGAATTATAAACTAAGAAGGAAGATGAGTCAGATAAACATCCTCAAAGATGTAGTAAGATCCCATCGTTATAAAGGCACAAAAACATGGAAGCCCAATGTTTAAAAAGAAAGCAAAAACCCACATACAACAGGACATTAGATTCACTGTTACAGAAGGAATCTGTAAGAAAATAAGAAACAGCTTCTAAGCAAAGCTCTGAAGTCTACAGTAGAACCTTTGCCAAGGATTATTAACCAAGAGAAGAGAAAACAATGATGTGTGTGTGTGTGTGTGTGTGTGTGTGTGTGTGTGTGTGTGTGTGTGTGTTGGAAGACAGGTCTGTCGGGGGGAACCCTAAGCTCTACCAGGTGCAGAAGCAGAGGGAGAAGGGTAAGTCAGATGGCAGCCTCTGGATTGGGGCAACCAGAGGTGCTGAGGCGGAGAGTGGCTTGTGATCAGGACTGTGATGGGGCAATGCGCCCTTGTACACGTGGGGGATGCAGGAAGAACGTCAGGAGGCCACTCTGTGAGGGCTGAGTGGGCCCAAGGGAGGAAGGGGGTCTCGGACTGCAGCAGCGGCGGTGGCGGCGATAAGAACGGAACGCAGTGCAGAAAGCAGCCAGCACAAGGTTCCTCCATATGGACGATGTAATAGAGCCTCATTCTGAGCATGACCAGTAGGTGGATAGTCTTGTCATCAACAGAGAAAGAATGCAACACTGGAGGTTGAGAATTGGGCACTGTTGACGGCTGTCATGGTGGATTAGCTGGAGTGGATTTACCACAGGAGAGGGTATAAAGCCCAGCACATCCACTGTAAGGCTTCCAAGTCCTACCCTTTATCTTCCATTCAGAGACAACATATGAGACCTTGCCTGCTGTGCATGTCTCTTGGGGTCTGGTCTGTCCTTCTTACTTTGGGAGCACCCTGCCCCCCACTTAGCCCTCCTGCTGTGCAGGTGTACTATCACTGCCAGGCTAGACTGTCAGGAAGTTTAACCCCGAGTCACACTCCAGCATGCACTCCCTGAGCATCTACACTACCAGCCAGCTCTGACACATAGCTCATGTCCCAGCCCATGATCTTCAGAGAGCTTTCCATGGCTCAGTCACTTCCCTGCTGGGTGCCCAGGTCCTTTACTAGGATTCCGATCTCTAAGCCGTGAGCCCGTCCAAACTGTCTGACCTTACACACACCTTGTACAAAAGCAGCTCCAATTCACAACTGACTCTTTTGCCAACTCAGCAATGTCTAACTGATTCCATCCTCCAATGTCTCCATTCTTTTCCTCCACAATATTCCAAAGGCCATGCTTACAGACCTTCCTGGCATCACGTAGTGTTGGGTTTACCCCTCTGTCTATAACCATAAAGCACATGACAAGCCCGCATTCCTGTCCCCTGCCACTCACTTGTTCTCCTACACTCAACGCCTCCCTGCAAAGCACACTTCAACACATGAGTACACCCTGTCACCAGAGAGCAGTGACCTCTATGTTCTCTCTTCATGATTCAAGGTGAGTGTTATTGTGGCAACACGAAAGAGCTGCAACCCCAGCAGCCATAGGGGGTTCTGGAGCTCCAGTCTCTGCATATGGATCATCCTTCCAGACCAGGAGAGATTTAAATTCAGATTCCAACCTAACTAATGTATAAATGCTTCTTAAACACCTACTAGATTCCAGGCATTGCAGAGCCCATGCTCTGGGCATGCTACAACAGGCCTCCGTGAATATAGTAAAGGCAGGGCAACAACATCAGTAAAACTAATATACTAAATACCACTACCAATCTGCAGTTTCTGCTCTAACCAACCTAGATGCCATATGGGAGGACACAGAAGATGGTCAGAAATCTAACAGAGTAAGGGAGGGAAGAGGCATGGCGGGCTGAGCTGAGAGACAACCCAAGTAAAGATGATGTAATGATGATGATGATGACACAGGTGAAGAATGGCACGCATGTGGAGGTGGAGAGGATGATGGGAAAAGCAATCAGTTTACATTAGTCATGGACTATAAGTAGAGGATCTTAGATGCCATGTTAAACCACCTTGATGGATACAGCAAAGATTGCCATATGTGAGGCCATGGTTTGGATACACCTTGTTCCTCAAAGATGCATGATGTGCAAACTTGGCCACATTTGGAAAGTGTCTTTGATAGGTGGGGTCTAGTGGGCAGGAACTGGGTGACTGAAGACATTACTGGGACGAGATTAACGCTGAGCTGTCATATAAAGAGTATGTCTGATCCCTATGTCTTTGACTTCTTGACTCCCTCTCACATTCCCTGGTACCACGATACCATCCACCGCGTTGTGACAAAGCCAAGGGGACCTTTACTGGAAGCCAAACAGGACGCTATGTAGTTTTAAGATTTCTGCTTCCAACACTGTGGGCTGGGTAAGCCTCTTTCTTCATAAAGTCCCAGGTCTGTCTCAGGGTAAACTGCAGTAATGTACACTCAAGCGTCTGTTCTTCCTCCTACCTTTTACCTGATCACATGGTGACCCAGAGTGCTTCAGTGTCTCTTAGTACTCCTCAAAGTTCTGGGTAATGTGACATAAGCAGATTTGTGGTGTACAACTTCAAAGACGTTTCCTTCAAGTCCTATTTCCTTCTGTGTCTTTGTGACATGGGCTTCTTAGCTGCAGAGGAACAGCTGGCTCTGGGCAGCTACGCTGAGCCAGACAGAAGCCATGTGCCAAGGGTAACCCTAATGAACCAAGCTCAGTCTCTGGGGGTGCTCAGGCCGCTCCATGGATAGGCTGCCTCCCTCCAGCCTAAGGAAGAATGCTACACTTCTATCACAGCTAAACTACTGTCATTTTCAGTTATCTCACAGATATAATTTAATTCCAACTGACCTACCAGAGAGATAACAGAAAAGTAGATAGACAAAGGGAGAGTTACAAATAGGTAGACTATCTGGGAATCTAGATAAAAATTCTTTATATGTACTACCTGGATTTAACTGGCTTTATTTAAGAATTCAAAAATTCTATTCTCAAAGTCATTGCCACTTACCATACAAGGCTAATAAATAGATGAATTGATATGATATGATATATATATATAGAGAGAGATATACTGTGTGCACGCTCTGCATATTACAAAGAATATTAATTCTTAATGAATATTAGTTCATTAACACAGATGTAATGTGTTTATGCTACATATAACTGGAAGACAATTTAATTCTGGCCTCAAGACCGAAATAATCTAAAAGGGAGGAACCTCTGTTTTACAGGCAGATGAAGAGTGACAACTGTAAGCTTAAAACAGAGCCTCTGAAGAGCTGCACAGACACCAAGGACGGGGTGTGTCTCTTTCTGCAGGCACTCATAGCAACAGCACGGGTCTGAAAATAGGTCTTAATGTGTCACCCATCATCTTAATGCCATAGCGGAACATGGTCCTACCACAGTAGCCAACTAAGGCTGAAGAGACAACTCTTGGCATTAATCACTTCTTAAAGCTGTCTCTATTCTTACACATCGTACTAATAAAGCAGGTACCACAGTGAGCATCTCTCACGGTCACAACTTGGAGTCCAGCACCCAGCCTAACTCATTTTCAATTAATCATTAATATTCAATTTAGCTTTTGAGGACCAAACACCATAATATAATTACCAAATGGCTTAACTGAACAGATTATTTCAAAACCTGCTATAAAAAAATCAATTAGCTTATTGTAGTACCAATCAATAGAAAGAATTTCAGTCTTTGAATACTTACTTTCAATAAAATATCCACAATGCGCTGTTGGTATTCCACAGCTTGCTTGTCATTTTTAAAATCTTCAAAGGTCTAAAGGAGAGAAAGAAAAAAATTTAAATGACTGTTATTTGCTAATTTTAGAAAGAAACAAGTTACTAAATCCTCCTGTCACTAGCCAGAAATAACTGAATTCATTTCCTTTTATAAAACAATTCTTAGATGATCATTAAAAACATTTGTGAAATAAAATAATCTCCATATTAAAATTTTTAAGAAATATTATCCAGTAATATTTTCATCTGAGATACATTTTGTTGAGAAATACACAATCAGAATGTTACTCCCACCACATATAGATATCTAGGTAATCTATATGGATATATACATCAGAGACACCCCATATATACACATATACATATGGGGGAGTGCCGGTGCCAGAGGTACTGGATACTCCTGGGGCTGGAATTACAGGCGGGTGTGAGCCACCTGACGTAGGTGTGGGGAGTGAACTTGGTACATGCATATACATGTACCACACGCCTGCCTTGTGCCAGTGGCGGCCAGAAAAGGACATCAGATCTCCTGTAACTGGAGTCACTGACAGCTGTGAGCTGCCATACTGTTGCTACAAATGGAACCCAAGTCCTGTGCAATAGCAGTGAGTGCTCTTAACCACTCAGCCTACTCCAGCCCCAGTTATTCCTATACTAATGATAAGATACTTTAATGAAATAAAGTAAACTCTAGCATTTAATATATCATAACATCCCAAGATCTTAAAATGAATATATAGTTATTATTATTGTTATTATACAACCAAAAAGAGTTTGAGAAACAAATAAGACAATGTGACAAAGAACAAGCAGCAAGGGGCTGTGGAGGGAGCAGCCGTCCTCGTGCTCACAGCTAAGCACAGGGATCCTGGAATGCTAAGCATATGGGGCTGTCTCTTCAAGGGAAGGAATGTGATACCGGCTATCCGCCCAGAAGGCTGGCCATCGACATGATTTCTAGCCTGGTGATCTTTGCTCTGTTTGTGGCCGGAAACCACATCAGACTCTCCCTCAGACCATTAACATAAACTTGTTTTTCTCAGTCAATCTATCATATGGGAAATTTTTAACTAATTGTCATTTGCTATTTTTAGAAGGAAACAAATTGCTAAATCCTGCCCCCATCTCTGTACTCAATTTACAGAACCTATCTTTATAAAAGGTGTCATGTCCACAAAAAGAATTTCAACGTAGTCATGTCTGACCTTTATTTAGCTTACTTTGTTCCTCAAGGAAATTTATATATGCCTTGTTGTGCACGTAGGATTGAGTTAATTATCACTAGGATAGTTTTCACCAAATTGTACTGTGGTTAAATATATACCTAAACTGAAATACTTGGGGACAGACTCTTGAAGTTTGAACCAACACCAGCCACTGAACTGTACTAAGCAGACGGACCTCCCTGGCCCCCTGGACCGCCTCTCTGCAGGCCTCCGAAGGTCACAGAGACCCATGCAGGACTGAGTAGGCTGGAACCAAGGCCTGAGAACAGAAGGGTAGGCTGCCACAAGCTTAGTGGTTTACAGCTGTGCAATTCATAACAGCCAGGAAATGAAACCAGCTGTTATGTCCATCACCAGAAGAATGGCTAAAGAAAATGTGGACCATATACACAATCCAATTTTATGCAGCCATAAAGAAAAATAAAATTATGAAATTTGCAGGAAAATAAATGTAATTGGAAATCACTATGTGTTGGTGTACAGGCAATTCAACTGGCCTTCCCTCAGGGGCCTTTAGGGTCCTGACAATGTCCTACGTCACCACCTGTATCCTATGTCATCACCTGCCACCCTTACACACACTCTCTCTCTCTCTCATACACACACACACACACACACACACACAGAGAGAGAGAGAGAGAGAGAGAGAGAGAGAGAGTGTCACTTCCTCGGCTTCTTTGCCTCTCCTTGTCCCCCTGGGGTGCCCCTTCCCCCTTCTTTTCTGCCCTCCTCCCTTCTACAATAAATCTCCTTATACAAAATATGTTATGTGGAGGCCTATTATCAATATTATAACATTGGAGCCGAGACTGGTGGGGCTCTTCTGGTACTGTCTGGACACGCTGGAACCCCTTCCACTTGCCATGCTGCCCACAACAGATGTGTCTTCTGTTCCACTGATCATAAGCTCTGCTCCATCCAACACTGAATGATTGATTGGTAGGTTTTCCCTTCCTGTTCGGTGTAACCAGCAAAAGCCAGCTGTTTCCGCTGACCTCCTCTTGGATCTCTTCCCTGGGTCTCTCTCCTACCAGCATGGTTTGTGCCCCCCCCCCACACCCACCCCCCTCTCTTTCTCTTGCTTGAAATCTTGGTACCAGGTGAAACTGAGTCACTTGGTCTTCTGCCCTGGCCTTGGCAAACCGTGTGATAACCATGTTTGACCAGCTAGTGCCAACTCGTCTCTAGCCCCGCGCCCCCAACCCACTGGAACACCACAGGCTGGGTTCAAGGCTTATTTCTCTCTTCACCTATGGCAATGGTGTCCCCAGCTCAGACTTCCAAGCTTTTTGGAAACACCTAGCTTCTAAATTGTCTCATCACATCACTTAAGTGATGGGGGTGGGGCATTAAAACTTTCCTTTTTTTCTTGCTCTAAAACTTGGTTTTTCGCTACCTGACCATTCTCCCTCGCTCTCCCCTTGCAGCAGGTCAGCCCCAGCAGCACACACCTGCCCCGCCCGTGCATCTGCACACCACTCTGAAGCAAGCAGCTTTCTCCAGACCACTTTTGCAGGTCTGTAGAAACCGCCTGTCTGTGAATCTAATCCTACACTCTACTTGGTCTAATTCTTCCACATGGAGCCGCTGGCCTCCCCCCCCCCCCCCCCCCCCCCCCCCCCCAGCCCTCCAGAATTTCCAAGCCCCCCCCTTCCCTTCCCCCTTCTTCAATTAACTCTATTTAAAACAAACAAGCAAGCAAACAAACCCTGACCTCATTAAAAGCCTAAAACAACCACAGACAGGTGATTCCCAGATACCTAAAACTCTGTCTGCCTTCCCAAAGTCTCTGATATCTAAGGTTCTATTTCCCAACTCTTAAGATTCTGAGCTCCATGTGTTTATGTGTGTAACTTAAATGCAACTCACTTAAAGATAAATCAACACCGATGTTTTTAAATACTCGCCATGTGATTCCATCATCCTAAGACAACCACACGGTATGAAACAACATTTATAAAACTTCTTTGTCCTAACAGACTTTCTGTCTATTATCCTATCTCCTCCTTTTAGACTAAGAAACCAGCAAGTCTCATTTCAAATTGGTATGGATTTTTGTGGAAATTCAAAGTTATATTTTTACAATAATATATGTCTAATTACTTAAGTCTTTACTAGTTCTTGAATGAATGAATGCTGTTTCTCCTTTTGCCAGCTGCCTGTGCTTGGGGTTGGCCAATGGGTTTGATATAAAAATGGGTGGTTCCAAAGATACTTTTATATTAATTCTAGAGACATTCATTAAGGCTCCAACCTAGCAGGGATGAAACCTAAAGTCCTAGTCTTTAATAATTAAGAAACACAAGTTAATAGTCACTCTTAGAATAAATGATCAAATCCTTTAACATGTCCAGAAATATATCTGTAGTCATGCTAACAGCCAATGTGACTGATTTCAGGATTAAACTTTATTTAGCATCCTGTACATGCTTTCAAATTTAAACAGAAAGTAACTAAAAAAAGTAAAATTTGTCTACTTAGATCTACTTGAGATATATGTGGTCCTCAAACACTTATCTGTAGAATATGCCATAGCTGTAGATCACAACACTGTTTTGTTTGCAAGGTATAGTTTATAGCAGATAACTAAAGGCAGATAAAGATTGCTTAAGTCAAACATGCTAGCCCTCAAGCTTGTGGGCCCTCTGCTGAATATGGCATTTAGCATATGTAAGCTTATTATGACATACAGAGACTCCCAAATCCTAACAGTAGCTCCTTAAGGTCTCCGAGAAGATTTGGGCACTACCGATGACTTCAACACTGGACTGTGGTACTCTGACCACTGGGAAAGACTGCCCCCCACAGCTAGGGCCCAGCCTGACTGTGGACAAACTGGACACCCGGAGAATTATTGTCTCATGTTGCTGATAACGAGGTGAGGTCCGTCCGTCTCTCTCATGTTCTTCTTCCACAGAAAAAGCTTCTCGCCCTCTGTGCCTGATGGCCAGACCATCGCTGCCCACATTGCCATAAAAACCACGGGAACCTGGAACAACTGTCTAGGTATAGACTATGAACTTACTAGTCATTTCTCTCATTTTAATAGATTCATTTAGGTTACAATTTATCCTCAGGTCTCTGATCACACTGACGTCTAAGCTAACTATGGCTTGACAGCTAGAGGACAGGCAATTAGCTCCTAATCCCAAGGTAATCCACTATTGGTCAGTTCATCAGCTGGTTAAAACTACTAACTACTAGATCTCCTATTTAAAAGGCAAACAGGTCTGCCGTATTCACGGAGCTCAAGTTAAACAGGATTCAGACACAGTCTGCCTTGTTACCTGACTCAAAAACCAAGTCTCAGATGTCACCTTTTACCGTTCCTTTAGGTACAGGACACTGCCTGCTCCCAGCATGGTTTCAGATAGGCTCTCCCAGTCACGCTGCTGGAACCCTTTTCCTAGTCTGCCTGTGAGTGGCTCCCTTCCCGCCTACCCAATCACCACACTCCTGCACCAACACCAGTGGTTGCTCAGCCTTCCCTTCTGGCTGATGTAAATGCTTTCTGCCTGCCGTTCTCGACAACCTACATCCAAACCCTCATCTAGGACCTTCTCCTGTGGGTGAGATTTCTCCTTCGACTGGCAGTTTTGTCTCTCCCTTCCCTGCTGCTGAAAATCCAGGTACCAGGTGAAACCGTGTCTGCCCTGATGAGCCACTGAAACAGACTGCACCAGTTTCCTCAAGTCAAACCTTGCTCTTAGGATGCTGTGATGGGGCACGGACTCTTCTCCCCATGGGAAGTCCATTTGCCAGTCGTTCTAGGTTCCCTTCTGCGACGCCATCTGGAGAATTTCAAATCCCTACGCCCACCACCCGCTTTAAGGGCTCCTAAGCTTACCTGCCTCTGCAACCAAACTTGGCCTCAATATCCCTTAAATGACAGATCCAAAATGGGACCTTTTTAATTCCTGCCAGCAATCAGGTAAATGGAGGGAGCTTCCCTACATTAAAGCCTTGTTTCTTCTTCATTCCAAACCTCACCTCTCTGCTTGCTCTCCCAAAAGTTTCAAATATACACCTAAAAGAATTTTTGGGGCTGGAGAGATGGCTCAGTGGTTAAGAGCACCACCTGCTCTTCCAGAGGTCCTAAGTTTAATTCCCAGCAACCACATGGTGGCTCACAACCATCTATAATGTGATCTGCTGTCCTCTTCTGGCCTGCAGGCATACATGCAGACAGAACAGTGTGTATGTAATAAATAAATAAATCTTTAAAAAAAAATAATAATAATTTTCTCCCTAACCTACTTAACTTTGTCTCCAGCCCATATATATGTTCCAGTGTCCTGTCCAGGTGTTTTCCACATTCAGCTATCCACAGGTGCTCCAGTCAGCTGGACCTGCACTCTCTGTCCCAGGCACAGATGTTCTCACAGAGCCCTAGACCGCAGCAAAACAGCTGGCTCTCCCAGGACTTCTCCAGCCCACCCCACCCCCATTCTCTTAGGATCCCCAATGATGTCTCTGGCCCCGTCAGCAGGAAGTAGCCATTTTTTAACACAGCATCCTCCTTCTCATCTCACCACCCCTCCCTGGTTCCTCTCTTCATTTTTAAAAATTAAACAAAAAGGGAGAAATGTGATGTTGGTGTGCAGGCAATTCAGCTGGCCTGCCCTCAGAGGCCGTTAGGGTCCTGATAACGTCCTATGTCACCACCTGTGTCCCATGTCATCACCTGAGCCAGGTGTGCAGGATATAACCTGCCTGCCACCCCTGCACCGACGTGTGTGTGTGTGTGTGTGTGTGTGTGTGTGTGTGTGAGAGACTTCCTCAGCTTCTTTCCCTCACTTTGTCCCCCTGGGGTACCCCTTCCCCATTTCTTTCTCTCCCCTCTTCCCTTCTACAATAAGTCTCCTTATGCCAAATATGTTGCATAGAGGCCTATATATCAATATTGTAACAGAAGGAAATAAGCCAGACTCACAAAGACAACTATTACATGCTTTCTTCCACATGCAGAATCTAGTTGTACAGTGTGTGTGCATGTGTGTGTGCACGTGTGTGCATGCACGTGTGTACTTCTAGGTATACATTTGTGGGTCATAGAACTAGAAAGTAGGTCACAGAGAGGTAGAAGAGACCATCAAGGAACTGGGATACAGGGAGGAAATAAGATACATGTGAGGGGACTTCCTGGAGAAAGGAAAGGAACTAGCTGACAGGAAAACGGAGGAGGAGGAGGACCATGGTGGAGAGGAACAAATGAAAAAAATATATAATGGATACATGTGTGAAGACGCCATGAGGAAACCAAGTACTTAATATGCTAACCTTAAAGTTAATTTCAAAATGTATTTTAATAACAGTAAAAAATGAAAAAATAAAGAAAAATAATTATAGTCAGGCTGCTGACAGGCCAAAGTTTTAAAGCCTAATTATCAGAGTGAGTTACCATACCCCCAAAACAGTACCAAGCACAGCACTTAAATATTTTATATTATTGCTTACTGTATTCTGAATATAATAAAGATCAAAAACAGTGGGTTCTGGGTGGCAGTAACATGTTAGAAAGGAACCAAGTTCACACAGGACTACACACAAAGGGATGGAAACTGAGTCACACCTAGGTGCTGAGCAGGAGTGAGTAAAGACCCTGGAACACCCTTTCCTGGCCTGCACTTAGCAGCCTGGGTTCTGAGAAATGTTAAATTAACAGAGAAGCACGGTTGCTGTGTTCTCCACCAAGGAGATGGACTGCATCCTGCGCCCATGATGTTTGTAAGGGATCTGCTCAGCTGTGTACTTTCAAGACTCTCAGTTCTACTCAAGCCCGAGTAAAGCTAGACTTTAAATGGGCTATGGATTTTCTCCACCTTCTCTTTCCTCTAATTGACAGGCCCCTCCCTTCCTACTTCTGCCTAGCATGTGGTGGGTGCTTTAAAAACAACCATTGAAAACAAACAAATCAAAAACAGCCATTGAACTACCTAGTTAGTTATTTACACAGAAAAGTAAAAGGTGTTAAACTTTTTCACTACTGAGCTGTGCAGTCAGCTAGCTGAAGTGAGCTGCCAAGGTCACAGGAATGATTATTAATCAGGGAAGTTCAGTCAGGAGATACTTTTATACTTGGACAAGTTAATTACAACCCTGCCTGGAGAAAAGAGGATGGACCCGAAAGTACTTCAGTTCCAGCTTCTGACTTATTAAAACATAAGGTACACACACACACACACACACACACACACCATGCACACACACACGCACACCATGTACACATACACACTAGGCACATACACACATACATGCACACACACATACCATACACACACACAATGCACACACACATGCACACACACACCATACACACACAATGCACACACACACCATGCACACTATGTACACATACACACCATGCACGCACACACCATGCACACCATGTACACACACACCATGCACAGACACATACAACACACACACACACACACACACACACACCATGCACACACCTTTCTCCTTCATCCCAGACTGCTCATAATAGATGTCACTGAAGACGCAAAGGGTACCATTTGCTACAGAAGTGCATTCAACTAATACCCCAAAGCATAGAGAATTAACAAGTGTTCTATAAACAGTGACAAGGGAAAGAATTTCCTTAGCTACTTTCCTCCTGGCAGCATGCAGTCACTACTTTGAAATACACATTGAAAGTTTGTTTCTATAAACCTAGTGAAATGGTGACATAAGAGTGTGAATGCTTTGATACAATGTTATGATATGGTGGTAGGAAACAGCTGCCAAATTGGCACTCATTGCTAGAGTAGCACTCCGCAAAGAAATGTAGATCTGAAACTCAAGTTCAAAGTTATCTGGAAATTTGGACATAAACAATTAAAAATTATTGTGAGGTCTGGATGATATGATAGCAAGATCAACAAACATCCTACATGAAAGGGCCTTTTGGCAAACATGCCCCCCTTTGTAGGCTACATGGGGTCTCTGTTATATATACTCTCACTTCTTTCTTACAGTCCTAATAATACAGACATTCTTAGCTTATGCAGGTTTGGGTCAAATGGGGCTGGACTTAGTCCTCAGACAACTGTTTATAGGACCCTGCCCTATCTCCTCACAGAAGGCCCCCAAGTAAAATAATGTAAGAAAAATAAGCAAAAAGAATTGCTCACAATTCATGTTTAAAGGCAAAACTAGAATGGAAATAGCTCTCAGATCCTGCAAGGTCCACTGACACAGATGGCTATCGTCTCCAGGTCTGACCATGCCTGTCAGTTCTCTTCCCTTTTTCCATACGCAATTAGTCACTGTTTCTGAAGTCAGATGATCAAATTTAACCAACACAGTCTATGATGCAATGAGCCTCTCATGGCACTCAGCTTCTTAAAGGAATTTACTCAGTTGTACACTATAACTTATAAAAGTAGTGTGTGCACACAGAGACAGGCACATCTTACAGAGCTGGCATCTGAATGTTCATCTGGTTTCATTTCCTCCAAATATTATGTCTGTAAATGTGTTTTACATACTTGTGAAATGGATGACCTTACTAAACACCATGACATAAGCAGTCTCCATCTTACAAAACTAAACAAAACAAGAAAGTACAATACTACACTATCTAATTGGAAAGGGTCATCACATTTTCTGTAATTATTCTTCTATATAATCATATAAAACAGAAAACCCAGTTCACCCAAATTCACCTCTAATTAAACATTTAGGAAGTGTTTTCAACAGAGACCTTCCACAGCCCACTTCAACTTCAGCTAATTCCAGTGTGTTCATGACATCTACTGCAGAGATTGTACCATCTAGCCAAATGCTTCATAAAAACCAAAAATGGTCCTTTTTGCTTTCTGACAAGAAAGACAAGGGAAGGAAAAGGCTGTGAGGAGAGAACAAGGGGCCAGCAGTCTGAAACAGTTCAGCCCCTGACTCGCTAGAGCATTATCAGGTGGGGTTCTCTGCCTAATTCACACGCACACACACACACACACACATACACACACGCAATGAACACACGCACACAAACACGCACGCGCACACACACACACGCAAATACACACACACACACACACACACACACACACACACACACACACACACACCTTTGAATTTAAAAACTGAAGAATCACAGTGTCCCTTACCAGTGCCAACACATTCAGAAATTCCCTTGTGTCAAAATGTAGCAAAGTCCGAACATAAGGATAGACTTCTTCCTCCGAGGATGCTTCCACGGAATGCAGACGGATCAGAAACTCAAACACCTGCAAGTTAAAAGCAACTGTCTATTATTTTCTATCATCTTAGATCTTACTGGAGAGCAAGGATTCCCATATGGAGAAAACAAAGGCAGGATGAATTCACTTTAAACTGCCACTGAGTTACCTAATGCCCCTCGTAAATTCTCTCTTAACCAAAATGTTAGCGTTGGTGATAGTGTGGACTCTTGTCCTTACAGTGGAGTTCCTTAGCTATGTGTAATGTTCAACCATAGTTTGTCTTCTGTCTCTATGCTGACTAGCTTTACGTCAACTTGGCATAAGCTAGAGCCAATTGAGAAAAATGCCCCTCTAAGACAAGAGCATGCCTGGGAGGTGTGCTCTTAATTAGTGACTGATGGGAGAGGGTCCAGCCCATTGTGGGTGGTCCCATCCCTGGGCAGGTGGTCCTGAGTTCTATAAAAAAGAGCTGAGCAAACCATGAGGACAAGTCAATAAGGAGCACTCTGCACTAGCTCCTGCCTCCGGGTTCCTGCCCTGACCCCCTCAATGATGGACTGTGCTATGTAACTGTAAGCTGAAATAAACCCTACACCAAGTTGGTTCTGTTGGTTTTGTTTATCACAACAAGAGAAACCATAACTAATATGGCCATCTAAAAAGTACAGACAGTAAAAATGCCATGAAAAGAATGCTCACCTGGTTTTTAACCAAGGGAACAAGATCTTCAGGGATGTCACCAAGCGGGTAGGCACGGCCTGCCAGGCAACAGCTAGAAAAAAAGAAAAGCAGATTTGATGCCTCAGTTTCTCCACCCTGAGATTCTGCTTCTATCATGACTGTAGACTCAATTTTTGACAGGTTGGGTTCAGAATGAGATTACTGCTATGCTGTAGGCAGCTGAGCACAGATAAGGACGATGCAATGGACACTTCAAAAGGCCAGAAGAAACGTATCAAAAGAAGATGATAAAAAAGCTGCAGTGATTGGTCCAGAAAATAGCTGACATATAAACTGCCTTCACAACGAGGTTTATTGTAATTAAAGTTCCTTAAGGCCATGAGGGGGCCTCAAGGTGGAAAGAGAACTTTGGACAGAAACAATAGAATATGGTGATTTAAATGTAATGGTGTCTTAAAGGGAAGGGTTAGGGTTTAAAGCCTAGAGAGGAGTTTCACTGAAAGGAGAATGAGAGAGTGGAAGAGTAAGACCTGCTGGGGCCTCCGGGACAAGCCCAGGAGCGGAGAGCTAGGCTCTGTACCCTGCGCTCCATTTCCCGGCCTACAGCTCTGCCTGCATTCCTCTAGGCCTGCAGTACCAGGGACAGCCTAAGTACACAGGGTTAGGACATAATGAACAAGAGCCAGGGCACAACGGCACCATTAGAGCCCAGCCGGTCCTACTACAACAAGCCCTGGGTATCCTAACAGAGCCAAAGCACAAGAAGATGGCCTTGAATCCAATCTTGAGAAGATAATAGAGACCTTTAAAGAGGAAATGAATAAATCTCTTAAAGAAATACAAGGAAATACAATCAAAGAGATGAAGGAAATGAATAAAACTGTTCAAGATCTGAAAAATGGAAATAAAAGCAACAAGGAAAATACAAACTGAGAAAACGCTGGAGATGGAAAACTTAGGGAAGAGAACAGGAATGACAGACGTAAGCATCACCAACAGAATACAAGAGATGGAAGAGAGACTCTCAGGCGTATACAATAGGATAGAAGAAATCAATACATCAGTCAAAAAAATCTTAAGTCTAAAAAGCTCTTGACAGAAAACACCCAGAAAATCTGGAACACTATGAAAAGACCAAACCTAAGAATAATAGCAATAAAAGAAGAAGATTCCCAGCTCCAAGGCCCAGAAACCATTTTTAACAAAATCACAGAAGAAAAATTTCCAGCCTAAAGATAGAGATGCCTATAAATATACAAGAAGCTTATACATCACCAAGTAGATTGGACCAGAAAAGAAAATCCTCCTGCCACATAATAATCAAAACATTAAATGTACAGAACAAAGAAAGAATATTAAAAGCTGCAAGGGAAAACGGCCAAGGAATATATAAATGTAGACCTATTAGAATTACACCCAACTTCTCAACAGAGACTCTAAAAGCCAGAAGGGTCTGGGCAGATAGATGTCTTACAGTCTCTAAGAGACTAAAGATGCCAGCCCAGACTACTATATCCAGAAAAACTTTCAATCACCACAGATGGAGAAAACAAGATAATCCATGATAAAAACCAAATTTAAACAATACATATCCATAAATACAGTCCTACAGAATATATTAGAAGGGAAAACTCCAAGCCAAGGTCAACTACCCTCAAGAAAACACAGGAAATAATTCCACCCAAGCCAAACCAGAAGAAGGGAAACACACACACACACACACACACACACACACACACACACAAACACACACACACAATCAAAACACTGGTGTATAATATGACCCCTAATTTTAACTTTTCCAGTTAAAATATAGAGTTTGCAGCCTGAGTCTACTGCACAGGGTGTGCATTGGAAGAGGGGTAGTCTTACACAGTGAGGATATTCCAAACTCTATATTTTAACTGGAAAAGTAAAGGGCTAAGAAAAAGATTTTCCAAGCAAATGGGTCCAAGATGCAAACTGGAGTAGTCACTTTAACATCTAATAAAATAGACTTTCAACCAAAATTAATCAAAAGAGATAGGGAAGGATACTTCATAATCAAAGGAAAATCTCACAAACTCTGAATTCTGAACATCTCAATTCTGTCTCAATTCTAAACATCTATGCCTCAAATGCAAGATCACCCATATTTGTAAAAGAAATATTACTAAAACTTAAATCACACATTGAACCCCATACATTAATAGTGGGAGACTTTAAACACCCCACTCTCACCAATGGACAAGTCATTGAGACAGAAACTCAACAGGGAAATAATTAAACTAACAAATGTTATGAATCAAATGGACCTAAGAAATATCTACATAACATTCCACCCAAACACAAAAGAATATACCTTCTTCTCAGCACCTCACAGAACCTTCTCCATAACTGACCATATAGTCAGTCACAAAGCTAATCTCAACAGATAGAAGAAAATTAAAATAGCTCCATGTATCTTATCAGACCACCACAGATTAAAGCTGGACTCAACAACAACAGAAAGGCTACAAACTCATGGAAACTGAACGACTTTCTACTCTATGACCACTGCGTCAGCAAAGAGAGAAAGAAATTAAAGACTTTCTAGAATTCAATGAAAATGAATACACAACATACGCAAACTTATGGGACATAATGAAAGCAGTGCTAAGAGGAAAGTTCATAGCACTAAGGGCTTCATAAGGAAATTGGAGAAATCCTATACTAGCAACTTAGCAGCATATCTGAAGGCTCTAGAACAAAAAGAAACAAACACACCCAAAAGGAGTAATGGCAGGAAATAACCAAACTCAGGGCTGAAATAAGCAAATTGACAAAGAACACATTACAAAGAATCAATTAAATCAAGAGTTAGATCTTTGAGAAAATAAAAAAGATAGTCAAATCCTTAGCCAAACTAACTAAAAGGCAGAGAGACAATATTTAAATTAACAAAATCAGAAGTGAAAGGGGGACATAACAACAGACACTGAGGAAATCTAAAGAATCATTAGATCTTACTTCAAAAGCCTACACTCCACAAAATTAGAAAATCTAAATGAAATGGATGGTTTTCTGGAAAGATTCCATTTACCAAAGTTTAAAATCAAGATCAGGTTAACAATCTAAATAGTCCTATAAACCCTAAGGAAATAGAAGCAGTCATTAAAAGTCTCCAAATCAAAAAGAGCCCAGGGCCAGATGGTTTCAGTGCAGAATTCTACCAGACCTTCAAAGAAGAGCTAATACTAATACTCTTCAAAACATTACAAAGATAGAAACATAAGGAACATTATCAAACTCATTCTATGAAACTACAGTCATCTTGATGACTAAGCCACACAGATTCAACCAAGAAAGAAAATTCCAGACCAATATCCCTCATGAACATAGATTCAAATATACTAAATAAAATACTTGCAAGCTGAATCCAAGTACACATCAAAGATATTATCCACCATGATCAAGTAGGCTTCATCCCAGGGATGCAGGGATGCTTCAATATATGAAAATCCATCAATGTAATCCACCATATAAACAAACTGAAAGGAAAAAAACCACAGGATCATAACATTAGATCCTGATAAAATCTTTGACAATTCCAATACCCCTTCATGTTAAAAGTCTTGGGAAAATTAGGGATACAAGCAAATAAAGGCAATATACAGTAAGCCCATAGCCAACACCAAATTAAACGGAGAGAAATTTACAGCAATTCCACTAAAATCAGGGACAAGACAAGGCTGCCCACTCTCTCCATATCTATTCAATATAGTACTTGAAGTCCTAGCTAGAACAATAAGACAACAAAAAGAGATCAAGGGGATCCAAATCAGAAAGGAAGAAGTCAAAGTATCGCAATTCACAGATGATATAATAG
This sequence comes from Acomys percivali, assembly GCA_907169655.1. Lineage (NCBI taxonomy): Eukaryota > Metazoa > Chordata > Mammalia > Rodentia > Muridae > Acomys > Acomys percivali. The sequence goes on along the minus strand of OU015745.1, from coordinate 75,862,741 downwards.
TATACATACATGACCCCCAAAATTCCACCAGGGAACTCCTAGAGATGATAAACACCTACAGCAAAGTGGCTAGATACAAAATTAACTAAAAAAAAAAAAATCAGTAGCCTTCCTTTATACAAACAATAAACAGGCTGAGAAAGAAATTAAGGAAACAACACCCTTCACAATGGTCACAAATAACATTAAATATCTTGGTGTAACTTTAATCAAGTGAGAGACCTGTATAACAAGAACTTCAAGTCTCTGACGAAAGAAACTGAAGAAATTATCAGAAGATGGAAAGATCTCCCATCCTCATGGATTGATAGGATTAACGGTAAAAATGGCCATCTTACCAAAAGCAATCTACAGATTCAATGCAATTCCCATCAAAATTCCAACACAATTCTTTATACACATTGAAAGAGCAATACTCAACTTCATATGAAAAAAAAAACCCAGGACAGCTAAAACAATCCTGTATAATAAAAAGAAAACTTCTGGAGGTATCTCCAGGCCTGATTTCAAGCTGTACCACAGAGCAATTGTAATAAAACATGCCTGGTACTGGCATAAAAACAGACAGGATGATCAATGGAACTGAAATTGAAGACCCAGAAGTAAACTCACACACCTATGGACACTTGACTTTTGACAAAGAAGCCAAAACTATACAATGGGAAAAAGAAAGGATCTTCTTTTGTTGGTTTGTTGGCTCTTTCGGTGTTGGTTTAACTGGATGTCTGCATGTAGAAGAATACAAACAGATCTATATTTATCACCCTGCGTAAAGTTCAAGTCCTAGCTAATAAAAGATGTTAACATAAAATGAATTCACTGAATCTGATAGAAGAGAACGTGGAGAATAACCTTGAAGTCACTGGCACAGGAGACAACTTCCTGAACAGAACACCAACAGCACAAGCTCTAAGAGCAACAATTAATAGATGGAACCTCATGAAACTGAAAAGATTGTCTAAGGCACAGGCCACTGTCTAAAAGACAAAACGGCAACCTACAGAATGGGAAAAGTTCTTCACCAACCCTACATCTGACAGAGGACTAACATCCAAACTATATCAAGAACTCAAGAAATCAGACATGAAGAAACCAAATATCCCCCATTAAAAAGTGGGGTACAGAGCTAAACAATTCTCAGCAGAGGAATCTAATGGCTAAGAATCACTTAAATAAATCTTCAACATCCTTAGCCACCAGGGAAATGCAAATCAAAATGACTCTGAGACCATCTCACACTAGTCAGGATGGCTAAGATAAAAAACTCAAGGGACAGCTCATGCTGGTGAGGATGTGGAAAAAGAGGAACACTCCTCCATTGCTGGTGGGAGTGCAAACCTGTACAACCACTTTGGAAATCAATTTGGCTGTTTCTCAGAAATTTGAGAATAGTTCTACCTCAAGACTCAGCTATACCATTCCTGGGCCTATACCCAAAAGATGCTCCACCATACAAGGACAGTTGTTCAACTATGTTCATAGCAGCTTTATTCATAATAGCCAAAATCTGGAAACAAGCTAGATGTCCCTCAACTGAAGAATAATGCAAATGTGGTACATTTACACAATGGAATACTACTCAGCTACTAAAATCAAGGAAATCTTGAAATTTGCATGCAAATAGATGGAACTAGAAAAGGTCATCCTGAGTTAAGTAACCCAGACGCAGAAAGACAAAAATGGTATGTACTCACTTATAAGTTGCTATTAGCCATAAAATACAGGATAACCAGGCTATAATCCACAGATCCAAAGAAGCTAAAGGAGGGCCAAAGTAGTGATGGTGGTGATGGTGGTGGTGGTGGTGGTGATGGTGGTGGTGGTGGTGGTAGTGGTGATGGTGGTGGTGGTGGTGATGGTGGTGGTGGTGATGGTGGTGGTGGTGATGGTGGTGGTGGTGAGGGTGGTGGTGGTGATGGTGGTGGTGGTGGTGATGGTGGTGGTGGTGGTGGTGGTGGTGGTGATGGTGGTGGTGGTGGTGGTGGTGGTGATGGTGGTGGTGGTGATGGAGGTGGTGGTGATGGAGGTGGTGGTGATGGAGGTGGTGGTGGTGATGGTGGTGGTGGTGCTTCTTGAATCTCATTGAGAAGGGGAAATAAAATAGGTATCAGGAGTGATGGAGGGAGAGAACTAGGTGGGAGGGGGAGGGGGAGAACAGGAGGGATCAAGTGTGGGAGGACAAAGAAAGGGAGAACTGGGATCAGTTGGGGGAGGGGTCTCTGCAGCAAACTAGAAACCTAGGACACTGGAACTTCCTAGGAGTCTATGAGGGTGACCCTAGCTAAGATGCCAAGCAATGGGGGACATGGAACCTAAACAGCTACCTCCTGTCGCCAGGCAAGATTTCCAACGGAAGGATGGGGATACCAACATAGCCAGAGAACCTTCAACCCACAATCTGTCCAGCCCACAAGATGTGCAGGGGTAAAGATGGAGCAGAAATTGAAGAAATGGCCAACCAATGACTGGCCCAACTTGAGACCCATGCCATGAGAGACAGCCCACCTCTGACACTACTTTTTTTTTCCCCTCTGACACTATTAATGAAATTGTATTACACTTGCAGACATGAGCTTAACATAACTGTCATCAGAGAGGCTTCACCCAGCCACTGATGGAATCAGATACAGAGACCCACAGCCAAACATTAGGCAGAGCTCAGGGAATCATGTGGAAGAGGGGGAAAAAGGACTGGAATAAGCCAGAGAGGGCAAGGTCGCCATAAGAAAACCTACAGAATTAACTAGCCTGGCCTACTAGGGCTCACGAGACTAAACCACCAACCAGAGCATTCATGAGACAGACCTGGGCCCTCTGCACACATGTAACAATGTGCAGCTTGGTCATCATGTGTGGCTCCTAACAGCAGGAGCAGGGGCTGTCTCTTGACTGTTGCCTGCCCTTGGATCCCTGTGCCCTAACTGGGTGGCCTTGTCTAGCCTCCTGTCCCCTAACTGGGTGGCCTTGTCTAGCCTCAGTAGAAGATGTGCCTGGTCCTACTGCAACTTGATACACCAAGGAGGGTGGATATCCACAGAGGCCTCCCCTTCTCCGAGGAGAAAGGAAGAGGGGACGGAGGGAGGAAAGATGGGAGGGAGGATAGGAGAGACAGGAAGCTATGACTGGGGTGCAGTTATTAATTAATTTTTTAAAGAATAAGAGAAAGAGCTACCATGAGTGGCATGTGGGGGGGGGGGGCAAGAGGAACCTCTTTCGACAGCAGCTTCATCTCTTGCTGTCTTCATCATTGAGCCCTGAGGACTCTTGGACCAATGCCCACAACAATGGGAAGCTCTAACTTTATAGAATCTTTTAAGGTAAGAAGTTTCAGACCACTTGATTCGGCACAGCATAGAGCTGACGGGGAGCATGGTGGACAGAGGTTCCATGAATTGAGAGCTGTCCAGTCACAGAGCACAGATAGCTCCTTCCAGGCTCGTGTGGATTGATTCAGACTGGAGGGGTCAGGTCTGAAGGTGCAGCAGGCCTATGCTCTAACAAAAAGCTTTTGACTGTTCTCACCTTAGGGCTTTGGGAGAGAATTGTATTAACTCTTGTCTTACACATCGCACAATACAGACATTTACCAAAAACATCACATGGCAGCCTATAAATACGCGTAAGTTTTAAACTAGGCTCACAGGTACCACTTGGAAACGAGCCATGGTGATGAGCACTGGGAAACGGCTGCTTTTAAGGAAAGCTTGAGTGTGAGAAAGAACTTGCCCTGGGGCTTCACCTCTGAATCAGGAATTCTTTTTTTTTTTTTAAATAATTAATAGTCTGACTTATGACCTGAATTATTTATGAAAATCTGAACATGCCTCTTAATTACTTTGGTGGAGTAGGAACAAACTTTACACTTCTCTATGAACCCGTTATCAGTTTTTAATAATAGAAACAACTTGGTAGCAGACACTCTGAAGCTTAAAATATGATAATAAAGCGCTAGGCAACCACTGCTACACTCCTCCTCACTAACAAACGTAAGAGGTGTGAGTCTGGGGCCAGCATCTACTCCAATGTCTGCTCCAACACTACAGGACTAAACGATGCTCTGAGAGGATCTGCCCCTCCCGACCTTCCTGCCAGGTCTACCCAGACTGAACGCTCACCCTCTATTAGAATGAGCTCTCTTCTATGGATCAAGACACAAACATTGCAGTTTTACCTCTGTCACTAATATCTCGGTGACTTAAACAAAGCTCTTGCCCTTATATGTAAAACTGGAGTAACACATATCACCAGAATTTCTGGAAGGAAAAGTAGAATACACCACACAGCAGGTTTCTCGGCCAACAACAGAGCGTTCTTTGTTGTGGGAACCACCCTGTGCACTGTGGGGTATCAGCAGTGTGCCTGCCTTCCAGGCCTATCAATAGTAACACAAAATGACTTCAGATATTGCCAGACATGGAATCTGCTCTACTTAAAGTGGCTCTGAAAGAATGAAAAACACTACACAGACAGGATACTGTTAAACCACTTCAAACATATGGGAGTGGGGAACACAGATACGGACACACCAGAGCCTCTCACCTGATGTACACGTGGGGGAGTGGGGAA
>OU015745.1:75838471-75858165 GCA_907169655.1 Acomys percivali | reverse complement strand
GGAACACAGACACAGACACACCAGAGCCTCTCACCTGATGTACATGTGGGGGAGTGGGGAACACAGACACAGGCACACCAGAGCCTCTCACCTGATGTACACCAGGAGCTTGTTACCCATAACAACTTGCTCATCTGAAACAGAAAGAAAGGCATTAGCAGTTCTCTCTCCAAACCTTTTTACAACTATAACATTTATGTGGGGAAAGCCCTCAAAATTGGTGTTGAGGTAAATATATTTCCAAATAACATAAAATTGAGATGGCAAATTACTTTTCACTCTTTAACTTTTCCGTTAGATTGCATTTGTAGACACATGTCTACAAGCCTGAAAGCACGGAAGTGGAGAAGGCTGATGGACGGCAGCTCATGGCCAGTTACTGGTAAGACGTAGTTACGGTATGTTCCCATTGGCCACCCACACCTACAGCGCATAGGGCTCAGGAGGCCATGTTTCCAAATAATAAACCTTGACTAAATAGCCAGTTATAAGCCATGCTAAGAGGTTATGTTATTTGGTGGGACTTTTAGAGCACCAAAATGTAACTAGATGGTTTTTAGCCTAAAGGGTAAAGGCAGCACACCGTGGGAACCATCATAAGGTGAAGTGACTGGGACACTCGCGGAGCTAGGAACACGGGAGCTGTCGTCACTGGGAGTGGTGAGGAGCTGGAACGTCTGGGTTTTACTTATGAGTCCCAGACATAATTCAGGGACGAAAATATCTTTATCAGGAATATTTATAATTATTGAAGTCTGTGATAGTCTACAAATAAAACTGAACTTCTCAAATCTACATGAGTAGTTATTATATTTTGCCTTAATTCAAAGTGTCGTTTTATCCACCTCAACTAGTATGACACAGGGCAGCAATCACCTCACTGATGCAGCAAGTTCAGGTTTACTGACTGATTAAATAAATATTCGTGTGTGTGTGTGTGTGTGTGTGTGTGTGTGTGTGTGTGCGCGCGTGTGTAGGTCAGAAGACAACATTGGGAGCTGGAGTTAGTTCTCTCCTTCTTTACCGTGTGGGTCTGGGACTTGAGTACTGTCAGCCTTGAAGGCACTGGGTCATCTCACTAGCCCAAGATTATGTAAATACTTTATTAAAAAGCTCAGGAGAGGTATATCCAGCTTGTAGCATATTCCTAGAGAGATGACTGTGCTCGTTAGCACGCCCTTCCCCACCACCACACTCCCAGGCCTTCCTCTGGAGTGGGAAATCTGGAACCTGTACCCTAAGCGTCCAGTCGTGCCTGACTGTCAACAGCTGAGTAGTGGATGTGCAGGAGTGCAACCAAAATCGAGACGCAGACTCTACTATGCGAGTCTCCCCAGTGCATCTTGGGTAGTTTTCTACTGTAAAGACTCAACAACTCCATTTAGATTTTTCTGTGCTAAACTCCACATTCATTAAAGGTAGGTAGGTACATGTGTGAAAACCAGCTGTCAAGTCTATTTCAACAATACAAGCTTTGTGCTGTAATTAGATTTAACATATTAAGACTAAACAAAATGATTCCTGCCCCCATCATTGGTTTAAAAAAAAAGTGTGTGTATGTGGGGGGGAGAGAGGGAGAGGGGTGGAAATCAGTCAAGGTGCATGGGGGTGGGGGAGGAGAAAGGGAGAAAAACCCTGAAAGCCTGCACTTAATACAGCAAGTACCTATGAGAATTAGATGCTAGCAGCCTGAAGGCATCCAGCACCCTCTTCTCACCTGAGGCCTTTCCCTGAGGTAAGCGCAGCGTAAGTGACTTGCACACCCGACACAAAAGCGCTCAGAGAGACTTCAGTTTCTCTAGCCTAAGGAAGTGACAGATGCGGCCAGCAGGACGAGGGCGGTGGCTGCATCCACGTGGAGCGCTGCCCAGCGGCTCATGCTCTAGGTTCAATGCCCAGTGCCATCCGGCAGCTCAACTTATGAGACCAACGAAAAGAACGAGGAAACCTCAATGGGACCAGCAGAGCCCAGGACTTCCACACACTGCCCTGTCTGGACTCAGCACCTCTAAGATGCTCTTAAGGCGCTGTGAAAACAATCACTGCTGCTGTTAAGCATTCAGCTGCCTGAGGCACTGTTACCTCTGAAGACTAAGAAGACCTTTAAAGAGATAGAGTGGAGGATGAATCTGCGAGGGTTTAAAAAGCCCAACATATTCTTGGACTCTTAGCAATGCTTGCACACATGAGAGCTGCACACATATCCAGGAAAACAGGCCTACTCGACAGCCAAAGACTGACTCTGAAAACTCGCATCTGTCAGAGAACTGGAAAATCCTAAACAAGAGCAAGCAGTACGCAAGTCTCTCTGAGCCGAGCACCCTGGGAGGGCGGGGCCCGGTATTCCTGAGTAAGGTCAGTCTTAGGGTCTCCCTGTTCTGCTGTGGGGTCTTCCTATAAATGCTTCTTCCACCGTAGATGGCTGCCATGAGGTCCTCACAAGTCCCGGTGAAGTCAGCACCACACTATTGGCCTCCCAGACTGGGTCAGGACACTACGTCCCCGCTGAGCAGGTGACAACCTGGACTGTGGGTGGCATCTTTAGAAGGAAAGGTGCTGAAGACAGTATGGTAAGAGAGCAGCACGTGTGCTGGAGGAGCCGGAGTGGCTGGCAGCAGAGACAGTAGAAAAGCACCCGAGCCCTGGGTTGTCTGGGATGAACACAGGACAGGGCCAATGCGCTGAGCACCTCATCAGAGCTGTGAAGTCCTTCTCTGTGCTCGCCACCCACTACCTACCAGTCTGTTCACTAGGAAAAAAGTTACAGTAGACAAATGCTATGGGAGATTTCCTGCTCAGAGAGGATAAAGAGCCATATAAAGGTCAGCTGTTCCTGACTTTGTCACTTTCCTTTATGAATGACCAGAGGAAAGACCCACAAGAGTGGGCAGAGGTCTTGCTGGGGGGTGGGGGTGGGAGACAGGCAGATGCCTCTCTCTGGCTGCAGCTTATTTCTGGCTGGTGGCCTGGATGGAGCAGACTCTGTCTCAGGGCTGTCTTCCTGCTTCCCAGGTACAAACGCTTCGGAATTCTAAGACTTGCGCTGTGTAGGATTCAGCTCAGACTTTTGAAAAGCAATAAAAAAGTTAATTATATTGTTGTTTCAGTTCAGCTACATGGCAATTAGGTAAGTCTGGCAGGAATCTACTTTGCTGTTCAAACTAAAGAAACTTTAGTATATAATGCCACCAGCTCACTTACCATGATCATAAGACATTTTGATAGCAAACAGTTACTAAGCCTTTGGAAATTACTTTACAAAGGGAGTTAGGCTACATAAAACTTGAAAAGTTAAATAACATAGTTATAAGTATTTGAAGATGCCCCATGAAACTGTCATTCATCTAAGTGATGAATATTTTCTAGAAATTTGCTATAAAAACTGGAAGAACTGAGGCATGAGACAGAATAATGAAATAACGGTAAAGACCCCCACAGCAGTTTCAACAACAGATCAAACAATTACAGAGGGCATGCAGGACACAGAAGACTTGAACAGACCATGAGCCAACAGCAATTCCAGAACATTCCACCTAACAGAATACTGTCAGTATGTGCTCCAGTGTGTTTGAAATACTCTCTAGAACAGACCAGATAGTAAGCCATAAAATAAATCCCACTACAATTTAAAAGGCAGACATACAGTAATGTCTTTTCTAATGAAATGGGAAATCTTTATCAGAAGAAAATGTTTCAGGGGGTGGGGCGTGGCTGGCAAGCGAGCTTCCATGGATAGAGAACCCGTCGCATGGGCTTGAGCACCCGAGTCTGGACCCCAGCACCCACATAAAAGCCGGTTACAGCCAAACATCCCCGTGATCTCAGCAAATCCTTACATCATGCAAATGCCCAGAACAGCATTATCCCACCCCAACAGCTTCAGGTTCAAGGAGAAATCCTGTCTCCAGACACAAGGCTGGGGAGGGGCCGCACGCCAGCTCAGTGGCTGGTGCGTGCTGTATGAGCCTGGCTGGCGGCCTGAGTTTGATCCTGCAACCCAAGGAAAGCTGGAAGGAGATAAGCAGAGCGGCTCTGCAGTGCTCCCACCAAGTAGATCGGCCACGTTGGGACAACAGTCTTTAAAAAAAATTTAAAATAAAATGAAATAAAAGAGAGAGAGAAAGAAAATTAATACCTGTGAGGGTTTTTCCTGCATTCAGAGGAGGGGCAATGACTCTGAAAAGTTTCTAAATGAAAACAGAAAAACCATCGTCATTCCAAAGCACAGTACTTTTAAAGACAGCCAAGAACATCCACGTTAGCTATTCGCTGTGAGACTAAACATGAAACTTACTACATGAACACAGCTACTTAGAAGAACAGCCAGGGACACTCCGATGCCATGTGCCCGGTTAGCAACACCAACTACTTGAAGGTCTCTGTCTAGATCATGATTTCTGATATTAAAAAACTTAGGTTCTGAAAAGAGCTTTATTATCCTGAGAACAGCAATCAGATGAAAGAACTGCCACCCCAGCAAAGTGGCAATGCAGATACCTTTCGGCTGGAAATGTCTCAGCAGCTGCGGCCCCAGGGAGAAGCACATTACCTAAGGTCACCTCCAACATACAGGGACCTGAAGAGGCCACTGCCAGGGTCCTCCAGAGGAATCCCTGGCTGGCTTTGGATGGTCTGTAGCTCGTAGAAATGCCACTGCCTCAGCTTTAAGTACAAGGATTGTAAGGCATGCATTTCCATGCCCAACATTCTGGTCTGGAAAAAAAAAACTGACTTGTTTTGTTTTGTTTTTCAGGACAGGGTTTCTCTGTATAGCCTTGGCTGTACTGGACTCAAATTGTAGACCAGGCTGGCCTCGAACTCACAGAGGTCCACCTGCCTCTGCCTCCCAAGTGCTGAGATTAAAAGTATGTAGGTAGCACCACACTCAACAAAACCTGACTTTTTAAAAAATAAAAACTTGTGTGAATATTTATTATTTGAGATACATACTCTTTAAATTATTTACATTGTTTCTTTTGTCATATTAGGATAATGACTAAAAGCTCTTGTACAGTTGTACCGCGGCATCTGGATGCTCAACTGCGTAATAGTTCAACCAGTTCATGCTCCTTACTCATCACTGTGACTGAACACAGCAACTGTTCACCACGGTTCAGGCAGGCTCACAAGCTTCAGTTACAGCAACTGTTCACCACGGTTCAGGCAGGCTCACAAGCTCTAGTTACAATTTACTTTAATCCACCCTATTTAATTTTATTTTTTATTCTGATTACAGTTTTCCATTCCCCAACTCCTCCCATACAACCCCCACCTCCCCGCCTTCTTTCTCTCTCTTTAGAAAACAAACAGGCAAATAAAAACAAACAAGATTTTTTAAAGTAGAAAAACACAAAAAGCCTGAGACACACATATGCATGTATGTATATATATACACATACATATGTACATATATACATACACACACACACACACACACACACACACACACAGGCAAAAGCCATTAAAAAATGAAGTCAGAAACCATAATATAGAAGCAAAAAGCCAGTAAGGTTAAAAAAAAAAGTTCAAACACAGCAATGTGAGACAATGACTCTCAAGAACTACCCCTGACTTTGTTTTGAGTGGCCATCACTGCTGAGAACGGGGCCTGCCCTGTGTGGCCTGTCTCCCCAGGGAAACGTCACTAGACTGAGTATTAGCATGAAAATGCACAGATCCGTCTGCCCATTGGCACCAAGAAGCCCAAGAAAATGGAGCAGACATGTGCAGGCCCAGCCACTCCCAGCCATCCAGGGGGTAGAGGCAGGAGATTCCCAGGATGAGAGGCTAGCCCACGTGGGGGATGCTCACATTATCTCAAAGGTCTCCTCCTGAAGCCCTAATTCTGCCCCGGTCCCTTCTCCTTAAGGCCGTGGGTGTGACAGCCTCTACTTCGTGTAGTCTTAGAAGTAACCATTAGTGTGTCCCACATGCACTGGCTAATCATCCTTTTCCTCTCTGCACATCGCAGTCCCTCCTCCACTGCCCCTTGCTCCCCACCAGCACTCAGACCTAAATTAGTAGAAGAGAGAGCGTTCCTCCCAACACAAGGCATAGGGAGATCCCAGTCTTTCATCCTGGAAAAAGAGAAACATTTCAAGAGGTGCCTTCTGATGTAGACCTGTTCAACACTAAAGTAGCCAAACCTTACACACTGGGAAAAGGAGCCACTGATGAGCCAACGACGCCTACGCTTCACATCTCCGAAGGTCTGCTTAATAACAAACTGGGCTGCCTGCTGAAAGCTGCTCAAGTAGGAAAGCACTCTGAGCCGTGAGACACGCTCGGCAGCCCAGTGCTCCACTGAAATGGGTATAAACATAAGCCAGACTACAAAAAAAATAAAACTATACAAAATGAAATCATCAAAAAACAACATAAAAACACAGCAACCATCTACGTTTTCTGAATTATTTCTATGTGTCTATGTGTGTGAGGGGTAATACCACAGAATGCATGTGCCAACTAAAAGACAACTTGTTAGAACTGGTTCTCTCCTTCCACCATGTTGCCAAGAGCCTTCACACACTGAGCCATCCACAACTCAACCTCAACAACCATTTTTATCAATATGGAATGAACGCCTCCAGTGAGAATTGTTTCTAAGGAATTATTTTTGAGAAATACTGGAAATTGCATTAATTCTTCCTAACAGTGGTTTAATGGTGGCATGAGTGTTCTGCATGGAGGGAGGATAGAGCCTCACTGAGGGGACAGCTGACATGCCTAAAGCAAAGAACAGACTTTCAACATCAACAGTCGGGGTTAGAAACTGAACAAGAGAAAAGGGGTGTGGCCCAAATCAAAGTTGGTGTGCTCAAAGAAACAGCAACTGAATAACTACGGACCAAACCATATTAAAGTGAGTGTCTGGCTCTCCTGGGCACCGCTGCCACCACTGCAATAAGAAGGGGCTGAGAAAGCCACGTGTCTGCAGCCACATCATCCACAGTGACAAGATGGTTGCAATCCAAGCCCCCCCAGTGAGGGGAACAATGAGAGCACCGTGAAAGCCTTAATGCTCGGTGCTCAGCACAGCGACACACTGGCTACGTTCAGGACCGTCCCACAGAAACAGCACCGCACAACACAGCATCGCGCAATGCAGCAAGCTTCTTATACCTTTTGGAGAAGTTCTAAGAAAAAGTTAGAAGCAACTAAGATAAGAAACTGAAGACTCCTGAGGCTACAGGTGCAGCTCTGCAGGACAGAACGCACAGCACACCAGAGGTCCTAAGTTCAATCACCAGCAAAAAATAAAATAAAAATAAAAATAAAATACCACCTAAAAGTCCCAAGCAAGGGCCAGTGAGATGGCTCAGTGGTGAAGGTGTCCTGGCAGCCTGAGTTTAATCCCCAGGACCCCATGGCAGAAGAAAGGGAACCAACCTCCATGCACACATACACACACACATATTGTTGACATGCACACACATACCTGTCCACACATAAATACAGACATACATGCACACACACAAAAATAAATAAATGTAATAAAATTACTTTTAAAAATGAATACAGTTCTAATAAACTGATATAAAAAATTTAATTAGATGAAAACAAACTATTCAAAGTAAACAGGTAGTGGAGCAACATTAGACAGTGTATTAACTGTCATGTTAGACAGTGTCTTACCTCCATTGGAGTGATGAACTCATTCATGCCTCTGTTGTAGACATAGATCACAGCATCATACAGACGGTTTTCCCAGCACATAAGAACCACCTGGAAAAGGAAAACTCTCTTGACACACATTCTACACTTCTACACCAAACGCTCCCTTCAAGGCCTGAGGACGAAGGCCTTTCTCTTCCCTGAACTGTGCTGCTCCCTCTTCTGTGATGGAAACTGAAATGTGGAGACTCAGACTTTATTGGTGGGATGGCGGTAGCACTGCAGTTTCAATATTAGTTCAAATAGTGCAAGAGCTAGGTTAAAATATCCCTTCTAATTTTGTTTCTTTGTAACCTTACCTCCTTTCAATATTCATTTGACTTTAATCAATAAGACAGTTCTTTAAAAATCTACAAAAAATTTCCTTAGCACAGAACAAAGGTGACAGACAGACCCGCCTGGGGCTCTGCCCTCCTAGAACCTATGCTCGCTCAGCTTGGACACCCATCAAAGACAACAACATGGTGTGAGTCAGGACTCATGAGGAGGGATACATGAGAGGTTTGAAGGGAGGAAAGGAAGCGATAAGGCTTTCAAAACTTGGAGTGACTCTGCAGGAGGAGAGACTGACACCGAGAGATGAGAGTATGAGGAGACTTTGTTTTTTTTGTTTTTTTGTTTTTTAATGTGGGAAAGATCAGAGCATATTACACTGTATTTAAAGAAAAGATGAAAATACTGGGAAGAAATAAAAATGTCTTCTAGATGTGACCCCCACATAAAGACAGCTAGTAACATGTTTTCAGAGTCCTGGGCTCTGGTCAGACTGTGCGCTCTACATCAAATCACCCACATACCAGAAAGGCATGCGCACAGAGGACCGGCTTTACCTCAAATGCTCACCGGCATCAGAAAAATACTAATGGTGTCCCAAGGCTTTTGTTCTGTGGGATATGCACTTTACAAAGGGTTTGGTCCTCCAAAGACACCTGAAAGCCACTCATATCCTAGCTATGGAAGCTTAGACTCCCAGGAGAAACACTCATTATGAGGACTAATGCAATTAAAGAACTGTGAAATGCCATAAGCCCAGAAATGACCCTCAAGTAAGAACTGAAAGCTCGCTGGACCTCAAATCTACTATCAACCACAGCTTTCTGAAACCCAGATATATTATCAGGCACAGCTGCCTACACCCAGATACACCATCAGCCACAGCTGTTGGCTTATTATAAGATACTCTGTGATTTGCCTCTCACACCAACTTCTCCATTTGAAAATGCAACTAACTGATTTTTAAAAAATATTTATTTACTTATTATGTATACAGTGCTCTGCCTGCATGTATACCTGCATGGCAGAAGAGGGCACCACATCTCAGTATAGATGGCTGTGAGCCACCATATGGTTGCTGGGAATTGAACTCAGGACCTCTGGAAGAGCAGCCAGTGCTCTTAACCTCTGAGCCATCTCTCCTGGCCACCTAGATGAGTTTTCAATGACATCATTCTCTTAAATGTAGAGATGCTCTATTGTTAATGAGAAGGGATCCTTGGTTGGAAACAGCCTGCCAGGTTGAAAGCCATGTTACTGAACAAACTGAGTAAGGGTCAGACAAGAAGATTTCCTGTGTGGTTTAAAGCTAAGCTGCCATGAGCTCTGAAGAAGGTTGAGGAGACAGAAGACATACGCTCTTGGGAGCATTTATGACCTAACTCTTAAGTACACAAACTGGGTCTGTGGGAGGCAGGCAGGCCTTATCCGCCAGGTGAATATGACCATGAGGGAATGGTGCCTGCTCAGGCGGACGGACAGTCCACTCACCTGCTGAATATCCAGGCTGGTGATGTCCATGTGCACAATGAGGGCTTCCACGTTTTCCATCAGTTTTTTATCTTGGAAATGAACAATCAAGTCTTTCATGACCTGGGGTGTAATCCCCACCAATTTATCACTTAAAATATATGGCTCAAGGCACTCCAAAAACACTCCTTTTGCCACTGAATTTTCACTTAATTTGTCATACATTTGGCTAAATAAAAGATCCCTACAACAGAAAGAAGAACAGAAGAACAGTAGTTTTAGGAACATTCTGAATACCCACTACATTTAAATATATCACGTTGTTTTCAAACTTCAACTTCCATCAGTTTAATTGAACAAACTTTACATTGCGATACCACACAGAGCAAATCGGTTTTTACACATAAGAGATGCTGCCGGATGTGGTGGTGCAGTGACCCTAACACTCAGAAAAGTGAGGCAGCATGAGTTGGAACTCAAGGCCATAAAACAAAACGGCCTCTGAATGGTTCAGTGGGTGAGGGAGCTTGCCACAAAGTCTGAACTCATCTCAGGTCCCGCAGGGTAGATAGACGGAGAAAAACAATTCTGCAAGCTGTCCTCTCACCTATCTGCTCAGGCCCTGGCACATTCTCCCCATGGAAATAAATATGTTAAGTATAAAACACATGAAGTTGACGAAGTTCAGCTGCTTGCTGAAAAGCACACTGGGGATACCAGTCAGAACTGACCACAGCTCTCTGGCCTACATCCTGGGTTCAGTTCTCAGGGCAACTGCTTCTCAGGGTAGCAACACCGATAGCAGCAGGCAGGTGAGAGGCAGACACGACAAAGCAGGAAAAAGGTACCCAAGGACTGTGTGCCCTTCTCCCACCTGTGGCCCCTCAACCTTCCCTAGTGACCCACAGAGTCAATAAGCTTCCGCGCTATCTCCGATCCCTCGCTCCTCCAGGGGAACTAAAAGTTCAGCAGAAAAAGTTAACGACCGGACACAACATCTGTGATGGACGATGGGCAGCAGCGTACAGTGCTGGTAAGATAAGGCAAGACCACTCAGAGGCTGGGATCAAAAGGCCAGAAAAGCCAGACTCAGCATCTCTTAGGCATATCGAAAGAAACGAAGATCTACAGCATGAGCTCGCTACTGGGGAGAAAAAATGTGCTAAGCATCAGGAAGGGAGGTCAGCATGCATGGCCTCCCCAGTTGCATGTTACTGTCCAGGGTGCTGATGTGGGTCCGAGAAGGGCGAACTGCAGCCTCGCTGCGTACTATTTTCAGCTTCATCTCTAAAACACCAAGTCTGTGATGAATAATAGATGAGGCTGTTCTAAAGATGTCACTTTCACTAATACTCTCTTAGTAGTGAGGTTTCAGATAGCTTATTTTTTACTGCAAACAAAGAAAATGGCTAAACTCACCTTATACATTATCAGTTTTATAACTTTTCTTTTAAGGTGAAGAACTTATCTGATGCTAACTGCAAATTCTGAGAGGAAAGAGGAGTGGACAGTGTTGAGCAGCAGATGTGTCACTCTTCACTAAGTAACTGAACCAAGGACCACAGTGTGACCACTTGGGCTCACTGAGACACAGTGGGCTCAGCATGCCATGCACTGAGTCACCTGAGCTTAATCACTCAGATACTGTCCTCAGTGATGGACACTCAATGTGACCAGCACCTTTACAGTTTAATGAAATATAAATATTGCACCCATTTTTACACGATGTTTAAAAGTATGATTACTTCACACAGACTCTGGACCGATACACAATAAAACTGACATTAAGTCTAGCAAAATGATATTTGCATTGTGTGCAATTTGCTCCTGAGAGGAATCTCAATGGCATGAGTCCTTTTCAAACTTGGGGATGAAGACTGAAGACTGAACGCAGAGCAAGTGGAAAGGCAAGGGCATAAAGAGAACACAGTTTAAGAAGAAAAATACAGAACGAGAAGTTACACACATTTAACAAGGCTCTGCTCACGCAAGCCTAAACTACTGGCCACTGTACACTTGACTATCTGTGGCAACTTTAAAATGTTATAAAACCTCTATCATTTAAGCCTGATTCCACATAAGTATTTAGTTAAACATTACCTACTCACAGCTAATACTTTAATTACCACATGTTTGAAATAGAAGGGACCTCAGAGATAGATGGCCTAGGAATAAAGTGTGCATGTTGATCAAACAGCTTACTCTATCCTCACCCTAAGGCCAGGGCTGCAGACAGGACCTTAACAGTCTGATGAAAAAGAAAGCTGGATGGGAAGAGGCCAAATCTAGAACTCAAATCTAAAACCAAAAGGGGGCTGGAGGGGGACGAGGAACGTAAGGCCTGCACACCTCGGGCCTTCGCACTGAGGTGGCAGCCCTGCCCTGGCCCTCCTGTGGTTGTGGAAAGTAAAAAGCAGACATGGGGCCAGAAATGAAAGAAAAACAAAGACCATGGTACCCTCGCCAAGCGGAAGCTGGACCAACACAGTCTAGTGTTCAGACTTGGGAAACACAACTGAGAGGTAAGAAAATTGTAGCGCTGTTACCTCTCTCTCTCCCTATTGCTCGCACACTCTCCACCCCACCCCCCGTCTCTCTCTCTCTGGGGTACCCCTTCTCTCCCCTTTTCTCCCCCCCCCATGCTCATTTAATAAACCTCCATATAGTTTTTTTTTTTAAAAAAGAAAGAAAGAAAATTGTAGTATTTGTATCTCGGAGCAGATGAGAAGGAAGAGGGAGAGCTACAGAATGTTCCAGAATATACTATGACTTAGGCATTCCTCTCAAAATCTCAGTGACAAATATGTATTCCCCCCTGGCTCAGCCCAGAAGGAAGCAGGCTGAGGTATCAGAAAGCAGACTAGTGGAAAGGAGCTAGAGAAACAAAAAGACAACAAACAGACCCTAACGAGGTAAAAAGCCGGGAAGAGTCCCCTCTTCCGCTGCGTGTCTGGGTTAATGACAAATCGCTGCTCCCAGGCCAGCTGACAGACTGGAGAACACTCTTCTCTTGAAATGGTATGTATAAGAAATGTTTGCCAAAACAAAAGAAAGGAACTGTTTACAGAACATTTTGGGGGAATAAAATAAAATGTTTCTGACACAATGTTCTTAAACCATACTGTCCTTCATTTTACAGCTGTTGGGGTCATTTTAACTTTGTGTCACTGAAAGAGCACTCAGAACTCCAGAGAGCAAGCACAAGTCACTTTGTTTATTCAACCACTAAGTATTAAGGAGCCACTTTCTGCCAAGCACCACACTTATTTAGTATGTGGCACATGTCCTACTGCAACTGAATTCTCTCAATATGAAGAGTTAAGTGGACTAGGATATTTATTACCACTAGGAAGCCTCTATTCTTACACCTCCGGTTCTGGAAACGAGGCTAGCACTGCCTCTCCAAAATATGAGAGCTAAATGAATGAAAATACATAAACACAAACAACTAAGGTTATTTTTAAAAAGTAAAAGCATAGCTAACAAGGAAATGAGTGTGAAAATGGGGTATAATGATAGCAGTGCACAAATTATACAGTCATTTACCATCTTTACCACTTAGCACGTGGTCTTAGCAAATGTCGAAGACCAACGACACAGGAACTAGACTCCTGTGCTGACAATCCCACCTTTTGCACCAAAAGCTGCTATATGAATCTGACAAGTTTCTTAGTCGCTTGCTGCCTGTGGAACAGTCATGTATGAAATGAAGATGAGCAATGCTGTACATGTTAATAAGGTGCTACAGCAATTAGAGACACTGATATAAAGGGCTGAGAGGTGCTTGGCTATTACAGTGAGTGTCAAATACTATGAACTGGCACATGTTGGACGTTAGTAAAGTTAATACTTAAATCTGCAAAATATAATCTAGAGTTTTACAACGACTTTGGTTTTTTTCAGCAAAAAGGCTCTTTAAAAAACTCCAAAGGTAAATTAGCAAAGTGAGCCCAGCCTCTCTCGAATGTATGAGCTACTGTAGTGAGTGATGGTCCTTAAGAGCTCATCACCCCATGTGACGCTTCTACCTTCCATCACTGCTGCACATACGCACAATAAGCCACAAGCTTCTGTTTGGGAAAAGTTAAGTTTCTCTTATGACAATGCATTCAAGAATGGGGTCTGTGCAAATTAGGAATAACTCTAGTTAAATTCATAGAATTCCTAAGGAAGACATTACTGGCTTCAACTAAAGCAAGACAGGCAACGGGTACTCACTTTCGCTGGAGCAGGAGGCAGTAGTCCACTATGACTGGCACTGTATCCTGGAAGGGAGCATAAAAGAGCATCAGGCCTGACCCACAGCACACTGGGAAAGTGAAGGTCGGCTTCCAATGCTGTGTGACTGCTAGGAGGTGTTGGCAAGCACTCTGTCCCAGAAGGCTTAGGAATAAACACTTCAATCTAATAATCTCCTGTAAATTATCCCAAATACATGGGTGGAGGGCTTTCTTCTTTCCTTCCTTTTTTTTTTTTTTTTCTAGATTTTATTTTTGCTTTAGATGCATGGGTGTTTTGCCTTCATGAATATCTGTGCACCACATGCATGCAGCCCACAGAGGCCATAAGAAGGCCTTGGACCCATTAGAGTTGGAGTTACAGACAGATGTGCGCTGCCATGTGGGTTCTGGGAATCAAACCCGGGTCCTCTGAAAGAACAGCCAATGCCCTTACCTGCTAAGTCACCTCTCCAGTTCCCCCAAACTCTAAATCTATTTTAGGTATTTATTGCAGTTATGTAACAGAAGAAGGAAAAGAAGGCAATGGGGGGGGTAGAAAAGCAATTAAGAAATTGTATCAAATTCCATATGTGAATGAGAAATAGACAAGTAAAATTTTCTATTTAAATATAGCATTATCTAAAGTACAAGAGTATGGAGTTTACAATGACATTAAAATAAGCAATAGGCATCAAACTGAAAATACATGTTTTTGTCATAATGTTCTAAACTGACTGTATACTTAATTTAGCTTCTCAGTTTTGTTTTTCAGAGTTCACCACATACGGACTCATATCAAGTAAGGGGGAAAGTCATAATTTTGGCCTTTTCAATTATTAGTTTTTACTGTGGCTGGAAACCTAAGAGCCTCAACTTGCACTGGTAGCCTTTCACCCCCCCACTATGGGACACTACATTCAAGACACCTAGAAACTCGGTGGAAAAGCATCACTGAAGCTTACTGGACAGAGGTCACAATGGGAAACCCTTCTTGCTCAGAGTGAGAACTCTGAGGAGAACCTGCAATCCTGAAAGACATCCAGATGTGACCACAGAGGAGCTCAGTCATGGCATGTCATAGCAAAATGTCAAAAACACAAAGCAGAAAAGCAACACTAAACCCTGTAAGGGGAAAACTCCAAATTACATATATCTGACATCAGATCTGTCACCAACACTGAGAGGCAGGAAAACATGTTTATAAATTCCAAGCACC
Source organism: Acomys percivali (assembly GCA_907169655.1). Lineage (NCBI taxonomy): Eukaryota > Metazoa > Chordata > Mammalia > Rodentia > Muridae > Acomys > Acomys percivali. Next base: position 75,843,312 of record OU015745.1, on the reverse strand, counting down.
GAAGAACAACTGTCAACTAAGACTGCTACATGAAGCCAAGTTCTCTCTTAAGACTGACGGAGAAGTGAGCACTTCCAGAGCGAGTAAGGCAATCCCTGACAGCCGAGCCAGCGCTGCAGAAGAGGAAACGCTTCACCCACAAGGACACAGGAGAGAACGCATTTCACAAGGAAAACAGAGAACGGAGCACTATAGCAAGGATGGAATCACCCAGGAAACAAACGAGGGGGAAAACTACCAATACCTGAATACAACCACCAACAAAACCATAGGAAATAGCAAACCCACCCCAACAATAACCTTATATGCAAAAGGCCGTAATTAACCAAGTAAGAGTCAGAGAAAGAGGCTAGATGAAAGACAGACAGACAGGCAGGCAGACAGACAGACAGACAGACAGATAGACAGACAGACAGGAGCTAGGGCTGGGGAGATGGTTCAGAGCTTAAAGCACAGGCCACACAAGCGAGAGACTTGGAGTTCGGATCCTTCAAACCCATGCTGTGGCTATATGGGTGTAGTGCCCCATGGTAATCAGCACATCAGAAGCCAAGCTAACCATGTCAGTGATCTTCAGGGTCAAGTGCCTCAGTGAGTAAGATGGGTCACAGGAAGACTCTCCACATAGAACATGGGCCGTCACACAGGAATGCTCACATGACCACACAGGCACAAGACATATACACCACACACATATGCACAAGGAAAAAAAAACAGTCTGTGCTGTCTGCAAAAAGCCCATGGAACTAGCAAGGGGAGCCACAACCTGGGAGTCAAAGGGCAGAGAGCAACCTACTGAGCAGATGTAAGCTATGAGCAAACTTCCTTACAGTTTCTATGTCTGACAAGCAGACAGCAAGCCAGGACTAGCCAGGGGAGAGAGAGACGCATATACAGAAAGGGAAGTGCTAATGCAGCGTGTGCAGCTAACGTAAGCACGCACCAGCCCCGGGACCCATTAGATTGTCCTCTGACCTCCACACATGCACTATGGCATATGTGGACACGCAGACCCACCTGACTCACTCCCCTACACACAAGTAAGTAAATAAATAAATGCAACTTTAAAATATTTTTAATTGAAATACTTCCTTGTTTCTTACCAGACCATAAGGGAAACTAGGAATCAACAGCAAGGGAAACCTCAGAAACTACATAAATATGTGAAGACCACTGAGGAAATTTAAAAACTGCTAGAATCAAATGAAGATGAAGACACAATCTAGCAGCCAAGGCACACTCACATTAAAAACCCTGAGACACTGCAAAGTAAGTAACTGAATGACGCACCTCAAGGTTCTACAGAAGTAAAAAGCCACCATAAACAAATAAGTAGACAGCAACAAATAATAAATATTGGGGCAGAAATTAATGAAAGAGAGTAAAAAGAATAAAATGCAAAATATACCACGGCCAATTCTTTGAAAATATTAACAAGATTTACAATTCCGCAGCCAGACCGACAAACACGACCCAAATTTATGAAATTACAGATGAAAGAGAGCTGCTACCAATGAAGTATAGATCACTAGGGAACACTTTAAAAATGTATATTCTCAAAAGTAGAAACACCTAGAAGAAATGAGTCAGTTTCTCAATGTGTACAACTTGCCCCAGTTAAAGCCAGAAGACACCAACAATTTACACAGACCTCTGAGAAGCAATGCGACTGGGCACTGGTGAGAAGTTCCCCACAGGGTGTCACCTAGGACCAGATGGCCCCACCAGGCCGCCCAGGACCAGACAGCGGCGGTCTGAACCCCACCAGGCCGCCCAGGACCAGACAGCGGTGGTCTGAACCCCACCAGGCTGCCAGGGAACATCTATCAAGGCTTCTGATACTCAGGGGACAGTATGCAAGTCATTCTGAGACACTTAATATTTCCAACAACAAAACGAGATAAGGACACTCACACACGAACAAAACAAAACACAAAACACAACAGACAATTTCCCTGGTGAACACAGGTGCAAACGGGAAGATGGAAGACTATCCATACTTGGAAGATGACACACTTAAAGGACCTCGGGAACTCCAAAGGAACTGCTGCATCTGACAACACTTTCAATACAGGTGCAGGAGACAAGGTCAGCCTTTATATATAGCAATAATGAGTTTCCTGAGAAGAAAGTTAGGAAGAATACCCCATCCACAATTGGATAAAAAAGGAACAAACATGACCAAGGCGGTAAAGGCCTCCATGAGAATGTTCAGACACAAGAAAAGAAACTCTACAAACACCAGGTACTCGAGAAGTCTGCCGTGTTCCTGGGCAGGCAGAGTGAATATTATGGGAATGCCTATATTACTATAATCTGTATTCTACAGATTTATTTTAATACCTTCAAAATTCCAATGACTGGCCCTTAGGAAAGGCACAACTACTAAATAGCATCACATTCTGACTTCAAAAGACAAGCGAGGCTCAGCAGGCATGAGGCGCCACCTGCTGGCAGAATGTAAATTAGCATGACTTACATATTAACTAATAAGGTTAGTTTATTTTTCTGTTTCCAGTAACAGCTCCTTTGTTTTTTAAATTTGTTTTTCTTGAGGCAAGGTCTCAGCAACCGAAGCTAGCCTCGAAGCTATGATTTTTCTGGCTCAGATTCCTAAGTCCTAGCATTTAAGATTAAAGTACAATAAACTGTCTAGAAACTGACAAACCCAAATTATCCCACCAGCAAAGAAAGCCTTCCTTAAAGTACTGCGTATGGATGGAGAAAGCCACTCCCAGGACATAAAGCTATCAGAGGAAAATCCTGGGGGGTTGGGAGATGGCCAAACTGGTAAGGCGCTTGGCATCAGCATGAGGACTGGGTGCAGTGCCCAGCACTGGTGTAAAGCTGGGCATGGCAGCATGTGTGTAGCCCCAGCACTGGAGACACAGCGACAGGAGCAGCACTGGGGATTGCTACCCAGTCAGGCTACTCCAGTCAGTGAGCTCCAGGGTGAGTGAGAGAGCCTGTGTCAAAAAATAAGGTGGAGAGCAATGAGGGAGACACCCAGCATCAAGTTCTAGCTCCCACATGCACACACCCACACGTGCACACCCAGACACAGGCTCAGAAACAGTCACACACACACAGTCCCAGAGAGACACACACACAGACAGACACCATCCCAGACACAGTCACAAGCACAGGCAGACACAGACACACACAGGCACAGATGCGCAGACACAGTTACAGACAGACACACACCAACAGGCACAAGCACAGACACACACACAGACAGACGCCATCGCAGACACAGTCCCAAACACACATACACACAGGCACAGACACACAGACATGGTCGCAGACAGAGACACACACAGACACAGATAGGCACATGCACAGACAGACACAGACACATTCAAGACATATAGACACAAACAAGAAGCAAGAAAGGAAGGAAAGCACCTAACACTAGCAGTGGACGATGCTGTTATGAGTTTTGCTCATGCTGATGCCAAAGCTACTGTGGCTCTTACGCCTGGGGAGGGAAGCTTTAACAACAGCCCTCGGCTGCTGCAGAGAATCGGCAGCTTATCTACATGGTGAGAACAACGGGTTTCTATCCACCTGCTCCAGCGTTTTTCGCAGAAGAGGAGCATAGAAAAGTGAGCGCCAGAGGAAGGGGTGGAGTCATGGCCACTGCACTCTTGAACTCTCAGCAGCAGCTGCTCTGCCTACATAGACCTGCCCAGGATTCGGCCATCGACACTGTGTCCTGGCACAGAGAGGGTCCCTCCCACCTCTCCCTGCAGGTTCATGGGAGGTTTACTCATTGCTGAGGGAGGGGTCTGCAGGCTCTACACCCCCTTGAGGACCTACAGGCAGTTAGCTAAAGAAAGACAAGACGGGAGACAGGGCATCCGGGGGATGGGGTTAGAAGTAAGGTGTGAGCAGGAAGGAAAGGGAGACAAGAGAGGACAGAAGGGGTATAATTAAAACATTACATACACACCCATGTATGGAAATATAATACAGTTAATACAATAAAAAACTTAAAAAGAAATGCCCCTCCTAGTCAGAAGCCATCCTCTCTTTGTTTGAATATATCAAACAATAGAAAGGTATAAATCCAAGAGCTATCTTTCCAGAAGCTTCAAACGGAAACGCACTGTCTGCCGCTTCTTGTCCTTCTCTTCCCTCCTGTTCCCCCTCTCCTCCCTCTCACCTTGTGAGGAGGTCAGAGTGGCCTCAAAGTCACCATGTGACAGAGGACAGCGCTGCACTCAATATCCCCAGGTCTCAGTCACCTCCAAGTTGGAGCTATATGAAGCGCTTCACCACATTCAGCGCCTTCTCTTGATGTCAGCTCACTCAGACAACCCTACAGGTAGGTAGATGCTGTGTGCTGCACACAAATGCACAAGGCCAGATGTGCCCGGTGGCAGGCTTACATGGGCTGCGTGCACCTCAGCCTTGGTCAGAGAGGATTCCTTGCGCAGTGGGTGGTACCTAATGCAGAGATTCACAGCTGGTCCAAGTGCAGAGAGTAAGTGACCACTGAGTGCTTAGCCCCAATGAAGCATCTACGTCTTCACCTCCAAGGCCGGAGGACCCCATCGGGGTGGAGGGGGCAAAAGAATGTGAGAGCCAGGCACAGGAAAGAGTGTTTTAGCTTTACTCAGGTATGGGCCCTGTGTGCTACCGACCTGCCAGGCAGGGCATGCCCCTCATACAACAGTGCTGTCACTGGTAGGGGTTTATCAAGCACTTCCTGGTCCATTTCAGGGCTGCTCTGGAGGAGGAAATTCACTTCTGGTACTGTAATCCTACTCAAGAGCCTGTGGCTCAGGACGAACCCTTCAGTGATGGGGACACCAGCCCATGGCTTAGGAGGAACCCTT
>OU015745.1:75805985-75824116 GCA_907169655.1 Acomys percivali | reverse complement strand
CAGGCATGGTGGTACACTCTGACAGACAGTATGCGCCAGGCATGGTGGCACATCCTGACAGTCCTAGCCTATGAGAAGTTGAAACAAGAGGAATATTTGAACCCAGAAGTTCTGGGCCAACCAAAGAGACGTAGGAAGACTTGGCTGAAAATGTAACGTGCAACTAAGTTTATGCATCATCGATTATTTCTTAAAATATGACTATTCTAACAATATCATAAAATATTATGTATTATTGAATTAAAGGGAAAATTTTTCAGTCTTTTTACTGGATAAATGAACCAATAAATTATAATTAAAGCCAGCTATATTCATGATATATACAATGTTTCACAGAACATCAGCTATTAGATGATAAAACCAGTAATGATAAATATCTAGAAACATAAAACATACTATTCTCAAAATTAACCCACTAGTGAAAAAGAAAACATGAAACCCGATACAGAAAGAAGTCTCATTTTTTTAAACCAAGTCACCCTGGGAACTGAGAGTTAAGGTAGAGAGAAAATTTGGTGACATTTTTAGTCACAAAGAAACAAGGCTAAATCCTTTAAGAGAAGCTCTAAAGTACAACCATGCGCATACACAAGCAGTGTACGCACTGAGGACTCCTGAGATCTGAACCTGACTCCCCTTCAAGGCATTTAGACCCTCAAGAAAGCCCCACCTTCCCTGCTGGTGCTTGGCAATAAGGACGTGGCATCACACCAAAGTCAGGCTCCGTGCCAGGGCACTGCAGGTTGGGGGTGTGTGTTAGCATGTGCACTTTATACATGAACAATGGCCCTGGTGGAAGCCTTAATATGCCAGGGACTCGGGAAAACTGCATGAAATAAACGGGGACATGGTTTATGTCACTTACGGTAAAGTTGATCAGATCGTAGTACAAGTGAAGGTGCTTTTGCTTGGTTACGTGTATTGCGCCCGATTCGTCTCTCTTAACCTGAGGATGAGAGTGGAAACAGCCTGGATGTCAAGTATTATTGGAAAGAATTTTTTAAAAAATATTTGTATCCCACCTAGAGTATGGGTCTCATTCAGTACAGAGAAACCAAAAACACTGATAGAGAAATCATTATGTAAGTGAAAAGCCTCAACTGCTGTGTGGTCTCCCCTTGAGAGGAGCGTGGAGACAGCTCCACTGGCACCCGAGAGCTTGCCTTCACATCAGCCTGTGTTGTCTTGCGCACCGGCAGCAGTGTGACAGATGTCCTTCTTCTGGGTCTCAGTTGCTTCCCGCCCCTCTGCTCCCATCTCTCTCCGTGTTGTCCGTGTACAGTGCTCTCTTCACTGTGTCACGTGCCCATGAACACATGAGCTCTGGCCACAGCTATAGCCATGTCGCTTACTTCTGGGGTTTCCAACTGTGGCACCATGCTGCGCTTTACGTGCGATAGGTACAAAGTGTCTCATACACTGGGGAGGTGGGTGCCAGCACCTCCTACTCCCAAAGGTTTTCTACAGTCCTCCCCATACAAACTCTACCTGGACCCTGTCCCCAACCTATTTAACGTTCTCCCTCCCTTTCTAGCATGTTCCATTGCTCATTTTTAAAGATCTGCTTTCTTCGTTTGCTCTCAATCACATTCCTGATTTCTTTTGCCTTCAAAAATAAAAAGACGCCCCTCAGTTTGCGTCTCAGACACTGTGCAGCCACACTCCTCCCTCGCAGCCGGGCACTGTGGTCACACGGCTTTGCTCTGCCTGAGACACAGTTCTTTCTGGAGCTCTGCCGTGGAGCTTCCACTGCTGACAGGACACCTGACCAGGACCTGGCTCACTGTGCCCGGTGCATGACTCTGCAGCCTTCCCTCAGTGGCCACCCTCTACCTCTGCATACCTCAGAACTGACGCTGCCCTCAGCCCCGTCCCCTCCCTTCTACATGCCTTGACAGAACCACCTTTCCTGCCGCCTTTTCTTTCTCCTCTGCCTTTCACTGAGTGCTTGGGAAAACCATGTGTTGTGGTTTAGTTAAGTCTCCAGCAAAGAGCCATGCGATAAAGACAAAGACGCATGGCCTGTGACATCACTTGCTCACGCTTGCTCCCTCCCTCTCTCTCCTTCCCTCCAGTGTCCCGCCCCCCCTCCCCCGCCGTGTGTGTGTGTGTGTGTGTGTGTGTGTGTGTGTGTGTGTGTGTGTGTAGCCACCATGAGGTAGGTAATTGCCCTACTACATGCACTATGATGTAGCACCTTCCCACAGGCCAGTTGATCCACGAACGAAACCTCTGAGACGTGAACCCAAATGACCGTTATCTCAATGGCTGCAGTCACTAGGCTGCACAAGGGCTAACGTGAGTGTTCTCTAGTCTGCCCTTCTACCCGCCCTGTCCTGAAATCCTCATCTGCGCTTCACCCTGCTGTCTGTTCACAGGCATCAAATCAACGCTTAACACCTGGGAGTCCCACTTTCATTTCTAACTCAGCGTGCTGGAATCTGAGGCTTTTTCTGAATATTTTCTGACTCCATCATACAGAGGAGTGAGGCCTGGGACTCATGCCATTTGGTTCCTAGACGCTGCATGATAAGAGGCTTGCCTTTCTCCTAAAATGCATTTGCTACGGGCACTGCAAGAGCTTTAGTACAAGCTCACAACCTCCTATCTTCAATAATCTATTATTTGTGCTACTTCTAGACTGATCTTAAAATGGCATTTTAATTACACCTTCACCACTTTATTTATCTAGAAACCTATAGCGCCTCCTCCTGTTGCCAATCCAAGCCAATCATACTTAGATCAGGGATGCCCCATCTAGAATTGTCAAACTTTTCTGTAAACAGTGATCTGGTAAGTATCTTGGCTTCTGTGGACCACATGGTCTGTCAGGCCTACTTAACTCCAGCACTGCAGTGAGAGAGCAATCATACGGAGCACGGTACTGGGCATGTGCTGCTGCCTACAGTCCCAGCACTAGAAGTAAAGGCAGGAGAAGCAGGGGTCAGGGCCAGCCTTAGCTACAGTGTGAGTTTGAGACCAGCTTGGAGTATATGAGAATTTGTCTCAAAAAAACATAATTAATTAAAATATAAATAAATGCACATTACTATATTGCACTAAAATAGGCCACTGGGGATATTTGGTTCGTGGGCCATAAGTTCCCCCAACTCTAAATCCACCCCATAGATTAAACTTCACACTCTCCCGAAGACCAACTCTGCAAATGTTTACCAACCATCCTGCACTCCTTACACAGCAGAGTCAGTGGCTAGACTCCATCTTCAGCTTAGTGAGGAAGACATTGGGCAAGCATTTATGCGTGCTCACTATTCGGACTGCCCTGAGGAGAGCAGAGCAGGGTCAGGGAGGTAGAGAAGGCTGTGCTGACCATGAGCAGGGCAAGAAGAAGAGAGCGCACAGCTTTGCTGACAGGCTCTGTGTGAGCAGAGGGGCTTCCTGGGGAGCCATGCCGAGTCTAGGACAAGTTCCTGTGTGGTTTACACTGGGGAGGCCAAATGGCAGAAAGTGAAGACCGTGGGGATGGAGGGGCTACAGAACACCGTGACAGCACGGCTGAAGGGGGCAAAGGGCCCTGGAAGGTTTCTGGCCAGAGAAGCGAGGTGCACAGTGGTGTACATGCCCCACCGAGAACCCAGTGTGACTACAAAGACACACGCTTTACTCTGTGAGGAAGTTCACTGCCTTCCTCCTCCAAGCCACAAAAGCCTACGCTCCTCTCTGAGCAGCCCAATTCTATGAGCTGTCATTAACTACTTAATTCTCCTCAAACAGCTCAGAACTTCAGCTGCTCTCTCCAGCAGCAGCTCTGGCTCTGCCCTTCAGACAACACATCAGCTGTGTAAAAGAATTGCCCTAAACTTCCTTCACTGGCTTCCTGTGCTAATGGCACTTGCTCTCTAACAAGTAAATACACAGACATGTGTAGACTGCATTGCTACAGGCATGTTCTCAACCATGCATACACAATTCCCACACACAGACAAACCACTACTTATTAGCTGAAGGAGGAGGAACCATGAAGACGAAGGAGCCAAGAGAGTTCAAGATTTTTCCATTTTTCACGTTAAAGCCTTAAATGCAAATTAAACAAGCTCCACACTCTCTCTCCAAAGGCTGTGACAGTGACATGGGTTGTTTTCTTTGTACTGTTTTGTGGGTTTTTTTTTTTTTTTTGACACAACATTAAATTACCAGCAAATCTGTAGGAAGAAGTATTTTTATGAAGATTTACAACAGATTCCCCCATCACACCGTGGCTTACCAGGAGAAAATGAACCATATCTCCTCTGCAGAAGGCAAGCATCGGGTTCACACAGTTACTCACTGCCACAAAGTGCCAGGCCAGCAACGGAACACTGGAAGGATCCATCTAAGTAAAAGAAAAGAAGGGAAAATATTCATCACAGATGACAACCAGAAGAACAAAGTTTTTAAAAAAATCTGTTTAAAAAACAGTATCTGACTATCTCTTTGTTAAAACCCTGCCTGAATTCCAACAAACCTTCTAATGAGCAGGGGCTGGTGGGAAGTGTCAGGGGGGTGTCTGGGTTGGTGATCAGGATTTCAATCTTGGCTGGGGTTGGGTTACAGTACATGCATCTGTCCAACAATATAACTCAAGGTTTGGGTATTTATTGTATATAAATTTATACCAACAAAACCTAAACAAATATGAAATTCTAGCTATTTATATACATGCTGAATGCCCAAGGCAGAAGGTTCTGGTTTCTGTATTTTACTCTAAAATCCATGAAAAAAAACATAAAATTTCTTGATGGGTAGAAAGCAGGATAGATACACATATATGTAATAAAGGCAATATAGTAAGATGGTAATTGTAGAATTCAGATGGCAAGAATACTAGTATTTCATTAACATTCTTTCAACGTTTCTACTTGAAAATGTTCATGAATGAAAACATCAACAAAGCATACAAAAAGATGCAAACATCATGATAAAAGACTCAGCGAGTCAACGAAGATAACCTAAAGTATGTTAATAATAATCTCTACCAGTCTGCCGCCTGGAAGGACAGACCTGCTTCTCTCAGTGCCAAGATACAGCAGTACATCAGCAAAGAAACCAGAGTCATCTCCCTTGGTATCTGGGCGGCTGCACTCTCCACGGCTGTGGTGTTTAGCGTGAGAATTGCACTCCCACCCCAGGGTCATAGATTTGACTGCTTGGTCCACGCTTGGTGGAACTGTTGGGGAAGGATTAGGAGGTGTGGCCTCGTTGGAGGACATATGTCACTGGAGGAGGGTTTAGAGGTTTCAAAAGCTCATGTCACACCCAGTCTCTCTCTCTCTCTCTCTCTGTCTCTCTCTCTCTCTGTGTGTCTCTTTGTCTCTCCCTAGCCCCCACTACCTTGCCCCTTCTCCACCTCCAACTTATAGATCAGATGTAAAAATCTCACCTATTACTTCAGCACTATGCCTGCCTGTCTTTGGCCACACTTCCATGTAGTCATGGTCATGGACTACTCTCATACTGTAAGCAAGCCCCCAATTAAATGTTTTCTTTTATAAGTTTCCTTGGGCATGGTGTCTAACTTAAGCCAATGGCATCTCATCAATGTCCTTCCAAAGACAATGCCAACTCTCAGGCCAGGTGTTGGCACACGCCTTTAATCCCAGCACTCAGGTGGCAGAGGCAGGTGGATCACTATGAGTTCGAGGCCAGCCTGGTCTACAAAGTGAGTCCAGGACAGCCAAGGCTATACAGAGAGACGCTATCTCAAAAAACTGAAGGAAAAAAAAAAAGAGAAAAGATGCCAACTCTCTTACAAACAATATCGAAAGCAAAAGAAAAGGGAAATATAACCTGTGTACATTCCCCCACAGTACTTTATTTTCCCCTATGTACTTTAAATCATCTCTTGAACACTTAACAATCCTATATAAATGCTAAGGAAACAGGTGCTGTGCTGCCTCATTTAGAAAACAGTGACAAGAAACATGTCTTTACATGTTCAGCATAAAAGTAAACTCCTCTGATTATGACATGTGGCTGGTCAGATCCACAGATGCAAAACCCCATAAAACCACCTGTACTTCCTGAAGCAGCAAATACCAGAGACAGAAACCAAGGAGAGCAGTGTGGTGCCAACTCATATCAGCTTTACAGCGGCTGTGCTCGCTCTTGGTGTCGAGGCAGCAGTGAGTACCCCTGCCTCTGCATGGCTGTTCCACGGTGAGCTTAGGCACTGCAGGAGGGCTGCACTGCAGGAGGGCTGCACTCCCTACACAGCTCGCCCATCAGTGTCACAGCCAGTGACCTCCAAAGGGCAAGGAGTGGCACTAAGAAACTGTGTGAATGAAGGCAGGTGTAGCTACAAAGCGCCAGGGCAGCAATACACAGGCCACCGAGCCAAGGTTAAAAACAGAAGAAAGGCTTAACACCCTGAAGACACCAAGGACAACCTAGCATGACCCTGAAATACCACTTTAGCCTGCTTGGCTTTCTTAAATCAGTGCGCTTGGGAGCCCTTTCCATTCCACAGCTAGATTTTTGGACAACTGCATGGAATCTACCCTGCAGATCACTCCCTCCATCCTCCTGTCTTGCTCCCTCCTTTTGCCAACAAAACAAGAGTCATGCTCACCCGTCCATAGGGAAAAGTCATCCATACTTTCAGGGATGGTTTCAATCCAATCACCAATATCTACAGGAGAAAACATACATTATTTTCAGTATTTACCTTGCAGTTATCAACTGTGTTCAAAGTCTCTAAAAGCTCAGAGCTCTGTCTTCTAAGCACACCTACCTTTGTTAAAGATGCCATGGCCAGTAGTGAGAACTGTGTGATGGGATGGTCTTTCAGCTCGGGCTTGGAATGCAGGGGTTCAATGCAGCAGACTTCACCCTTGGAGCCGCTGAACAGACACCGAGATTCACATGTTCTCACACCCATCACTCTCCTGAACACAGAAGACATTCACAAGCAATTTAGAGATTATCCAAGGCGCGCTCACCTCCGCCCTGACCGACTGCGGCCACCCCCAGCTACACGGCCCACGCGAGCAGGACGGACCTGCCGCTCTTGTACCAACATCACTCCACCGACTTCCTCTGCAGGAAAATGAAACCCAAACTCTTCACCCGTGTCTTAATTCCGTAAGCTCTGCCTGTTGCCTTCATCCCTCTCCTACTGCTGGTACCCCTGGCACCCCTACCTGCCTACCTCCTGGCCTTGTGTTGGGACAACTGTCTACCTGGGCCATTTCGCCTAGATTTTTCATTTGCTGACTCACTGACCACTCAGCTCTTTCTTCTCAAAAGTTACCTCCTACAAAATCCTTCCTGAGTTACATTTAAGTGTTTGTGAGCACAATGGTCTATCTCTTCCCACCATTCAAATCTACCTAGTTGACATTTATCTCTTTGTACCTGTCTCCCTATGCTCACCCTAACTATTCTGTTAAGAGTCAGGGTCTTGCCTGGCTCAGAACTCTAACTCTGGTGTCTAGACAAATGCCTGTACATAAAAGATGCTCAGTAAACATTAGTCAGGTAAACGGGTAATACTGACTCAGCAATTACTCTGTGCCCAGTAGTTAAGAAACTATGAAAAATGTAAAAAACAAATATAAACATTAACCTTGAGAATCCACAATACACATTATATACTGTATTCTACACTTTTTAAACCTCGGCTCCACAGATACTCTTCCAGGTAGTTAGACCCCTTTTGTCACTATTTAACAAGTCAAACAGGGCAAGAAAACCCTTTTTGCACCTAGCCATTACAATCTTAACCAAGTGGGCTTGGAGCCTAGTCTAAAATCAGTGCACTACCCAGAACCGCGTCTAGCCTGACAGCACAGAAGAGTCTCCCGGGGCGCTGCAGTCTAGAATCCCAATTCAGACCTGAGAGGCAGCCGCGGAGACCAGGCCTAGACCCCCACGTGTCCCGCGAGCTCCCCAGGTAACTGGAGCACAGCCAGAACCTATTTGCAAACACCTGGACTTTGCAGAGCTCTCTATGTTCAATGTCAAACCAATAAACAGCTAGTCTTTGCATCTCTTACTTAAACGTCAGTTCAAAAACAGAGCCTCCACTGTCGTTGCAAATGGCAAGAGTTGGGTCATCTGTGAACTAAACAGAGAAGAAGTTTACTTTCTTATAAATTCTTAACCAAACAAGTGTTAAGTAGCTCATGAGGGGTAGCGGGTGAGTTACAAATTTTAAAAACAAAATACACACTTAGCACGTGAAATAATCGAGTTTAGGTTCATCATAAAATTGTCCTTACTTCCAATAATATGAACTGGGTATCTCTAAACAACTGAATCTTTCCAAAAGCAAAACAGGGTGGCGAGATGTCCCAGAGGGCCACGGCGTCCATCACCAGGCCTGATGACAAGAGTTCTATCACAAGTTGTCCCCTGAGTTCCAGAAGCTCAGGGTAACACACGGCCCTCCCCACAACATACACACACAATAATTTTTATTTTTTTTTAAGTAAAACAAGCCAGGTGCAGTGGTGCACACCTGTAATTCCAGCACGTGGGGAGGCAGAGGTAGCTGGATTGATGTGAGTTCGAGGCCAGCCTGTCTCGAAACAAAAAACAAAACCCCAAATAAACAAAAAAGTAAAACAACTTTTCATCAGGATAAAAGAAAAAAAACCTAACTTCAATTGATTAAAAACCCTGCTGTTCTTGCGTTGGTCCTTATAGCAAGCTTTTATTAAGCGGGCAGGACCATGTAGATACATGGACATGGGTGACTTTTTACTGAAGATATACATGGTAAGATTCTCGGGGTCTTCAGGAAATAAACTTGTTTGAGGAAGTGTTCTGAGAAGCTAAGGAGTAATTACTTTGCCTACAATAAACACTTCCCAAAAGAGTCTCCCTGGCCACTTTAAAAGTATATCTGAATGATTGTAAGCTAACTCACAAAGCTCAGAATAATGGCTTTTACAATGAGACAGTCCTAAGGTGAGGTGTGTTATGATAAATGCCACCGGGTGCAAAAGGAAAGGATGTAATTTGTATCGTTTACAGGGACTTGCCTCACAAAGCCTGAAGGTTAGTGAATCATTCTGAATGGGCCACTTTTACTCAGACGGAGATAGCTGGGATACAGGAGGCGGCTGTGTAGCACTCCTCTACCCCACACACCAGCATAACAAAGAAGTCCCCCATCCTTGCTCTCAAAGCCCAGAAGAGCAGCTGCCAAGGGCAGAAGCATGTGTCCGTGGACGTGTGTGAGATGTCCGGTCCAGAGCAGGAAAAGAAAGAGAATTCATGTTTCTGTTTCATTTTTCCTTTCTGTGTATGCACTTTTTAAACCAGTACAGTAGCACATTTGTAGAATTATGCATGTATACTAATACATAGGGTCCAAGCTTGGACTGTTGATAATACTGGACTGTCTAGAGAATGCTGAGCTAGTTACTCAAAGGCAAGTAGACATTAGTCCTCGGCTCCTTAACACTGACGAACGGGCATCTCTCTCTCTCTGATGCCAGAGTCTGCAAACCCTACTTTCAAACCATTCCCCAACAACACAGCTCCTGGAACTGCACTTTAATCTCAGCTGTGTCCTTCTCTTTTTTCCTATGCCTTTAAATCTTCTGTTTCTTATTGTCTCATCCAGTAATTTCTTTTTTTTTCCCCTACAAAAAAGACTAGTTATTACTTCAAGCAAACATTTATTGAGCAGTTACTACAGGCAAAACACAGAAATAAAGGACGAATGGATTCTGATTTCAAAGATCTTAATCCATTAAGAGAGATAAAACACACACAGACAACAATAACATTAGAAGTTGGCACGCGCTATAGAAAAAGAGGTTGAGCTAAATCAGCTTCACGCACCAAGCGGAGAGACTCTAACTCGCCCTGGCTGTTTCCAGCGTTCCTAAGTGCTTCAGTGCTGCTCTGTCACAGAAGGCTTTTTGTAACTAACCTAGATGCAGATCTATAAACTCCAGATGCTACAGGCTTTAAAAAGCATGTGTGTGGATAGGAGAGCTGCATAGCTAAGCAACCAAGTATGTGCATGATTAAATCTAGAGGAGCTGATTTTAGAGTCCCCTTGATATAGTCCTTTACCTTTTACGCTTCTGAATGTGGGCTTGCCAGCACGAAAAGGCGGCCTTCACGTGAGCTATAAATGAAGCCTGTTACCTAAGTCAGTTTTATGTGTTTCAGGCCTGAGAGTAAAAAACCAACAGTGCAGCCTTAATGCTTTCCCTTTAGAGGCCTGAAAGAAAATAAACCAAATGATTCACTTCTAAATATAATCCAAGGCCTGGCTCTTCCACAGTTGGTGCCTCCAGCCTCAGGCACCTCCCAACAATGGGCAGCCATACACCCCTCGGCAATAAAATCTTGGCCAACTGAACAAGGTAAAGAGACTGTTTAAAAGCTCCATATGAGTTTTTAGCAGGGCATGGCTTCTCTGCTGCCAAGCTTCTACTATGGGATCAAATCAAGTTGGCGTTTTTGTCGCTTACTGCTAGACTTCAGTTAAGCCTGAGGCTGAGTGTGTTCATACTAGCCCATCTCTGGTTTTTAACTTGAGAAAATATCTCATTGGATTCATTGAATAATATTCGATGTTGTGTTAAATAAATTTAGGGGTTTCTGGTTATCAAATATTTAATGTGGCTATAGAGGCACAGTAATAAAGAAGGCTAACACAAGGGGGAGGAGAAGCTGTCACCTTGATGTGCAGGATGGCTGTCCCCGGAGGATGGGCATCTGTTATTGATCTGAGAAGCTTTCCACTGGCCAAGTCCCACATGGTGATCTGTAAGACAAACTAGGGCTTTAAAAACAAATGTATTGCTCTTTGGACTTACATAGCCTGCCTTTTGGCTGAAATAACCTATTCCTCATCTATAAACAGTGCAGGCAGGAAGTCATCACATCAAAGCACTCCCACACGCGGAGACTCCTCCACCAGAGCTCTGCACCTTTACCTTATATTCAGTGCCCTCCTTCTGCCTAAGCCACTGAACACAGACTTTGTGACTTCAGGTAAGTCAGTCTGTTGAGCACGGACTAAAAGTGCACACAAAAGACACCCGATCAAACCGGCTGTGATCCGGGCATGAGAGCCATCATGATGACCACAAAGAAGGAGATGCCAAGGCTATTGTCCGAGAACGCGGCAAGATGAACAGCATTTAAGAACGGCCACGGTAGGTGGGGAGATGGCTCAGTTGGTAAAATGCTTGCTCTGTGAGCATGGGAGGCTGAGTTCAAGCCCCAGAACACATCTAAAAACGCCAAAGTTGGGGCAGGAGAGACGGCTCAGCAGTGAAGAGCACTACTTCTCCTGCAGAGGATCCGAGATCATTTCCCAGCATGCACACAGGCATTCATGATGGCCTGTGACTCCGATGCCAAGGAGAGTGACCCAATGCCTCCAGGCCCAGTGGGAGCCTGTGCTTGTGTGCACACATCACAGAGAAACACACACATATACTTTAAGATAAAAATCTTTCAGGAAAAAAAGAACAGGGCTAGGTGTTGTGGCACGGCTTGTGATTCCAGCCCTGGGAGGTAGAGGCAAGGAGACCCTGGGGCGCACCAGCCTAGCGTAACTCAGGGCTATGACTGAAGCTGCCCTTCAGACCCCAGACATGTGCGCGCACACACACACAGACACACACACACACACACAGACACACACACAACCAAAAACTACATGAAGGCACCACAGTTATATGCGACTACCCTAAGAGGATACGAAGCTGTCGACTAAGATAGACATCATTAGAATATGAAAACTACAGATCTGGCTCAGTGACAATTATTTTAAAAATCTACATAAGACAAAAGTCAGACGAGCAAACCTCAGGTTGGCACTAAAAGGCATATCACCCCCAGGTACATCACTTCATAACACATAACATGTATTTTGGTCTTCAAATACTGATTTAAAATACTCGGATTTTATTTTAACATCACCTGGAAGGCAAATGAAACTGTCATCTTACCTGTCCTTTTGCAAAGCCACAAAGAAGTCTTGAGCAGTCGTTGTTGATGCTGAGGGCAGAGATGGCTCCATACTGCCCTCCGACACTAGTGCTACCCAGGCAGAGCCTCAGCGCTTGATTCTGATCTGAAGAAGGGAAGCGGATTAGATACTAAGATCAAACAGTAAGACCTACAAGAAAACATAAGTCAAAGCTTGCTGATGACAAGTAAGAAATTCATTTTAAAAAAAAATTCTCTTAAACTACCTTATTCTACAACTAAATTTTTTGCTCTTTATAAAATATTAGGAATACAGGGAGTGTGAGAGCGAGTGTGTGTGTGTGTCTGTGTGTGTGTGTGTCGCGCGCATGTCTGTCTGTCTGTCTGTCTGTCTGTGTCTCTGAACCTAAAGTTCACTGTGCAGCTATGTCAGCTGTCCAGGAAGTTCCTGGGGTCCACCTGTCCCCATCTCACAGCACTAGGGTTGGAGGCAGGCTCAGCCACCCAGCTTCTGTGTGGGTGCCAGGGACTGGAGCCTACAACCTCTTGCTCAAATAGCGTTTTGCCCAACTGAGCCACTCGCAGCCCTGAAGGGCACTTTCTTTAAAAACTTCAAAATTCAAAAGGTATTAATTTAAAATTTGGCTCAGTGGTTAAGAGCACCAGGGGACCCCGGTTCAGTTCCTAGGACCCTCAAGGCAGCTTCCAACACTCTGAAACTCCACTCTCAGGGGACCTGACGCCCCCCCTCTGGCCTCCACAGGCACTACACACATGTAGTGCCCAGACACATGCAGACAAAACAATTAATTTTTTTTATTAAAAAGATTTTTAAAAAAAAAGATTTGCTAAAATTTACATTTATGCTATCCATGTAGAAATGGTTGGCCAAGCAAATGAACTGAAAAGTGAAAACAAAATTTTAGAGTAAACTGTTAAGTTATCTTAGAAAAATTGTTTTTAAGTTTTCCTAGGAAGTACTCAAATATTTATTAAATGTTATTACTTTACAACTAAATGCAACTAGCCTAGGTCCTCTCCTAGGCAATGTTCATTCTGTATAGCATTTGTGGACTACACCTATTTGAAAATAATGAGATTAAAAGAATAGTAATGGGGGCCAGCGAGATGGCCCGGTGGTCAGGAACACTTGCTGTTCTTGCAGAGGAGGCAGGTTTGGTTCCCAGCACCACATGGTGGCTCGCAACTAACTGTCACACTCTCTTCTAGCCCCATCCAAGATGAACACTGTGCAAATAATTTTCTGGTTCATAAACTGGCTGTGATAACACTCGGGGGGCTGTGACAATTAGTGGCTGTACTGCCCCTGGCACACAGAAACTACTCCACAGTTTTTAAGTTATTTTAGATTTCAAACTCCAAAGGTAAATATTCAAAAAGAATAAACTCACAGATATACAAGGTCTGGTGTGCTTCAAAAGTCCTACTGTAACTTTGCATCCAGAATTATATAATTACAGTTTTCCACACACACATCCAAACCAGCCCCCCACGAACTTTTTATCTTTAATTTAACCTTATAATTAAAACCTTTTATTCTAGAGGGTTTTTTGGTGTGTTTTTTTGTTTTTGTTTTTGTTTTTTGCCTCCAGTTATAATACCGTGTTTTCTTTTGCTCTCCTAAAACTGCCTACCGCTGGGTGTTGCATGACCTAATTTCTTTTTTTTTAATATATTTTTTATTTATTTATTTAAGTGTTCTATTCACATGTATGATAGACGAGGGCATCAAACCCCATTATAGGTGGTTGTGAGCCACCATATGGTTGCTGGGAATTGAACTCAGGACCTCTGGAAGAGCAGACAGTGCTCTTAGCCACTGAGCCATCTCTCCAGCCCCGCATAACCTAATTTCATACATGGCGGATTGTCCACACCCCTGGAGCTGCAGGACAACCGTGATGAGGCAACAGTAGTCTATGTGTACTACTACTGTGTACAGGTAGGACAAAGACATGGCTAAAAGTAAAGGGCAGAGAACGGATAGTGAACTCTCATGCCAACCCACAAGTCCCCACGCCTGGGCACAGACGACTCGCACAGCACGCGCTGAGACTCTGTGCAGCCTGCTCTGGCATCCGAGCCCTACAGGCTCTGAAGCACTAACAGATTTGCAGTTGCTTTGGACTTCACACACCTCAATTTAAGTGTTGTTGTGTCAGAGAAAGCAGGAAGACTGAGCAATCTTACCAGACAGGCAGTATACAACTTAAGAAAAAGAAAACTACAGGAAGAACAATGGAAAAAGACGAGGGGAAAGGCTTTCCTAACTTCTACAGTAAGAGCCTGTGCGTGGCCAGGTGTGACGGCACACGCCTACGACCAGAGGGAGGAGGATCAGGAGTTCAAGACCATCCACAGCTACATAACAAGTTCAGGGGCAGCCAGGGCTACACGAGACACTGTTGAAAGAAAAGCCACAGATGCCTATGTTACCCTGCCTACAGTTCCCACATAATAAAAACAAGTCACAAGGGGAAAGAAAGTAGATGGCCAACCTTGGTCACTCCTGAAATACATGCTAACTTTACATCCTATGGTGCAAGTTAATGAAAAAGTCTCAACTTTTCCCTTGGCTTTTTTCAATGTTTTTATCTTGCTTCTACGATGTCCCTGATAGGGCACCATGCCTGTGAAGTCTGGTTTTTATTTCATCTTTACTAAAGAGCTACAGGCTCTGGAACCATAAATCGTGCAATTTTAGGGATGTTTCTTACATTCGCTTAAGCGCCCATCTTCATCTATGCAATGTAGAAAGCAGTCCACCGCCTCAGTACTTCACTGAGAGAACAGGTTATTAAAATAAAATAATAGTATATACAAAGGACCAATTCAATGACCCTACAATATGACTAATGTAAGGTTCTATTTATACACAATATTTTTTTAAATAGCAAAGATGATGGCAGGAGATAGACTACACATAAAATGTAATTCACTTCTACTCCACGAAGCTATCTTTCAATTTTTATTTCATATATACACACCCTATTTTTATGGTGTGTTAACTATGGTAAGTGATGCTGTGTGTAGCCTATCTATTGCAAGGAAAGAAGAGCAGCTTTCTCCTGTGGTCCCTATGAATCGGCACAGCTGGGGGGTGGTAGCTGTGGTAGGCTGAAGTAACGTCCATCAGTGACAGTCTGCAGTCACAGTGACGGGACAAAAGTGTGCACGCAGAAGAAAGAAGAGTGAGAGTGAGCACTCTGCCTGGAAGGCTGGCTCTGCTCTCCCCTGCATCCTGGAGCCTCCTCTGTCTAGCTAAAAATGCACTAAACTCATACATAGCACATCTACTTCTCACAAACCAAGTAGCATAAAGTTACGCCTGGTTAACATCAGCAGCGCAGTACTTTAAAACAATGTTGATGCTATGAACAATCTGAGAGTTATCAAGTGACACAAAGAAGTTATTATTAACAGCAATCATGTAGCTTACAAAATAACTATGAGGACTTTAAATCCAGAACTACAGAAACCCAAAGGAGCTGGGCATGGTAATCCATGCCTATAATCCCAACACAAGAGATACTGGCTGAAGGACTGCCACAAATTCAAGGCCAGCTTGGTCCAATCGGTGAGTCCCAGGGCAACCAGAAATACAAAGTGACACCCTGTCTCAAAGAAAGAAAGAAAGAAAGAAAGAAAGAAAGAAAGAAAGAAAGAAAGAAAGAAAGGAAGGCAGGCTATTTGCCACTGCAGTCAATGTTATTTTTCATCAGTACTGTAGAAGCATCCCTAATCCAAACCAAACCTAAAGTACTCAAAAACCCAACCGTTCCTGAGCATCAGACTGACATTCCAACACTCAGTTAGAGATGCTCAGCCTGTGAAGTCTACGCAAATATTCCACAATCCAAGACTCGAAATCTGAAGCACTCCTGCCCCTGGGCACCTGGACGAGGAAAGCTCAAAGCACACTTTCCTTGGAGTGGACCTCATGCTGGGCTTAACAGTAATGTGAAAAAGAGCAAGGCCACAAATAATAGCTTACGATCTAACATTGAACGCACATCAAGAATTCTTCTTTCCATATACCAAAAAGAACCCAGTTCTCTGTATTTTCATCTCTCATTTTAATTAAGTCTCAAAGACAGTCAAAGAAGGAAACAGCCACTCGGAATCAAATTTACCTACAGGCAGGTAAGTCCCCCTTGCCAGCCGTCATCGCTCTCAAATGCTATTTTATTATCCCTATTCATTCACACTATAATAAGCTCTAGCGCCAAGAGAAAATAAAAAAGGAGAGCTCATTATAAAACACATTTGTCACATGTGGAACAAAATGGCAGATGCACTTTAACTGGCTGGTTCACACAGCCGAATCCTCCTCCTTCTGTGACGCTTTCTAAGCCCATGGCTAACTGGCTACCTTCTAGAATGCTGCTTCTACAAAAGAGTCAGGGTTCACTCCCAGGCACCCATGCCACTGTGATGTTAGTGTGCTCTAAAAACACAAGCAGCCCCCTGACTGACAGACCGCTGTGCAAACAAAAGAGCCATGGGTGCTGGGAGCACAAAGCAAGTGTTTCAGAAAACCCTGGAAAAGGCACATTACTTCACAAAAGTATCAAGAAACTGGGTATCGACACCAAAGCAAGGTTTTGTTAGAATCTGTAATTCTTGTCCTCATGCATTGACTGACAGGTAATTAAGTTGTATGTGACTCATTATTGATAAAGTTTATGACAAAAAAAAATGTTGCTGCACACTTCCATTGGCAGACACTAACTTCAAGGAAAATCTCAGGGCTGTATGAAAAGATTGCAGGAAATGGAACATACTGACAAATACCTGAAAGAATTCCATATATCTTAGCTAAGATAAAGCATTTAAAATATGCATATATTTTTGAAATCTTCACAATGCCTGTTTTAACCAATTTTTAAGTAGCTATTTATTTTTCTTTCATAAGAAGGCATTAAGTGTAACTGACAATACTTGCTTTCAACGTTAAAAAGCTCAAAAGAAAAATAGAACTATTCGTGCATACCAAATTTACTATACCTTTTCCTTTTGAATCCATGGAGAAAAGATCAAAAGGGAGGGAGAAAAAGACAAGAAATCAGTTCAAAAGTTCAGAGAAAAACGCAGGCAAGCTCTGCGGAGCATAAGTGATGAGCTTTATTTATCTGTGGGAGTGACACACACTGGACTTGATTAAATGATGTTCCTAGCATTTGTGGTTACAGTCAGGGATTGGTTCTGGGAAAAGAGAAAACATGCAACAGTCAGGTTAGAGCACAGAAAGTAAACTCATGTTTCAGTTAGACAGCAACAAAGCAGCTCCCAAGAGACACAGGCCAGAGCACACTAGGAATAGAGGGAAATGGAAGAGTGGGGAAGGTGGAAGGTGAGAACCGAGACACACCACCTGCTGCACGCTGGAACTGCACCGGGTGACTTTTAATGACTCAGACCTGCTTCACAGAGAGCCTAATGGTGCTCAAACAAACTTGGTCTTTCCACCAGGTTTCTTCTGTGATAAATAAAGATAGTTGTTTTTCTTTTGATAAGACAGGGACTCTCTGTGTAGCCCTGGCTGTCCTGGAACTCACTTTGTAAACCAGGCTGCCCTTGGACTCAGAGATCCACCTGCCTCTGCCTTCTGAGAGCTGGGATTAGAGGTGTGTGCCCCTACCACACAGTATTTTGCCTGCATGTACACCTGCAAGCCAGAATAGGGCACCAGATCTCATTATAGTTGATTATGAGTCACCATGTGGTTTCTGGGAATTAAACTCGGAATCTCTGGAAGAGCAGTCAGTGCTTGCAACCTCTGAGCCATCTCTCCAGTCCAAAGATACTTTTAAAAAACCATATCTAACCCAGACCGCTAGTCTAGACACTTGATAGTATTTGCCACTTGTTCTTGAGCTTTTTAGAATATTTGAATGATTTCGTTAGAAAGCGCTGTCCAAACATTGGTCTCTTACAAACAGCGAGTGAAATTTATTAACTGTACTATTAAAACTGAATCCAAAACCAGAGTGCTACGCCTCTTCCACAGAATGTGCTTTCTGGTGTGCTCTCTTTCCAGTGCAGCCATAAGAAAAGATTACTGTTTCATCACATCTACAGAAAAGTTGCTGAGGACTTCAGAAAAACAGCAGGGAGGTCTAAGGAAGTGAAAGAGACAGCATCAAGGAGGAACACACTCTCCATGTTAGCATGATTGTCTGCAGCAAGCACTCCATGACAACATC
>OU015745.1:75754324-75782208 GCA_907169655.1 Acomys percivali | reverse complement strand
CTTTTTTTTTTTTTTTTTTTTTTTTTTTTTGGTTTTTCAAGACAGTGTCTCTCTGTGTAGCCTTGGCTGTCCTGGACTCACTTTGTAGACCAGGCTGGCCTCAAACTCACAGAGATCCGCCTGCCTCTGCCTCCCAAGTGCTGGGATTAAAGGCCCAGCAAGGCCAACTCCTTAAAGGTGCCCTCACTTCAGTCAGGAAACTTACTGGGCTCACTCGGTCATCCACCCACTGTCCCTCCTCCTCTCTCTCCCTCTGTCCCTCCCACTATTTCCCTCCTCTTTTCCCTCTTCCTCTTTCTCCAGGCAAAATAAATAAATAAATAAATAAATAAATAAATAAATAAATAAATAAATAAATAAATACTTTAAAAGAAAAACAACAACAACAACAAGGCAGATGGAGCCTGAGAAGGAATAACTGAGCGTTCTCCGGTGGCTGCGTGCGCATGAGCACATCAGGTTTCAATCTAGACGTTACCAGCCCCTATCTGTGACTTTGGCAATCTGGTTGCTCTGAACCTTTTATTTCTGCATCTGTAAGTGGAGCAGCGTGAACATCTGTGTTGTCGGTATCGCTTCCCGGGAAGGGCACGTCTCCATTCTGGGAAGCGTTCCTTCCGGTGGCGTTTTCTGTGGAGGCTGCCAAATATAAACAGGACTGGGAGAGGGGGTCCGAGTAGCCCTCTTTTATACAGAAGTTACAGACCACCTGTCAGCTAAGATGCCAGTTTCATGTCTGCCACTGGCAACCCACCACTACGAGCAGAACTCTTATTCTAGACCTGCGCTCCCTAGTGAGAAGGAAAGCAACCTTTTTACAAGTGCTGATCAGGGAGAAAGAGAATCCAGGTTCTACTTTTCCAAGTCAGTTCTGCCCACAGCGCCTAGCAGTGTGGCTGCACTGACCAGGGTGCCCACTCCCCTTCACACCTACCCCTCCTGCCTTGCCTCTCCTCCCTCCCTCCCTCCCTCCCTCCCTCCCTCCCTCCCTTCCTCCTTCCCTCCCCACGGTCTCCCTCCTCTCTGGGGCCTCAGGACTCCAGGGAGTTCTAACAAAAGGGTGCGATTCCTGGTAATAAAGGATACACCGACTGTAAAACACTGAGAATGAAGCCTAGACACAGTAATTTTCAAGAAATAACACATTATCCTTTACAAGTTCCTCTGAATCAAGATCATCAGTTTTGTAAACATCGCTCATATCTTCTGACCAATGAGCAGTTTGGTCTGAGACTAGCAAGACCCTAGCCAAGTCATCCACACCCTCAAGGCCCTGGGTTATTACACTGTGGATGCTCTTGCTCTAACTCCTCTGCAATCACGCTTGGCCCCCATTTCACTTCAACATTATTCTCAGTTTCCACTAAAGAACTCACCTACTTCCTCATCTTCAGGTCCTTTGTCACCCACTCTTGTTATATGGGGTGGGTGTGTGTGTGTGTGTGTGTGTGTGTGTGTGTGTGTGTGTGTGTGTGTGTGTAAGCAAATATTCTCACTGAAGTCAATTGGCTGATACAAATGTTACCATGGTGGCTTTTCTGTTGTTGTTTTGTGTTTGTTTTTTCAAGACAGGGTTTCTCTGTATAGCCTTGGCTGTCCTAGACTCACTTACAGACCAGGCTGGCCTCGAACTCACAGAGATCTGCCTGCCTCTGCCTCCTGAGTGCTAGGATTAAAGGCATGCACCACCATGCCCAGCTACCATGCTTTTTTTTTTTTTTTCCTTTTTTTTTTTTTTTTTTTTTTTGGGGCGGGTTTTTTTTGTGTACCTTTGCCTTCCTGGACTCACTTTGTAGACCAGGCTGGCCTTGAACTCACAGTGATCCACCTGCCTCTTTCTCCCAAGTGCTGGGATTAAAGGCGTGTGCCACCACCACCCGGCCATGCTGACTTTTTAAAGGTCATTAGAGCAACTTGTGCTAATTTTCAGAAATAAATACAGAGGCTGGGTTGATGGCTCAGTCAGCAAAGTGCCTGCCTTGAAACATGAGGGCTTGAGTCTGGATCCCCAGCGCCCACATGAAAGGCTGAGTACAGTGGCATATGCCTGAGCTGTAGGGGTGCTTGGGGGCAGGGGGCAAAGACAGGAGGATCCCTAAGGCTTGCGGGACAGCTGGTCTAACTGAGCTGATGAGCTCCAGGCTCAAGGGAGAGACTCTGTCTCAAAAAAATACAGAGGGGAGGGACAGGGGAAGACATAGGACATTAATCTTTTACCTACACATACATATGAACACATACAGACCACACACACACACACACCCATGCATGCACATACATGGGTGGGTACACCTGAACACACCTGTGGGAGGAAGCACATGGTATATGAGGATGACTGTCTTATCTTAATTACAGGATGCTGTAAATACAGTTTCTATGACACAGGGGACTTTCTGATGTAACTAAATAAGGGCCTGGAGATGGGGACCTTAGACTGGATTATCCAAGTACCCCCAATATAATCAAACAGATCTTTAATAGTAGATGGAGGCAGAAGACTGTCATGGTCAAGGAAAGCAACTGACAACAGAAACAAGGTCAGAGAAATGCTACACGGCAGACTCTGAGGCCAAAGGAAAGACATCAGGAGCCAGAGAAAGCAGACAGTCAACAAAACAGATTCTCTCCTGGAGACTCTAAAGCCAAAGGCCCCTCCTGACACCTTAATCCTATTAAGACAAGTTATAACTATGAACTACTGTGATGGTTTGAATAGGAAATGGCCCTCACAGACTCTGTTTAAATGCTTGGCCCATAGGGAGCGGCACTGTTAGGAGATGTGGCCTGGCTGGAGTGGGTGTGGTCTTGTTGGAAGAAGTGTGTCACTGTGGGGGTGGGAGCTTGGGGTCCTTATACATGCTCAAGCTCTGCCCAGTGTGCAATTCCATTCTGAGCTCCCCAGCACTGTGTCGGCCTGCACACTGCTTCCTGAACCTCTGAAACTGTGAGCCAGCCCCAATTAGATGTTCTTGTTTATAAGAGTTGCCTTCGTCATGGTGTCTCTTCACAGCAATAAAACCCTAAGACAACTACAGAACTAAAACAATAAGCCTGTGTTGTTTTAAGTCGCTGTATGTCTGATGGTTTGTTATGGCAACAATAGTAAATGATTATGGTTAACAAATTTCAATTAATTTGCTTCTTTCTGGCCACATCTCAAAGTTCTGAAACAGGACAGTCAGCACTGGCTTTCATACGTTGAGCAAGCTCTTCCTCTCCGCTTGTAGAGCAGTGATAACATGCTTACCTCCCCACAGCTGGGGAGACACTGTTTCGGGTCTCACACAACAGCAAGCCAGCACAAGGCTGACAGTGAACTGCTCATGACTTCCTCTCAAGGAGGACTCTCACACAGCCAGTGCTTTTACAGTTCTTGAGAGGATGCCTCCCCCACCACAGCACTTCCAGACAACGTCGGCTGGTGTCTCCACCACATCTTGGGCTCTTCTAGAAAGAAGTCTGATTAATCTAATAGCAAACATACTACAGACACATGACTGCCACACGTGCTGCTAAACTAACAGTCCAGACTTAAGGTCCAACATCTTCACAATTCTCAAGGTTATTTCTTCTTAAAGTTATTCCCAAAAATTAACAGCCAGGGCCATTTTTTTTTTTTTTTAATGAAAGAGAGAAAATATATCGTATAAACCGGAATGATAGCGTTATAACAGTGGCTCTAGAGTGTGGCCTACACTGGACTAGGTTCTGACTGTAGCTAATGCTCACCTTCCCCCTCCAGGTCACAGGAGTCTGCGATGCGCCAACATTCTTTCCCTTCTGAGAGAGTCCTTATAGGATGCTTGGGGACACCTCGCTTAAGAAATCTTTTCCTAAACACTGTCTTGACAGTCCCTTCTTTTGATTTACTAGTTAACTTATCACAGTTAAAAGTAACTTTTTTAAATGAGTTGCCATGAGATCCTGGTAAGGAGACGATGGTAAGTTACTTTTGCTTCTGCCCGTCTTGTTATTGGGGGGGGAGGGAGGGGGGCCGGCCTCGAGATGAGGTTTCTCTGTGTAGCCCTGGCTGTCCTAAAATTCATTCTGTAGACCAGGCTGGCCTCAAATGCGCAGAGATCTGCCTGCCTCTGCCTCCCGAGTGCTGGGACTAAAGGCGTGCGTGCGCCACCAAGCCCAGCTGCTTCTGCCCATCCCAATCCAAGCATTTCTTCCTCTGCTTCTTTGTTCTGTTGTCTTGTGAGGGGAAAAAGACCACAAGCTAGTTTATTTTTATTTGTTTTCTATTAGCTAGTGCGTGATGCCGTTTTCAGCAGCCCACCAACACCTACAGGCTAACTACCACTCCAGATTCTGAGCCTGTGACTTCAGACACATGGGTGCTCCCTACTTCCTCCTCCTGCAAAGGAGTCTGTTTCCACTCAGTCCTCCTGGAGCAGCTTCCGCCATCGGCCATGGTGAGCTGCATGCCTGTAATCTCAGGCTGCAGAGGCAAAAGCACTGCTATGAGGTCAAGGCCAGCCAGTATGAATGACAACGGTTTCCACCGTCCCACCAGGCTTCCTCTTCCCATCCATTTTCCTCTATACATATCTAAGTTCCTTCCTTCCCTCCTTGTGTGTGCTGTGTCCACCTGTGGCTTGGGCACCACCTTCCTTCCTCAACCACACATGGGCCTGCCCCTCCCCTCCACCCCCTTCCCCTCCCCCTCCAGCTCTTTTGCTCTCTTGCACTCTCTTCCTCTCTCTTCCACTCTCAAACCCAGACTGGCTTCAAACTCATTAGGAACCCAGGCTGGCCTTGAACTCACTATGCACCCAGCCTAGGTTCTCAAACGCGAGAGTTACAGGCAGCTCAGTGACGACCTGCTAAGGCGTGTCTTCCTCAGCACTGTCTTGCTACTTCCCTTCTTCCGATTCACCGGTTAACTTACCATATGATTCTTTTCTCCCCCACCGGGCAAGAAAAAGGGAGCCATACTTCCAAATCTCTGGGCTTAATGGCTTGCACACTACAGACAATCAATATTTGGAAGGGAGGAATAACACCCGGGTTGTAAATTAAGCACACCGGCACTGTTACCTACGTTTCAAGGCTATCATTTGACTTAGAGTACCAGTTTGCTCTCCGTTAGCCAGGGCCCTGAGTTTTCATTTGGGCTACCTTCGCTGTATATGGCATTGTAGGTGCATTATGTGTTTGTGTCTTGGACTTCTCACTGTTCATGGCTTCTTGGACTTAATGTTGGCAACGAATATATTTTTGAAAGTTTGGCCTCTTTCTGTTACAAGTGTCAGAAAATCAATTCAAGCTGAATCTGAGTCCCACATAATGGCGGAAGGTTGTGCTCTGACCTCCACATGCACGCCTTGGGTGGCGCACATGCAAAGTCTGGGGAGATGGCTCAGTTGGCACAAATATGTGGACCTCAGATTGATAACCCAGGCCCTGCATTAAAAACACTGAGCAAAGTGGCGAGAGTCTGTAATCCCAGCATGAAGAGATGGGGACAAGAGGGTCCTCTAAGGCTTACCAGCTCATACATCTAACTGAATCAATCAGCAAGCTACCCAGAGAGCAAGAAATCTTGTATCAAAAATAAAATTGAGGGTCAGGAAGGATGGCTCTGCAACTAAGAAAATATACTGCGCTTACCTAAGACCAGAGTTTGGTTCACAACAGCTTATAACGCATGCAGGCACGCGCGCGCGCACACACACACACACACACCTCTGGCTCTACATGCATGTGCACACACATGAACACTTACACACCGTCACAAAAAAGGTAGACACGGAAGTGCACACCACGCACACACACAAAGGCTTTACTTCTTCTGTCACAGTGGCTAAAATGTCTGTGGAATAGTAGGCCAACGTTAAAGAGTCACCAAAACTACTGCAAATTCGGAAAAGCGGGAAGTACTCACCGGCTGCCAACAGTCCAATTACAAAGGAAAAATATAAAGGAAAAAAAAAATCATCTCATTCCGCTGGAGGGTCTGTAAGGAAATTTCTCACAGGGCTCAGTCACTTCAACCATACAAAGCGCAACAGTTCAAACAGAACCGCTCCATTTATATTTATTGTGCAGTCTACAAAGCGGGTCAGCTCTAGCTAGAGGATTCAATACTTTTCTGCTTAAATGTCAACATGAGCAAACCCATGACTTAAACACATGTGCGTTCCCCATCCTCGGTCTACATTGGAAGCACTTCAAACACAGAAGTGTACCACAAACCCACACACAACGACGTGTAATTTTTACCCAAACAGAGACACCTGGAATAGGGTTAGCAGCACTAGCCAACATCTGTGCTTACGTTACTTGGGTTTGGATTTGGGGGTGGGCGGGGCTGGGGGGGGTGCAGTAGAGTGGCCAGTGCTGAAGATTGGACCTTGCAGTCACTGGCATTACGGGTAAACAGAGCCCCGCCTACTTAGAGAAGGCTCTTGTGGCCACTCCGGAAAACCCTAAGATTTAAGTGCAGTCTCTAAGCCTTTCTTTGAAACACGCCCATTCAGGACACCCAAACTCTGGATTGCTGAGTCCCTCTGTCCGCGAGTGCCACACCGGGACAACCAGCCAAGGCACGGGGTGCCCCCAACTCCCACCCTGCGGCCCTCGGGCAGGGGCACACTTGGCAGGAAGCAAGGAGGACCCGAACCCACAGGCTGCACATTTGAGTCCTACGGGGTGAGCGCTCCCACCCCGACCGGCGTGGGAGGCAGGGCACCCACCTGCCGGCAGCAGCCCCGGGCCGTGGGCGCGCCTGTCCCACAGCCTCGCAGGCGTGCGGACCCAGGTGGAAACTGCTGACCCAGACTCCTGCGCCAGCCCGACGTGGCCGCAGGGTCCCCCGAGAGCGACTGGGGCGCAGCGCGGTCAGCGCACTCCTGAGGCTCCAGCCCCGCACCCACCGCCGCTCCGTCCCGCCCCGCCCGTTCGGGACACGCGTTACCTGAGCCTGCGTCCACTTTGACGGGACCCCCGGCCCACGTGACCCTGCGGAGGCCAGCCCACGCACGCGCAGTCGCTGCAGCTCGAGGGCGCGCTTCCGCTCTCTTCCGGAGAGAGGCTCGGCGATGGGCGGTGTGAGCCTGTGCGCCACGCCCTCCTTAAAGGGAGACGCCATCCAGACTGCTGGTACCTGCACCGTCGCCTGGGGGCCTCGGAGCAGGAACACAGTCTAGTAAATAGAAATCCTTGGATGGGAGAGGAACGTCCCTTTAGCCCTGATCTGTGAGTTCACCGACCCCAAAGTCACTCATGGCCATCCTAGAGCGCAGGTTCCTGAGGCTGAAGGATCTTAGTGAGTTCAAACTAGCCCGGGATAGAGTGAGGACTGTCTCAGAGTCAATGGATGGATGGATGGATGGATGGATGGATGGATGGATGGATGGATGGATGGATGGATCATTTGGGGGTTGGGGGAATGGGGTAGTATCCACTAATTAATTTTCTTTTAAAAGGCGCACAGAATTGTCAGGTTTCGTGGGTACTTGTTGGGGGAAGGGGAAGTGTTATTGGTTTTGCAAAAAGCATAGATACTGAAAACTGTTCTCCAAATTACCGTTTTTTGTTGTTTTTTCGAGACAGGGTTTCTCTCTGTAATAGCCCTTGGCTGTCCTGGAACTCTCTTTGTAGAGCAGTCTGGCCTCTAATTTGCAGAGATCCGCCTGCCTCTGCCTCCCCGACTGCTGGGATTACAGGCGTGGGCCACCGCTCTCGGCCAAACTATCATCTTTTTGAAAGTTAATCTTAACATTCAAAATACAGCGTGGGCCACATTATCAAAAAAAAAAAAAAAAAAAAAAAGAAGGCATCTTTACAGAGTTTGCTTTTGTTGTTGAGTTTTGTTTTTAATTTGCCACTGGAAAAAGCTGAAACTTTCAGAACCATTTGGCCTTTACAGTTCCCACTGTAGCTATCATTAACCCAAGAAGACAAATATTATACTCGCTGGACCTGCGTGTGGTGGAAAATTAGGAAGAGTGCCAGAAGATAACTCCAGAGGAATTACAGAAAACAGTCAGTATGGCTACCTCAGTTGACTACCAACCAGGCTCACTCTCCCTCAAGGCCTGGAACAGATCCCTAAGTGAGAAAAAGCCCTGCCCTGTAGGTACTTTGAGGCCAAGAATTTTGTATACAAACACGATCTCAGTTAAGGCAGGCTGATTACACTGATTGAAAAAAAAATTATAGGGCTGTCATTTTTAGGGTCACGAATGAAAGAAAATAAATCAACAACTTACCTTAAAAATGGGACTAATGAGCCAGGGCGCAGTGGTGCATGCCTGTAATCCCAGCCCTCAGGGAGGCAGAGGCAGGTGGATTTCTTTGAGTTCCAGGGCAGCCTGGTCTACAAAGCGAGTCTAGGACAGCCAAGGCTACACAGAGAAACCATGTCTCAAAAACAAAAAGAAAGTAAATTCTGGGCAGAGGGCAACCCAGCAGACACATGGAAAGTGGGGTTATAGGAGATAAAAGATAGAGATGTTGTTAACTGACATTTGCAAAGTATTTTCTGGTAGTCATGCACTTATTCTGGATAACTCTGGAAGGCAAACCAAAGGCTTGCGGGTGGATGTTGTAGAAGAGCAACTTTAACTGGAGCTACCTCTGAAGTCCCTTTACCGTGACAGCCTTTCATATACCCTCGCTCGCTCACAGCGTAGCACAGTTGGAACAGGGTCACAAGCGTGCCTGTCCAGTGCTGCTTAACTAAAAATAAAAATAGTGTACGCTTATTATAGAGAGCTTGGGAAATTTGGGGAATATTTTCAAATAGAAACTACCCATATCCCTCTTTTTGGCTGACTTTCATTAAGTCTTTTTCTTTGAATAATTACATTTTATCGTTTTTGTTTAGGTTTGGAGGAGAGTTGGTAAAATTTTTTTTACTTTTTTATTTTGGTTTTTGACAATTTCATACACGTACAAAATACATTCTAACCACTCCCTCTGCCCACCTCTGTCAACATTCCCAGCCTCCCTAGGGTGGGACCTAGGGACACCTAGAGGTGTCTTCAATTTTATTTTATCCAGCTGAGCAGTGGTGGTGCACAGATTTCATCCCAGCACTCAGGAGGCAGAGGCAGTCAGATCTCTGTGAGTTCAAGGCCAGCCTGGTCTACAGAGTGAGTTCCAGAACAGCCAGGGCTACACCCAGAAAAACCCTGTCTCGAAACAAAACAAAAAAAAGCATTTGTGATTCATAAGAGGCGGTCAGAATACCAACTTTACCGGACATTTCAAAGTTAATAGATGACACTTTAGGGGTTCAAGGCTTCAGAGGTGAAATAATTGCAGAGGTGGCAGAGACAGCCTGAGAAGTGAAGTTTGAAGAGGCGGCTGAGTCGACCTCATAATAGAACCTCAACAAGTGAGGAACGGGTAGACCTGCTTTCCTAAGACAGACTCTACATCTGGTGAAGATTCTGTGATCATGGGTGTAACAAGAAAGAATTTGGAATACAAATGTTAAAAAAAAAAAAAAAAAGCCAGGCATGGTGGCACACACCTTTAATCCCAGCACTTGGGAGGCAGAGGCAGGTGGATCGATGTGAGTTCAAGGCCAGCCTGGTCTGCAAAGGGAGTCCAGGACAGCCAAGGCTACATAGAAAAACTCGGTCTCGGGGGAAAAAAACAAAAGCAAAAAACAAATGTAGATGAAAAGCAGAGATTGAAAAACTAAGTTCCAACTTTGAAGGCATTTCTACTGTGGGCAAAACATCATGAGAATAACAGCCCACGCTCAGGGAAGACTCACTGACTTCAGGAGACCGCCTCAGCCACCCCGGTCTTCAGCAGCTACTGAAGATGAATCGGCATCATCCACATGGAGGTTGATGATGATCTCGGTCGCAAAAATATTACCACTTTCCGTGATGCTTCACTTTATTGTAGGTACTTCTTAGCAGTAAAACATATCTAGCAGAGGTATGTACGTTGGCTTTCCATGTGATTGACTACTGACTATCCTACAGACTAATGTAATATTACCTTAACTTCTTTTTTTGGTGGGGGGAGGGGTTTGTTTCAAGACAGGGTCTCTCTGTGTAGCCTTGGGTGTCCTGGACTCACTTTGTAGACCAGGCTGGCCTTGAACTCACAGCGATCCACCTGCCTCTGCCTCCCGAGTCCTGTGATTAAAGGCGTGTGCCACCACGCCCGGTACCTGGGATATTCTTGCCCCAAAGTAGCCATATGGCTCACTCACCTGCCCCAGGCTTTGTCAGTGTCTTTGTAAGTGTCTGGGAAGTAAATACAAGAGAGATGGGGCACAATTACCCTCCTCCACCCCCAGATTCTGGGACGCAGGTTGTTCTGTCTGGTGGCAGTCTCAACTTGTGGCCTCATTCTCCAAGGAACAAGAAAAAGAGAAGAAAGCCCACTAGCTGTGACTTGTGTTGGACTGTACATGAGACGTACCCATTCTGCTTAGGCTGTTGGCCGACACCAACCACCTGGCCTGCTTCACTGCAGAGGAGGCCAGGACACAGAACAGGGGCGCAGAGACTGGACTGTGCCATCGACGGTGGCAGCTTTGGCATCTGGGACAATAACTGATGTGTGGTAGGAATTCCAGAAATTTTTATGAAGCCAATAAACAAATTCTGCAGTGGTAAGCTTGGATTTGTAGGAGGAAGGGGGATTATCCGTGACCTAAGGATGTGTCCTGAGGTGGGATTTAAATAATGAAGATCACAGAGAGACCCTGTCTCGAAAAAAATAAATAAATAAATAAATAAATAAAATAAATAATGAAGACTCTTCCCTGGAACATCCCCACCAGCTCATTGAGCGCTTAATGTGTACAAGACTCCACACTTGATGACAGCAACCCGCGTGAATGAGAAGTGGTCCCTCCCTGATAGCTAGCCAGGGATCCATTACAGAAATAAACTATGGGAGCTCAAAAGGCCAAGTTCTCCCATGTTTCGTTCAGTAAGAATGAGATTGTGTATCTAAACATTGCTAGCATGAGGAGGCATCAGGCTTTCAGACAGGAATGGCTTCCCACCACCATAGAAGGGAGGTCTGTGTTCTACCGTTGGGTTGTCCGCATCAGGCTGCCTTTGGCCTGTTCATTGTCTCGCTGACACTGGTGTCTGTAACCCTCAGCCCTCTTCCACCCAGCGGAGAGTAGGCTGCAGCCCCTGGCCACTTAGTTGGAACTAAGGTTGCTCAAACATTTCAAGACCTTCCCCTTGTAATACTTTCAGAAACCTGCTGGAGTTTCTGACCTTCCCACCCCTCCCAAGCCCTGCCTATAACCCTACAAGGAAAAAGGCAGACATCTTTGAACTCAGCCTGGTGTCTTGGGATCACCGCCAGAACTTGGTGCCAGAAAGAGGCTGGAAAAAGGAGCTGGGGCATGACTCTGGACTGAGGGACCAAGGGCAGGGCTGGTAGAAGATTGGGACTTAGACAAAGGAAATGCCAGGGGGAGAGTGGACATCAAAGAGAAACTTGACCTGCCTTACCATTCTGTGCAGGGACAGCATTGCTTGCATATAAGAGCACGTTACAGTTTAACACAAAAATATGAAAAGTTACAGTCAGCTGAGAAGGAAAAACGCTCAAAAGGATGGCAGCGTCCCATCGTGCTGGGCCCCCACTTCTCAGCTGTCCATCCTTCCATGGAGCTCCTTAGTTAAACCAATCCCAATAGTTCAAGATGTCTAGTCCAACGATCATGTCTGCTCTCAAATTAGCTAGAAAGCGTTTACGATCAATTCATGTGTGCCCAGTCAAACCTGGAGCCTTACAGTGATCATTCGCATCATCCCACAGTTGCTTAAGATAGGAATCCAGGCACAATTTAACTGGGTCCCTCTGACTCAGGCTTTCTCATAAGTCAGCAATCAAAGTGTCAGCCCAGCTGCTCAAGTTGGGAAGGATCTGCCTCCAAGACACCCAGTTTCTAGCAAGATCTTGCTCGCTGCCATCAGTTGGACTGAGGGCCTCCAATCCTCACTCTCCATAAGGCAACTCGCCACATAGCTTCACACGAGCAAGCAGAAAGAACCAGCAAGAATATGAGCAAGGCAAGCCAGAGCCTTCTGAGAGCTGGTCTTGGAAGTGACTCCCTGTTGTTTTATACTACATTTGCTCATTCAAAACACCAACTCAGACTACACATGACTGATGTCCAGGAAGTAGAGTCTCTAGAGCCATTTTCTTTTTGTTTATTGATTTTGTGTATGTCCGTGTGAGTCTGTGTGGATGCAGGGGCACATGTGCTGTGAGTGTCAGGGAGTTGGTCTCCTGCCATCTCCTGGGGCTGGGGGTGGACGGTATAACTCAGGCTGTCAGTCTGCACAAATAAGCACCTCTACCCACTGAGCCATCTGGCCAGCCCTCCAAAAGCCACTTGAGACTCTGTCAGCAAAGAAGGGTCTGCCTCCTCTTTTCTAAGACCTCCTGAATTTACATGTGCCAAGCCTGCTTACTTAATACTGGTCCACAGTTAGCCTCAAGGGAGGCTAGAAAACGCGAGTATTCTGGATGTCAGTATGCCCATCTAAAATTGAAAGCTTGGGCCAAGGAGACGGCTTAGTCAGTGACATGCTTGTCTTTCAAACACAAGGAGCTGAAAATAACCCCAGAACCCACTTTTTAAGATAGCTGCACACATGGTGATGTGTGCTCGCAATTCCAGGTTGAGGCTCCCTGATGAGCCAGCCTGTCCTATTTGGTGAGTTCGAGGCTTGCAAGAGCCCCCTGTCTCAAAAATAAGGTAGACATTGTTTCTGCAAAATGTTATCTAGGCTTGTCCTCTGCCTTTCAAACACACATGCATATGCATCCACATAAGCATAAATAGGCACATATGTGCACACGTACAGAGAGAGAGCGAGGGAGCTTTAATCCTGAAGGAGAACCACGTCATTTTGAAGAGTAGAAATGTTCTGCACGCTTCGAGAGACCAGCCTTAAGGAAAAGAAAGATAGTTGGAGGAAGTCATAGAGTCGGGGTTCAAATCCTCCATCTGGCACACTCTGTATTGCGTAAACAACCCCATTGGTATGCTCAGAGTAAGTGAACTGGCTTCTGTGATCCATCTTGAATTCAGGAGAACTATCTGACGAGGGGATGGAAAGGTGGCTCAGTGGGTAACACCCTTGCCTGAGTCTGGATCTCTGGCACCCATGTAACAACTGGGTGGGGCGCAATCATTCAGGAGGTAGATTCAGGGCATCTTCAGGGCAAAGTGGCCAGCTAAACTCGCTGAAATGACCTGCCTCAGGTTCAGTGAGAGTCTTTACCACCAATCTTGCTTCCACCTACACACACACACACACACACACACACACACATACACACACATCTGCAAAAGAAGGAAGACAGCATCTAAGATCATTTCAAACAAAGCTTAATATTCCAGAGACTTTTAAGCACGGCTATGACAGCCAGTGAGCTTGCTGTGTCACTCCAGGCCAGTCACATAACCTCTCTGAAAACTAACTTCCTGCTAGCTTGTTCTGCTTACCTCGTTGGGTTGCTCAAAGGGATGGCACGTGTGAAGGGTTCAAGGATTTTTAGAACATTTCATAAACTAGGCAAGCCAGGCATGGTGGCACATGCCTTTAATCCCAGCACTTGGGAGGCGGAGGCAGGTGGATCCCTGTGAGTTCTAGGCCAGCCTAGTCTACTAAGCAAGTCCAGGACAGCCAGGGCTACCCAGAGAAGCCCTGTCTCAAAAAACATAACTAGGCAAAAACATAAACTAGACAAAAAAACATAAACAAAAAGCATAAACTAGGCAAACTGTGGCACTAATGGCCACAAGGTGGCAGTGGGGAGCGACAGGCTTGGGTTATGGGCCACGGCCACAAGATGGTGCTGGCACTCAGTAACACCTGGCTCTTCCGGAAGACCTTAAAGGGCCCTAGAAAGGCACCTCATGATAGCTGGTGCTACACCTCAGTGCACCAGTCAGGGTGGAGTGGAAAGTTGGGAGTTTACACAGCAGTGCGGGCTGTGCCCTGGCTCCCTGAAGCCCAGGCTGGTGGCTCTTACCCCATACAATGTGGAAGTACTCTCACACTGTCTCTGGTCGTACCCTGCAGCCCAACTAAGTCTACTGTCTTCTTCCCAGAGTTACCACATTTTAAAAGCCTGAGAAATCACCACAAATAGCATCCATCTCTCAGACTGTATAGGATGACTGTTAAGCTTTGGAGTCAAGGAAGATCTCGATTTATATCAGTGATCTAGGCTTCAAAGTTGGCATAAGAATTTTACCTCA
Organism: Acomys percivali; assembly: GCA_907169655.1. Classification (NCBI taxonomy): domain Eukaryota; kingdom Metazoa; phylum Chordata; class Mammalia; order Rodentia; family Muridae; genus Acomys; species Acomys percivali. Next base: position 75,767,987 of record OU015745.1, on the reverse strand, counting down.
CGGGATTGGTACAGAGATTAAATTAAATGAGATCAGTTATGTGGTTATAGTACATATCACCAAAAGTACTCATGCAGTACTTGCAAAGTACCACATGTTCCCAAGCAGCTTATTTATTCTAAGTATTTTATTCATTTAATTCATTTAATTCATTTAATTCATTTAATTCACCACCAAGTGTGGTGGTGCACTCCTTTAATCTCAGCATTCAGAAGGCAGAGGCAGGCAAATCACTGTGGGTTCAGGGCCAGTCTGGTCTACAAAGGGAGTCCAGTACAGCCAAGGATACACAGAGAAACCTTGTTCAAAAAAACGAAAAAACAAAAAACAGAACTTTATTCATTTAATTCTCACCATTACCTCATAGGTATCTGTCTTTATTAAGTCCATTCTGCAAAGGAAGAAACAGACACACAGAGAGATGCTAACTCACCCACTTGTAGCTAATAAGTAGAAGAGGCGGCATTGGAACTGTCTTCAGAGGCGGCATCTTTTTTTTTTTTTTTTTTTTCCGAGACAGAGTTTCTCTATGTAGCCTTGGCTGTCCTGGACTTGCTTTGTAGACCAGGCTGGCCTCGAACTCACAGTGATCCGCCTGCCTCTGCCTCCCGAGTGCTGGGATTAAAGGCGTGCACCACCACGCCCGGCTCAGAGGCGGCATCTTTACAGCACAACAGTGCTAGCGCTCAGCTGAGGGAAAATGCCCAGTAAAAGTCAGATATGGGTTCACAGAGCAAGCTGGGGACCTCGGCTCCTGGGACAGTGTCCGGAATGAGACTATCCTCCTCTTCCACAGCAGTGAGGGTAGGTAACTCATGTGAGGGAAAACGATTAAGCACTCAAGTTAGCTAATGGGCACACAAGAAGAAGGAGGAGGAGGAGGAGGAGGAGGAGGAGGAGGAGGAGGAGGAGGAGGAGGAGGAGGAGGAGGAGAAGACAGAAAATGGCTGCAACAAAACCACTGACAGACTTTTGGACCAGGCACCAAGGCTTGAGCGCATGCGCAGCCAGCTCTCTGGCTCCCGGGGCACCCAGGTTGGCTAACAAACACAATGGAGTGTTGTGTTTCTCACCTGAAAGACACCAGTGATCTTCCTTGCAGAACTACTGTGCAGGCTGGAGACCAGGGTGAGTAAAAGGCCTCCGCAGCATGGGGCAGATGTCTAATCTTCACTATTCCTATCGTCCTGCAAATATGCACACGGCTTATGTCGCTTCCCACCGAAGCCGCCCCATCACCTATTTGTAAAGTGGCAAACACACAAGCTAAAATGGCCACCGTGGAATCGCCATAGTATTCCAAGCCCATCACGGACAGAAACTGATCATCCGTCGGTGGGAAGAGACTGCGGTTCAAAGACATTGTGCTAGTGTGCTTTCCTTCAGGATGGTCACAGGGCAGAGGTATGGAGGTGTGGACATTTAATGTGTGACTTTGGAAAGCTGGAGTACACAATGGCGCATTAGGAGGCAGAATTTTCTCCTGTTGGTACAAAATGACAAAACGGGTAGATAGCAATGGTTTAAAATTAGCTTTGAAGAATGGAAAATAATTGAGAAGAACATGCCAGAAACTGCCAAAGGCAGGGAGACTAGAAAGGGAGGGCACATGTGGAGAACAGCACACCGTCCAGACTGGCAACGTGAGCTAGACCTGAGAGTGTAGAGGCAAGAAGTGAACTGCGCAGGGCAGTGATGACTGCGCTGGGCAGTGATGGAGAACACCTTTAATCCCAGTGCTCAGCAGAGACAGCTGAATCCTTGTGAGTTTGAGGCCATCCTGGTCCACAAAGTGAGTCCAGGACAGCCAGGGCTCCCTGTCTGGGGTGGAGGGGGAAGTGAATTGTCAACTGGCACACCTTTAATCAGAGCACTCGAGAGACAGAGGCAATCAGGTCTCAGTGAGTTCAAAGCCAGCCTGGCCTATATAGTGTTCCAGGATGGCCAAAGCTACAAAGGAGAGACCCTTTTTGCAGGCTGAGCTGTGTAGGTCACACATGCATTCCTAAAATGACAACAAGGTGGGAAATTACAAACCCACAAGGACTGTAAACTCGAGAAGCGTTAGCAGCCAATGGAAATGTCAAACAGTTTGAGGAAAAGGATGGTATTTAGATGAATATTAACTGACCTGGCAAAGAAGAAAGAGCTACCTACCAGGCACGCGGGTTCAAAGAAGCTTTAGACCAGAACTGATTTGTTACAAAAACCAGAACCAAAATAATAATAACCACAAATGAGGGACACGGGCACAGTGCGGCCTCTGCTGCTGATGGGCCGAGCGAAGAGCTGGAGGTCGGCCCTGCACTCCAGGCCTAGCCTGCCCCTCAGGCCCTCTACATTCCACCCACTAGAAAAAATACAAGGGGTCCAGAGAGATGCAGGTGAGATGCTCTGCACTTGGGGAAGGCAGGGGACAGCAGGCAGAGACCACACCGAAAGCAAGCAGAGTCAGCAAGTGTCCATCCTTCCCAGGGGAAGAGGGTCAGGGAAGACTCAGCTGTATTATTGGTCTAAAAGACCTATTGGGAAAAAAAATCCACTTAAAAGACCTATTGGTACCACCAGGGCTGGGGAGTCCCCAGTAAACACTGGCTTCCTACCTGATAGCCATAAGCTGTGACCTACCACTCACACAGCTCAATATAACACACACATACACACACACACACCTCACACAGCTCTACACACACACATACACCCAGAGAGAGAGAGAGAGAGAGAAAGAGAGAGGGAGGGAGGAAGGGAGGGAGGGAGGGAGGGAGAGAGAGAGCTTTCAATGAACAGTTTAGGCCTCATTAAAAATTATCTGAAATGAATAGTGAGGAAAAGAAAAAAGTCTAAAAGACAAAGACTTAGGAGGAGAAGAGAGGGATGGAGGGAGGGAGGGAAGGAAGGAGGATGGGAGGGGGAAAAGAGGGGGGAGGGGGAAGGAAAGAAAAATAAAGCAGAAACAATTCAGAAAAACACAAAAATTAAGCAGCACAATTAATACCTTAGAAAACTAGAGAGCCATTGAACCCAGGAAACAAGATGAGGGAGGCTACAAAAATAATTTTAAAAAGTTTTCAGAAGCTGGGGTGGATGGGATTACACACCTGTAATCCCAGCACTCAGGAGGCAGAGGCAGGTGGATCACTGTGAGTTCAAGACCAGCCTGGTCTACAAAGTGCCTACACTGAGAAACCCTGTCTCAAAAAACTTAACCCCCCTCCCAAAGAAAGAAAGAAAGAAAGGTTCTCAGGATAGCTAAAGTATGAATTTGTATATGTTTGGAAGAAAACAGATGAAGACATCTCCCAAAAGTAAAAGCATCAAAAATACACATTAAAATAACTCCCATAAGGGGAAAGGAGTGTTTAACTACTATTCCAGAGGGCTAATTAATGTCATCATAACAGGATTCCAGGAGGAAGAGGAGGGGAAGCTGGAGGAATACCTACAAAGAAAACACTTAATTTTTTCTAGGACAATAAAAGAAAAAATACCACATTAACTTACATTATTATAATGCTTCAAACATCAGACAAAAAAAAGAGCAGATACTTAGAATTTCTAGGGAGAAAAACTGGGTCACCTACAAAGGATTAGGGTTCGGAATACATTAGAAAAATGCTGGAATGGGCATATGCGATCTAACTGAGCAGTGAAAATGTTCTAAAAACTAGTTTATGGTGATTATTGAATAACATAGTAAATTTAGTAAAAAAAAAAAATCATTAAATTGAAATGAGTGAATTTTAGAAATCTAAAATATACTTCAATAACATTGTAAAATACAGAATTTATAAGATAAAAATATTTGTACCAAAGTACACAGAACATTTTAAATGTGAAAATGTACATTATAAAATAGTAAAGTAATGCATATATAAATAGTAAACATCATTAAAATAAATTATCATGTAAAGTAAAACAAGTTGGTATTGGTGGTGCACACCAGTAGGATTTGTCAAAGGAAGCAGAAACAGGCAGATCATGAGTTCAAGGCCAGCCTGGTCTACATAGTGAGTTCCAGGACAGTCAGGACTACACAGAGAAACCATGTCTTAAAAAAAAAAAATCTGCCCCCCCCCCAAAAAAAAGGTAAATCAAAACAGAAGGAATTCAGGTACCAGTGAGATGATTCAGTAGGTAAAGGAGCTTGCTGCCAAGTCTGGCAACCTGAATTTGATGTCAGGACTCATATGGTAGGAGAAGACAGCAAACTCCCACAGGTTGCCCTCTGATCTCTACACACACACACACACACACATACACACACACACACACACACACACACACACACACACACACACGCATGCACTCACATGCACACACACACAAACGCATGCATGCATGCACAAACACACACATACAGGCTACCACTTTTGCGAAATAAATGTAAAAAGGAATGCTAAGAGCTAAGAGCTAATAGAGCCATTTCTTCTAAAGTCTGGAAGAGGTTTTGAACCTGGGATTCTCTAGTTGTCTGCCCACAGAACATGAACAATGCTTTCAGACATACCTGGTTTTAAAAAATGTGTCAGACATACCCGTTCTTATGAAGCTATGAGGAAAAAAAACAACATGAAGACTGAAGACCTAGGAAAAAGAGAAACTATTAATATAGGTCAGAGATAAAAGAACTTTTTAGAATGAGGGGTCCTCAGGGTAACAGCTGTGTGACAAGCCAGGAAAGCAGCTGGTCCTGCTGGAGCAGGAAGACCGCAGACTTCAGTTTGAGTGCTGTTCCTATAGAAATATAGACGGTGTAGACGATATGACTCATTTTGCTACTATAATATTATAATCTCCAGGTGGGGGATGCTTTTTATGAAGAAATGTAGGTAGTCATGGTATTGCATGCTTATCGACTCATCTACTTGAGAGAGGCAAGAGGATCAGTTGAGTCCAGGGGTTTGAGACCCCCCTGGACAACAAAAGGTACTCAGTCTTGAAAATAAACAAAATAGAAATGTAATCATACTTTATTATATTGTCTAACTAAGAGGAATATTAGCATAGTGGTAAGAGTGTAAATTCCGAGTATTGATACAACTGAACGCATGCTCCAAGGATGTGGGGAGGACATGGCATTGTATATAAGTACGTATGCAAAATTTAGTCTTGCCACAGTTCAAGCTTCCCCAGGAGCAGACCCTGAGACAGGAATCTGCTCAGTTATCCTGGAAGTGCAGGGGACACTTAGAAAATTGAGAAAACGAGCCAGGTGACACACACCTTTAATCCCAGCACTCAGGAGGCAGAAGCAGGTGGATCGCTGTGAGTTCCCGAGGCCAGCCTGGCCTACAAAGCGAGTCCAGGACAGCCATGGCTACACAGGAAATCCTGTCTTGAAAAAACCAAAAAAGGAAAGAAAAAAAAAGAAGAAAAAGAAAAAGGAAATTGAGAAAGCATTAGAGGGAAGAAACAGCAGGTGATTAAAACAAAGTGTGGTTAAATTAAGGCCACAGGAGCAGCGATGAGAGATGGGACAAAACACATCTTGGGAGGGGATCGAGCTGAGGGTGTTTATGGTCCAGCTCCCGAGAATGCAGGGTGTGAGTGAGGGGGACAGTAACTTCCGGGGCCTCATCTAGCTCCTCGGGTGTGTATGAAGCCAGAACTTTCTCTTACAGAGACAGACGCCTTGGCCATTGGAAGTGAGAACTAACGCTGCGTAAAATGGCTGAAGAATCCAGGTGGGGTATAAAGAGCAGCAGCAGCATGAGAAAACGTTGACCATGTCCATAACAGGACAGTCTAATAATGCAGTCATGGGGGTAAATACCTGAGAGATAGATAGATAGATAGATAGATAGATAGATAGATAGATAGATAGATAGACAGACAGACAGACAGACAGACAGACAGACAGACAGACAGGGCCAGGCATGGTGGCACACGCCTTTAATCCCAGCACTCAGGAGACAGAGGCAGGCAGATCGCTATGAGTTCGAGGCCAGCCTGGTCTACAAAGTGAGTCCAGGACAGCCAACGCTACACAGAGAGACCCTGTCTCGAAAAATAAAAAATAAAAAGATAGACAGACAGAGAGATGGACAGAGATAGATAGATAGATAGATAGATAGGTTTTATAACACACACACACATACACACACACACACGCACACGCACGCACACACACACACACACACACACACACACACACTACCTGTTAGGCCAATGAGCAGGCTCAGCAGGTGAAGGTTCTTGCCATCAAGTCTGACTTCTAAACCCTGGACTTGGCACCAGGCGGTCTTCCAGCTAGGAACTTGGGAATGGGAACTCTTTAGTAAGGCCGTGGAGGAGCAAGTGGGAGGAGGTGAGAGTGTGTTGGGGCACAGCACAGTGAGGCAGCAGGCCAGACATCTGGGGAAAGTCAAAAGGCCTCAGGGGTGTCTGGAAACCGTTTCCGGTTCGGGAACAGGCGACCGTGTGGGAGCCCTAGGAGGACACAGATGAAAGAGCTGAAGCAGGGGGCTCATCGGCAGGGTCCTGACACATCTGGGAGGCGAGACAGAAGACATAGTGAGGAGATAAGAAACCTAGTGACAGAAGTGTGAGAGGTTGAGGTCAGCAGTTCCAGGGGCCACACCGTGGACACACCCCTGCCTCACTCGGGGAGTCCAGACCCTGACTTCCGGCCTTCTTCTCATCCCTCATTCTGGGCAGGTTTTTAATCTCTCCTGACCTCAGTCCGCAAATCAGAGCAAACTGAACTGATTACCAGTCTACTGTGTGCGTGGTACATGCACAGCATGCTTCAGAAGCAGAAATGCATGCAGAACGCTCGAGAAACAGCCATCCCTGGTCCTTATGTCTGACACCCCAGGCCCCGTCCTCAGCTGCCCTGGTGTCCCTGGTCCCTCCTCGACAGCCCTGCCCCCCACCAGATCTTCCTGCAGTAATGGAGGTAGGAGGCCTCTCGGGGGTCTGTATCTATTCCAGTTGGTTGAGCCTACAATATAGGGGCTGTTAAATATTTTGACTATCACTCCTGCTAATAATACCTCCTCGGCCTACCTGACAGCAGCCTGGTTAGGATCAAACAAAGCAGCAGACATAAATGGCCTCTACAAGGGCTCCAAGCGCTGCCACCACACAGTGGGCAAAATATTGTTTTAACATCAAAATGCAAAGGTATTGCCGGAGAAAGATGTGGTCACAGAGGGCATGAACACAGAGCTGTGATGAATTGCAGGCTTGGAACAGCCCAAGGGAGGGGAGATGGGGGGGGGGGGGGGCTGGGAGCAGCAGCGAGGCAGGGAAGGGAGGGAGAGAGGGGTGTAGAGGGGAGAGGCTGTAACCAGGCTGATTGTGGTAGTGTGGCACTGTGTGAAGGAAAAGGGGGTCAAATTCCCTGTGTCCTGACCTAAACCGGGACACCACCGCTAGGACCTCAAGCCCTAAAACACTTGTAGTTACCGGTCTCACCACCACTACCATGCCTTCTTTCTCCTTTCTCTCTCCTTCCTCCCACCCTCCTCCTCTGCCCCCCTCCCCACCCCCCCACCCCCATCCCTCTCCCCTTCTCTCTTTGAAGGTTGGGCTGGAAAAGCAGGCACTGTAAGTCCTTGTGCAGCTTGAAATGTTTTGTGTCATTGGTAGAAGCGCAGGATAGCAGAAGCCACAGCCACCTTGAAGTTCGTGACGCCTCCGCTGTCTGATGCTTTCAGAACTGAGCTTCATGTGTGGTTTTCCTACACTATTCATCCCAGCGACTCTCTTCTCTCCCAGGGTCCTCCGCTGAGGAGCGTGCTGAAACACTTCTCTTTCGTCACTGCTCATAACTGAGTTAGCTCTGTGATCCCTGGTTTACAGCCGGGGAAAGCAAGGCTCAAAGCAACAGACAGAACATACTAGAAGGGGTAAGTCACCGGACTGGTGGCAGTGCACGCCTTTAGTCCCAGCACTCGGGAGGCAGAGGCATGTAGATGTCTGAGTTCGAGGCCAACCTGGTCTGCAGAGCGAGCTCCAGAACAGCCAGGATTATGCAAAGAAACTTTATCTCAAAATAAATAAATAATGATAGAAGAGCTAAGTCTTCTCTTTCATTTCCAATGCCCTACGTCCAAGCCCAGTGCCCACCTCAATGACTTCCATCTGCCACAGAGGGATTGCCCATGACTAAGCGGTCTCCCTACTGCTTTCCTGTCTTCCCCCATCCTGGCTCTTGCTCTCATCCCATCATACGATGTTTAATAGCTGCCAAAGGTTCCTGGACTCCCTCAGAATAAGAGGTAAGGTCCTCAGCTCACACGCTAAGCCCTCTGCAGCTGAGCTGCAAACTCCAAGCCCCAGAAGAGCCTGGTGGGTTAAATGCATGAGTGCCACAGGCAAGTGCTGCTAAGTGAGGGGAAGGGAGGTGCAGCCACCATGTGTCCAGCAAAGATGGCCACGTGGGTACAATCCTAGACTTAGGGTCAGCTCTGGAAAAGCCTGAAGTCTAGAGTTTTTCACAAGTCAGTCTCTCTCTCTCTCTCTCTCTCTCTCTCTCTCTCTCTCTCTCTCTGAGTGGGTGATTTATCTTGGTTTTTTTGTTTTGTTTTGTTTCGAGACAGAGTTTCTCTGTGTAGCCATGGCTGTCTTGGACTTACTTTGTAGACCAGGCTGGCTTTGAACTCACAGCAATCCACCTGCCCCTGCCTCCCGAGTGCTGGGATCAAAGGCATGAGCCACTATGACCAGCTGGAGTGATTTATCTTGAAATGAATTTGAGAGAAAGATTTGAACATGACGCTTACCCTCTTCCTGGTCCTGTCCTGGAGCTGATCTGCCTGCCTTGGGGTCCTGTACAAGGCAGTCCGAGGCACCGAGGACACAGGGGTGTTGTAATTTAGATGCTATCTGGTTCCTTGATGAAGGAGGAATCCTCTGAGATAACTCAGTGGAGGGTGGAGAATGTGGGTGCTGGAATCAGGATGGTGAAAGATTTGAGAACGTTGTTTAGTCCCAGTTCTGATGTCCATAACTTGAGGTTGTCACGATGCTCGGGGTCCATCAGGGGCCATCAGCACATCCATAAATTAATGGCTTAAATTAAAAGTGGGGACTGAACTGGGCATGGTGGCGCACGCCTTTAATCCCAGCACTTGGGAGGCAGAGGCACGGGATCGCTGTGAGTTCGAGGCCAGCCTGGTCTACAAAGAGAGTTCCAGGACAGTCAAGGCCACACAGAGAAACCAAAGAAGAGCGTGGGGACTGAATATTGTCTTGTTTTCTTGCACGCCTTCCCTTTCTCCATAAATGGCACCTTCATTCTTCTGACTCAGGCCGGAAACCAGAGTCATCTGTTCCTCTTGTCTCGTTCAGAGTGAAAGTCTGTCTCTGCGATGGGCCAGGAGGTACTACCTGGGGCCCGGCAGCTGCCCGTCCCTGTGCCAGCCACTCTGGCCTCCCTGCTGTCCCTCAAATGTAACGGACATACTCTTGTCTTAACCCTTGGCACTGGCTGCATCCTGCCTGGGAATCTGCCCTCAAGATGCCATACAGCTTGTTTACCTAGCCCGGCTATGTTTTAATTGCTTTGCTCCTCCCCTATTGTCACCTGCCTAGCTTCTCTCAATTGGACAAAGGGCCACCATGGAAGCCACAAGGGGTGGGGGAGGGGAGCGTGAGGATGGGGGTGGGACACTTGGCTGAGCAAGAGTAGGGCCCAAGTCTACTTGCAAAACCAGACACTGGACAGAGGGTGCCTTGGTCCTGGAGATCCCCTCTTTATGACTTGCACGGAGATGTTAATAACAGATGCCCAGATAAGAGATGTTTTCTCTCTTCTGTTTGCTTGTCGCATCTCCTGTCTCTCATCAGGAGTTAGTGCCTCAAGGACAGAAATGCCCCTTTTGGTCACTGTTATATTCCCAGGCCATATGAAGGCTCCAAACATTTAATATGTGTTCAACAAATCAGTGAATAAAGTAACCCCTTGAAAATTTCTGTGGTGTCGTGTTAAGAGGGTGGCACTAAAAATAAGTTAGCTGTGTCTTTATTGAGTTTTCATCTCCTCAGATCACTTAAAATTTCCCACCTCCCAGCAGGGCGGAGGTTCCGAACATCCATTAGCACCCCGATGCCACCCTCTATGACCGCTTTCTGCCGAGCCTCACAGAGTCTGGGGTTACCGCCATCCGATACCGACTTCATGTCTTCTGCATTAATCACATGCCACCTTGCCAACTCCAGTTCCATCAGCTAATGTTTCCTGCCATTGTACTGGCAGTGACGGACTGTCTGCATCACAGGCTAGAGGAGATGGAACTGTGGCCGACAGCCTGTCTGGATCTGCACATCCAGCTGCCTGCTGCTCTCTGTGGACCTGGAGCCTCTCAGGTATCCTCGAGGCAGTGTGTCCAAAAACGTACTTCCGGTTCCTTACTTCACCATGGAACAAAGCTATCCTTCCTGTTCCATTGCGGCTCTCAGCCAGCTCTGAGGACCCGTCCATCCACACATTAGCACCAAGGCTGTCTCCTGGTTCTTTTGTACTGCCTCGCTCGTGTGCTGTTGTGTAGCCTCTGACTGCTCTCTTACCCTGTCATTCCATCACCCCCATCTTACCATCACTCCTGAGGCCACCAGCATGACCTTAAAAGTGAATCTGAGCCCCTCTGTTAAAAATCTTTGAAAGCCGAGCAGTGGTGGCACATGCCTCTAATCCCAGCACTCTGGAAGCAGAGGCAGGCGGATCGCTGTGAGTTCGAGGCCAGCCTGGTCTACAAAGTGAGTCCAGGACAGCCAAGGCTAACACAGAGAAACCCCGTCTCGATAAACAAACAAACAAGATCTTTGAGTAGTGTTCATGTCAAGACACCACTCCTAAGACCCGTGTGCTCTTGGGCCTCTGCCCACATCTCTAAGCTTAGCTTCCATGCTGCCTGTCTGTCATTCTGCTTCTGTGAAACCAAGGTGTCATTGCTCCCAGACCCTGCTGTGGTGTCCCACACCCTGTGCTCATATTTATTTATTTATTTATGTTCTTTGAGACAGGGTTTCTCTGTGTAGCCTTAGTTGTTCTGGACTCACTCTGTAGACCAGGCTGGCCTCGAACTCACAGAGCTCCACCTGCCTCTGCCTCCTGAGTGCTGGGATTAAAGGTATGCGCCACCACCGCCTGGCCTAACACCCTGTGCTCTTCTTTCTGCTTCTTCCACCTCCCAGGGGACATTCCTTTATCCTTTGCCTGTTTACAAAGACAATCCGACTGCAGGATGTCCAGCTTTCTTACCTGTGTGAATAGAAGTTGCAACTTTAATTCTTCTGAGCCTCTATTTGCTCCTCCATAAAATGCGAACCTGAGGCCAGGCAAAAAGATGGAGGAATTGTGAGGTCCTGAGAAGGGAAAGGAGCCCGTATCCCAGGCTCTTTCCCGCTGGAAGCAAGAACTCCTGCACAGTTGGCAACACTGTCAGGGGAGGCTGCCTCTGCAGTATTCCTTTCACATTTGATATTTTATACCCAAACAGCAATGCCCCAGGCTGAAGGCCTGTGGGTGTCTGTGATCTTTTGTAAACATCATTCCATTCCCCCCCCCACCCCCAACAAAACTGCTTAAAGATATCATGCGTTCTCATTCTCCCCACCCCCACCCCCACACTAGATTTCACTTTATTGATTTTGAGCCTTGGGGTGGGCCTCAGAACCACCCCACAACAGATTAGTCATTTCCCCCAAAATCCTACATATAACTACTGTGAGCTGTGCCTCTCTCCTGAGGGGCCCATGGCCATGCTTGGACTACGCTTGGTGACTCTTGGGTGTGGTTTATGTGTGTGTGTGTGTGTGTGTGTTTCGAGACAGGGTGTCTCTGTGTAGCCTTGGCTTTGTAGCCTGGACTTGCTTTGTAGACCAGGCTGGCCTTGAACTCACAGCGATGCGCCTGCCTCAAGGTATGTGCCACCACCACCACCACCACCACAGACGGCTAGGTGTGGCTTGCTTCTAGGCACCCCTTTCCTCCCAACACTCGTGCATTAAGCCTATATTGAAGTATCTTTAATTAAAGAAAGCAATCTCCTGCTTCATAAACTGGCTGCTACCAAAGGTCTTTTCAGCCCTGAAGCCATGAATCCTGGCTTGGTGTGACTCTTGGGGAGCGTCTCAGGCTGCTGGAGGGTGACAGGGGAGACCCTCCACTATACCCCGAAACACTAACAAACTGAGCCTGCAGCCCAGCAAATGCTGAGCAGCGCACTGAGCGCCTGCTGCTCCGTTATCACGCAAGCCCCCCCTCACACAGGGCCCTGGCCCTCTTTAAGCCACTTACTTCCATGGCTGTTTGGGCACCTGTGGCTGTACTTAAAACAAGATGGCGGGTGCCCTTCTCTGTGCCGCACACTGGCTAACTGGACCTGAGGTCCAGACTTCGAATATCAGCCGATTCCATTTAACAGGGTGAATTAAATAAGCACTACCGCTGGGGAAAACATTTGAGACTGGTGAGAGGGTCAAGTGGGTGACGAAGGTACCTGCTACCAAGCCACACATCCTGCCTGCCCTCCCTACACACATGGTGGGAGGAGAAAACTTGCAGAAGACTCCAGGAAGTTGCCCTCTGACCTTCACACATGCGCCATGGAGCAAAAGCAGCCACACGCACAAGTAATTAAATGTAATTTCTTTACAGGTGGTGGGGGGGGGACAGGTGGCGGGGGCGGGGGGGAGCTTTCAGCAGCCTCTCTGCGGCACCATTGTTTCAAGGTGGCCTAGAAGCGGCTCCACCTCCACGGCTGAGTCTGTTTCACACCTCCGGACACCCAGGGCTTCGGATGGGATGACTGCTTTGCCAAGGATTGTCCAGGCAGGGGGCTGGTGGTGGACAGGCAGCATTCCAGAGCCTGTGCTGACATACACACAGGCTCATCATCTACTGCTGAGGAAAGTCTAAGAAGGAAATGCTGATGAAATTGCTCAAGCAGTAGGAGTGTGGTGGGTCCGAGTGTGGCAACGCAAGCAGCCAGGCCTCCTTGTACGCTCGGCAACCTCATCTCAGCCTGGGGCTCGGCGATGCCTCCTCAGCCCTGCCCACCTGCCAGCCTCCGGAAAGACAGAGTTAACACCTCAGCCATTTGCGCTCCTTTGGGCTGCACTACCATTACACACCAGACACCTCTTGTGTCGATGGGCAAAGGTCCATATGCATTTTTCCTCAGTCATGGAGAAATGTGAGAGCCTCTTCCCTTCCTCATATGACACAGTAGAGATGAACCACTGCCTTCTCTTTTAAAAAATGTGAATTTCCAAGGTCATTATTGAGTATCCATAAGAAACTTGCTTCCAAGCAAAGTTTTGCAGTGTAAATTTCGTGCCAGTCTGGGGGGGGAAAAAGTCTCCTCTCATGCCTAGCTGTTCCTATATGCCAGTCTCAAACCACAGGAGCCATATCCGGCCAGGGCCACTGTCAGACCTCAGTGGGCACGCTGAATGTGCTATCCAGAACACTGGAACCGCATTGTGAAACACAAAGAGCTCACCACTTTGTTAGCATTTTGCAGACCCTGACAGTCCCCGTCTGACTCATATTTTTAATTAACCCTAAGAATTGAAGTGGAGGACAGAGTACACCAGAACAACCGGGGGGGGGGGGGGCGGGGGGGGGGGGGGGAGTTTAGGTTCAGCAAGTCACACAAAAAGAAACAGAGGGGGGGGTGTGTGTGTGTGTGTGTGTGTGTGTGTGTGTGTG
>OU015745.1:75712193-75740190 GCA_907169655.1 Acomys percivali | reverse complement strand
CTTCTTCTTCTTCTTCTTCTTCTTCTTCTTCTTCTTCTTCTTCTTCTTCTTCTTCTTCTTCTTCCTCCTCCTCCTCCTCCTCCTCCTCCTCCTCCTCCTCTTCTTCTTCTTCTTCCTCAGAAAAATTGAGGCTAAGAGAACTCCGTGGAGGCAGAAGCAAACCTAGGAAGAACCATTCTAGCTACAGGAGCGTCGAGGCCCCAGGCCCAGCCCACTCACCTCCTCATAAAAAGGCAGCCCCAAGCTCTCTTGTCTCCAGGAGAGGGAGGTTGGAAATCTCTCATTTGTAAGTGAAGACAAGGAATCCAGAGCAGACAGGTGGGTCCTTACCCATAGTCAGTCACAGCTTCCATGTCACTGATGTGACTGGCTAGGTGTGGATGCACACAGAGCTGGCTAACACCGGCTTCACAGTAGTACCCCTTACACCCTCTTGAGTGTTAAGGCCACCCCCTCCCATGCCCCCATTTAAACAGGAGACCTGGCTCTCCCCCACCCCCAAGAAAGTTTTCTCAGGACATGGAAGTCAGAGAACTTCAGCCATGTCTTTAGGCTCCGGGTTTACTGCTCAGCTGGGCTGGATCCCTCTGGTATATTTGATGTTTTACCTGTTTGCTTGTTTAAATATTTTTTAAAAGATTTATTTATTTATTATTATGTATACAGTGCTCTACTTGCATGTACTCCTGCAAGCCAGAAGAGGGCGCCATATCACATTACAGATGGTTATGAGCCACCATGTAGTTGCTGGGAAGTGAACTCAGGACCTTTGGGAGAGCAGGTGGCACTCTTAACCACTGAGCCATCTCTCCAGCCCTTAAATATTTTTTAGTATCATACTTAAACCCACTACCAAAGCTTCCAAAGTATGACTAGGAACCAGATTAATAGCAGAAACACCACTAACTGAAGACTCAAGACTCAGCCCCTCTTTGCTCATGTTCTCGGCCAGATATGTCTGAGAGCTTCTGGAACGATGAAAGAGCATTCTTTCCAGGGACAATTTGGAGTGGGAGTTTCTACTCGTACCCAGGAATGCTTATTGGCCCGAAGTGAGTACCCTCACTTCTAAGATAGAGCAAAAGATTAAAAGCCGCACGGCCTCAGGCAAAAGCCTGTGGCCTTTTACAGCTAGGCAGGCCCAGCAATGTTGCTCACTTGGGGCAGAGCTGTGCTCGGAGGGCAGGTGGTCCTGTGGCCTGCAGTCTACCTGTGTGGATGCCATCCTCTTTGGGAGCTGCCTTTGGCTGAAGGCAGCCACCATTCCCAGGGACACAGAGCTGCAATTGAGTTGCCACTAACGGGCGTGTGGGGGGTTGTGGAGGTGTGTGGTAGGGTGAGGGGTGTGGGGTGTGTGGCCTCTTTGAAAGGCTGCCCAAGCTTTCATGCATTCCTTGGAAACAGCTGATGATACCTTGACTGGCAGCAGTTTCTCCGTGAGTAACACCCAGCTAACCTGCCCACAGGTCTTTCTCTCAATCTGCCCTCAGCAATTCTCACCCACGAAATGGAAGCAATGAGTCCTGCCTTTCGGTGCTTTTCTGAGGGTGACATGAAAGCGTCATTCAAAGAAAAGGGTTGACGTGCTTTAAAGCTAAGAAGTGACCAATCCCTTCCTGATATACTGGCATCCAACCAACCAGTCACCCCAACACACACACACACACACACACACACACACACACACACACACACACACACACGGGGGGGCACAGCATAGACGCAGGCATACATGCACGCACATAAATGACGTTGCAGAATTCAGTAATCTTTGTAGCCCTGAAAATATCTGATGCATTACACCATTGCTATATGACAGGAGACCTCAGTGTATAGAGACCTGTGTGCCAGGGTGCTCTGCAACATCACAGGAAAGAGAGGCTTTTATGAGGGACATTTGCTACAGCTTTAAAAGAGAGCACGGGAGTGGCTCTTTTGGTCAAGAGGTGCTAAAGCTGTGGAGTTGGGAAAACAAGGAGGCATGCCTGGGCCAGTCCTCCAGGCTGGCTGAAGACAGGATTTCATGAGAGGGTAAGAGGAGGAGCAGAGGGTGGGAAGAGAGTTCAGGACCTGGCTGGGTGAGGCCCTGAGTGTTTAGCTGAGGTCCTGGGATCCTGCCAGGATACTGAGAAATTGAAGAGGTCTCCCAGGAGGTCAGCCTTGGGGGGAGGTGGGAACCAGGACAGGATATCAGGAAGAGGTCATACCAAGAGCAGGCTGGCATGGACCACACCCTTGTTGGGGGATTGGTGGACCAGAAGGGCATGATCCCAGGGCAGGGCTGCTGACCTCTTTCGCACATGGCTCTTACTAAAACCTGCCACTGTGCAAAAACCTCTGAGCTGGTGAGCTTACACTGGATAACAAGTGCACTCACTCCCCAGCAATTGTTTGGGGAAGTGAAAGAGGAAACTGACCTCAAAATAAAGGCGCCTGACTCACTGTCTCTGAGGGACCTTGTGCTTGGACACCGTCTGAGTCTCCTGCTAAACACTTCCTCTGGCCACACCTTGGCTCTCAGGAATGTTGACACCGAAAGGGAGCCCCACGTTAGAAACACCTGTAGACTTCAAGAGCCAGGGCCAGACTGAGACCCACTCTGCCACCCCTCACCTCCTTCAGCAAGTCACGTACGTTTTCCTAGGCCTTGATTTTCAAAATCTATAAAATGGTAATCATACTCCTCACCATCCATTTGTGGGACTTTTACGAGGTCAAATCACCTAGTAAACTTGAATGTGCTCGAAGCTCTTCGGAAGTGGGTGCTACAAACATGCCAGGCGTAATTGTTGCTATTGTTGTGAACTGGGCATTGCTATTGCCCCCGCTGCCGTAGACTTGCGCATCTCTGCTGAGAGGTCAAATGCTGTCCGTGGTGTTTGAGTAATTCGCAAACACCTCCTCTTGTTTAGATGTGGGCCAGACCCCAGAAGGATCCACAGATACTGCCTACCTGGAAAAAAAAAAATGAGCCTTGTGTCAAGTCCTAGGAAAAGCCAGGAGGGCCTGGCCGAGAGCACTTTGGAGAGGAGGCCACAGGGGGGTGATTCAGCCTTGCTCTGCAGGGAAGGTGCCAGAATGCAAGGCAGGGAAAAGCATGTGACTCAGGGTGGGGCTTTCTGGATGCTGAGGAACTATGACCACTCCCCTCTTCATCCCTTGGAATCCTGGGCTGCAATCGGTCCAGACGGTGTCCCCTCCCCCATCCTTGCCTGCCTTTGCATCCTCCTGCCTAGAAATCTATCACTGCAACCAAGTGACTCACCAACCCCGTGACTATGAACGTAACCAAGCTGCTCTCATCTGGCTCACCTGGGAAATGGGTCTAATAGTCCAGATCTGCCTGCCATTCGGTGCTGAGGCTGGGGACGGTGGTACCAGGGGCAGAGGAGTCTTGAGACGACGTCATGTCTGGGGGTGAGTACTGGTGGCTGGAAAGATGCTCTACTCTATCCACGAGAGAAGACTTGGGTGGAATCCTAGGAAACTGGTCCCCAGAGCTTGAAAGATGCACAGAAATTATCTCTGGGACACATAGCTTTGAAATATCTCTTAGCATTATATATAAAACTTCTCCCCCCAAAAATTTTATTTTATTTTACTTTTATTTGTTTATTTTTATTTATTTCTTCAGCTTTTCAAGACAGGCTTTTTCTGTGTGTAGCTTTGGTTGTCCTGGACTCGCTTTGTAGACCAGGCTGGCCTCAAACTCAAACCTCTGCCTCCCAAATGCTGGGATCACAGGCATGTGCCACCGCACCTGGATCAAAATTCTTTTTTTTTTTTTTTTTTTTAAACACACAAAATATGCTCTGGAGAGATGGCTCAGAGGTTAAGAGCACTTCCTGTTCTTCCAAAGGTCGTGAGTTCAATTCCCAGCAGCCACATGGTGGCTCACAACCATCTAAAATGAGATCTAGCGCCCCCTTCTGGCCTCCAAGTGTTATATGCAGGAGACTATTGTATACATAATAAAAATAAATAAATCTTAAAGCACACATACGCACACACACAACAAATAACAATGCAGGAAACTAGGACAATGTGTGGTAATTGCACTCTTCCCAAGTGTCCCTGAAATTACGGGAAGGAGGCCAAGCTTGGCTGCAAGAGTGACACCTCAGGGCTGCCAACAGTGTATGCAAGGGAGAAGCCGGTGATACCAGAGCCGAACTAAAGGAGAGGCTCCTGCCCCAAGAGGCCTGGATGGAGAAAGGGAGGATGCCAGAGGTGACCACCCAACAGGGACTTCCCAGACTACAGGGCAGCAGGCAGAACTAGCACCGGGCCTGGGGAGGTCCTGTATGCCCTGCTCAGAGCATGATGGGAGAAAACCAGACATGAGCTGTCCTGAGGAAGCCAGAGAGCCACTTTTACTGGGCACTGAGATACAGCAGATGGGGGGTGAACTTCAAGGCCCCTGGAATCAAGTCAGAGTATTCATGGACACAGAAGGACCTCACTTTGCCTCTGTCACTTCACTTTAAGTGTTCCCCAGCCTCAAATGATATCCAAAGTTATCAGCGTAGTATATATGTATCCGTGTGTGTGTGTGTGTGTGTGTGTGTGTGTGTGTGTATGTGTGTGTGTGTATGTGGTGGTTTCAGGTTGTTTCCATAGTGTAGTGGTTATCACGTTCACCTCACATTTGTATGTGGTGGATGTGCGTGTATGTAGAATGTGTAGGAGTGGTGTGTGTACATGTGTGGTGTATATGTAAATGGTGTGTGTGTGTGTGGTTCATGTATTGTATGCATGTGTATGTAGTGTGTGTATGTAGAGTGTGTGTGTGTGTATGTGTGTATGGTATGTATGTGTGTGTGTGTGTGTGGTGGGGTGGGGCTGGGCAGGGAGTTGAGTCTTTTCCTTCACATTCCTCAATCAGATCCCAACCCCACACTCCCAGGTATCAGCCTAGCAGGCTGCATCCACTTCTGCATGTCTGGATGTCCGCCACCACACAGTCCTTCCTTGGTGCATGGCCATTATCATAAACTGAGGAGCTAGACCTCTGGGCCCAACCCCCAGGCTGATGACCATGTGCCCTTGGACAAATCAGCTAACATTTTGAGGCTTCTACTCCCCCGCCCTGTTTTTGTGGGTCACAGTGGGACCCATGTCATGGCTTCTTTGAAGAAATAAACATTGGTGCTGTGGACAAAATACAGGTTCTAGGGTCAGGAAGTCCTGGGTTGACACCTCAGCTTGACACAGGCCAGATGAGTGACTGGCCAAGTTACGTAACCTCTCCTAATATCACAAGTGGTGCTAAAGGATGTACGAGGGTCACTTTCCCTGCCACGATAAAGACAGGGCAAGGAGCAACAGTGAATGTCTGTGCAGCACAGTGGACACACACAATAGGTACTCAGTAGTTGCTTCTCTCCCATCCCCCCACCTTGTTCCAATAGCAATCCATTTCCTGTGTGCTCCAGACTCCAACATCGTCTCAAGCCACAGTTCGCTTTCTCCAGGTTTGTCTGTGGAGATCTGTCATCTATTGGATCTTCTTTCGTCTATTTGAGGTTTGCTAGACATTTACTATTTGTCCTAAGCTGCACGAGGCCCCAGGAAGGGCTCCGGTGGAATTCTTGCCTGGAGGAACTCATAGAAAATTTGAGTGATCAAATACAGGCGTAATCTTTGGGTCCTGTGGTGAGTGGCGCTGTGGCGGTGCACGTAAGGCGCGTTTGAACACAGCATGTGGGGTGACTTCATTGCTTTCAGCAACTGAAGGCCTTCAGTTTAACTCCGTAAGCAATGGCCAACGCAAGCTACGGCTGAGGCATGGCCCCTTCATCCTCAAGCAGGACAGGGGCCCAGAGGAGAAGAAAGACAGTAGATGTAAGGGTTACCTCAGGTAGACAAGGTCCCAGGACCACAGGTCAGTGAACTGTGAGGGATGAGGACTGCATGGAGGAGGCAGTACCTGGGGCTTGGAGAATACGTTGACTAAGCAAAGGAAAGGCTCGGCCTGTGCAACTTGTGGAAGGGGGGGCCAAGCATGGGGCTCAGGGCACCACAAGCCATTCTGAACAGTTTGATACACAGACAAGAAACTCAGAGCTTCCAGCAAATTCTTCTCTTTCTCCTCTCAGATCTCTTCCTCAGGTAGACCCCTTGGTCCCAGCTCCTGGGATCCCCTTTCCCCCCAAAACTTCAGCCTCTGTGAAGATAAGGCCTGCCTTAGCAGATCCATGCAGTCTGGGGACAGAGACACTGGGAGGACAAAGAGAGAAACTTGAGGGGGGGGCAGGGGGGATGGACTGGAAGAGGAAATCTTGGTGATGCAGACCCTGGATATCCAGGACACTGTCAGGATGCTGATCCATGGCTCAGGGTAGCCGGGGCCTCAGTTAGCACCTGGGCAACATGAGGGACACCTGCCTCCTCCGCTGAAGCCACCTCACCCTCACCTCTGTTTACTTGCTTTGAGTTTGCCCAGGTCCCTGCTCTGCCAACTCAGTTCCTGCTGATTGGTCAAGGTGAAGGCGTCCTTGCCTTTCTGGGGCTTTCCCTCACCACCAGCAGGGCACAAGATTCCCCCAACACATCCCACACAAGAGACAGACCACGTGTGCACACGTGAGCATACACACGCACACACCCTCTACCACTGGAGCTCACGGTACCACGCATAAAGAGACAGACACTGCTCAGCCAGCATCTGTTCCAAGACTCACGCATGGATGCCAGAAGGGCCAGGTTACCTCAGCCCCCTTTGGAAGGTTCTGGGCCTCCAGCCAGGGACACCAAGCCCATGCCAGAAAGGCCCAGCATCTTTTACTGAGAGGGCACCAAAGGGTTAAGAGAGAGCACTTCCAGCGAGTTTGCCTCTTAATCAACACAGTTAATTCTTTTCCTTTTACAAACATAAATTCTTGGCAGTCAGTAACCAAAAAAGAAAGGGGTAAGGAAAAAAAAAAAAAAAACGTTAACCCAACATTAGTCAAATCTTTGCCTCCTTCCTTTTTTTTTTTTTTTCAAGTTAAGACCCAGGGGAATTCAAAGCAACGAGAGAAATCCCAGCCCAGATGGAATGTTTTTGCTAATATACGTCTGCAAGTTATTTAAGTGTGTGTGTGTGTGTGTGTGTGTGTGTGTGTGTGTGTGTGTGTTGGGGGTGAACATGAGAGCAAGCAAACATAGCTGAGTAGTGTGTGTGTGTGTGCCTGCATGTGCGCATGCACATGTGTAACCAGAGCACACAACACAGAAGAGCAAGTGCCACCCTCTCTGCCAGGGTCCCAGGTCTCCTCCGGCCGCAGCTCTCCAGTCTAGACCTGAAGCAAGACACAGCCATTATCCAGGACTGTTTTTGTCCTTCCCTCAGCCCAGGTTTTTGTCGTTGAAGCTCAGCCTCCGGACAACCTCAGTGACTGGCTTCTCTTGACATCTGGTTCCTGAAGTGTTCCTTCTTGCCCCTACAGGATGACCCTAAGTGACAGGCCTGACCTTCACCTCTTCAGCTCCCACCTGCCCAGCCCCCCACCCCACCCGTCTGCTCCCCGCTGAGTTAACTTTAATTCTTTTCATCCTTCCCTGCTAAGTCTCTCCCCTGGCCCTGTAATCAGCTGTGTGGGTTCCAAAGTCTGATTTCCAGGGAGAGATAAAGCAGCTTTCTCCATCCAAAGGTACTTGGAGACCCAGGGCCACCCCAGGGCTGGCTCAACCCCTCTCTAGTTTGTGTGCAAGGACGGGGGATGGGGGAGGTAGGGGGGTTAGGAGGGTGGGGAGGGTGGAGGGAGGGTGGAGGAGGCAGCTCTTACTCTACTGAGTTCTACCCTGCTGTGACTCTGCAGAGTCCAGCCTCCTATCGCTTCTCCTCCACACAGAGGCCTCCAGTGTGTCCAGCTGGGCCCAGGGTGGGGAGTCCACAGCTTCCTGTATCACCAGCTTCAAGGGAACCGTGGGTAGGCTCCACTGTCTGTAGAGCGCTTGGTTGAAGGCTCCCACGCCCCAGTGTGTTTCCCCTTTGCTTCTTTGCCCCTTCCTCTCACTCTTGCCCTCACAGGTTCTTTTGGAGACATGATGCCACTCAGTGTCACCTCCTCTAATGATGTGTGGGGGGGGGGGGGGGGGGGGGGCCAGGATTCACCAGTAGTCTGCTCTCAGACTCTGCTGTGCCTCTATATTTGCTGGGGTCCCCTTAGTTGGGGCAGGGGCGGGGGTGGGGGGAGGAGGAGCATTCAGCTCAGCCCAGCTAATAGCACAAACTGAGCCGGTTTAGGAACTGAGGAGGAGAATGCAACTGAGGAAGGCTCAGAAACAGCTTCCAAGAAACAGAAGAAATAAGTTTTGGGCAAGGTGTCACTTGGACCTGGATATAGAGCCAGGCTATGATAGCTTAGCACTGACATCCAAACTGGGAGAGAGAGTTGCCTAGAAAGAAACCACTGAGACAAAGAGGGCCTCCTGCTGTAAGTGTCCTGGAATGGCCCACAACTGTGGGTGTGGCCCTGGCCTCCCACACATGGACCCTGGCTTCCCAAAGCCTGCAGATTCCAGAAAGATAATTTAGTCTGTCTTGGACTGAGGAATTCAGGGAGTCCACGAGTTTTCCAGCACTGTAAGCAAAATTCTTGCAAGGGAGAGTCTCCGTGGTGGTCCTCTGTCCTCTCAAGGGTTGTCCCAGGCTAAAAACGGCTGAGCTAAAAGTTAACACAAAGGGGACACTTAGGTGGGCGGCAGTGGCACACACTTTTAATCCCAGCACTCAGGGAGGCAGAGGCAGGAGGATCTCTGTGAGTTGGAGGCCAGCCTGGTCTACAGAGCGAGTGCAGGACAGCCAGGGCTTCACAGGGGCACGGGGAGAGGGGCACCTGCGGCTGGCCAGAGTGGAATAGGCTGAAACCAAGAGGCTGAATCAGGCTTGGGCAATACGGTACGACTGAGGGTCCAGCCTTCTCATGTGCTTGCGCACAAGAGGTGACCTGGTTTTTAGAGACTGGATCCTACCACACATGATGTGGTCACAGGGACCCCCGGGGCTTGTTGGAGTTATCTGCTGGGCGCTGGCACCCACCTCATTCCCCAGGGAGAGGGGATAGCAAGGATAAGTGGAGCCTGTGTCTTCTGGGGCATCGGCACCATGTGCGCAGTGGGCCAGGGCCTGCGTCTTTCCGAGCGTACACATGGTTCATTAGTGTCAGAGTGAAAACATGACCTGCTTTCCAACAGGCTATGCTTGTGCCCAATGCCTACATGGCCACCTCAAGGGAGTTCTGGGACACCATCAATGCCAGGGGGTGATGAGGAGAAGAGCGAATCAGCTTGGCAGCCATGCCATGCCTGTTCTGGGACCCAGTTTCCTCTCGAACTAGAAGACCCCAGAGGGCCTGGAGGGCCCTTTGGTGCTGTTGTCTTAAGTTTTAAGAGACATCCTTCATTTGATCTCTCTGGAGATCATGTTGTGAGGGATCTCAAAATCCTGGGAGCCTCTCCAGCTCTCTCTCAGCTATTTTCCAAGACCACCCACCCAGAACTTGGAGTGGGTTTCTTCCTCCCCCAAGTCAATGCCCTTGGGAGTAAGCTACACGAAAGGAAACGAGAGACACGGGAAAGGTCCTTTTTGCCTCTGGGCTTGGTGGTTTGCCTGCCTAACTGGATGCTTCAGTGGGGCAGCCCAACTCACTGAGATGTGGAGGAGCAGCTGAGGAGAAGCACACGGAGCTGCGCCCTCCTCCGGACCCTCTATGGTCTAAGGCAGAGAGACAGACACTGCTTTCATGGAGAGGTCCAGGATGTTTGTTTGTTTGTTCTACCGGGTATGTCGGTGTGTGGTTTGTACACACGCATGGGTGTACCATACATCCTAGGGATGTAGATAGGTGTAGTCAGAGACAGACACAGACACTCAATGGATCATGGACCACGATGCTACTGGTCAGCAGCCAAGCCACACTGTCCTCCCCAGCGGGTGTCTCTCCTAGAAGATTTGGTTTGTCCCTTCCTCCTGTAACTGCTCCCCGCCCCACCCCACCCCCCACCCCGACTCCCCAGCATCAAGCTGTCACGCTCACAGACTCCTCCCTGCAACCAGGCTGGTGCTATATCCTCACTCTTCCTCCGCAGCAGGAGCAGCGACTCTGAAATCTGTTCCTTTCTTGGTCTCCGCCTCCTCCATCAGCATTTCCACCCACCCACCCATGTCCCATCTCTTTCCATGTCCCCTGTCTCCTGATCTCTGCCTTTCTTGGCTTTTCACTTTCACTCCTCTGCGCGCATTGCCCATCTCACCGGTCTGACTTGTGGGCCCATTTTATGTAGAGCCCTGCAAGTCTTTCTCCCACTGGCACATTTATGTCTCTCCACAAGTCCGTGAACCAGGAACTCTCTCTGGAGAGGGAGAATGCGTAACCCATTTCCAAGCCGGCTGTGTTTGCACAGGCCTGGGCTCTGGGCCCAAGCTGTAGACATCACAAGGTTGAAAAGGTCCCCAAGGCCCACCGCTGTGCTGGGAACCTTGGGCCTCGGGAAGAAGAGCTAAGCCGGGGGAACCAGTGAAGCAACCCTGACTGTTACTAAAACAAGTGTTGGGCCTGGCTCATTTGCATGTTGGGTCTCTTTTACATAAATCTGCATGTCAAGCTGGAGGCCCTGGAGCCAGGTAATGTAAAAAGGATGCAGAATAAATTAATCAGTATGCCCTAGTGCAGGTGTCAGCCAGCCCTACCTTCCTCCCACTGGCAGAACAACCTAGCCAGCTAGTGGCCCTTAGAGTGGGGGTGGGGGCAGGGCAGGGTGTTAGCTTGCTGCTGGCAGGGTGAGGATGTGTTTCGAGTTGTGTGGGTGGCCCAAAGGGCAGCCTACTACCAAGCTAGGCTCAGAGAGCAGTCCTACAAGAATGGGCGGGCTGAGGGAACGGGGTCTAGAGAAGGCTACAGAGCCTGACAGTTCTCTGGTGTACAGGAAGTCCCGGGAGCTTTTCAAGGTTCCCAGCTCCCCACAGTAGAGTTCAAACCAAAAGCTGTATTTTGGCTCTCAGCAAGGTTGCTTTGCTGCTCCTCATCTGCCTGGGAGTGGCTGGATATTCCCACTCCATCCAAGGGTCTCTAGGAGCCAGGGTGATGGGTAAGGGTATCGGTCCATCTTCATCCCAGCCCTCGATGGACACTGCCTCTCCTCCAACCCTCCTTCAACCCCAACACCAGACTCAGTTTCCCTTCCGGAAAATGCAAACGTGATACAACTAGCGGAGGTTTCTCTACTTTAGGAAAGAGTCAGTTCTTGGGATTGGGAAATGATTCTTGGAGCCCCGAGACTACAGAGAGACCCTTCCACATAAGAAGAAGTGGGGGTGGGGGGCGGATCAGGTCACTAGCACCCAGAGCTGAGACCCAGCTCCATGTCCCTCCGTCAGGCAAAGGTGAACCAAGCCCGGCAAACCCAGGCATGCCGCTGCCGCCCCGCCCCCTTCTACCATTTGTTTAGAAGGCGGCCCCAACCATAGACCTGCAGCCAGCTATGGCTGCTCCATTCTCCTCTGGGCAGGAGGCTGACCACTGTGACTGTGCTGCCGCTGTGCTGGCACTGTGAGGTGAGCACTACCTCAGAGACAGTGCAACCAGGACTAAGACAGAAACGTTAGAACCCATCACACCTCTGCTGAGGCCCTAGGCTAGCTAACACTGTACGACCTAAAGCAAGACACCTGACCTCTTGGAGTCTAGTTCACACATGTGTAAAACAGAGTTCTTTCTTTTATTTTATTACATCTCAGTGGTTATCCCCTCCCTTGTATCCTCCCATTCCTCCCTCAGAGTTCTTTCTTTCTTTTTCGGGGGTGGGGTGATTTTCGAGGCAGGGTTTCTCTGTGTAGCCTTGGCTGTCTTGGACTCACTTTGTAGACCAGACTGGCCTTGAACTCAGAGATCCGCCTCCTCTTCCTCCCAAGGGCTGGGATTAAAGGCGTGCGCCACTACACCCAGCTCCTCATGGCGTTTTTAAGAAAGACAGACCATGCCAGCATGTCCCCTTGTAAGGCTGATGGACATCTCTAGCTGTTAGCAGTGCTCTCACACCCAGGGATCACTACCAGGTGGGGCTGGAGCTGAGGAAGGGGGCGGGATCTCTCCTACTATCTTACCCTCTTCTGGCCGCTCCCTCCAATCCATTCCCCACACACTCTCCAGAAAACATTTTAAAGCACAAATAATGGCTGTGCAGTGGTGGCGCACACTGGGAGGCAGAGGCAGGCAGATTTCTGTGAGTTCTAGGCCAGCCTGGTCCAGCCTGGTCTCCAGAGTGACTTCCAGGGCTACACAGAGAAACCCTGTCTAGAAAAAGCAAAACAAAGCTGGGTATGGTGGTGCACACCTTTAATCCCAGCACTCAGGAGGCAGAGGCAGGCAGATCACTGTGAGTTCGAGGCCAGACTGGTCTACAAAGTGAATCCAGGGCAGCCAAGGCTACACAGAGAAACCCTGTCTCCGGGGGGTGGGGGGAAGAAAAAGAAAAGAAAAACCAAAACCAAAAGCCCACAAATAGTGTCAGGCTGCTCCCTGATCACACCTTGCTGGCTCCCAAGCACACTCAAGGAAACAGGGCTTCTTGACAAGGCCCAGCATTCTGGAATCTGGTACCTGCTATCTCCACAGTCTCCTGTTGGGGGAATGGGCTGATGTATTTTGATGCTAATTACTGCTTGCTGTCTCTGTGACCTACCTTTTGCTTAATAAAAAAAAATCCCACTTAGGCAGGGCAAAAGAGATAGATGGGCCTTGGGGAGAGAGAGACAGAGAGACAGAGAGACAGAGAGACAGACAGAGAGAGAGAGATCTGGGGAGAAGAAAGACCACCAAGAGGAAAAAGGAGAGCGACCTAAAGGGAAGAGAGGAAGGCAGCCATGGGTTAGATGGAGGAGAAGCACATGGCCGGCATGGATCAAGATTTGGCCCAGATGAAGAACATGAGCAAGTATATGGGATTATAGATGGGAGGTAGCTTGATAGAAGTTATTGGAAGCAGATGGCATGGGATTGAGACAGGAATCCCATGCCTGTCCCACTATGGGAGGTAGTTTAGAGGATTGATATCTGTCCTGCCCCAGGTTAACTAAGGCTATTTTAAAATATAACAGGTGTCTGTGTCTTGATTGATTGCTAGCCGGGCATACTGATAATACTGGTAATTTAAAAACAACAGTCTCCCATCTCTTCTTCCCATCTTCCCATCTTTGCTCATGCTGCATGGTCCATTCCCAAGAGCTCCACTCACCTCCAGGGCGTGCACAGGCTGCTTCTCACCCCAACCACTCTCTTCCCTCAAAAGGTGCAGAAATGGCTTCCAGGTCATCGCCTGTTTATAAAGCATGAGAGAGGTGGTCTTGAGGGCTCTGCGTCTCAGGGGGCCTCTTGCAAAACAAAAGAAGAACCCCAGGGGACCTCGGGTGAGCTTCCCTCTGCAGAGAAGAGAGCCCAGGCTCCTGAGTTCTCACATCCTTGGCATTAGTCACCCTTCTGAGGGAGTGTGAATGAACAGAAAGACTTGGGGATACCGAGAAATGACTTTCAAGCCACACAAAATAACCCTCCTACTGTGCAAGTATGTGTGCAAGGGCCATCTCATAACACACACACACACACACACACACACACACACACAACCTACTCGTTTAGTCTCTCTGTAAGACACTGACTGGCCTGTGTTATCTCTTAAGAGGGCAGAACTCTAGCACAGAGGAGTGGGCATCAAAGCAGGGGGCATCTGGAGAGCTGCCTGTTGAAGGAACAGTCTGCTGGCTGATGGAGAGGACACACATTGTGGAATCTGAAGACTTAGCTTTAAGGGCTTCATCCTACACAGTCAAACGGGCAACTCACCTAGCCTCTTTGAACCTCGGTCTTCAGCAAACACGGGCCTTGGGAGGCGACGGTTGTGAAGTGCCTCCTAACCAGGCCAATCTACAAATGAGGGGACTTTTAGCACTTTGCTTTTGTTGTTTTGAGACAAGGTCTCACACAGCCGGGACTGATCCCGAGCTTGCTGTGGAGCCGAGCACTACTTTGAAGTTCTGTTCCTCCTGTGGTACACGAGCGGCCGTGGTTTTATATAGTGTTGGGAATGGACCCCAGGCTTTCAAAGCATTAGGCGAGCATGTGACCAACTGCTCTGTATTCCAGCCTCACAGACTGTTTTTGTTTTCTTTTGTCCCAGCACTTGGGGAGTAATCCTGAGCCCCTCCTGCTCCTGCGCAGATGCTCTAAAGCCAAACTGCACCCCAGCTCTGTCTTATGCTTTGAGACAGGGTGGCACTAAGTGGCCCAGGTTGGCCCTGAACTCACTCTGTAGCTCAGGAAGACCTTAACCTTGTGAGCCTCCTGCCTCAGCCTCCTGAGTAGCAAGGATTACAGGGCTGAGCCTCCAAGAGGAGTGGCACGTTCTTAGTGAGGTAGGCGGAGTCCAGGAGCTCAGGATGGGAACCTGGGTGGGGCTTGGAGGCGATGGCTACGCCCTCCTCTGCCCTTGCTCACAGTTCCGTGCCTAATCTGCTACCGGCTTACAAATATTTGTTTCTTGTGGCCCGACTTTCATGACGTCCATCAAGCTGAGCGAAGAGATAACCTGCACTGCTAGCAAACACTGGCGTGGCAGGTCACCTTGTGCGGCCATACTTTTTAATACCCAGAAGTCAACGTTTATGTTCTCAGTTACCGGTGGGAGGGGCACAGGCGAGGGGCCTCAGAAACTAGCCCTTCTTTGTTCTGACTGTGATGTCTAGAAGTGACCCAAGATTCCAAGTTAGCCTTTTTCATGCCAGGTGTGACTGACTAGCTCTGCACTCGCCCCACAGGGCACTGAAGCGAAAGGCTGTGAAAAGACTTGAAGTGACATTCTCCTTTAATTATGCACAAAATCTCCAGATCTATTTCAGCCTTTGAAAAGTGAAACCCAGGAAGGCAGCTTCCCCAGCAGAGAAAGAGGGTCATGCAACCTAGTCCCCACCTCCGTTTCTCCTGTGTAATTTAATGAGTGGAAGAGGCTTATCAGCTAGGCTGTGCTGGCTCCAGACATGCTGCACCCTTCCTTCAGTCGGCAAAGGTCGCACTAGAAAGGCTGGCTGGTCAGCCAGCCACTGGCAAGGTGAACCGGGGTCCAGGTGAAAAGCTAAGACCTTGTCTCCTTGCTCAGTCACCCCCCCTTTCCTTGTTCAGGCCAGACCAACCCACGGTCCTATGCGCCCCCTGAACTCTACCCACCCTCCTGGCTTTAAGTCTGGGGTTCCAGTGGGAGGTGGGGCTTACTTCCTCCCTCCTCTGATGGCCTCAAACATTCAGACTACTATTACTTTCTCCTCCTTCTAAAGCAGTATCTGTGTTCTATATTCCAGGCTAGCCTTGAGTGTACCGAGTAACAGCACTGCACGTTGTTGAATGAGAATTACCTTGAACCTCTGACTTCCCTGTACCTTAGAGAAGAAAGCCCACTGCCTGGACCAGCAGGCTCCCCATTGACCCTTAAAGATGCTCCCCCATTTAGGAACCATTCCCGAGGGCACTTCTTGCATGCATTCAGGGGGTCTGAGTCACCAAATACAGCTGTCTCATTTAGTCAGCCCCACTTGAGGTCTGTGAGACCATCCCTTGGGGTGTTGGCCTTTCTCAGTATCTGCCACACCTCATAGCTGGAGTATGTACTTGGTAGACATGGTGGGCCATGATAAAATGGATTTTACCAGTAGTCACCAGAGTCTAGAACAAAAGAAATTGTAGGTGTCAAGAAACCCCTTTTAAAAAAGGGGGGGAGGGGCTGGAGAGATGGCTCAGAGGTTAAGAGCACTGTCTGCTTTCCCAGAGGTCCTGAATTCAATTCCCAGCAACCACATAGTGGTTCATAACCATCTATAATAAGATCTGATGCCCTCTTCTGGTGTGCAGGCGTACATACAGAGCATTGTATACATATTAAATAAATAAATCTTTTTTAAAAAAATGGTTTTCAAGACAGTCATATTGTGCAGCCCAGACTGACCTCAAGCTCACCTTTCCTGCCTTATCTTCATCAGTGCTGAGGTTACAGGCACTACTACCACACCAAGCCTGACTTTTTAGTTATGGGGTTTTTGGTGGTGTCGATCGGGGACTCCTGTAACACAGGCTGGCCTAGAGCTCATGGTATAGGCAAGATGACCTTGAATTCTTTCTTTTGATCTTCCTTCCTCTGTCTCCCTAGTGCTAGGATTTTACGTGTGTGCCAGCACTCATGGATTCGCTACCAGCAGGGCAGCCACGTCCTAGGCAAGCATTCTACCGATTCCGAAGTGTTAGTGGTCACATTCCACCCTCTCATTTCCAGGTGGCTAGACTGAGCTTCAGGGAGAGCGGAGAGCTAGCCACGACAGCCCAGGAAAGATGACACTCAGAATGCCAAGAGGCGAGTAGGGGACAGAACACCTCAGCTTTGGGAGAGGTGCTCTATGGCGAGGGTGACAGGGACATGGTGCTCTGGAGCATCGCTGTGCCCTGATTCCCCTCTGTGGTCATTTCTCTGAATATGGGATCCAGGCTCTGTTCCTGTGTCAGAGGGAGGGAGGTGGGTTTTATGTTATATCCGTTAGGAGTAGGGGCCCCTAAGACTACCCTGAGTTCAAACACAGTGCAGGAGACTCAACCAAGCTGTTCCACCGTCTTTGTGCCTCAGTCTTATCAGCTGTAGAGTGGAGACAGCGGCAGGCCTCTCCAAGACAGATAACAGACTATGCACGCAACATGCCTGGGAGTTATTATCCTAGATCATCAGGTTTCCACCTTCCTAATGCTGTGACCCTTTAATACAGTTCCTCATGTTGTGATGACCCCAACCATAAAATGGTTTGTATTGTTACCTCATAACTGTAATTTTGCTACTGTTGTGGGTCACAATGTAAAGATCCAGCATGCCACCCCCTGGGTTGAGAAACCATTGGGGCTATGTTTCGCTTCCTGCTGGATCTCGGGGGTCTTGTTCAGCACAGGATATGGACAGCATTCCATTTGTGTTCATCACTACCTGCCCCTGGTTATTACTCTTTACACGTCCTGGAGTATTTCCTTGTTCTACCCCCATTACCTTTCCTGACATTTTGTGGTCCGGGCCAATTTTGTCTAATTCTGTGACAGCATTGGTTTGTGCTCCCTCACCCGGCAGACTCTGGGGATGCCGTGCTTCTGCCTCTCCCACCTGCAGGGGGCGTGGAAGCACTGCCCGGCTTGCTGGGCCCAGGGCTGCCGTGCCCATCCCCCTCCCCCTGGTCTGCAAAGAGCTAGTTCCTTTTCTATCTTTTGAAATCCTGGCCATCCTCCCCTAATTCACTGGGCTCTGCCTAATAAGTCAAGAGTGGCAAAACAAAAGAAAAACTCTACGATGCTTTTTCCTAAGAAGGCTGTCCACTTATTTTTTTGTTTTGCCTGATTCAAAACTGCCTGATGTAATTCCCTTCTCTGACAAATGGGACCCTCAGCAAAGACGGAAACAGAGCCAAAGATGACGGGAAGGTGCCAGAGGCTTTCTGGAGGGTTATGAATTTCCCACCCAAGTGCAGACAGCTGGACAGTTCTCTTCTGTGTTGGGGCCTTCAGTTTCAGGAAGACAGGACACCTCCTTTTGAGTGGTTCGGGCTGGGCTAGGCCCAAGCGCTTTCTTCCCTTCTGCCGTTTCTTCCTGAGGCAGCACAGAGAAGGCAGTGGCTGCTCCATCCACCTGCGGCTCAGCACAGAAGCCAGCCCCAGAGAATCTCAGACAGCCGCCCGCCTTGGATTTTCTCAGCAGCTGAGGATTTGCATTCACATCGCCAAAACTAGCCAAAATTAGTGGGGTTTAGAAAATTATAAGATAAACAATTCAACTCTGAAGACGAACATGAAGATGAGGTGAAGCGGTTGGTAGTATTCTGCAATCTGAGCATCCAGGAGGCCAAGGCAGGAGCATTGCCACAAGTTTGAGACCACATTGGTCTTGGTAGCAAGTTTCATGTCATCCAGAACAACACAGCATGATCCTGTCTCAAAAAAGCAGAATAAAAATAACCAAGGTGAGTCCACAGGCCCGAATGGGTCAGCTGATGCCAAATAATAGAGTGCTGAAGAAAAGGAAATACATCCTGGGTGCAGTTGCTCACGTCTGTAAGCCCACACTTGGGAGGCAGAGGCAGCAGCATCAGGAGGAGCTCAAGGTCACTCTCAGCTACTTGGTGGGATAAAGCCTGGACTACATGAGACCCTGCATCAAACGAACAAACAAATGCACAAACAGAATAGAAACTAATCATTAAAATAGGAGCTAAAGCCTTTGCCATTGAGGTTACTGGCTGAGGCCTGCCAGAGGTTAGACTACTTCTACGACCTCTGTGGAGACTGCAAAGTAGAACTCTCATTAGCGAACATTTCTACGTGCTCTTCTGAAACAGACAAATGAAAACTCTGATCCTGTTTGCTTTCACATCTGTGGTGGTTTGAATAAGAATAGTACCCAAGGGCTCTTATATTTGAATGCTTAGCCACCAGAGAGTGACATCGTTTGAAAGGATTAGAAGGATTGGGAGGCGTGGCCTTATTGGAGGAGGTGTGTCACTGGGAGTGGGCTTTGAGGTTTCAAAAGCCCAAGACAGTGTCTGTCTCTTGGTTTCTGTGTCTGGTGCTCTCTGCCTCCTTGCCCCCCTCTCTCCCCCTATAGAACAGGATGCAGCTCTCAGCTGCTTCTCCAGCACCACGCTTGCTGCCGTGTTCCCTGCCATAGTGATAATGGATTGATATCTGACACTGTAAGTGAGCACTAATTAAATGCTTTCTTCTATAAGAGTTTCCTTGGTCATGGTCTCTTCACAGCAGTAGAACAGTGACCAAGACGATGTCTTTGTAAAGATGGTCAAGCAAGGGTCCAGTGAACTAAGTAAGTAAGAATGTTAGCTCTATGCAGTGATTTAAAGTTGTATTTATTTTTATTATTTCGAGGGGAGTCGGGGGGGGGAGGGTCCATGTGTCACAGCACACATGTGGAGGTCAGAGGACAACTTCAGACCTGTATGTAGACTCTGTGGATGGGGTGCGGGTCACAGGCTAGCAGGGCAAGCACCCTTATTGGCTGAAGCCATCTCACTGGCCCCAGGTAAGTGTTTTAAGGTCAGTCTCCTGTTTGCTTTCAGATCTTCCCACCTGAACACTGAAGTTCAGCAGGTGGCAAGAGTGTCTCTGACCATGATGACAGGGCTTTTGTGGGAAGAGAGGTCTTACGTTCAGTCCAGAAGATGAAGAGGCAGGTCTTGGTGGTGACAGGTATGAGGCACTGTCTGTGGTACGCAGCCTCAGGACTAGGGTATGAAGCTAAGGAGTCCTAGGGCTGGGGCCATGTCCACAGGCAGAGCCCAGAACAGCTCTGGGGAGCTGATGATTGGTGGCTAGTGCCCACGGATCCATGGCTCCATGGCTCTCTACTTCATCTCCCCCCCCCCCAATCTGCCCCGAGACAGGGGCTCTCCGTGTTAGCCTTGGCTGTCCTGGACTCCATTTTTAGACCAGGCTGGCCTCGAACTCACAGCAATCCACCTGCCTCTGCCTCCCGAGTGCTGGGATTAAAGGCATGCGCCACCACGCCCAGCGCTCTGCTTCATCTTTACCTGATGTGGTACCTGCTCTAAGCCTGTTTCACAACTATCCTAGAAATCTAACAATGTCTCCTCTCTAGGCATCAAAATCACCCCAGTCCCTGTGGTTGAATCCCACCCAGGGCCTGGGGTACTCCGACATCAGGACTTGTGACCTGGAGCAGAAAGAAAAGAATGCTTGGGAGAGGCCACATGAAGAGGAGGATGAACACATGTGCACGAACGGAGGCGAGTTTGTATGGATCTTAGCTAAAACTGTATTCCGTGTGCTGCAGCAGACATTACCAAACTGGAACAGATTTACTTGCCCTGTGGCATAGACCAAGGCCACCAGCTGTGAGGCTCTCCTCCGAGCAGCCTTGACTCCCAGTGGCCTTTTTCTTGTTTCTGCGAGGCTCGAGGCTCCATGATCAGCTGCCTTGCTCTGGTCTGGGAGTCTTGATAACTCGTCCACATCCCGGGTCCTTGTCACGGAGGCTGCACAGAAAACAATGGGTTCTAACATCCGGAACACTATCAGTATTTGTCTTCCTGGATGGCAGGCTCTGACGCACAGGTGACGCCGAGTGGGTCTTTACCTGGTTACCCAGGCACGCGCATACTAGAAAGCCTAGCCTCGGTCACTTTTATCGATCCCAGCAGGAAGCTCCCTGGGAAGTTCATCTATTTTTCCCTCATCTTTCTGTGCCAACTCGACCTCAGAAAATCTGCCAAATTTAAAACAATAACAACAGCAACTTTTGATAACCTACAAGTGCACGCAGATGGTACAGTAATCCAACGGGGTGGCGTGTGTAGCTCCGCACATGAGGTCCCAGGTCCCATCCTCAGCACCGCAAAATAAAGTAAATGAAGATTTGGGACGATTAAAAAAATAATAATTGTAGAGAATCCTTAAATAGGGCCAGACAGTAAGTTTTCAGGTTCCGTTTAGGTTGAAGCAAGGATCTGAAATTAGCAAGATGAAGTTTGCTACCAGTGAAGACGAACTTGCACTGTCAGACTCAAACCCTGCCAGTACAGGTGGGTGGTTTCAGTATTCGGACAACGGAACTCAAAGACCGCAAGCTTGGTGTGTGCCAGGAGTGTGACACACACTCGGCACAGGGGGAGTGTCTCCACTAAGGAGGGGAAATCAAATGCTCAGCATTGCTAGACCCGACGTGGTGGCATCCACATGACCCAACAGCGCAGGAGAAGGTGGAAGCAGAGGTTTTAGGGACTGGAGAATTCTGACAAATGCAGAGCACAAGAGAACTAAGGAGATTTAAAGCTGAATTTAAAAGCAAAGAAAATATTTAAAGGAAACATGAACGTTATTGTTAGTGCCGGAGGGGCTGTCCTGTACTGGAGATAAAGCAGCCCAACTCTACAGGACAAATCAGGCCCGTGGGATTAGAGAAAGGAGCGCTAGTGGCTGGAGCAATGAGCTCCCCAGCACAGGAGGACTTAGAGCAGTGGGGTGGGGCAGGGGGCAAGGGGACAGGGGATGAGGTGCAGAGAGCACATTTGCTCACTCTGGGTCTTCCCCACAAAGAAGCACCCAACGCTTTACATATGAGTACTCCATGCTCTTTGGAAAGTCAGTAAAGCTCCTGTATTTCTGAGCTGGTTTTAGACCAAACTTTAAGATTCCAGAGAAAGAGTTAGGTGGAGGTAGTTCACGTCTTTAATCCTAGCACTCAGGAGGCAGAGTCTGGATCTCTGTGAGTTCGAGGCCAGCCTGGTCTACAGAATGGGTTCCAGGGACAGCCAGGGTTGTACTGAGAAACCCTGTCTCAAAAAAGAAAGAAAGAAAGATTGATTGCAGGTAAAGGGAGAGGTAAATCAGTAGGTAAATTGCTTGCTGTGCAAGTATGAAGTCCTGAGTTTGATCTCCAGTACCCATATGTTAATAATAATTTTGAAAAATTAGTTTTAGGGGTGGGAGAGATGGCTCAGAGGTTAAGAGCACTGTCTGCTCTTCCAGAGGTCCTGAGTTCAGTTCCCAGCAACCACATGGTGGCTCACAACCATCTATAATAAGGTCTGGTGCCTTCTTCTGGCAGACAGGCACACATGCAGGCAGAGTACTATGTACATAATAATAAATAAATAATTTAAAAAAAAGAAAGAAAGAAAGAAAGAAAAGAAAAATTAGTTTAAAAAAAGCTAGGCATAGTAGTGATAAGGAAGACAGAGGATCCCTTGGGCTGCCATTAGCCATAGCCATATCAGTCAACTCTGGTTTCCAAGAGAGGTTCCATCTCAAAAAATATATATAAAGAAATAAAAATAAAAATAAAATAAATAAAGTAGAGGGCTGGAGAGATGACTCAGCAGTTAAGAGCACTGGCTGTTCTTCAGGACCAGAACTCACTTCCCAGGGCCCACTCTGCAGCACACCTGTCTGTAACCCCAGTTCCAGGTCTTTTTACACCCTCACACAGACATCCATGCAGGCAAAATGACAACAAAAATAGAATCAAAATAAACGATAGATCTAAAAAAAAAAATAAATAAGGTGGAGAGTGATTAAGAAAAACTCTGGACAGCAACATTTGGACTCCACACAGGCATATCCACATGTGCACACACACTCAAACACGTGCACATACAAAATTAAAACAAAATTTCAGGGAAGGCACACAGATCTCGGGGATAACAACCTGGGTCCAAATCCTGGCTTTATTACTTTTTGAGCTGTGTGACCTTGAGCAAGTCACTTCACCTCTCTGGTCTCCGTTTTTTTTCTAGTCTACATGGCGAAGATAATTATGGAGATGGTACGAGGATTAAATAAATTAGCCTTTGGGTAGCTGTTGGAACACTGTGGGAACATCACGTTGTAAACGTGCTTGTTCCATCCAATAGGCACGCATAATGGCTGAAGACAGATGGTTCAAGGTCTTCCCTCTTAGCCCCCACCAACAGCAGCAGCAGCAGCAGCCGCAGCACCTCTAGCTGGAAAACCAAGAAGAGCCCAGAGGCAGCAAACAGACAAACAGACAAAATCACAGGCTCGTGCTCCGCTCACTCCAGAGAGGCAGAGTGACTCTCCCTGCTGTCAGGGTGGAAAGACTGCATTTGGTGACTCCTCCTCCCTCCTCTGGGCAGACTGACTACACGGGAGGGCAGCCTGTGTCTGTTCCAGGGAGACACGGGACTTGTCCGTCTCCATAGCTGTAACTGCTGTCCTGGCTTCTCCACGTATTAACCCAAATTTGTAAACGGACTCGTAAAAGCATTTACTGGGCTCAGCCAGCAGAGCTGCTTTCTCTGGCTGCAGGGCTTGGCAGCAACAGCTGCTGATGCAGAGGGCTGAAGGAGGTGCCCGCTGCACCCTGAATTCAGCCAGGTCCCAGCCCGCCAGCCATCTCACCCAAAGGACCATCGTTTGCGAGGCTTTGCCCATGGCGGGCACACTGTGATGTGTCAGGCAGAAACTCAAACCGACTACAGGCTGCACAAAAGGCAAAGTCCCGTGGTTGGACTTGAAGAGCAAAGCAAACCCTCCTGTGGGGCTGATTGTCAGAGACAGGACCTCTCCATGTAACAGGCTGGCTTCGAACTCCTAATCTTCTTCCAGCCGCCAGCTTTTCATCTTGCAGGATGTCCACCCCATTTGGGAAAGAGGAGAAAGGGGGCATGGAGGATTGGTGCTGGCTCACCTAGAGAATGTAGGGCAAGCTAGATAGAACTAACCAGAAACCTACCCCAGCCCACTCCCCGCCCCACCCCCACCCCAAGTCCCACAGGATTTGGGTATAAAAAGAATGGGTGGGGCTGTCCCCACGGGGCGGGGAAGAGCGCGATCACTGCCATCACGTCTCTAAATTATTATTGTTGTTATTATAATAACTAGTGGGTTGAGTTGAGTGGGTGGTGGATGCCAGATAATTACCAAGACCCCCAAATTAAAGTGTGGAGTCTTGACTTTTCCACGGCTGCTCTAAAGAGGAAAATGAAAGCTCGCCTCAGGGAGCCGGGGAAGAGTCCTAATGGGGCGAGAGCGGTGAGCTGGCCTGGAAAGGCTTACGGAGAAGGCCAGGCCTGGGGATTAGAAAACTAGAGTTTTAGCATCTTGGACTCCAGAGGGGTCTGCCCTGCTGTGGGACTCTCAGACTGCAGGGGGTCTTTCCTAGAAATGCTGAGATCAGTCACCCCAGTTTGCCCTGTCCTGCATCTGTACCCCTCGGTGGCCAAACCTTAAATCCCTTGGCCCGGAAGTGGAAACAATAGTCACAGCTGTCTTGAGGGGCTGTGGCCACTAAGGTAGGGGTTGGAAGGAGACTCTGAGAAGTCAAGAAAAGTGGGTCTTTTTCCCCCACCCCCTTCAACTTTGCTTGGGACCCACCCCCTCCAGCTCCCTTGACATCAGGGTGACATTAGGAGGTGTGGCCCTGTTCTCCACAGACTTCAGTGGGAATGCTGCTAGCCTTTGTCTCCTTCTGCTTAAAACAGAGCAAGGAAATCTCAGCCTTTGGACCCTCCCTGGCCCTGAGGACTGTGAGATGGCCAGAGATACGGTCCTGGGAGGCAGGGTGGGAGTTAATGGCAGAAGGCTCTGTTATTACTCTCATTATTACTCTGTCCAGCAGGCAGCAGGAGGTGACTCACTGTCTGCGTTCTGAGGCCTGTCAGGACCTGCCTGCCAGGATCCCTTCTTTTCAGGGCCTACTCATTGCCAGGTCCCTGGTGACTTAGGGGCCTGCAGTGAAAGGAGGAAGGGGGCGTCAGATGCGAGGAATCAGGGTATCCAGCTTTCAGGCAAGAGGCAGCAGCGGTAACAGTAGGATCCAGGCAAGAGGCAGCAGGAGCAGGTTACCAGCAGCTGTGACCCTCGCTCCTGGGGACGCTGTGACTCGTTCTGAGGAGTGGGCAAGGGAACAAGAGACTGGGCCTGGTGGGCATCTCTATGTGGGGAGCCCATGAGAGGGCCAGCCCTGCCCTGCTGGCCAGAGAAGCCTCTACGGCAGTGGTTCTCCACCTTCCTAATGCTATGACCCTTTAATACAGTTCCTCATATTGTCATCCGCCCCCCCCCCCCGCCATAAAATTTTTCGGTTGCTCCTTCGTAACTGTAATTTTGCTGCTATGAACCATAATGTAAATATCTGATATGCTACCCCAAGCTGGGGGGGTCTCGACCCACGGCTTGAGAAACATTGTTCTAGATTCTGGCTAGGATAGTTCTTACCCTGTACCCACCCCAGCTCCCAAAACGCTCGCTGGTGCAGGAGGCAGCTCCCAGCCCCAACCACCTGACCACTAGACCCAGCCACGGACACAGTAGAGGACATGGCTCCTCCTAGCTGGTGCGTGGTGGGGAGGAAGATTGCATGGGGTGAGAGCTAAGGAGAGGTTCGGGTCAGGGTTGGTGCTGGGTCCTGGTACTTTATGCTGGGTTGCCTAACTAGGAAAAGAAGGCTCTGACAGAGGACAGAGGTGCATTTTGGGAGTGACCAGACACACCTCTCCCTCCTGGGTCTCTGGTTTGCTTTTGATTGGAGCTGGGAGAGCCAACAAGGTCTCACATCTGCCGCCTAAGACAGTGAAGCCTGGACAGAGCCTGGGGCATGTCTAAACCCGGTGCCAGAGTGCTGGCCCCGATGCCCGCTCTAGGGTCCTCCTGGGTACCTGTGTCCGTGCTGATTCACTGAGAAGTAACAGTGGTGGCTGCTACCACTTGCTAAGGAAGTGGGGAGACAGTAGCTGAGGCATGTCTCCACAGTGCTTTTGAGTTCAGGGCTGTTCAGGCAACACTTGCTTTATTAATGGTGCTGGTACTTTAATCTGAGATTTTCATTAGGCCCTGGGATTCCAGAGACAGACTATGGCAGGATCCTTGACAGGATCCTAGATCAATGATTTGCTGGAGCTATAGACCAATAATCGGGGCTAGAGAAAAAGAAGAAGAAGAAGAAGAAGAAGAAGAAGAAGAAGAAGAAGAAGAAGAAGAAGAAGAAGAAGAAGAAATGGTCTGAGGAAATGGAGCAGGCTTCTGGATACAGTGGCATGTAAGTGGGCTCTGAAGGGTAAATAGGAGTTTTCTATAGAAAATGCATGAAGGAGATGAGGTAAATGCAGAGAAAACGCACATGGTAGAGCTGGTAGGATGGGTTTTATGGGTTTTGTGTATTTGGGAATATAGTTTGAGAGACATCTCAGCAGCTAAGCATC
The DNA here is from genome assembly GCA_907169655.1 of Acomys percivali. Taxonomy (NCBI): domain Eukaryota; kingdom Metazoa; phylum Chordata; class Mammalia; order Rodentia; family Muridae; genus Acomys; species Acomys percivali. Next base: position 75,714,449 of record OU015745.1, on the reverse strand, counting down.
CTGGCTATACTTCCGGAGGACCCAGGTTTGGCTCTCAAAAGGCCGAGCGGCTCCAGAACATCCTATCTCCAGCCCCAGGGAATCCAACAACCTCTTCTGGACTCTGTGAGCACCAGAACACGTGAGCACACGTACACACGCAGCATCACATACACACCCTTTAATAAAAATAAATATAAAACAGAACAACCCAAATAGTTCGAGATGGTGTGGAAAAATAAAGGGAAGGGTGGGAGACAATGCTGCAGGGTGGGCTGAGAGTCAGCCCAAGGGAGGCTAAGTGCTGGTTCAAGGAAGGTACCAGTCAAGAGTGGACCCGAGGTCCTCCTAGCTTCTGCACTGTATGGAACATCTAATTTGCATCTCCCCTCCCCCTACCGCACCCCCCAATGCATTGCCCCCTCCCAACCTGAGGACATGCGGGTCCTTTTGAGGCTACAGTTAGGCTTCCAGAGAGGCTGTCCCTAAGTGGCAACTGTGGTCACCAATGTAAGCTCTGCCTGTTGCAGGGGCCTTGCCACACTCCCTGGCCACCCACTGTGTGGCTGTCATTGAGTCTTCTCACTGTGGCACAGACAGGGTCAGGCTCTGTTAAACGGCTGCTTCAAGGAAGCTGGGCCTTAGGGTTACAGCAATCCCCCCCTGCCCCTTGCCTGGTTTAACCGAGCTCCTGGCTGTCCTACCAGCTCCCTCAGCTTGCACTCTGAGTGTCTTTACTCTCTTTCTCAGGACAGCAAGCCTCCCTGGTTTGTGCCACCCCACCCCCCAGCCCTGCCCTACCCCCCTCCACACACACTCCCACCCTGGGAGCCTGGAATATGGTGGCGCACTTCCTTTTGCTTGACTAGGGAAAGGTTCTGACGGAGGCCAGAGCTGCATTTGGGGAGTCAAGGGCTTGAACCCGGGACTGGGTAGCCTTTGCCTGACCACTTCTCCTACCTGCAATACTCTCACCTGCAAAATGAGGGGCCTTCATCAGGCCTCTCGGTACAGGCATTGTATGTCCTAACATCAAGACATGGCTGGATTGGTGAGAGGCACCAGCAGGAGGAACAGGAACACAGTTGACTGTTTCCTCTGAGACGGGACACCTTACTTGCAGCTAGAAAAACAGAAGCAAACCAAAGCGGTGTCTCCATTGAAGCTGTGCATTGTGTGACAATGACTCAGGGGTGAGGTGGGAGGGAAAGTGCCGCCCCCCTCCCCCCATCCCCATGGGCCAGAGGAGCCTCTACTAGTGGGAGGAGTCAAGCACTTCCTATTCAGGAAGGAAGGAAGGCAACGCTGCAATGTGGGCTGGCCCCTGAAAACTTGAGACAGGTGACTGACTGACTGACCTGGGCCAGGCTGGCCAGGCTCCTGCAGTCTCACTGCCGCACCCATAGGCAGGCAGACCGAAGGCTGTGGAGCTGGTTGGCGAAGTTGGCTCACGGAAGAGTGTTTTGTATCTGGCTTCTGGGATGACTAATGAATGAGCTGTCTCCACTGCAGGAGAATTATGCCACTTAAGCAAAACCCAGCCAAGCTGGGCGGCTCGGAGATAGCGAATAGGAAATGCCTGTCAGGCCGATGCTTCAAAGCCAAGTACACTCGCCATGCAGCTCTCTCTCTCTCTCTCTCTCTCTCTCTCTCTCTCTCTCTCTCTGTTTGCTAAGTTTACTTTATGCAAAATATAACTCAGCTGAAAATATGTAGATGGCAATGCGCTAGCTCCCTCCCCCAGAGAAACAGGAAGGTGGGGAGAAGAGCAGTCCTCAGACAGCCTGTGGGCCTCCGGCTGGAGCAGCCAGGCCCTTCCTCAGAACCAAAAGAACCAGGCCTCTTCAATGTGGGGCAAGCACTAGGGGAGAGTCAGGGAGCTGGGTCTGAATTCGGCTGCTGCCCATTTCCCCTTAGAAACGGGGAACCGGGCTAGGTCACACCCCATGTGCACCCCACAGTGCACAGGACACAATGGCGGTGGTGGCGGCAGGGGTGTTTATAGGGAGAGCACGCCCTCCTCAGCACCCTGTCCCCTCTCTCATGGATTTGGGGTGTGGCGAGAACTGGGCATAAGGATAAGATCTTGACAGAGGCTACGTGGATGTCTTAGTCCAGGATGTAGAGGATGTTCTGGGGCACAGAACAAGGAATCAATGCAGACTCCCTGGCAGAGAGTCTGGAGACAGCCATCACAAGCCCTGGTGGTAGCTCAATCCACTTTGCCCAAACACACACACACACACACACACACACACACACACACACACACACACA
>OU015745.1:75694232-75707093 GCA_907169655.1 Acomys percivali | reverse complement strand
TTCTTCTTCTTCTTCTTCTTCTTCTTCTTCTTCTTCTTCTTCTTCTTCTTCTTCTTCTTCTTCTTCTTCTTCCTCCTCCTCCTCCTCCTCCTCCTCCTCCTCCTCCTCCTCCTCCTTCTCTTCCTCTTCTTCTCAGAATCCTTCTTAGGTACACACCTTTAATCCCAGCACTTGGGAGGTAGAGGCAGGAGGATCCCTGTGAGTTCAAGGCCAGCCTAGTTTACAAAGAGAGTTCCAGGACAGGGCTATTACACAGAGAAACCCTGTCTCAGAAAACAAAACAAACAAACAAACAAAAAACCCATCTTTACTATTTAGAAATAAAATATACATGTGCCATAATATACACTTTACAAAATCAACATACTATTACAACCGGGAGATAAATAACTAAAAAGAAAATAAGAGTGAAACAAAGCCAGGCATGGTGGTACTCACCTTTAATCCTAGCACTCAGGAGGCAGAGGCAGGCAGATTGCTGTGAGTTTGAGGCCAGCCTGGTCTACAAAGTGAGTCCAGGATAGCCAAGGCTATGCTCTGAAATAAGACTACATAAACACTGTATATTTGTAAAGATAGTTAACTTACTATTCACCCATACATGGAGGGATAGTGGTGGTGGTGTTGGGTAACTTAAATATTGTGAACATTTTGTTTTGGTAGCGTTGTCTTCTGAAATGATGAACAAACCCTGGTAAAGACAAAATGCAGTTCTCTTTCTCTCTCTCTCTCTCTCTCTCTCTCTCTCTCTCTCTCTCTCTCTCTCTCTCGCTCTCTCTCTCTCTCTCTCTCTCTCTCTCTCTCTCTCTCTCTCTCCCAAGACAGGGTTTCTCTGTGTAACCCTGGCTGTCCTGTACTCACTTTGTAGACCAGGCTGGCCTCGAACTCACAGTGATTCAACTGCCTCTGCCTCCTGAGTGCTGGGATTAAAGGCGTGTGCCACCGTGCCTGGCAATACGGTGCTCTCTTGATTTATAAGATACTTCCAGTCATAAAAAGTCAGTGCACTCTTAAATTATGGAGAGTAAGTGTGTTTACATACAAAACAGAATTAGGTTCCAGGCACAGACCAATATAAAACAACTTCTCAACAACTGATGAAGTACCAAGATGCCACGTGAAGTGCAAGGCAAGAGTCACCCCACTTTATTTATTTATTTTGGTTTTTGTTTTGTTTTTGTTTGTTCTTTTGAGACAGGGTCTCACTATGTAGCCTTGGCTGGCCTAGAACTCCCTTTATCGAGCAGGATGGCCGCAAATTCGTAGAGATTCTTCTGCCTCTGTCTCCAGAGTACAGGAATTAAAAGCATGTGCCACCACAGCCAGCTCGAGACTGCCCCATTTATGACACCCCTCTACCTCTCCTCAAGTGGTGCCTCAACCAGCCTCAAAGGTAAATATGCCACATGCTTCTAGATGTACTGCCTCTAGGGGACAGTACTGCCCCCACTATAATCATCAAGAGAGAGTTCAAGAGGTTTCCCATGGGCAGAATACTAAGAGAGTCACGCAGCCTCCAGGAACACAGCCCGGTCAGCATTAGGAGACCTGTCAGCACATCACTCCAAGTTCCCACTCTTTCTTATATATATCCTGTTACATTTTTAGTGAGGTCTCTGGAGGAGGGGAGTGTGTCCAAGAGCACTCCCTGGGCTGCAAAGCTGGGACCCGTTCCCCTACACATACAAAAAGCATCACCTGAGAAACGGCGGGTCCTATAGAGATCCCCTGGGCAGTTGCTGACCCCTTTGAGAGAACTGCCAACAGCAAGTACCCTTTCCACATTAATTTCCCAGTTGGAAACCTACAGCACCAGCTATCCCACAATGCCAGAGCATCTGCCTTCTCAGCTGAATGTATCTGCAGGAACGTTATTGTCTTCTGTAGAGATAAAGTGCACCTCTGACAGTACCAGTCAAGGCACTGGGTGGAGAGGTCAGATGGTGGGCACCCAGCCCAATAATCCACTAAATCTTGCTTACATTTCAGATCTTATTTCCCACAGAAAGGAGCAATCATTCCTAATCACCCCCAGAAAAGGGCACACACTTGACAGGAAACAAATGCCAATGCTGGCACCCACAGAGGAACTCTAGGCTCTACCACTTGATTTGCTTATTAAATGCAGGTCCATCTGAGCCTCAGGGTCCCAGCTTCTGCTGCTGGGTCCTGGCTGCTGCTGGCCTGACCACACAGGGGCAAGCCCCCACACTGGCAGGGCAATCCTGAGTGCGAGGACCATGCCATGGTTTGTAAAGGAGATTTGATAAGGCTGCCTTTTTCCTTCTCTGTGGCTCTTTTGTTCTCCCCAACAGTGGTAAAGGGTGGGCTGATGGGTCCAGCCTGGACTTAGCTGCCCTGTGTGTTTGGGGGGTGGGGGTCAGATGGGGATGATGGATGAGAGATCACATCAGGCCTCTTGCACAGGTTCTCCCTTCTCTGTTTTGCTTGGTGGAGGCAGGTTTAATTCTTTAGGTAAAATTAGGTGGCTTTGCCCTCCACGGCAAACTAGGGAGGCTATAGTCTCAGATGAATCAGGAAGAAATCTGAGGCTCGTGGATTAAGAGCTCCCTTGAGAGAAATATGAGAGCCAAACTCAGAAGACTTACTGATCCCACACAGCCCCGCAGAGCACATTTTGTATCCATTTTGTCAAGAGGCAAAGTGGTCCACCAGCAGCTGGTGTGGGCAGCCCTGTCTTTGGGAGCAAGTGGCTCCATCCACGCATCAGGTGAGGCTGGGTGTAAAGCAGGCTTGGTGTGTGTCACCTGCATGTGTCTAGGGAGTTAGGAAGGTGATGGGGGGCGGGGGAGAGAGAGCAAATGCAGAAGAAACAAAGCAGGAACGCTGAGGATGTCTGCTCTGCATCACTTCTCACTGAGGCCTGTTCTCTGAGGAGCCAACACCACCGTGGTCTCAGCAAGTCCCTGGAGGCAGGAAGAAGGGCAGCATGGGAGCGCCCAGGACTGTCAGAGCTTTTGAAGAGGAACCGACATTGCCAAATAGGCCCTGGAAGATGACTTTCAGAAGGATATGGGGTTGCTTTCTTCAGTGAAGTCAGCAGCTGCCACAACACCTCCACCAGCTGGCCTTCTGCTCTGCACAGTGACCTCCCCAAGGGGCACACTTCTAGAGAGACCCCGAGGGGCAGGCCTCTCCATAGTGAATCAAGCTCAGAGCCAGTGTGCTCCTGGGCAGCTGTAGGACCTCCATGCACGTGAGACTCACCTGCCAAGAACTTAAACACCCACACTTGGTCCCACTTCCAGAGACTTTGGTTTAATTGGTCTGGGCCAGGCCCAGGGCATAGGTGTGCTTTAAAGTTCCCCATGAGATGCTAACATGTGTCACGGCCGAGAACCACTTGATCACAATAGGAGAGGGCCTTGGCCTCACGTTCAGATCTCAGCTACCGTTCATTTTGAACATATTCCTAACAGTCTAGTTGTCTGGCTTTCTAGCTGCTGTGAGACTGAAAGCTGTACATTCAGAAGGAGAGAAAGGCTGCGGAACACAGCAGGCCGCGACACATCGGATCCAACTACAAGGTAAAGATAGAAAACCCATAAAAAGCAAACAGAGCATTCAGCGCCCTCAGCACCACCACCACCCACACTCCAGTATAGCCTATTTATAGGAGGGTCTGAGTCGATCACTCAAGAAGAGGCTAGGAGAGCCAGCGGTATAGTGTCTCAGGCAAGTGATACACACTGTCTGTGCTGTGCAAGGCATGTGTAGACAGGTGCTACCAAGAAGACGTCTCTTGATCATCACAGCCCTTCCTAGACACATATTAGCATATTTTACAGGTGAAGAAACTAAAGGGAATCCTTGACTTGATCAAATTTGAACCAGCAGTGAACTTTAAAGCCAGAATTTGTTGTTTTATTGTTTTTCTTTTTTTTAATTTTATTAATTTATTCATATTACATCTCAATGGTTATACCATCCCTTGTATCCTCCCATTCCTCCTTCCCTCCCATTTTCCCCTTACTCCCCTCCCCTATGACTGTGACTGAGGAGGACCTCCTTCCCCTTTATATGCTCATAGGCTATCAAGTCTCTTCTTGATAGTCTGCTATCCTTCCTCTGAGTGCCACCAGGTCTTCCCATCCAGGGGACGTGGTCAAATATGAGGCACCAGAGTACATGTGAAAGTCATACCCCACTCTCCACTCAACTGTGGAGAATGTCCTGTCCATTGGCTAGATCTGGGGAGGGGTTTGAAGTTTACAGCCTGTATTGACCTTGGCTGGTGCCATAGTTTGAGCAGGACCCCCGGGCCCAAACCTGTCTTTCATAATGTTCTTCTTGTAGGTGTCTAGGACCCTCTGGATCCTTCTACTTTGCCATTCTCCCACACTTCTCTCATATAGAGTCCCAATAGGATGTCCTCCCCTCTGTCCCAGTTTCCTGGTTAGTGAAGACTTTCATGGGACATGCCCCTTGGGCTAGTATGCTGATATAAGTGAGTATATACCATTTGGTTTTATTGTTTTTCAAACAGGGTTTCAATACATACCCCAAGCTGGCCCCAAACTCCCAACCCTCCTTCAGCTCCCGACTTGCTGGGCTTACAGGATGTGCCACCATGGAGGGCACAAATCTGAGGTTAAAATGTCAAACGTGGGCCCATCTGGTTTGAGAGCCTGTTAGTTCAGCGCAGCACTCACACTTGTTTGAATGTGCCTGTCTATCTTGGGCAGTTACTGACATTCTTCACACCAGCCCAGTGTCCAGGCCTGAGTTATCCTCCATGCCCATGTTCACTTGAAGAACAGCTACACATGTGCACATGAGCATACACGTATAAACATGTGCTTCTCAACAGCGATGAGAGAACTGGGCATCCATTTGGGAAATAAATAAATAATACAAGTTATTTCCCAGCTCACACCATTCATCAAAAATGGATACCAGATGGCTAAAGGCGGAAATGAAACCATCAAGGTACTAGAAGAAACTATAAGTGAATATTTTATAATCTTAGGATGGGGAAGGACTTTCTAAACATGTCAACAAAAGCAGAAACCATAGAGGAAAAGATTGATAGATTTGACTACATAAAAAATTAAAAACTTATGTACATCAAAAACCAGCATAAATTGAAAAAATACTCAACCTCACTAGCATTCAAAGAAAGGCAAATTAAAACAGCAATGAGGGACTATTTTTTTTTCTTTGCTGATCAGATTGGCAATGATTAAAAAGAATGATAATGCTGAGAGAGGGGAGGGCAGCTAGCACTCTCACAGGAGTAGAGACAGTGGGAGTCACCACAGTGTTTCTGGGAGACATTTTGACTCAAAGTATGAAAAAAGCTCAAGAAGGCATACACCTTTGACACAGTAATTCTACATATTAAAAAAAAATGCATTCCATGAACAAATTTGACCCACTACACATGTACGATCAAAACAGTCCCAAAAAAATGTTTTTTAGAATCCTAAGAATCTGGAAGCTGGATGTTTGACAAAGCTGAATTAGTTGAGTAAATTGTGATATACCACCCAACAGAAGTTATCAATCAAACGTGATGCTGGTGAGATGGACAGACCAATAGGATAGAGTAGACAGCCCTGAGCAACCCAAATACAGTTTATACTTTCATTTTCTTTTTTTTTTCCTTTTTGGTTTTTTGAGACAGGGTTTCTCTGTGTAACAGCCCTGGCTATCTTGCCTGTCCTGGACTCACTTTGTAGACCAGGCTGGCCTCGAACTCACAGAGATCCACCTGCCTCCGCCTCCCAAGTGCTGAGATTAAAGGCATGCGCCACCATGCCCAGCCTGAGACTCTCATTTTTAATAAATATAAACCAGTGAGGCAAAGGCAGCTTTTTAAATAAACGGAGCTTGGCTAGCTGGGAAAAACCTGAGCCCATATTTCAAACAGGACAAAGGCTAACCTTCAACTAAATCAAAGCTAGAAATGCAGAAAACAAAACCATAAAATTACCAGAAGAATCCTAGAAATCCTTTAGTACTGAGGACATTTCTAAGTGATTCGACATTCATATGATGAAATAAAAGACTAACAGATACATCTACAGGAAAATATTGAAATTCTTTCTTGGCAAAACAAAAACAAAAACAAAAACAAATACAAAAACAACAACCAAAACCAAAAAAATATAAATAAATAAATGAATGAACCCTGTGATCTAACATTTGGGATGGAAAGGCAAGAGGGCTTTGAGCCTGAGGCCACCTTAGGTAACAAACAAAATTTAGTGAAACAAACAAAACTCCCAGCCAGGGATATTTGTGATCCAGTCAGAAAGGGAGGAAGGAAAGGAGCGAGGGAGGGAGGGAGGGAGGGCAGCCAAGCTCTGTTCAGTTTCTAAATGCCTGCTGCATTTTACAGGTTTGGGTCCTTTGTATCCGCCTGGATTCCAGGCTCTGGCTTCTGACAGTCAGGCCTGGAGGCAGGAAGCCGGACAGGGAGCAGATGTCTGCATTTGAGTGTATGTCCAAGAGGAGCTCCGGGGCCATGAGAAGTGGTGGCCTGAAGGGAGAGAGCCAGGGGAAAGTGGACATGAGTAAAGGCAAGCGTTGTCAAGGCCTGCTTTTTTTTTCTTTCTTTCTTTTATGAGTTTTAATTTTGAACTATGTGAAAGTATTTTGTTTTTTTTAAAGTAAAATCAATTTAATATATTACTACAGCTTCTTTTGTGTCACCACAGGAAGCTTTTCAAGATTCATTTAGTGCATAAAGTAGGTCACAGGAATAGAACTTTACGTCAAATAATCCCACTTTTGCCTTTTGAAATTTTGCATTATGGCTGAGGATGCAGCTGAGTTGGTAGACTGCTCACAGTCCCTCCTCATCACCACAGGAAACCAGGAATGGGGCTACACCCTGTTGTAACCCCAGCACTCGGGACACCACGGAGGCAGGAGGATCAAAAGTTCAGGTCAGCGTTGGCTACACAGCAAGTTCCAGGCCAGCATGGGCAACAAAAGGCCCTGTCTCAAAACTCCCCCCAAATTAAAATGCCATATTATGTGCTTTTACTCACATATATTAATAAATAGCAAATAGCTGGGTGGTGGTGGTGAACACTTTTAATCCTAGCACACAGGAGGCAGAGGGTGATGGATCTCCTTGAGTTCAAGACCAATCTGGTCTACAGAGAGAGTTATAGGACAGCCAAGACTACACAGAGAAACACTGTCTCAAAACACTAAAAATTAAAAATTTAAAGTAAACATATGTACTAAGATTTCAGGAAGTATGTTACTAAGTATTTGTTCTCTGTATGTGCCCTGTCAGTGCCTGTATGGGTCTTTGTTTCTCTTTCTTTCTTTCTTTCTTTCTTTCTTTCTTTCTTTCTTTCTTTTCTTATTAAAAAATATTTATTTATTTATTTATTTATTATTTATACATATTCTACTCGCATGTGTGCCTGCATGCCAGAAGAGGGCACCAGATCTCATTGTAGATGGTTGTGAGCCACCATGTGTTTGCTGGGAATTGAACTCAGGACCTCTTGAAGAACAACCAGTGTTCTTAACCACTGAGCCATCTCTCCAGACCTTTCTTCCTTCCTTCCTTCCTTCCTTCCTTCCTTCCTTCCTTCCTTCCTTCCTCTCTCTCTCTCTCTTTCTTTCTTTCTTTCTTTCTTTCTTTCTTTCTTTCTTTCTTTCTTTCTTTCCCAGAAGTGTCTCTAGTCTCAACAATAAACAATATTGTCTTTAAAATTTCTTTTAAATCCCTCAAAAACATTTTAAACTTTGTAACTTGCACAGCCTAGGCTGCTGTGTGTGCATGAAATACGGGCTAACTGTGTGCTGTCTGCACCCACTGGTCTAAGCACAGCCATGAGCCTTAGCAGACGGGCTTAGCTTCTTTTTTGTTCCCTTGAGTAGCCCTGAATGCCAGGGTATCAGCTACCATGCTGAATACAACAAAACTACCTGGACATGAAAGCCAGGTGCTTAGCCATTTGCCAGGCGGTAGGAAGGTTACAGACCCGCTGGCCCAGGAGCCGGGTCAAGGAGAGCATGGAGAATGAGTGGGCCGAGGCAGCGAAAGTTGTCTGTGAGGACCTATTCCTTGACCAGCGCTCCCTGGCAGCTTCTGCAGCAGCCCGCTTAGTCACCCTGGTCTTATACTAAACTTATTAAAAGAAAGCCTGGAGTTGGGGGCGGGGTGGGGTGTTTAGCCTGAGAAGTGGCTCAGAGGGTAAAGATGGTTGCCACCAAGACTGGTGAACTGATTCTTGGGATCAACATGGTAGAAAGAGGGGGTCCAACCCTCAAAACCTGTCCTCTGAACTCTAGTAGTGAGATTTTGCACACATGCATCCTCCCTCCCACACAAATAAATTAAAAATGTGAGGAAAATGCAGCTCAAGGTAAGACATCCCCAACCCCCCAACCCCCATCCCCCACCACACACCCCTGGCAAAAAGGGGTGAGCCCTGAGGTCCACGAAACTCCCAGGCTCCTCACTGCTCCTGAGATTTTTATGGCAACAGCCTCTAAACTGGCCTCTTCCCTTCCATGCCACCCACTCTGTCCAGATCATTCTCCAAGCCCCAGCACCCTCCTGGAAATACAGCTAATTCATTTATTCATGGGCTCAAAACATATGGTCCAAAACAGTATTTCTGCACCTCTGCCACTAATGCCCACCACACAGCAGACAAAAGAAATGCCCCCAGTTCTCCCAAGGGACTCTGTAGCCTGCAGCCCCTGCCAGCAGGCCTATGCACTCTTGGAAGACTCCTATGTTCTATTAAGGATTCATGAGATGTTTGCATTCTGTGGCACAGTATAGCTGAATTTCTTTTATATATATATGAAGTCATTTAAAAATTATTCACCTCCAGAAAAATCAATGCTTCTGAAGGAAAATTGTGTTAATACAGAGGCTTCAAGTGTCCTCTTGGGAGACCACCGGTGGGGTAAAATTCAAGCTCTGCCAAGCAAGGCTTTTTATGGTTTGACCCTCACAACGCTTCCTGGACTGTTTTTGTTTTGTTTGTTTGTTTCTTTCTTTCTTTTTCTTTTTTTCTATCACTCATTACTGGGCCACCTGAACTCCCACCCTTTTCTGACATGCCATCTTCCTTCCTCCTAGTCCTGAGGGGACACTGTCTACCTTTTGACAACCAACCCAGTATCCCAAAAGCCTTGAGGGAAACCAAAGACCAACTTCCATGCTCTGCCTGTGCTGTAGAAACAGAAGCCTGGTGTTCACATCCTGACTCTAGTCTCCACACCAGACGTGTTTGCCTCAAGTCTCCGTCACATCCTCACAGCGCTGTTACAAGAGTTCCGTAGGGATCAAGCAGTCCAGTGTGCAACCTGGACTCCTTTATGCTTCTCCCAGCTCCTATTGCACTCTGCGTACACAGCGCATGCTGAACGTGGATTCACCAGGCCACTCTTCCACAACTGCCAACATTTCCTCCAAATAGATCAGTGGCTTCTTTCCTCTCAGGAGCTCCTTGTTCTTTCACTTATGATCTCATGATCTGGATATTATGGAATAAACTTGTATCACTGGGTTTTTTTTTTTTTTGTCTGTTTGGTTCTGTGTAGTTTGAGACAGGGTCTCTCTATTAGGTAGCCCTGGCTGACCGTCTTAGAACTTGCTATGTAGACAGGCTGGCCTGAAACTTGAAGAGATCTGCCTGCCTCTGCCTCCTGAGTGCTGGGATTAAAAGTGTGCACCATCATGCCAGGCCATGAAATATACTTTAAATAACAGCTTCCCTTATTAATGTTTTCGTTCCTTTAAAAAAATAATTAATTAATTGTGGGGGCTGAAGGGATAGTCCACTAGTTAAGAGCACCTCCTACATACACTTCCACAGTTCAGTCCTCAGCACCCATCTTGGGCTACTTGCCACTGCCTGTAACTCCAGCTCCAGGTGACCTGAAGTCCCCTTCCCCAACAAACATACAAATAATTAAAGCAAAAATTGACCTTGAAAAAAAAAAATCGATCAATTTAGTGTGTGTGGTATCTGCATGTGTGTGCATGCATATACAGGTGCACTTGCCTTTGCATGCATGTGTGGAGGTCAGAGGTCAGCTTTAGGTGTCTTCCTCAATCATTCTTTTTTTTTTTTTTTGAGAGAGGAGCTCCAGGTTTCAACCAGAACGGCTGGCCAGCAAACTGCCTGGGACTTGCCAATCTCTGCCTCCTCTGGCACTGGAACACAGTGCTATCTACTCCTTACACATGGGCGCTGGGGATCTGAACTCGGGTCCTCACGCGTTAACCCCACTGAGCCTCATGGGTTTTCATTTCTCTTCGAATAATCAGGGTGTTCCCAGCCATTCCTCTGACAAGCAGCTCTGCAGAAGCTAGCAGGGAACCACCCACCAAGACCATAAACACCTTGAGAGTGCTGCCCCACCCCACCCCCCCTTCCCATAGCACCTTACTCAGCCTTGTGCCTAGAACACACCTAGTAACTGCTTGTGCTATAAACAAAAGCTTCACAGATATGATGTGGGTGGGGAGGGGCCGAAGTGGGGACTGGACGCCCTCTCCAAATGAGCCGTTAGGCAGAAAGGGTCATTGTTACAGGCCGCAGAGCTGGAGGCAAGCCCTTCTCCCATCCGCTAGGACCAGTGCCCCCAATTACACCAGCTGGCCTCCAACTTCTGTGTGAGCCGATTAAAAAGCACCCTCTTCCAGTGTCTGGAAACTCCTGCAAGGAAAGTTTGCTGCCCAAAGTTGGCTTTTGACTAGAGTCTTAATAAGAGCCTTCAGCAGGCTGTGTGGAGAGACAATGTCACTATAGAGGAGCAGCTGGAAGCGGCAGTTAGAAGAATTATTTTAATGAATACATTTCCTTTCAATTGTATGGGAATATCAAGATCCCATTAGAATGGGGAAGCAATTAGAACTAATAAAGATGAATGCGCAGTGCTCGGTGCATGCGGAATAACAAGCAGCCGACAACGGGACTCCCAGAGCAGGCTCTAATCCAAGGGCGCCCACAGCCAGCGGAGGGGAGAGGCTCTGCTCAGCCACTCAAAGCCACCCCGTCCTGCACATTCTGATCACAGCCTGGCCTACAAATGGTGTGAGTTGTGGCCTCCGAGGTGGGGGTGTGGCCCCACCCCCTCCTGGGTCAGCCTCTTGGGGGTTGAGCAGGACTGTTGGCAGCCCCTTGGCAACAGCTATTCAAACCAGGGCGCGCTGGCTCCCAGCCAGCTTCTAGCCTGTCCCTCCAACTAGGCCTCATTGTATCCAGGTGGCAAATGCCTTCTCATCAACGCTCCTTAGAGGTTTGGAGAGGGACTGGGACAGTGGGGTGGGGGAGGGAGGGGTTGGAGGTGGGTGGGGGCAGGGAAGGGGATGAATGAGAAGGGGCCCTCTGCCCTGCATCCCTCCTCTCCCCTCCTCCTCCCTAGCCACAGTCTGTGCCTCCTCTGAGTTCAGGGTTATGTTACACTCAGTGGTGAGTCATGGGCAGCCAAACACAGAAGTACTGTTGCTTACACAATTGCTCTTCAAACAGCAACAAACAATTTTCATTACCCAAGTCAGATCAAATCATTCGCCTGGCCATCCCGCCTCAATCACAGCCACTCAAACAGGCCCAGAGCCTCACGCTTTGCCTGGGTCCGTTCTCACAGCCTTGGGCTCTGAGGACGGACAAAGCTCTTCCTCACCTTTATTTGAGCTGGAGCTGCCGCAGGGCTGTCCAGACTATCAGGAGGAGCAAGGGAGGCACGCTCACCAGGGGGTCCCACTCAGCTGCAGGCCGGCACACTACTTACTGAGCACCTGCGGGAAGTGAGGGCCGGTGACTCCTGTGCCCGAGTTTAGGAGGAGGCCAACCAGATAAGCCTGGCTCTCCACCAAAGTATTCCCTGGCCCCTGATGCAGTGTCTGCACTTGACATTTCTTTGTTTAATCTCTTTTGGCCAGACATTTTTTTTTTTTTTGAAACAGGAATGTGTAAACTCATTCGGAAATGTCTGTATGAGAGGCCAGTTACACAATCATCCTTGGGATTTTTCTACTTCTTCTCTTTAAAAAAAAAAAAACTTTACCTCAAAATGACCCCATGGGGTAGACAAAGCAAGGGTCACCAAACCCAGTGATGGGGACACACAACACACAGGCCTCCCGTCCAGTGGCCTGTACAAGGTCACAGAACGCTGAATAAGAACCTGGCTCAGTCCAGACTGACACCTTTCCCACACCTCCACAAAGTGCCAGGCATTCCAGAAGACACCGCCCTGGCCCAGCTTCCACTGCGACTCCTTACCCCCTCCCACCCCACCGGGCTGCACTAAGCACCAAGGGCTACGATGGGCCCTCAGGAAGATTCTGCTCTGCAGTCGCCGGTGCTTGCTTTGCCATCACCCTCCCTTCCGCATAGAAAGCCCCCTCTGCTCTTTCCATAGCTCAGATAAAGATAGTTTGAAAAGCCTGCAGGACACAGTAGATACAGTAAGAACTGGGGGTGAGGGTGGGAAATGGGGGGTTGCTGCTGTGCCCCCTTCCGCACAACACTGTAGTGTCTAGGGGCTGGCAAGGGTAAAACCAACTCTGCACCTACCATGCTCCCTCCGCCGCCCACACCTCGAGGCCTAGTCATGTAACTTTTGAGAGCCTTTGTTTTTATAATTTTGGAGTGTAAATTTATAAGCTGTGAAACTCATAGGTAATAAGTATATAGTTTGGCAAGTTGTAAGAAATGTATTCTTATACTGGAAATACAGAGAATTTTCATTGGCTCAGAAGGTTCCTGCCGCCCCTTTCCAGTCAGACCCACCCCTGGTCTCCATTTTCCTAATGTTATCACATGGGTCAGTTTACCCTGCCTTAGACACACAGAGGCCCGCCACAGGGCTGAGTGCGCGGGGTCCCACCACCCTGAGTGC
>OU015745.1:75651432-75694222 GCA_907169655.1 Acomys percivali | reverse complement strand
CGGGGTCCCACCACCCTGAGTGCGCGGGGTCCCATCTTCTCTACTTTCTTGATATTTCGTTTAGCATCAAGTCTGCCAAGTTCACCCGGGTAGTGTCAGTAGTTTGTTCTTTTTCGAAAAGTTAAGTATTGAAAAAATGAAATCATGAAATTTTCTGGTTAAGTGGACAGAACTGGAAAAAATTACACTGAGTGAGGTCACCAAGGCCGGGAAGACAAACCAGTCGCGCTGCACATTCTCTCTCATAGGCTGATCCCAGTTTCAAGTCATCTGTTCTGTGTGTCTAACTCGGGGCACACGTAGAAGCTGGGAAACTGGAAAGGGACGCTGGGCGTACTTGGGGGAAAGGGGAGATTACAAATAAATCAAAAGCAGAGGAGTGGAATACTGGTGGGACGGGGGGGGGGGGGGGGACTGAGGCAGTGAGGGGACTGGGAGCGGGTACCCCAAAGGAAAGGGGTTTGAGAAAGCCACGTGGAGCCCTACTATCTCACAACCAATTAAAATTGGAGGGGACGGTAGAACACACGTTGTAATGGGAAAGAGAATAGGAGGTGTTAGCAGAGGCTAAGGTTTGAACTAGGACATGGCGAGGTGCGGGGAGAGAATAGAGACTAACCAAAACTAAGGATGTATGGGAAAACTTTGTGAAACCCCATTAGTATATTAAGTTAATTTAAAAGTACATTTTAAGAAAGCTGTTTGGTCCCAGCACTCGGGAGGCAGAGGCAGGCAGATCTCTGAGAGTTCGAGGCCAGCCTAGTCTACAAAGCGAGTCCAGGATAGCCAAGGCTACCATAGAGAAACCCTGTCTTGAAAAACAAAAAACAAAACAAACAAACAAACAAAGCTGTTTGGATGTAAGTACCCTGCATAGATGGAGAATATTGCTCTCAGACTCTATGGGCTATTAAATATAAATTGCAATTCAAGGGACATGAAATACCTCTCTAGAAGTTGTTGGTCAGGGAGACCCTAGAGGTCTTGAAAACAAAACAACAGCAAAACAAAACAAATAAAATAAAAAAGACAAAAACCTTAAGCTATTGCCTTCCTCTTGATTACCATAGCAACTATATGGTAAGACCCTATTGTTTGGAGACACACCATACATAGCTATAGGACATAGCATCAATCTCAAGCCAACCAGGATCCATCCTCCTTGCTGGCCAGCTTTCACAGTGCTGGAAGGGGCTTTGCAGGCTGCTG
Source organism: Acomys percivali (assembly GCA_907169655.1). Classification (NCBI taxonomy): domain Eukaryota; kingdom Metazoa; phylum Chordata; class Mammalia; order Rodentia; family Muridae; genus Acomys; species Acomys percivali. The sequence goes on along the minus strand of OU015745.1, from coordinate 75,693,013 downwards.
GAGGAAAAAAGACATCAATGGTTTTAGCAGCAGACCATGCATGCTATAATTCCAACCTGCTGGACAAAATGTGGCCACTGGTATAATGGTGGGATGACTGCTATGGGGTAACTGCTTTGTTTTTTGTTTTTTGTTTTTTGTTTTTTTATGTTTGAGACAGGGTCCCTCTCTACATGGTAGTGGCTATGTAGACCAGGCTGGTCTCAAACTCACAGACATCTCCTGCCTCTGTCTCCAGGATTAAAGGCATGGGCCACCATGCCCAGCCTAACTAAAAAAAAAAAAATTATTTATTTATTTATTTTTAGGTTTTTTGAGACAGGGTTTCTCTGTGTAACAGTCCTGGCTTTCCTGGACTGCTTTTGTAGACCAGGCTGGCCTTGAACTCACAGCGATCTGCCTGCCTCTGCCTCCCAAGTGCTGGGATTAAAGGCATGCACCACCACCACCCGGCCTGAAATTTTTTTTATTAGACTTGAGGCCTGTTCTGCAGGAGAGAATTCATATCTGATACTGTAACTGGCCAGAAGAAGCCCATGGCTACAGAGGCTGTAGGCTGTTATTATTTTGCTAAATTGTCTTGTTGTCAAACTGACTTTTGAATACTTATGTCTCTATTCCCTCATCCCTGTGGCCCTCATCCCTGATCAGTGACTCTTTTTTGCAGTGGGCAGTAGTCAGCTGAGAACCCCAAGGGTCAGGGCGTCACAGAAGAGAGGTGGGAAGAAGCTAAGAGGCAAAAGATGGGGAAGAACACTGTGAAGGACAGACTTCTGAACGTGACTTCTTTGTTTGTTTGTTTGTGGCAAGGTTTCTCTGTGTAGCCTTGGCTGTCCTGGACTCGCTTTGTAAACCAAGCTGGCCTCGAACTCACAGAGATCCACCTGCCTCTGCCTCCAGAGTGCTGGGATTAAAGGCGTGCGCCACCACGCCCAGCTTGAACATGACTTCTATTTCATGTACAGGACTAGCCTCTGAAGCCAACTGTCACCATCTTGATGAGTTCAGGATATTACAGCTGGCCTTCCTGACCTTTGACCTTCTTTCATAGAACGGGTGGGAAGGGGCAGGGAACCCTCACCTTAGGAAATAGCCTCCTCTTCAACAAGTTCTGACCTAACTGAATGTGTCCTCAGGGACAGGCTAGTCCGTCACAGGATGGGAAGAAGAAGGGAGCACTCCATTATGGCACCATGGAGGAGTCATCATCTGTGTTGTATGCACGTGTTGCAGTGCAGTGTTGCTCTGTAGGTAAGCCTAATAAACTCATGGGTTTCGCAGAGTGAACTCTGTGGAATTATGTTTACCGCTGAGATCTTAGGGCAAAGGGGAGACTGTGTTTATGTCTCCCCACAGGTAAAGAATTTTAGCAACACTGGTACATTCGTGAACTTACAGCACCTGTGGTTATCTGCAATCCTAGCATTGATGGGGAGGTGCTTAAGAGGTCCCCAGCCCTGAGTTGCTGTTGACAGTTGTTAACTGCTGCAGGAGGGGGAGTCCTTCTTTGGGGTGTGGGCAGTGGCAGGCTGCCCATGTTCTAGTGAATAACCCCATTCCCATGCGCGCGCGTGCACACACACACAAAACTAATTGGACTTAGTGATCATTTAATAAGAGAAGGAGGGAGAGGGAAAGGAGGAAAGTGGGAGGACCCAGAGGGAGGCGGAAGGGGTGAGTGGGAGGTGGGTGTGACCATAGTTCACTGTGTGTAAGTGTGAAATTCTCAAAGAGTAATGTTTTTTTAATGACTTGAGAGATACAGCAAGGATAACACTCACAGAGATGCTGTATATTAATTTGGAAAGTGGAGGGGGGGAGCTTTGGGAAGCTTTGCATAAAGTAGATTTAAACTAGTTGATATTTTAACACAAATAATAGTTCACTTAAAATAAGTATTGTTAGTTTTTTTGATTTTGTTTTTTTTTTTGGGGGGGGGTTGTTTGTTTGTTTGTTTGAGACAGGGTTTCTCTGTGTAGCCTTGGTGAAGATTACAGGCTTGTGCTACCTCACCTAGCTTGTTAGGTTTTGTTGTGGTTGTTGTTATTGTTGTTTTTTAAGCCATCTGAAATTATTGCTAATTTGTCTCTTTAAAGTACTTTCCATGGGGCTGGAGAGATGGCTCAGCGGTTAAGAACACTGACTGCTCTACCAGAGGTCCTGAGTTCAATTCCCAGCAACCACATGGTGGCTCACAACCATCTATAATGTGATCTGATGCATACTGATGTATTACTGTATACATAATAAATAAATCTTTAAAAATAAATAAATACATAAAAATAAAGTACTTTCCATTCACCCTATCTCCTGCACTCTCCTTTCTACACACATTTTTCCTTGACCAATCTTGCTGTAACACACGGATCATTTTATTGTCAGCAATGTCCTTTTGTTGTTGTTGTTGTTTTTCGAGACAAATTTTCTGTGTAGCCCTGGCTGTCCTGGACTCTCTTTGTAGACCAGGCTGGCCTCAAACTCACAGAGATCCGCCTGCCTCTGCCTCCCAGAGTGTTGGAATTGAAGGTGAGCAATACCACGCCCAGCTTCAGCAACTGTCCTTTTAGGAAGGGCACTAGCAGGGCAATGCAGTCAGGGCTCAAGAATACTGAAAGGCTTCAGGGAGTTGGCTTTGTGGTTTCCAGTCCAGCACAGAACAGAGGAGTGGTTTGAGGCAGGTAATTTAACCTCTCTGTGACTGTTTTCCCATTTGTAAAATGAGGATAATAATACTTTGCTAATAGGGATTTGGGAGGACTAAATTATATTGTACATAAAACGTTTGGCGCAATGCTAACTAACAATTGCCTCCAGCTAGACTGTAATAAACATCTTCCTGCCTTATTCACACACTTCAGTCCTTGCAAGTCATAGGATATTAATGAGTGTATATTTTTCAAAGTTTTGGTTTGTTTTTGTTTTGTTGGTTTGTTTTACACAGGGTCCCACTATGTAGCCCAGGATAGATTGGAATTCTTAACCCTCCGTACTCAGCTCCCATGTGCTGGGATTATAGGCATAAGCCACTACAGATGGCTTTAGTTTTGAGAAATGTTAGAAGAAACATTTTATACTTAAGCCTAGATAAGACTGGCTGATTTCTACTTTAAATAAGTAACTGTTATTTCCTAAAGGAGGTGGGGAGGAAAAAGCCTTCCATGGTCTGTCCTTCAGATGTGGACTGCCAACTCAAGAGGCCTTCAGAACTAAAACCAGCCCTCCTTTAGGATGTTTTCTTGGTGGAGAGGGAGGGAACGCTCTCACTCTTTTAACAGGGACAATAATGCCCACTCACCCAGCAGGGACCCAGTATCATCACATTAAAGAAAAAAAATCAGTGATTAACAGCTAAAGTCCTGAATAGTCAGTGTGTGCCAAGCACAACGTTAACCGTTCATGCGCATTACTTAACCTCCACGATGCTGTGCCAACTATTATACCCATTTTTACCAATAATGCAGCGGAAGGGCGAAGAGTTTTAGTTAACCCGATTGTGTAGCTGGCAAATAGCGAACGCCATAGGAAAAATGCAACCATTTGTAAAATGTGTGTTGAGAATCAAAGAAATACAGGAAAATCATTTCAGAACAAAACCTGGCACGTGGATGTTAAATAAACATAATTGCTATGGTGATTCAGAAGTAACAGTAAATATCAAATGCTCGGGTGTTAAATAAACATAATTGCTGTGGTGATTCAGAAATAACAGTAAATAATTTCTGTGCATAACCGCCAAGTAAGACTTTGGAAAGGTGACATTTAAGCTTGGCCCTGAAGAGTGGATAGGATTTGAAAAGATGAGGATCTTGGTTAGAGAGGGAATTTTAGAGTCAGCAGGAGAAGGAGTATGAAACGGGAGGTAGAAGGGGTTAAAGGTGGCAGGGGACGGGGAAGGAGAGTAATTTTGATCAGGGGGAAAATGTTTCCTTCCCTCAAACCAGTCACCACCGCGGAACTGCGTGCGCGCTGGGTGCTTCCTCAGAGAGAGCATCCCTTATCACCGCACGATGAGCTGTCCTCACCTTGCAATTAACCAGCGAGCAGCATCTCGGACTGCCGCCAAGAACCTGTTCCGCACTGTAATAAGCGTCCTCTCCACACGCCCGAGGCCGCAGACAAAGACTGCAGTCTTTCCCCGCGTGTCCAGATAAATTTAAGTTCCCTGGTATCCTGCCGGAGCCCTTCCCTAACTCAGCATCCCAGCCTTGTGTCTATGCACTCGGCACTTAAGCCTCCACATCTGACGTGAAAGAATGTGCCCGAATTCGGTTTCTGTGCTATTCTTTTCACAGAGAAGCTTCCTCACCCTGAGTGGATGCTTACAGCCTTTACCCCGAGGCACAGACACACACGCACACATATATATATACACACACACGCACACCCCGCGGCGCCCGCACCTGCAGACGCGGGTGCGAGCAGGCAGCCTAGGAGGAAGCGGAAGGGATGCGGGAGACGCCGCGGCCGCCATCTTGGCCCAGGAGGCCGGAAGCGGCGAGCGCGGACTGCGGCTGCGCGGCCGTGGGCGGGCGTGGGGCTCGCCTCGACCTCCTGATGCTCCCTTCGGCGTCCTCCCTGGCCTGTTTGCCCCGTCTCGGGGGTGTCGCGCCGGGCACCGCCTGCCCGAAGGCATGTGGCAGGAGCCTGCGATTGGGACAGCCCTTGCCGCCTCTGGCTGAGGGCGAGCAGGAAGGCGAGCCCAAGCCCCGGCCGCCTCCCAGCGCCATCTGATCGGCGACTCGGTGCAGTTTCTACTGGTGAAGGGCAGGAAAAATGGTCTCATCACACGCTCCATCCAGGACTGTTAAACGTGCTACCGGAGACGTGAAGGATCTGCCTCGGAAGATCACCTCCAAGGGCAGCAGAACCTCGCGGTACGTGTTTGCTTTCCAGCTGAGACAGCTTCACCGCAAGCACCGCGCTTACATCCTGACCAACAGGTTACATTTGTAGGAGGAAAGGAAGAGATAGCCCCAGATTAGGTCTCTTAGTGATCATCATAGGTCTTATCTACATGAATAGTAAAAGCACCAGTTCTGGGAGACGCCGAGTCGGTTGTGGGGTGCTTCCATCAAAGGATCCTATTTGGATAACCAAAAAGGCTTATTATGGAAGTTTTTGTTCAGCAGCGATGCCTTAGTTACAGACAGGTACCTCTTACCAATCCATCGGAATAGTAATTCTCTTGGAGTTCCCAAAGCAACTTGGAAATCACCAAGATGAAAGTCCTGAGGTTCGTGGCCAGGCTTCAGAAGAGAACCCATAGTATTGTCCTGAGCAGTACGAAGCCAACACAGCCAGAGCTGAGGCTATGTGTGGCCAGTGCTAGGGCCGCCTTCCCCTGTTGGTGAGGGCCAGAGGAAAAGTGGCCAGGGAGGGTCTAGCGGGCTGGTATCTACTGTCTTGAGGTGTAAGTAGTTTCATTTTCTGAGAAGATTGTGGAACTTCAGTTTTTAGATCTTGTATCTTGTTAGGTTTTGTTACTTTTAATATATTAAAATTGCTGTTTATAAATGAGACCGTTCATTTTTCCTACAGAATTTTGTTGTAGACTTTTGCTGATTTTGTACAATGAGTTGGAAAACCTTGCATTTTATTCTGTGATCCTGCATTGTGCAGCATTGTAATGCTGGTCCTTGATTGCCTGGAATGAACTCGATAGGTTGGTCAGGTACCAGGAGGGTGGAGGAAAAACTTACTTGATGCCAAACTTCTGACTTTTTTTGTGTTTTATTTAAAACACACACACACACACACACACACACACACACTATGTACTTCAATTAGAGTGATCTAGAAAAAGTTAAAATGCTAACCTGCACCTCCTGTATACTCAGATCATTAATTTTATTCCTTCTCAAGTCTCTGATGGGGTTGAAAACCAGACCAAATAGTTTAGTTTCACAATTAAACTTAGTTGCTTGGGGATTAAGATTTTTTTTTTTTAGGTCCAGATAGATGTTTTAAGTTGTTAATGATGAGATATGATAGATACTGATTTACATTCAGAATTTTAGACACACCAAGATAGGAAAGATGTATTCTTCAAGGCTGCCAAATACAAATAGCCAAAACACTATGAATGTAACATTTATATAATTGCTGATTGTTTCGTGGTTCTTATTGTATATATGTGTAATAATATAAATATATGCAGAAAATAAAAATTACAAACAAACGAAAGTTAAAATGTAGTCATATCCTGGTACACGTAATAAATTTAAACTTGTTGAGCATCTTACGTTTTGTGCTGCACGGTTAAAGACATTTGGGAATAGATTAGGTCTCATGTTTGACAGGAATAGTAAATAAACCGGAAATCGCAGTAGAATGAATGAAAGGCCACAAAGGGCCACCTCTAGCCAAGGTGGTTGAATGTGGCTTCCTTGAGGTTACCTTTAATAAATCCCCTCAGACTTGGGGGGAAGCAAGGGGAAGGAATAAAAGGAGATGAAGGAATTAGGGGTGGTACTAAAAAAAAAAAAAAAAAAAGCGTGGTAACACTGATCCTATTCAATACCGTAATACGCACTGGGAGCTCTTGTTTCACAGTAGTGTGTTGCAGTGCACGATGGTTGTGACCACGATCGGTTCGGCCCTCACTACCTTCCTTCTCTCAACCTCTATAAGGGTCCTTTTTCTATCAAGGCCTTCAGAAGCCAAATAGAGCTTGAAATACATAGATGGCGGCGGGAACACATTCTCTCTTACCGACAGGAAGTGCCACTTCAAAATCCATCCCCGGCACCAGGAAGCCCAGAGTTTGTGTTCCAAGGCTCAGTCTGCTGCTTTCTCTCTTGGTGGAGACACATAGACACCGTCACAGTCTCAGTACCCACGGAGATGAGCTCCTGGCCTCTGCAGTAAGAACCATTGCCCTTCAATGCGGGAATGCTTTATAAAGAGAGTAGCAGCGGCGGGGGGGGGGGGGACCTGAAGGGGGTGGAACCCACTGGAGATGGGCATTAGGGAACTGTGTCCTTAGAGTGGCCATAATAGGAAAGCTGTTTTCTATTTATCGAGACTTTCCTGCCACCAGTTAGGTTCAAGTCACATTTCTTAGTATGGTAAGGCTGTCAGGGAACGTAATTTAGGACACCAACTGAGGGATTCAACAATTCAGGTCCCGGAAATCAGAACAGAATCTGTCGGTCAGTAGGCGGTTTACTAATGATTAAAACTGGCTCCTGGGTAAAGTTTGTAATTCATGCAGAGATGACCTTGCTGAGTACCAAGTTAATTAAAATGGGAGGGATGCCTTTGCGGTAGGGAGCAATACTTCCTCTCAGGCAGAGGGCAGAAGCATGAGGCATGAGTAGGGTCAGATTACTTGATTTTGCCTCAGTCCCTCAGCTAAACTATCAAGACAGAACCCAAGTCTCTTGCACCCGTTCCAGAGTGTTCCGTTCCAGCACAGCGTCCCCATTCCTGGCAGCGAGTGTATTGTGTGTGATTTCAGTTATCAAATCTCCAAGAACAAGTGAGTCATGTGTAATTACCTTCAGTCATCACTCGGTCTTTAAAGGACTGAGAAAGAATAAAAGCACTCTGAACTTCACTGGTGACAGAAAATGGCTTTGCTCAAGGTCAAACGTGTAAAGACATGGCAGAGGCAAGACAGAAGCGCCGTTCATGAATCGTTTGTTACCGGCCAGAGGCGTTTTCCTTTACTTTGTACAAGCACACTGCAAAGCATTACTAAATATCTACATTTTAGATATACTAATGACAGTAATACCACTTACACAATTCCCCCAAAGGAGCCAGCTCTTCTATGCTCTACATGTTTGTAACCATCTTAAAGGGAAGATAGGATCTTCCATTTTACTAAGCAAACTAATGTGGAGACTACAGAGCTCCCACAGGTAGCCTGACAGCAGCATTAAAGCCCTCCGCATTGTAGCTTTTCTTCTTAAAACTCCTTCCAGTCTTAGGAGTGTCTTTGTCACCAGATTCATTCCTCTTCAAACACTGCAGGATTTCTGGAGATACAAGGACTCTGCAGCAAAGGTAATTACGGTAAGACACTGGTCCACAGAAGAGTAAAAACAGGCACTATGAGGTTGGGGTATTATTGGTGAACTTTGACCCCAGGGACCCCAGCTGTGGACACCTTGAGTGTTCTAACAGCGTTGATCACACTTAGAATGTGTAGTTTTGCTGAGACTCAGCTTTGCCCTTGCAGGCCGTGTTTCCTCGGTCTTTAGCCTCCCGTTTCTAGCTAGCCCAAATTAATCTCTCATGCCACTGAACAACCCAGTAATATTTGTGACCTGCAAATGTGATTCCCCAAGTGTTGTTTCCAGATGATAATACCCTGGCCTCAGGAGGAAAGACAGCATGTCACCGATGCCATCGTTGAGTTTAAAGATGTACTGAGTATGGCCTCTGGGTCAGTGGACAGAGCAGACACAGCTGTGATCAGGGCAGGAGGCGAGATATGTTGTTTGAGCTCATTCACACGCATGGGAAGAAAAGGCCTGCAGTGAAGACAGAGACTTTCATGTTGGACAGTGGGAAGATATCTCAACTGTAAGAACTCTTTTTTTTTTTTTTAAGATTTATTTATGTATTAAGTATACAGTATCTTGCCTGCATGTGTGCCTGCACACCAGAAGAGGGTGCCAAATTTCATTATAGATGGTTGTGAATCACCATGTGGTTGCTGGGAATTGAACTCAGGACCTTTGGAAGAGCAGGCAGTGCCCTTAGCCTCTGAGCCATCTTTCCAGCCCCAACTGTAAGAACTCTTAACGGGGATTTATTTAGTGGTGTTGGGGACTGAACCCAGTACCTTAGGGATGCTGGGTAAATACGCTATCACTGAACCACATTCCCAGCCCACAGAGACAATATCCCAGTATGCAGCCTAGCCTAGCCTGGAGTTTGCTATGTAGCCCATGCTGGCCACAAACTCCTCCTCCATCCGTGACGGGCTTACAGATGTGGCGCAACACCCAGCTCTTCAGGGATTTGGATGCCAGAGTCAGGACTCATGACCTACAGGAACTTGGATAGCAGGTGTTTGTTTGGAAACAGCATCCAGTGGATTGCAGCCATCCCGAGATCCAGTAGGCACGAAGTGCTCCAGAGGTGCCAGCTTGTTTGTAACTCATACAAGGCAGGCCTCGCTTCGTGGGCCCAACCCCAGTTTCCACTTGAGGTAATTATTTTTCATGCCTTGGTCATGGTGGCAATTGATACTTATGTAAATGATACCTCAAATTGTGCAGCCCAGCAAAAGATGGCAAACAGTTACCTCCCGGCAGAAAGGAGCATAATAAGGAAGTGGGGTATCCTGAAAAGCACCCCGATCAAGGCCTTTTCGGAGGCATGGCTATGTGACCTTGAACAAGGATTCCTGTTCTCGGTGCGGATCCAGGAAGTAGTCTAGTGGGGGCATTGGAGTAGGGATTAGTGAAATCCAAACCCCACACTCCCGTCTACCAGCTGAAATCAGAGCCTGGTCACCTCCCCATCCATCGCTACAGCCACCAGCATTTGCTAAGCTTTTGTGCCAGGCATTGCGCTGAGAATGATAACCACATGGTTTCGTGCATCTGCGCAACAGCCCCTGTGAGGCAGATTCCACAGTGTCAACATCAAAATCCCATAAGAAAACCACGGCAAAGTATTTCTACCCTTCTCTCTTCGATACTCAAGCTGAATGCCTGGGCTTCATAGCCCTGCCTAAAGAAGAGAAAGAAAAAACGCAAAATGGGGCTGAGAGGGTAGGAAAGCTAAAGCTCCACTTGAGCATCCTGACTGGGCTGAGAAACAGAAGCAGTGGGTGGTGATGAGGTACCTGGCAAGTTGGCTTCTTTGGTTGAGATGGAAGCCCACTTTTGAGGGATGATGCATGCCCCCTACCCCCACCCTGACATCCCCAGACCTGCTGTTGGAGCCTGTGTTCCGGTGGTGGGAGAGGAGCATCCAGTACCTGAGCCATACCAGAAACCAAAATATAAGGCAGACCCGGCCCCTGGAACTCTGAAAACCCCGAACCCACTTTTTTCTATAGATAACAAGATGGCCCCCTGCTGGGTCTTTAACTTCTCCCTCTTTGGAGTCTTTGCCAAGACATTGCTACCTACCTGTAAACACCTGGAAGACTAGACTTAGGAAGGAGCTACCGGAGCTCCGCCCACCGTATCTGCTACCTGGCGAATAGTGTTACCGTGGCTTGTATCACTCACTGGACAGATATGTATTGAGCAACCTCTAGATGGCCAAGCATACATAACACAGGTGATGAGATTGCAACAGAGAGCAGAGTGGATAAACATCCTTGCCCTCAGAGAGCTAGTGTGCTAGAGCAAGGAAACTAAGCCAGGAGGCTTACACGGCATGCATGACAGTAGCCCATGTTGTAAGGAGGGGGAGGAAGTAAGGACTTTGGGAGGGTGTAGGGAAGATGCACAGTCTCAGGGAACTCAGTCAGAGAATCCTTCCCCAAGAAGTGGCCACAAATCAAGCAGGAGGCACAACAGCTAACTACAGGAGGGGGTGCGGTGGGGGGTCCCTGGTAGAGGGAATACCAAGCCTGAAGGCCCAGGCGGCAGCAGGCCAGGTGTATCTGGAAACAGTCAGAGGGAAAATTGGGTGGGAGAGGTTTTCTAGCTAAGGGGAGGGGGACAAGGCTGAGGCGTAATGGTCTGCACTGACTGCTGGCCCAAGCTTGGACCCCAGAGCGCTTGTAGGACCCACCTTAAAGGCACAGCTTCTGCTGAGCCTGGAGAGGACGGGATTGCAGTAAGGTGTGTGTTTTAACTCCTCAGCCCAAGCTCCCGGAATAATGACTCATGAGACTCAAAATATATTTGCAAATACCGAGGCCATATAGCTAGATTCTTCTCTGACTAGCTCATAACTTAAAATAACCATTTGTGCTAATCTACATTTTTGCCACGTGGCTGGTTACCTCTGCTCAGGTACCGTGTGTCTGTCTGTCCTCACATCTTCCAGCCGAATCTCCTGCACCCAACTCTATCCCATAATCCTTTCTGCCTACTAGATGTCCCACCTTCTAGTCCACCTTTTCCTATAGGCCATAGGTTTTTTTCATTGACAGGTGATGTATCCATACAAGATAATCTCTCTACAAGGAATGTCATGAAGCTGTATTCTCTATAGCGTAGGCTTTCCCAATTCTGTGTTGGGGGCTGGTTTTGTGCACTGTGTATTCAGATGCTGATTTCTGTGCTCAGAGAAACCAGTCTGGTTGCGGTGGGGACATTTGGGCATTGTCAGCACTATTGAAGCATCTCCTGTCTCAGTGTTGTATAAAAAATTGATCATGGGGAAATTGGAAGGTTTTATAAAAATACAAAAAGAAAGCAGTGGTAGTGGTGTGTGTGTGTGTATGTGTGTGTTTATTTCCACTGCTAGCAGTGGGAAACAGCTATGGTTAGCAATATGTGCTGGTTTTCCATGTCCAATATACTTTATTTTCACTTGCCTAGATTATAAATGACCTGTAGGGTTTGTTTTGTTTATGTTTGTATTTTAGACTTACTTTTCTTTTTTCCCCCAAGACAGGGTTTCTCTGTGTAGCCCTGGCTGTCCTGGACTCACTTTGTAGACCAGGCTGGCCTCAAACTCACATCAATCCTCCTGCCTCTGCCTCCCAAGTGCTGGGATTAAAGGCATGTGCCACCACACCTGGCTAGATTTACTTATTTTTAATTTTGCATATATGAATGTTTTGCCTGTAAGTGTGTGCACCACATGTATGCTGTACCTTCAGAGGCCAGAAGAGGGCACTGGATCCCCTGGAACTGGAGTCACAGGCTCTCATGAGCTGCTGTGCGGGTGCTGAGAATCAAACCCAGGTCCCTTTCAAGAGCAACAAATGCTCTTAACTGTCCGTTATCTCAACAGCTCTTGATTTGAGGTATTAATTATGAGCTCCAGCTCACAGTGTCACCTCATGGAATATTCTCTCAAGATTTCTTGATGCTTATTGTTTAGTTTGTTTCTTCAGGTTTTGAGATAGGATCTCACATAGCCTAGCCCAGCCTGAAACATGTGTAGCTAAGGCTGACCTTGAACTCCTAAGCTACCTGTCTCCACCTCCTCAGTGCTAAGACTAGCATGACTGGTGATTCTTTCAGGATTTCTCAGAGCTCGCAAATGGGGTAGCTTGCTTGGTGCAGTAAGATCATCTGTACACTGCACTCTGATTTGGGGGCGCCACTTGAGGAGGCTCCAGCATTTATGGACAATACCTCCCTGGTGGCACCCACAAAGCTCTTCTAGGATTTTGGTGCCAGATTCAAGATTCAAAGACATTTTAGGTTCTGTGCAGAGATGGACACAGTATTCTCAACGCCCCCACCCCATGCCACAGTGTGTCACCTAGATCCTAAAGTAATGGTGCTGGGGTCCTTCCAACCTCCTCAGGAAGGCCACTTGTCTCTGCCTGCTGTCTCTTGCAGCAACTCCCCCAACTTGTGCAGAAAACAGCCATTTTTATGGAGACAGAGTTTGGTTCTCTCCCAGTTCTCAAACTTCAGAGAGAGGAAAGAAAAGAGAAGGCAGTGTCCCCTCCCCAGGCACGGCTGTGTGCTTTGCTGAACCAGAACACTTAGCGTCTGTTCAGGCCAACAGTGACTATTCAGTCATGGGTTTGGGATGATTTTCCCACAACAAAGCAACTCGCCTCAGAGTTGAACTCACTGGCAAACGAACTTGCTACTCCTAGCATACTGCTAGCAACTTGGAGCAGCTCCTCATCCTAAATGCTAAAGCTGTAAAAAGCCACAGGATATGGCTCAGTCCGGGCTGAAATGCAGCTTAAAGACTAAGAATTTAGATAAAAGGCTGAGACGGAGGAAAGGGATTCTAGGCAAGAGAAGCAACTTTCTCTATTAAAGCTGAGGTGCAGGGGTTTTCGGTGTCCTGGAAACAATGAAGACACCCCTCGGGATTGAGCCTAAAGCCTGTGGCTGGAGAGAGGAGCTGGGAGGCAGTGGAGGAAGAGAGCACTGGGCACTTGATGGTGCTGTAGGGAAGTCGATGTGCTAAGGGATGGGCTGGAGGTTGTTGGGAGGTTAACTAGAGACCATTGCAGCAGTCCAGAGGAAAGTAGATGACAGCATTACCAGGGTAACTGGTATGTGGGTAGGAGGGGTTTGCAAATTACTTGAGATGATTGATAATTGGTGAGGTGTAGGAAGTGAAATGGGGAGTTGTGAGGTACAGCCCAACATTCCCTAGCCGGGGGAACTGTGAGGATGCGGCTGCTATTAATAAGAGGCAGCGCTCAGGGAGGGCTAACTGGGGGGCAAGGAGGTAGCTATAACTGTAGCACACTGACTCTCACTTGCTCAGCTGGACATTTAGCAACCACTTAGAAATAAGACAAGACGCCGGGCGTGGTGGCGCACGCCTTTAATCCCAGCACTCGGGAGGCAGAGGCAGGCAGATCGCTGTGAGTTCAAGGCCAGCCTGGTCTCCAAAGTTAGTCTAAGACAGCCAAGGCTATGCAGAGGGACCCTGTCTCGAAAAACCAAAACAAAAAAACACAAGGGGGTGGTCAAGGACGATTGAGGGAATGAAAACCAGAACTGGTAGTCACAGAGTTTCCTTGCAACCGGAAGGACTTCAAAGGCCCTTACCGGGGCTTTAATGGGTCCATTCTGGGGAGTGGAGGTAAGCGGTTTCCCAGCCCCTCGGCCACCATCACTGCTTGGGATGGAAGCCCTTGGAGATTACCCCAGCACAAGATACATAGCCTGAGGAGAGGAAATTCTCACTGGAAAGCAGTGCACACGTTCTGACCCGCTGGACACGTGTGGCACCTCACCCAGACACAGAACAGTACCCCCTGTGACACTGAAGGAACCCTGAAGAAATATGACCATAGCCGGGGGACTTTGCTGGGAGGCGTCTAAATGTTTGCACATTTGTGAGAGTAGGAGACTGTTTTCTGACTATAGGGCTTACTGACGCTCGGCAGATGCTTTGCCGAAGATCACCTGTCTGGAAGATTGCTGATAGATGGTCCCTAAGCCAGGTCTGCATGTTCACGCGCATGTTCCCCTTCATGCTGTGTGTGTGCGTGTACAGTGAACCCACGAGTGCAAACATATGTCCATCCCCTCCCGATGCAAAACCTCTGCAGAACAGAAGGCCCTGGGGTTTTCGTTTTCTTCATGAGTGCATCCCACGCTGCTAGAACAGGGAGGGCCTGGTGTACAGTACATGCTCGGAACATTGTTCCTGCTTAGTGCGTTGAGTGCACACGGGGAGGCATTCATCCCCACCTGTGGACACCTGCATGTGCTCATGTGTAGATCTAACCTGCCTGAAGGGCACATCCAATGCTGTCCCCACCGGGAGATGACCTGGTGCTCACAGCCCCATGTGGCCTCTCCTTCCCAAGCAGCCAGGACTGGCCTACTAGCCCTTCTCCAAACCTTCGCGCAGCGTGCTTCCTTCTCTCTTTGGCTCAGTTAAAACAAAAAAAGCTTCTAAAAGGCCTTCATCAAGAGAGAAAGCAGAGAAAAACAAACCAAGTGATTCCCAGCTCTGCTTGGTGGGCGTCTCCAGAGTCGGCTCCTAAGCCCTGAATCTGGCTGAGCCGGGCTTTGAGTCGGGTACTTTGGGGCCTGGCACAGCTACCCTATCTGGGAGTGGCCTCGTTTCTTCCAGATCCTGATTCTGCTGTTTTCTCTCAGAGCATAGGCCTTCTGCCTTTCTGGCCTTGCGCTAACTGCCAGTCTGTATTGCTATCTACCGAGCCTTCAGCGTGGACACCCTGCTGCTCCAGCCTGGACCGCTCAGCTGCACCGTGCCCATCGGTCCTTAAATTTTGAGCATCTCTTCACTGTCATCCCGTCCCAAACTATGCCTGGAGCAAGCTCTCCTGCCTACCCTTTTGGCCTTACGCCACTCTGCCCTTCATGTCTCTAGCCTGTTTGTAAAGCCAATTTTCAAGGATATACCAGAGTCCAGGAAGTAACTCAGGCCTTCCCAGCCCTGGTTATTCAAACACCTACCACCTTCCTCCAGGCCATGCACGCAAGCACCCCCTCACTCACGCATGCATGAGCTGCCACCACAACTCTGATGACTCCTAATCAGACTGGACCTGTCTGTCAATATCCCTAAGGATTCTGTATTCAAATAGCAATTCCTAAGCCCACCAAGATATGCTGAGTCACAATTTCTGTGGGTGAGGTTCGGAAACCAGCACTTTCAACGAGCAGTTCTCGAACTACAGAGTCCAAGAAGCCCCACCCCAAACTGAGATTCCACACCTTCATACACACACACACACACACACACACACACACACACACACAACCATTAAAACATTTATTGAGTACTTACTACACCACAGGAAGTACTTTCTCGTATTCAATTGTTTAACTCATAAAACAGTCCTGTGAAGGACTAGTGGGAAATTCAGGAATGGAACGTAGGTCTTGGAACTTCTGAACCTGCCACACACAGCATCTTACCAGTAAGGAGACTGAGACAGTGTTTGGAGAGGGCCTTGGCGTCTCCTATGCCCAAAGTCTGTCCTACACATATGTGAGCTCAGAGCCAGTAGCCACAGCCAGCAGGGCCAGGGACTTGGCAAATAGCAGTGCGGGGAGGGGGGGGGTGCGCCTCTGGCAACCTTCAGGCCCATGAGGCTTAGCCCTGGCTGCTATGGTGAGCACGTCCATGGCAGGCCTCACCACCAAAGGCCCACAGCCTCCACAGCCCATCATATGTAGCCCTGGGACCTACGACCCCTGACAGGACCCTCCTGGAATGCCACAGCCAGAGAGCAGATGTGCTCAAAGCCAGCTCCAAAAACTAGTCTTCTTAGGACTCTGCCGCGGGGGCTGGGAGGGATGGAAAAACAACCAAAATACCATAACACAGAAAAGTGATCCAAATAAAAAGCAGCGACTGTGTATCTGGAAGGAATAAACCAAGGAGGAGAGGCGCGGAGTTGTGCAGCGTGGCCATAAGGCTGCCAACCTTGGCAGCCTGAGGCAGGGGCTGGGTGGCGCCACCAACTGGCCACAGGGCTGCCCCAGCCAGGGCTGGGCTGTGGATAGAACAGACCCCGGCTGACTGAAGGCTAAAGCTCTCTGCTGTCTGCATCCTCCTTCCCAGAGAGCCACATAGGGCATTCTGCAGCACCCAGAAGGCTAGGGAAGTGGGGTTCAGCAAGGCTGTTGGAGCCTCAGTGTCCACACAGCCGGCCTGGAGGGTTCTCCACACGGTTCACTTAAAGGTCTCTTGTGACCCAGCAAGAATGATGCTGTCTGTCCCAGCACGTGGGTGATGGGGGTGGATTTTCAGATTAGAGCTGGGCAAACAGCGAGAAGACAGGACAGATTGATTCTCCAGGCCGCAGGACGGAGTTGAGCAGGCCGTTCTTCGGGTCCCTGCTCCCCTGAAGGGAAAGGGAACACATTGTGCTTTTCCTGGGCACTTCGGGCTCACAGAAGTGGTGTTAGCTGTGGGAAAGCTGCAACTTGAACTCCCCCTCCCCTTCAGAGCCAAGGCACACAATCAGAATGGGGTCTATGCTCACACTGGAGTGCCTACCTCAGGGGTTTAAGCACCGCCACCATTTTACAGGTGAGCAAAGTAAGCAGAAGGTTAAGGAACTCTGAGAACTGCCAGGTGGAGGAGTTGAACCATGTGGCTATGGGGACATAGTCAAGTGGGCAGTTTAGCCCAGTGGGCAGGGATGGGCGAGCCCGGTATGGG
Source organism: Acomys percivali (assembly GCA_907169655.1). Taxonomy (NCBI): domain Eukaryota; kingdom Metazoa; phylum Chordata; class Mammalia; order Rodentia; family Muridae; genus Acomys; species Acomys percivali. The sequence continues at coordinate 75,676,294 of OU015745.1, read as the reverse complement.
GGTGTGTCTAAGCATCCTGGCAGAGGAGACTGTACACAGACACTGGCTGCAGGAGAAGAGGACTTTACTTGGGCCCCAGTCAGAGCAGGAGGCTTGCAGTGAGCTGGCCTAGTCCTGAAAGAACTTAAAGCCCTCAGCGTCTGTGACAGCCCAGAGGCTAGAATGGCCAATCAAAAGCGTAGGGGGTGCAACGGCTTATAACCACCCTAAGGCCATAATTTACTTCAGCCCTAGGGCACCAGACAGGAGCTCAGCAGAGCACACAGACACCCTCACACAGACGTACACACAGGCAAAAACACCAATGCACGTAAAAGAAATAGACAAATCTTTTTTTTTTTTTTTAAGGGGTTTGACTCGAGTGCAGAAAGAGATCTGAGAAATGAGGTTATGGGGTCTATTACTGGCTGTGTGGCCTTGGGGTAGGCACTTACCCTCGCTCTGTTTAAGAATCAAATGTAGCCGGGTGTGGTGGCGCATGCCTTTAATCCCAGCACTCAGGAGGTAGAGGCAGGCGGATCGCTGTGAGTTAGAGGCCAGCCTGGTCTACAAAGTGAGTCCAGGACAGCCAAGGCTACACAGAGAAACCCTGTCTAGAAAAACCAAAAAAAAAAAAAAAAGAATCTAATGTAGGGGTAGGGACAGAGGGCCATTCCCAGGTTAGCCCTGTTCAGACCTCCTCTGCCATTCCCTCTGTGAAGTGAGCAGCTCCCTCCAGGGCACTAAGCCCTCATGATACCTTCATTCTAAAGACTACCAGAAAGAGTGTTGCCTGGTCAGGACTGTGAGCATCCTCTGGAGCTGACCAAAGGGCTAGTGAGTGAGAAATGAAGGTCTAAGAACAAACTCCACCAGGGCGGTTCCCATACTACAGAACCCAGCATGCCCTGCCCTCTAGGCCGGCAGAATCTGTAAGCCTCCTTGCGGTGGCCTACTTGCCAGCTCCAGTCCACCTAACTTATCCCAGAGACTCTTTGTCTTCTGGCTCCTCTCCTACCCACAAATTCCTTTGTCCAGCCTTCCAGAAGTTTCTTCAGGAAAGCTCCCCGTGAGCTCTCACTGTCCCCTGCCTTGCTGCCAGCTCTATAAAGTAAGCTGACTCCTCTGGGGGGTTTTACATTGTGGGGAAGTGTGATTCATGGAGAAAGAACTCTTTCTAACCTCTGCTGTGACCCCCAAAACCTGTGGCTAATACCAAGTGATTGAAATCTCACAAAGCTCATAAACGGGAGAACCGCGCGGCACTGAGCCGTGAAGAAGGCCTCTGGCCAGCCAGCTCCTGCCTCCCTGCTGGCACCAGTGGTCCTTCCCCGAAACCCTGCACTCTGCTGGCAGCTCCTTCTAGGACCCACGGCCCAGAGCCCCTGGCTGGAAGGGATGTTTGCCAGGCCTTTGGTGGCTAGCCAGTCCATAGCTGGTCCCGAATCTCCGGCCCTCTGGTCCTGGCAAGAAAGACCTCAGTTGAACAAGCAAGAGAAAAGCCAGGAGGCAGGCATCTAAAAACACAGCATTGGTCAGGTGTGGTGGCGCACGCCTGTAATCCCAGCACTCAGGAGGCAGAGGCAGGCGGATCGCTGTAAGTTCAAAGGCAGCTTGGTCTACAAAGTGAGTCCAGGACAGCCAAGGCTACACAGAGAAACCCTGTCTCGAAAAAAACAAAAAATAAAAATAAATAAATAAATAAATAGTAAGTAAAAATAAAAACACAGCATTCTCGACAGGGAAAACAGCTCAACAGAGAGACACTTGTGAGTTAGAGATGGCCAGTCTGAAGACACTATAGCCACCACAGACATGGCTGCCATAGACTTGACTCAGACTGAGGCATCTGGAAGTTTCCCGGTAAACCATGTAAGTAAAATCCATTTCTCCTCCCCCACGAAAGCAAGGTTTTTGAGGAACTAATGTTTTCAGCAACTTGTCCATTCCCTACAGAAGCACACTTATCCCGTAGCAACCAATGAGGCAAGGTCCCTACCATGCCTTGCACAGAGCCTGGGAGTTCATTTATTTTATAACTGGAGTAATGCTAGGATAGGAACGGGGGGGGGGGGGGGAGGGGGGGGAGAGAGAGAGCGCGCGCGCAGTGTGTGCGATTCAGGTTCAGCAGCTTGTGAGGGGTCTGCCTGCTGCACCCTGGGGGCCCAGGAGACCTGGAGCTAGGGTTTCACATTAGGAAGTTGCCTGGCTATGCTGGACATTTGCGTTGCTGCTGCTTGTGCTGAAAATAGTGCCTCTGCACAGCTGGTCTCTAGGCAAAGGGGAGGGCAGTGGCAAAATTTAACTGATGGTGGCTTCAGGACACACAGTTGGGTTACACCCGCCCCTACTCCCGCCCCGCCCCGCCTCACCCCCACCCCCACCCCCTGCTATTCCTCCCCATAACAATTTGGAAATCAAAAGCTCTTGAAACAAGTTTTCAGCACTAGCCTTGTTTCCCCTCCCCTCCCCAGCCTCCCATCCCCCACCCAAGCAGGCGGTCCTGACCCACTGCTCCCTGAGGTAGGATCATAGAGATATGTAGTTGGGGGCCATCAACCCCTCTGATTTTAGCCAGCTTGCACCTGTGCCACCCATTTAGTCAGGGAGCTAACAAAGTCCCTTGGCTTAGCCTCGATGCAGAAGAGGGAGTTCCCTTCCTGCGCGTAGGTGGTTGGAACTGGCATCTTGCTTCCTGAAAAACCTTTCCTGAGATTTCTTCCCCCTGTCTCATCGTGACTGGGCTACATCAAAGAGAAATGAGGTGAGGGACTTGGTTTTCTGTCCCGAAGGTTGAGGCTGGCTTTTGGAGAGGACTGGATTGTATCCTGCTGAAAACAACCCAACAGTGCAGGTGTGGAGCCAGGAAAAGCAACCACCCTTTCATGCCACCTCCCTTGGCTCGGAGGCCTCTCCAACTCGCACCCAGCAGATGTCAAAACTACCCAGTTCTGTTGATGTCAAAAGCTTACTTGCCCCACTAAAAGCCTTGGGCACTGCTGTCAGTGTGTAGAGGGGCTTCCGGCTTCCGGCGCCAGGGACGTGACGTCATGGCTGACTACATCGTCACATTTTGGTTGATTTTATTTCGGTGCCGACAATGGAAACCCAGGGTGTCACACACGCTGGACAAGCACTATACCACTGAGCTACACCCCCACAGTCTCACACTTAATTTCAGCATTTGAGGCTAAGTGACAAGTTTTAATCGCTCCGCGGTTGTTTCATCATTTACCCTTTTGAAACTAAGTGGCATCATTTGTCAAACAGAGATAGTATCACTCAGAGGGTTGCTGTCACCAGGAGTAAATAAAACAAAGCACGAGAATGTGCCCTCCAAACTGTGGAGTGCCACACGGCAAAAATTATTATCATTATTTTTGTTGTTATCATCAATGTGTTGTTCGAGTCTATAAAAGTAGCCATTATACCCTGGAAGTATGCCGCCAAGCTTGTCTGTGTGTTTCAGAGAAATGCCACCAGGTCCTCCAGCCTGGAGTCTGGCTCCTAGATCTGAGGTGAGGTGAAATGGTCAACATTTACTCTTTTGACCACAAGAAGCCAAAAGAGAGGGTCAGTGGGACGATATCAGACCCCTCACCCTGGAAAGAGCAAGTTCACGGCAGGGTGGTGGTGGGGCACGCCTTTAGTGCCAGCACTCGGGAGGCAGAGGCAGGTGGATCTCCATGAGTTCGAGGGCAGCCTGAGTCCAGTAACGTCAAGGCTACACAGAGAAACCCTGTCTCAAACAAACAAAAAAACAAAACAAAAAACCAACAACAAGTTCCCCGCCCTAGGAAAGGATGCACTTCCCTCCTGAGGGAGTACAAAATGTCCCTCAGAGGTAGGTTTTGACTCCTTGGTCCCCAGCTTCCTGTCCCTTTTCTCTGCTTCCTACCTGGACAGGAGGTAGCACCTCTCTTGTGCTGCCCAGTCTCACCATGCACATGGAGCCATATGACCATAGGCTGAACTCTCTAAATTTTAGAATCAAAAACCATAAACCAAGTAATCCCTCCCTTTCTTTCTTGTTTCTGTCAGACACTTGGTCACAATGGTAAAGAGGTAACACACCCCCAGGGCCAACAACACACATAATCCCAAGAAGTAGGAACGGCTGAGAAGCCAGCCAGAGTCAGCATGGCTGTCCCCAAAGAGGCCAGCTCCTAAAGATGAGTCCGGAGTCTTCCTCTGCCCCAAGAGCCTGGCCAGGGAGCCAAGAAGAGCAAAGCCCCTGGAGTACATGTGATTTGTTGGGCTTGTGCAAGGCTCTTTACAACCCTGTCTTTACCTACCACAGCCCTGTGAGGTGGACTATTAAGCGCGTTCTTGGATGAGATAGCATCTGATGTGATTTTCCCAAGAGTCCTAATTTAGCAAGTAGCAAAATTGGACAAGACTTGAACCAGGATCTGACTAACTGCAATGCTTAAAAGTGCTCTACCTTTTTGTCTGCTTGATTTGGAGACTGGCCCAGTTGGCAGATTGGGCTGGGTGGCTTTGAGGTGGGGTCAACAACCACCCTCAAGAGAAGAGGGAACCACAGAGGAAAGGCCCGTTTACACTGGGCAGCTCTAGTTCTGGATGCCCGCCAGCCCTGCATACCACAGAGGAGGCCCATCGGGCTGTCCTGCCCGTGTCCCGTTGGAGAAGGCTCAGGATCGGTGTGCTCTAGCGCTTGTGCCCACAGCGGGGACATGGCATCTTGCTGTGGTGGCTTCCCACTTTCCTTTTTGCTACAGGCCCCAGAGTAACAGGGGCCTGATTATAAAGTTCAAAGAAGCCTGCCTCTGGGCAGAGCTGAGGGGTAAAGAGGGGGAGGGGGGAGGGGGATGCCAAGTGCCAGACTGGCTGTGGAGAAAGCCTGAGTCATCCCCACAGGGCAGGCAGGCCCTGCAAGCTCTTCAGTGGCTCCATCAGGCCTGCCACCTCTCTCCTCCCCATCACCTAGGACAGCATAGGGGACAAGAAGAGCCGGGCTCCCTCATAGGATGGCATATGGACAGACACTATGAGTTCTGTTAGAATGGACCCCAGAGAGGGGGAAAATTTTTTAAAAAAATACTGCAAAATCCAGTATAGAAAATCTGGCAAATAGAAAAGGGATTCTGGCAGGATGATCAGAGGGCACAATTATTTGTCACTAAGCCTGTCTTCAATCACTGGGACCCACAGGGTGGGCTGGGAGACCTGACCCCCCATGAGTTATCCCCTGACATCCACATGTGCCCCTCCCCCACTTAATTAATCAATTGATCCATTTTAAAGTAATTTTAAACAAGAGAAGAACTGGTGTTGCCTCATGATGCCCTGGTGATCCCTCAGGTCCCTCCCTGGCTCCTACTTCTTTCTGTTCTCTCTCTCCCTCTCTCCCTTCTTTTTTTACTTTTAAAAAACTGTTCTGATAGTTATTCTTTTTAATTTATTTACCTTTTGTGTGCATTAGTGTTTTGCCTGCAGGTACGTCTATGTGAGGACATCAGATCTTAAGAGTTACAGACAGTTGTGGGCTGCCATGTGGGTGCTGGGATTTGAACCCTGGTCCTCTGAAAGGGCAGTCAGTGCCCTTAATCGCTGAGCCATCTCTCCAGTCCCTGTTCTAACAATTGTAATAATTCTACTTCTGAAAAATGGGTCCAGAGTGCCCACTCCTTTGAATAATTATTCCTCCTCCTCCTCCTCCTCCTCCTCCCCTCCTCCTCCTCCTCCTCCTCCTCCTCCTTCTTCTTCTTCTTCTTCTTCTTCTTCTGGGCTCACGGTGGCCCAGGATGGCCTGAAACTCACTGTGTAGCCTAGGATGACTGGATTTCTGATCCTCTGGCCTCCATCTCCTGACTTCAGTGATGCTGGGGAGTGAGCCCAGGGCTTTGTGCATGCTAAGCAAACCACCAAGGAAGGTCCTTGTTTTAGAATCCTGTAAGTGACTCCACCATGGCAGAGAAGAGAACGACACGCCCTCCCCCCAGCATTTGCACTTGATAAAGCCTTTGAAAGTAGAACACCCAGTACCATATACCAAGCTTATAATAGAGCACCCTTTTGTTTTGTTTTGCAATGGATCTCACTATGGGGTCCAGTTTGGCCTGTCAATCCTCCTACCTCAGCCTCCTAACTGGTGGGATTATTAGGCATTCAAAACCACCTATTTTGACAAGAATAAAATGACACGACTCGGAGCTGGTCCAGAAAATCCAAACAGCAGCAAATTAGGAGGAAAGCCTGTGGGTCGGGGCTGGGGTGTCGGGGGAGTGGTGGAGGTGGGGTGAGGGGAGTGGTGGAGTGGTGGTGGTGGTAGGGTGGTGACATTCAATTAATGTGGGTTTAAGGCATCTGCACCCATCCAGGAGTCCCCAGAAGCATATCCACTTGCTTTCGTGGTCCTGCAGGACCTGGGCTGCCAACAGAGCTGGTCCAGGGAACATCAGGAGACACTGGCTGTGGGACAATGTTAGGTTAGAAGCCACAGGGCCTTTGACATCTGCCTGCTGTCTTTTTGAGAACCTTCCTGCACCTATGAGAAAGCTGGTAGGGAGGCAGCCGCAGGCTGTCCTGGCCACCGCTTGAGCAGTAGTGTCCATCCTCAGAGAGCCTGTCCTATCCACCAGCCTGCTTGGCAATCTTATCCCCAGTTGCACCAAGGGTTAGCTCGCTACTTATCAAAGTCTGCTGACTGGAATTGAAACGTGCTGTGAACAAGAAAGATCCATCCTCATGCCAAGAAGTTTTATATTCCATTTACTCAAGAATTTAAAGACAGCAGCACCCTGATCTAGTGACCAATGGCCCTCACTCTGGAGTCAGACTCACCTGGACTGAGTTCTCCCTGACCTCTCTCCATTTATTAGCATCAGCCTCTCCTACCTTTCTAAGCCCAGCGTCCTTACCTTCAGGAGAGGGCTAGCCCCGAGCACCCACACCCCAAGCTGTGGTAAGAATGGAAAGATGCATTGAGCAACCACACTTTGGTCAGCTTTCAGGAATTCTGACTATCAGGAAAGTGGCCCGAAAACCATGTGAAATATTAAAGGCCTCACGTGTAGATCAGAGCACTGAAGGGTGAGTGTGAACAGCACTTCTAGAGCAGTAAGTTCCCCACTCAGCTGTGCAAGTACAGCGCTAAGGTCTGCTGGTGCCTAGGCCCACCATGACCAGAAGGGTCCCCGGGGCCTGGGCACCTACTCAGGTGACAAGTGTCCCCAGTGTCAAAAACTATTGCGTGACGAAGCGTTTTGGGGTGTGATTTGAGAAGAACAAGAAGGGCACGAACCTGGCTTATGCTGTTCACTTTCAACCCTCAGCTCCCCGGGTTCCCCCAGTGACTAAAGCGACTTTCGCCCAATGTGAAAGGAATGGAAAACAGGTTTGCAAGGTGATACACAAAGTGCTACTGAGAGGGAGCCCCCAGCCCAGGCCCACCGTGCTGTACAGAGTCCCAGAGCACACCATTGAATAGAAACACAATGCAGGGGCTGGAGAGATGGCTCAGTGGTTAAGAGCATTGGTTGCTCTTGCAGAGGACCAGGGTTCAATTCCCAGCACCCACATGGCAGTTCACACCTGTCTGTAACCCCAGTTTCGGGGCATCTGATAACCTCACACAGACATTTATGCAGGCAAAACTCCAATGCACATAAACAAACAACAACAATTGCAATGCAAGCTACCATATAGTGTGGGAACCACACTATAGAGCTGCTGCATAAAAAAAAAAAAGAAAGAAAGAAAGAAAGAAAGAAAGAAAGAAAGAAAGAAAGAAAGTGAGCCGGGCATGGTGGCGCATGCCTTAAATCTCAGCACTTGGGAGGCAGAGGCAGGCGGATCTCTGTGAGTTCGAGGCCAGCCTGGTCTACAAAGTGAGTCCAGGACAGTCAAGGCTAACACAGAGAAACTCTGTCTCAGGGAGAGGGGAAAAAAAGTGAAAAGAATCAAATAATTAGTTTTAAATGATGTATTTAGATGATGTATTTTATTTAGGCAAATCTAGCCATAACAGTACCATTTTAACATGTAAGATATGCACACATGCACACTTCATTTTGCATTTTTGAGTTAGGTCTTGTTACATAGCTTGGGCTGGACTTGAGCTTACTAGCCCTGCCTGTCCTTGAACCCACGATCCTGTACCTTAGACGCTAAGTGCTACCACTGCAGACAATATAAAAGTTAACAAGCTATTTTACATTACTCTTTTCATACCAAATCCTCAAAATCTGGTATGTATTTTACACAGCGTATCTCAACTGAGAATAGCTCTAAGTGGCTGGTGGCTACCATATTGTACTAATAGGGTAGCTTAGCTGGTATACAGCTGGATAGATCATAAAAAAGATCTGGGAAGGGCTCGTGCATAGGCACTAAAGGGTTTCAAGTTAGCCAAGGCAGCAGGGAGTAACGGAGGGTTCCTAAGAATGCCTTGTGGCATGTGAGGTGGCACTTCCGGCTGAGCAGTTTGCAGGCTGCCCACAAGGTAGGAAAAAAAAAATCCCGGAATAGTGGAGACCTACCTAAGACATAAGCCCTGCCAGGAAGGACTGGGGGTGTTGGCCCCTGACCTCACGTGGAGACTAGAGGTCAAGTAAGTAGGGTCTACACGTGTGAGGCGGATGGGTCATCCCCAGTTCTGGTTGGAAGAAAGCAGTGGGAAGCCTGGGGCCGCTTTATGGTTCCTCTGGCTCCTCTCTCTGTGGCAGTCACACCAGCCCCCTTCCTCTGCTCCGCCACCACTCTCTCAGCCCATAAAGGGTAATGAAGCTGATGTTAAAATCGTTACATGAGACCCACTCATTTGAAAGGGCACCTGCTTTAAAGGCCAAATTTCCTGAGCCCAGGTTTATACATTAAGCTACAGAAAGCCCTAATTAATTCAGACCCCACTCACTCTGAATTTGGGAGAAATTCTGCCTCCGGCTGGTCTGAAGGTTTTCCTTTCCTCTGCCCCCCCCCCCCAAACTATCTATGAAGAAACGGTTTGCTAAGCAAATAAATAGTTCAGGCTGGATCACAGAGACAGGTCTGGCTCACTTCACTGTTTTCAAGAGCTTTAAAAAGTCCTTTGAGCTGTCCTATTCCCAGAAAGTTAATGAGGTCATTGCAGCTGGTCCCTATCTTTAAACGTTCCCTGGGAGCTGTTGTGGTCCTTGGAGGGGGGAGTCCCACTGTGCTCGGCTTCTTCCGGGAAGGGACTGAGCATATCGTAGGTGATCAGCCTTTGCTGAATGAATGGAAGTAGGCACAACAAATAATTAATCTCCTGTTTCCGGTGAGAAAGCTAAGGCTAGGAGGAGTTGTGTGTAAGGCATCCTTGCCAATGCCAAGGGTTTAGAACCAGCCAGGCTGCCAGTAAGAAAAAGAGTACAGGGTTGGAGGTCATGCTTGGTACAGGGGACCCTTCCGCTCTGTTACACTGTCCCAGTGTTAACCCGGCAACAACGGATTGCCTGAGTTTTTGAGGAGCAACACTAAGAGCACTGATTGTTCTTTTATAGATAGCATTTTCCCTGGGTACTGGAATCGGCTTCAGCCCCCTCTCTGTCCCCCGTGACTGTGGTGACCGACCCCGAGCCTCCCGGCAGACTTTGGGATGTCTGGGACAGCGCAGGTCAGTTTTCTCCTTGCGGGAGGAGGAGAGCTGAAAGGAAGGAAGGCTGCTCCACACAGATTCGGACCGGGTGTCTCCAGGATCCTGGTTCCCCCAGAAAGGATGAGTTTTCTTCTTCAAGCTTTCCCTGGCCCGAGACCGGGGTGGGGTGGGAGGGGGTAAGGCAACTTTGGTCAGCTGAGTCCTTTTCCCTCTGATGAGGGGCGGGTGGAAGAGAAAGGAGAAGAGCCTGCGTGCTCTCTCTGCCCTTTGTTCTGAAGGCTCTGCCCGCCTGGAACACCGCACAGGGGAAAATTCCCTGACCGTGAGATCTGCAGGCTTCAGGGTCCCCGGGGAGGGCCCGGCCCCAGGCTCTTTGGAGCTGCAGCTGGAAAGAGGGGTTGGATTTCAAGGAGCGGGGCTAGGGGAAAGCAGCCTGCCTTCCCGGGCGGTGGAGGAGCCGGCCCTGGGAGCCAGCGGTGCCGACAGCTTCCTGTCGAGAGCTGGCGGCCCACGTGACCGCTCCCCACTCAGTGGATTAGGGGGTGAAAGGCTCAAGAGGGTGGGAGAGCGGGAGGGGCGCCCAGGCTCTATCTGCTCGTCTCGGGGAGTGCTTGGGGGACTAGAGCACCAAATCCGCTTTTGCTAAATGAATTCGGCTGGCTCCTTGTCACACGGTCCAGCGAGCTGCCTCTGCCTAAAGGAAAAAGGACAGGAGTCTGGGCACTGGCTGGGGCTTCTTTGGGGCTTCTAGTTTAAAGTCCCCCCTCCTCCCAACCTGGCCACACACATTCCCCACAGTGCTTGTCAGGGAGGAAATACAATAGTCACAGACCTGCTGGTGTTGAGGAGACAGGATCCGGCTGCAACACGGAGCAAACTATGTGGTTGGCTTGAAGGACTAAGTGTGTAGCTCTGACCTCCTGACCTTCCAGACCCCCCCACCCCCACCCCTTAGAGGTCCCTCTTCTAGGTCAAGTGCAGCCATCATGACAAAGACATCAGGCCTGATCTCAGAGCTGTTCTTACTGTGTGTGGAACTGGGCACAGAGAGATAAGTTGGATACTGATTTGCTTTAAGGACAGAGGTGGTGGTCCACGCCTGTAATCCTAGCACTTGGGAGGCAGCGGCAGGCGAAACACTGTGAGTTCGAGGTCAGCCTGGTCTACAAAGTGAGTCCAGGATAGTCAAGGCTACACAGAGAAACCCTGTCTCAAAAACAAAAAACAACAACAAAAAGATGAGATTTGAGCACGGCAGGGTACTCGAGGGTGCAGATTTGGGATTCAGAGAGAACATAGGGGCCGGTCTAGTAGCTAGTTTGGGGGTAACAACTGTAGATTCAGACTGCAATCAGACTTCTCTTCCCACTATGCTTAGAGCAAAGGGTGACCTAGAACCGCACAGATCTGTGGGAAGCAGGCACAGGCTACGTGGAGGTTTCCCAATTAGCCCAGCTCACTTCCCTGACTGCCACACTCCTTTCATTCCTTCTGTATGTCATTGGGGGCAGGGAACCAAAGCTGGCCACGGAGCACACACAGTGCTGGCTTTCTCAAAGGAGGACTCCCAGCCCTCCACCCGACCCACTACTACCTGAGCCGCTGCCCTGGGATGGAGCTGTGGCAGCCTCCCCTTGGGGATCTCTGACATGGCTTCATTTGCCCTGGAGGCAATTTTTGTTCCAGGCTCCGCCTCTGTTGTTTCTATAGCTCAGAGTCCTGTCAAGTTAGAAAAGCATGCTTTCCTTTCCACCAAAGGTGATAGGAAAAACAGCTGGGGTGGAGCCAGCAATGGCTGAAGGTGGGGTCTTGTCTGTCATGTCATTTTGATGGGCATCTGCCCTGCAGAGATCTCTAGCCCAGGATCTTTTTGTTTTCTAAAGATCTGTTTATTTATTATGTATACAGTGCTCTGCCTGCATGGACACCTGCAGGACAGAAGAGGGCATCAGATCTCATTATAGATGGTTGTGAGCCACCATGTGGTTGCTGGGAATTGAACTCAGGACCTCTGGAAGAGCAGACAGTGCTCTTAACCTCTGAGCCGTCTCTCACCCAGGATCTTAACACTCTACAGAAGCTGGGATTATGGAGTCCTAACAGGGTGAACTGTCTTTAGGAGTTGAGTTGTCCCAGAGGGGAGCCCTTCAGACCTTTGAGGCTCTTTTGTTGTTGTTGTTGTTGTTGTTTTGTTTTTTGAAACAGGGTTTCTCTGTGTAGCCTCAGCTGTCCTGGACTCCCCTGAGAGGCTTCTTAAAAGTCTGAGGAGCCGGGCGTGGTGGCGCACGCCTTTAATCCCAGCACTCGGGAGGCAGAGGCAGGCGGATCGCTGTGAGTTCGAGGCCAGCCTGATCTACAAAGCGAGTCCAGGACAGAGAGACCCTGTCTTGAAAAACCAAAAAAAAAAAAAAAGTCTGAGGACTTTGAGGAGATGAGGGAAGCAGGAGCTCAGGAGGACAGCAGCAAAGCCTGCTGGGAAAGAGTGGCTAGGACAATGGATGTGCTGAGGAGAGCTGGGAACTCCTCCCTGCTTTGGACCAGCCTATCCTGCATCTGGGTTTTCTCTTCAGCACCTTTTCCCACTTCCCCCCTGCCCCCCTTCTGTACAGTAGACCTATCACTTCTCACTTGATTCATCTAAGAACTGTCCAGGTGCCATGACAAAGGTCTGGCTGAGGACTCTGATGGCAGAGGCAAAGGCAGGTGGATCTCTGTAAGTTTGAGGCCAGCCTCATCTACGTAGTGAGTTCCAAGACAGCCAGAGCGGCTTAGGAATTTTCCCTTTGCATCTTGGAGTCTTCTCCACCTGCTGTTGGATACTCTTGCCCATCAGTTAGCCAACAAGCAATAATAGGTCAGGTCACTTTACTTCTCCAGGACTCAGTTTCCTCGGCCATAAAATGATGAAAAGAGCAGGTGAGCGTGGCTGCCTGCCAGTCCTGCCAGCCCCTATCAGCCTAAGACCGGAAGTGCCTGTCTATGGGTTCCCCCTACCTGGTGGCCCCATTCACTGAGGCCAGCCTGCAAGAGGAGTGAGGCCCCTGACAGTGCCGCTGTTGCAGGTCAGTATGGGGTGGGGCAAAGCCTAACAAGGGAACCCCCGTGGGAGAGAAAAGTAAGACTGAAAGGAATGAACCTCCTACCCCGCCTCCTGCCTTGACTAGTCCAAATAGTGCTGAAAAAATCCCCAAATGTTTCTAAGCAAACCTCCCCCAAAGGAGAGGTTCGGTGTCTGGGGTTACAAAGACTTTGTTACTTCAGCAAAGCGCACTACAAGCCATTTACTGGTTTAATTTAATTATTTATGATAACACTTCAGAGTAAAAACTACACTTGTCAAAATAAAGGGGACTTTGTGCTGCAGTGACCCAGATTTTATTGTTGCATTGCCTAATGCCCCGAAACGTGGTAATCGGCACCAGATCTCCCTTCAGCTTGGGCAAACGAGCAGTGAACTAGGAGGGCTGACAGAGCGTCGCTTCCCAGGGGAGTTACCTCAGACTGTCCTAACAAAAGGGCGCTTCAGTTCCGTCCTCCTATCTCACTGCATCTTCTTCTCCCCCCCTCACCCCCCAAATAAGTTGGTTTCTACACTCACTTGACCCTTTGCCGTTTCCTGTGTGCTCTTGGGTCACTTCCTTTCCTTATTCATGCAGCCCCTTCTAGTAGCGCGTTTTCTCCATACCATCTCCCACACTAAGGATTCCTAAACCTGTCTGCGGGGCAGATTCTCCGATAATCTAAGGACTCACTTGGATGCCCAGGACAATCTGAGGAACTCCCACTAAGATTAAATGTCATTCCCCCCCCCTCCCCCCGCACCGCCCCAGGGCCACCGCACTATATCCACCTGGTTGGGCATGGCTCCCTTGGCTGGCCTCACAGCCCTTGGCTCCTTTCCCGACAGTGCTATCCTGTGAGTTCCTGGAGGAAAGAGTTTGCCTCCAACCTCTGTATGCTCAGCCTTACTTGGCCATGAGGAGGGTCTGCCTAGGTCAGGACTCAGTGGAGGGCAGCTGGGTGAGTTCTGGGTGAGAGATGAAGAATAAAGTTTGCTAAAGTTATGGGAACCAACTCCTAACGTCACCCAGAACCAAACCCCGTTCCTCCCACTCGGTGCCTATGGAACAGTTCTTCCTTTGACGACAACAATAAGAAAGATCTTCTAGCCCGAAAGACTTTTGGGGATGAAGCCTTTCCAGTCACACTGTGTGATGGGCCACAGAGAGCTGAGAAGGCACAGTAAAATAAAATGGGCTTGGAATCTGGCCTTCGTCTGCACAACTCGATGGCCAGGCCCAGCCACAGGTGCTTTCCCTGCATTAATGGCCCTGCCTAGGATCTCAAGGCTAACAGGCTCTCTGAGGACTCAACTGCCTCCCTCACCCTCTGCCTTCTGTTGTTCACTGTGGAGACAGAGGCAACGGTGGCCTAGAGGACGCACCACCAAATCAAGTGATTAGTACCCAAGATAGAGAATGGTAGAACAGTCTGTAATCTATACATCTATGCGTGTGCATAGTTAAAAAAAAAAACAACTTTTTACTGATTCTTCATGAGTTTCATATTCATCTCCTCATCCCCTCATACCTACCTTTTTAACCTCTTCCCCCAAAATAACACGCACACACACACACACACACACACACACACACACACACACACAGAGAGAGAGAGAGAGAGAGAGAGAGAGAGAGAGAGAGAGAGAGAGAGAGATGCACTTACTATCAGTAAGTTAGAAGTATACTAGAAAAAAACAAATAAGCAAACTGGTCCCTGCCCATAAAGGGCTTACAAACTAATTGGAGAGACAGCACAAGCAATTATAATTCTGGTCTTGTCTTATATTTCATCCTCAACTGACCATCTGCAGTAAGAATACTTTCTCAGTGGGTGAGCTAGCCCTGCCCCTCACCCACTGGAGCATGGATCCTGCACCTCACCTGGGCACCCTGTCATGAGGTGCAGTGGGCACGGGGGTGATACTGTCACCCGCCTCACCCCTCAACACCTGTGGTGCTTGGGAGAGCTGGCCCAGAGGTCATGAGAGGGTGAGGAACCCTGCCGCCGCCCCCCCCCCCCAGGCTACAGCACTCAGGAGAGTGGACCCTGCACCTGGCCTGGGCAACACAGTGGAGCTGGCTCTGGAGGTGTGGGTTCAGGTGAGCCACGCCCACCCCACTCCCAGGGCATCAGAGCAGGAGAGCTGACCCTGCCTCATTCTGATGGCAGCATTGAGTGGCCTAGCTAGAGCAGTGCAGGAGGGCTTGCCCTGGTCGTACAGATAAGGGAAAGCCAGCAGGTTAACCAGCTCAGCTAACACCCAGGCCAAGATCCAAGCCATGGCTCTGAGTTGGCCTACCCCAAGGCCGACATCATCTGTGAACTCTTGGGCTGAATGAAAGCACTGGTCCTCTTGATACAAAGCTGCGGGATCTCCATGACACAGGCCAATAACAGGACAATCGGGAGGAATCCCAGTAAGGATCCAATAGTGATGGTGTTGCAGGGCTTGGTAGCGCACGCCTTTAATCCCAGCACTCGGGAGACAGAGGCAGGTGGATCACTGTGAGTTCGAGGCCAGCCTGGTTTACAAAGTGAGTCGTCCAGGACAGCCAAGGCTGCAGAGAAACCAAACCAAACCAAAACAGCACAATAGTGATAGTGTCACAGAAGCCAGAGACTTCGAACCCAACCAATGACTCACTGCAAGAAACATTTGCATGGGAAGATGTGTGGACAGATGGGTACACTGTAGGGACACGCTGTGACACATTGCAACTTCCACGGTGCAACGTTTTCTACTGTGTGTGTGTGTGTGTGTGTGTGTGTGTGTATGTGTGTGTGTGTGTTATTTTGGGGGAAGAGGTTAAAAGGGTAGCTATGAGGGGATGAGGAGATGCATGTGAAACTCATGAAGAATCAATAAAAAGTTGTTTTTTAAAAAGTATTTTCTCATGCCAGAACCCAGTTTTGCTGTCCAAACCAAGTTGTTCCCTGTGTACCAGGGACTGTGTCTGCTGCAGCCAGGTGGGTCTGCTTAGCAAGGAGTTCCTGGTACAGACATTTCAGTGGCCCACAGCCTGAAAATTGACCCAAAGCCACTTCCTGGAGGTGTTTCTAGGGACCCAGGCATTTTCA
This sequence comes from Acomys percivali, assembly GCA_907169655.1. Classification (NCBI taxonomy): domain Eukaryota; kingdom Metazoa; phylum Chordata; class Mammalia; order Rodentia; family Muridae; genus Acomys; species Acomys percivali. The sequence continues at coordinate 75,660,594 of OU015745.1, read as the reverse complement.
AGGCAGATTAATGAGCCACAGAGTCAAAGCGCCTTTGGGAACCACCCAAACCTGTGACTCCCAGACCTGGGTACATATTACAACCACTCGAGGGCTTTAGGGATGAAATGGAGGTGTTGGGAACTCAACTGGATCTGTTTTTCTCAACAGCACTTCAGGTGCCAGTTTCCTGCATGGAGGATTGAGAGCCACTGGGCGAACAACTGATGTACTATGCACAGGACCAGATCTGAGGCCAGAAGTGGCAGAACTCGAGTTGAGGCTCACGCAGGAAACGGCAGTGACAGATGCCACACGGCCAAAGCCTCCCTGTCCCACGATGCTAGCTGTTTTCCATGCCTTCATAGATGATTAGTTCTTTTCTACTCAGGGTCAAAGTCATGGAGGCCCTGCTGTCCCTAGGGATCCCACTCTGTCCCCATCCTGAGAATGCTTCAGGCTGCCTGGCACCCTGATGGGTCCTTTCCTAGTGTTCAGAGACAGAGGGACAGTCTGGTGGCAGGTGAAGCCAGGACCTCAACTTTCTTCAGAGTAATTTGTGTTTGTCCTAAACGAGTGGAATTTGTTCCAGGAAAGCTTTTGTCGGTGTGGGGTAGGAGCCACATTCATCACCATGGCTCAGGGACCAAGAGCAAGAAGTCAGGCTTTCAGGGCCCTGACCCACAATGAAGTAGTTTAGGGGCAGCACCCCCCTCCAAGGACCAGCCAGGGGGAGATGTCAGGAAAGCTAATGAGCAACGAGACAGCTGCAGCTTGTTAAAAAAGACTGCTCCGGGCCCATTGTAACTGAGACCCTTAGATATACATCCTAGTCAAATAAACAGCATCCTCCCGCCCACTGGTTGGTCCCTCCAGGGCCGTCCAGGGCTGGGCTGGTCCAACACAACCCAGCCCAACATAGCCCACCCAGCTCTTCTCCTGCCTCCCCTGCCCATCCCTATCCCCATATGGTGGGGAAGGGCTCCTGCCAGGCTAGCATCTCTCTTTCCATGGACGTGAGAAGTTTCTGGAAGAGGTGGATGCAGCCAGATTCCCAACATTCCTCCTCCAGCTTTGTCGGAAAAGTAAGACACAACAGACCCCATGTTTCAGAAAATCAATATGGCAACTGTGGGTCACTGGAGGTCTTGCCTCTACAGAACACACACCATGTCAGCTCCAAATCTACTACAACCACTGAGATCCATCCTGGAACACCGCCCTATATAGAACTCCACCTTTTCCCTGGTCCCTCACTTCCACACACTGCACTCCACCTTGTCACTGGTCCCTCACCTCCACACACTGGACTCCACCTTGTCCCTGGTCCCTCACCTCCACACACTGGACTCCACCTTGTCATTGGTGCCTCATCTCCTGTGGTGGTTTGAATGAGAATAGCTCATGTAGGCGCATATGTTTGAATACTTGGTCCCTAGTTGGTCAGAGTAGTTGGAGTGGATTAGAGGGTATGGCCTTGTTGGAGGGGGTCTATCGCTGACATTTCAAAACCTCCTACTGCCTCACGCTTGTGGATCAAGATATCAGCTCGTGTTCCAGGGCCATGTCAGCTGTCCTTCCCACCCTTATGATCATGAGCTATAGCTCTGTGAAAGTATAAGTCCAAATAAACTCTTTCTTCTATAAGTTGCCTTGGCTGTGGTGCTTTTTTTTTTTTTAAGACAGGGTGTCTCTGTGTAGCCTTGACTGTCCTAGACTCACTTTGTAGACCAGGCTGGCCTCGAACTCACAGTGATCTGCCTGCCTCTGCCTCCCAAGTGCTGGGATTAAAGGGTTGTGCCACCATGCCCGGCGGCTGTGGTGTTTTATCACAATAACAAAAAGTAGCTTGGGGGCTGGACAGATGGCTCAGTGGTTAAAAGCATTGCCTGCTCTTCCAAAGGACGCAGGTTCAATTTCCAGCACCTACATGGGCAGCTCACAACTATCTGTAGCTCCAAGATCTGACACCCTCACACCAACGCACATAAATTTAAATTAAATAAAATATCTAAAATAAATAATTTTTTTTAAAGCAGCTTGGAAGAGGAAGTTGGTACCAGGAGTGGGGTGTCACTGGGACAAACCTGATCATAATTTTGTTTGTTTGTTTGTTTGTTTTTGAGAGATGTAGAAGACTGAGGTTGTGGACTAGGAAAGTGGTTGAACACTCTAAGCAGGGCTCAACAGGACATCTTAGAGGGAGCTTGAAAGACAGTAATGCCGAGAGCAGTGTGGATTATGGGGGCCCAGCTTAAGAGGTTTCAGATGGGAACAATATTAGCAACTGCACTAGAAATGATAATGTGGCAAAATATGTGGCTGTTTTCTGCCCTTGTCCTAAGAATTTTCTTGAGTGTAAATTGAAAACTGTTTCAAGTCAGCCTAGTAGTGACTGTGTTGTATGGTTATTAGTAACCTCGTATGCAGGTCTACAGGGCAACAGAGCAAGTGGGGAGGAAAGCACAGTGTGAGGGGAAAAGGAGCTCCAGGAAATGTAATGTCGGAGCCAAAGGCTTGTGGTGAAAGAGACAAGGAGAGGCCTGGTCTGAAATGGAATAAAGGGAGGGGTGCCCTAATGGCAAGACCTCGCCCAGCTAAGCTTCTAACTTGTGAAAAGGCAATGCCTAAGGAATCCTCTACACCTAAAACGCAACTACAAGGACAATGTATGAAAATGTGGTGGGGGGATGTGAGGCTCCATCTCAAGTGGACAACCAACCTTGGCAGTGTTGTCCACATAGTTGGCTTTGGAGCCATGAAGTCTACAGGAGTAAAGATGTTGTGAAATGTTACCCTGCAGCTAAGAGAAGCTGCAGAGGCCAGGCCTGTAGCAAGAGAGTTGCTGCACGCAGGCACACATGGTAAAGCTATGGACATGGAGCCTGGATTGTGTTGGAGACCCCCGGTCAGGGATAGCTGCCGGGCAGAGCTACATACAGAGAGTCAAACCAACATAGTGTACAGGGAGTTACAGTAAAGAGATTGCCTTGAGCCTCATAAGATTTTGGACTTTGGACTTCTTTTTTTTCCTTTTAATTAATTAATTTATTTATTATGTACACAATGTTCTGCCTGCATGTACACCTGTAGGCCAGAAGAGGGCATCAGATCACATTACAGATGGTTGTGAACCACCATGTGGTTGCTGGGAATTGAACTCAGGACCTTTGGAAGGGCAGGCGGCACCCTTAGCCACTGAGCCATCTCTCCAGGCCCTGGGCTTTGGACTTCTAAACTGTGTCAAAACTGTGAACAACTATGGGGGTTTTAGAAGTGGGAATAAGTGCATCTTGCATGATGATATGGCTAAGAGCCTATGGAGGTCAAGGAGTAGAATGTGCTGGCTTGAATGAGAATGTTCCCCATACACTCGTGTGTTTTAATACTTGGCCTTCAGTTGGTGGAACTCCTCAGGGAGGATTGAGAGGTGTGGTCTTGTTGGAGGAAGTGTGTCACTGGGGGCTGCCTTTGAGGTTGCAAAGGACTCCCATTCCCCTTGTTTAGTTTTCTTTTTGCCTCAATGCTTGTGGATCAAGATATAAGCTCCAGGGCCATGCATGCCTGCTCCCACCCTTGGAAACTGATGGCCCCAGGGAACCTCTTTCTTCTGTAAGTTGCTTGGCTGTGATGTCTTATCACAGCACTAATAAAGCAGTGGCACTGGGCTTCATTCACCTCGTCACCTCCTCACGCCGAACTCTCCCCTCATACTGCTGCGTCCCCTCAGCACTCTGCTTCAAGTCACTGGTGCATCACCTCTTGGCGCTCTGCGCAACCTCGTCATAGCTGCCTCACGTCCACACCACACTGTACTCCACTCAGTATGGGCCCCTTCCCTCCACGCTGCACGCACACCTCCTGCATGCACACCTCCTGCACGCATACCTCCTGCACGCACACCTCCTGCACGCACAGCCGTCTTCTTTTCCCCACACTCTACTTTAACTCGTCACCTTCCTCTGCCGCATCCCTAGGATGCAACATCACACTTCACCAAACCTACGGACAGGAAGCATCAGATGTTTGAGAGCTCTGTGAGGTCCCTGCAAAAGCAACAGAAGCATTCTGTCTGTCTCTAAGAGAAACAAGAAGAAAGAAGCTCCCGGTACAAGCAGCCTGTAGCAGCTTCCGAGTCTTCTGTCCTGGTCAGCTCTAAGCGATGGGCCAATTGTGATATTCCAACCGCCATGGCTCCTGTGAGTGTGTGACTTGACATCTGCTGCACAGTACCGACCCTGAGTGCCGTTTCCCTGTGCTCCCCGTCTTTATGGGGGTGGCATCATCGAGTTCATCTTACAGATAAAGACATTGGAGACTCATCCAGAGAATCAAACTTGTGATTTTTAAAACTGGATTGTGAACCCTCCTCAATCTGCGCCCCACCCCATCCTGTCCCCCCACCCCCACCCCATGTTCCTCCCCCCCAACCCCAACCATCAGTCAAGTCCTCAGATAGCCCAGAGCTTATTGTTTTGAGCTGATAGTCAAGTCAGCGGGGTGTACCAGAACCAGTGACAGAACAGACAGCTTCTCATTAGAACTGTAAAGCTCATGGTCCACAACAAATAACTATACATTTAAAGGAGATGGCGGAAAGGGTTTTAACATTCCCAGGAGAGAGAGAAGTAAACGACACATGGAGTGACGGCTGTTAACCCGTACTGGTGTGTCTACCCCAGGCTGGGTACAAGCACTCAAATATCACGCTGTTCCTCGTAAATGCGCAGTTATTTTGTGCAAATGAAGACACTTTTTTAAAGCCTGTAGAATTTGTCGCAGGGGTGTCCAGAGACAGTCAGCCTTGACCTAGTAAGGTCTGGATGCACACAATGCATCCAGAGAGGCTTCCCTGCCCAGGGTACCAACTAGTCATGGCTTCCCATGGCCCTCACCTAAAGCCGCTGCCCTCTGGCCGCTGCCTTAGCCAGACCAGTCTCCCTCCCTTCCTGGAGTGCAGGCTAACCACAGCCACATGGTCATCTCTCACACTCTTGACCCCTTGTTTCACCACTGGGCTTGCAGTGCCCAGGACCCGACTTCAGTCACTCCTGCTGTGTTTTCAGGCCTCCTGCTTCCTGAGGTTAGAGCTGTGACATACACAGCTTGTAGGGCCATGCTGTCCACTGGGATGCCTCTGCTCACTCAACACTTTAAAAAATGTACCACTTTAGGGGCCAGGCATTGATGGTGCACGCCTTTAATCCCAGCACTTGGGAGGCAGAGGCAGGTGGATCCCTGTGAGTTTGGAGGCCAGCCTGGACTACAGAGCGAGTTCCAGGACAGCCAAGGATATACAGAGAAACCCTATCTCGAAAAACCACAAAAACAAAAAACAAAACAAACAAACAAAAAAATCCACCACTTTAGGGCTGTAGAGATGGCTCAGAGGTTAAGAGCATTCGCTGTTCTTCCAAAGGTCCCAAGTTCAATTCCCAGCAACCACATGGTGGCTCACAACCACCTATAATGAGATCTGATGCCCTCTTCCGGCGGGCCGGTATACATGCAGACAGAACACTGTGTATGTAATAAATAAACCTTAAAAAAAAAAGTACCACTTTAACCAGGTTTGGGGTTTTTTTGTTTGTTTGTTTGTTGTTGTTGTTGTTTGCTTTTTGTTTGTTTGTGGAATGGAACCCAAGGCTCGCAGTGCACAGCTCAGCGGCTTTAGGCATATTGCCAGTGTTCCATAGCCGGCAGCAGCATTGTCCACCTGCAGAACTTGTCTTCATGCTCTGAGACAGAACTCGGTGACTATTAAACACCACCCTCTACTCCCCTCTGGCCTGCCCCTGGCAACCTCCACTCTCTTTAAAATCTCTATGAATCAACTACTCCAGTACCATTTGCAGGTGGGATCATGCGGTCTTTGTGCCCCGTTCTTTTTTGTTTTTTTTTTTTTGTTTTTTCGAGACAGGGTTTCTCTGTGTAGCCTTGGCTGTCCTGAAACTCACTCTGTAGACCAGTCTGGCCTCAAATTCACATCGATCTGCCTACCTCTGTCTCCCGAGTGCTGGGATTAAAGGCATGTGCCACCACGTCTGCCATGCCCCCTTCTAAAATGTGTCTTTTTGCGCCTGGCTTCCTTCACTTGGCATAATCCCCTCCAGGTGCATCTGTGTTGTAGCACTGTGCTGGAATCTTCTCACTTCTTATGGCTAAGTAGGATCCCATAATCTGGCCGTGCTACGTGCCTATCGGTCCATCCTTTTAGTGTACTTAAGTTTGTCTCCTGCTGTGAACATGGACACCACCTGCTCTGCTGGTGGTTCTTAAATTGGAGTAATGCTATGTCACACAGGTTGTCCTCCAATTCCTGGGCTCAAGCAATCCTCCTGCCTCCACCGCTTGAGGAGTTAGGATTCGGAGATGCGGAGTCCTGCTTACCTCCTATTTCAAGTATCTGTTCCGCGTGCTCCTTCCCCTTGGACTAGAAACCTGTATCCACAACGCAATTTTCCAGAACCATCCTAGTTCCCATTTTCCCTTCCCTTGTGCTTCCCACAAAGTATAGAAAAGTCTTCAAAATTTCAACAAAATTTCCTCTCTCCACGGTCTAGAAAAGACACACGCTTCCTTTAGGAGAGGACGCTCCTTATACTCAGAAATGGTACCGCTTTAAAAGTCTCTCCTGTGTTCCATTAAAAAAAAAAAAAAAAAAATCTTTGCTCAGCCTGTGGCCTTCCAGGTGCCATCTCTGTCCTTCCATTTCCTGCCAGCGCTCTCTCAATGTTCCGTTCTCCTCTGCCCCTGCACCCCCTGCCATTTTCTTAATGCCTTGCAATCTGGCTTCCGAAAAAGAACTCAGCTCAATCTGCTCCTGCAAGGTCACCGGTGGCTTCTGTCTTAGCCAGTTCCGATTGCTGTGTGTCTGCATTACCAAAGAGATGTTTCTGTAGGAAGGAGGGCAAGACCAGTGCTCAGGAGCAGCGGAAGTGTCCCTCGCTGTGGAAGTGTGAGGCAGCTCACCACCAGGGTCAGCCAGCACCAGCATTTTGACACACTTCCTTCCAGTCTTTTTCTCCTCCCTTTCTTTTCCCCAGCCTCATCTTTTCTTTCTTTCTTTCTTTTTTGTTGTTGTTGCTGTTGCTGCTGTTGTTGTTGTTTTAAGATAGGTTTTCTCTGTGTAACAGCTCTGGCTGGCCTGGAACTCACTTTGTAGACCAGGTTGGCCTCGAACTCACAGCAATCCACCTGCCTCTGCCTCCCAAGTGCTGGGATTAAAGGCGTGCGCCACCACCACCTGGCTCATCCTCATCTTTTCTGACCCTTCTGGTCCCCAATGGGGTTGAATATTTACTCCTCTGCAGTTTCTCTTTGCCAACTGTTTCCTCACTGACTGATGCCAGGGTTGGATGGTCCCTGCCTTGAGAATCTTAAGAAAGCTGGGACCTCTCCCCAAAAGCCAAGGAATGACAGGGTACACCATGATCAGAAACCAGGAATGCTGTTCAGACAAGGACTTCATGCCAGCAAGCCTTGATGCAAACGGTCATGGGTACCCTGACTCATCTTCTCCATCCTTGTTCAGGCAAGAGTCTTCCATGCCCCTTTGTGCATGCTGTCTGTTCTCTGTCACTCTGTCACTCTAGCTTCCATTACTCCCAGTTCCTCCCTGTGGGCTGTTCCTGCTTTTAAAAAGAAAATTATTTACTTTTATTTTATGTGCATTGGTGGTTGGCCTGCATGTATGTTTGTGTGAGGGTGTCAGATTCTGGATTTACAGACAGTTCTCAGCTGCCATGTGGGTACTGGGATTTGAACTTGGGTCCTCTGGAAGAACAGTTGGTCCTCTTAACCACTGAGCCATCTTTCCAGCCTCTGTTCATGCTTAAAGTATACCAGTCACTGCCTAAGTAGACAATGATCCCTTCACTTAGCTGTGTTCCCATCTAGGCTGTTTCTTAGCAGCAAAGGTCCTTCCTGACCCAGTGGGAAACCCAGCAGCCAGTCAAGACCTAGAAAGAAGAGCAGGTCTAAACTCCCCACCAGATGAAGAGGCCACAAGACCACAGGCCTACAGGTCCCCAGGCCCTCTGTTCTTTCTGCAGCACCATAGCGGGACCACAGCTAGGCAGCAGTGAGATGGTTAGTTATGGTGCACAGGTCTGGAGGCTGAAGACCTCAGAACTGGCAGGGAAGGTGATGGGAGACAGAGGTGTGGCCGGGATTGCTTCCGGGCCTGGCACTTTGGGTAGGTGAGCCTCTCTGCTGTGTCACATGACTCACCGGCAGAAACACTACCCTGTGACTCATCCAGCCTTCCAGGTTGTAACTCTACAGTCCCTGCTCGGAAACTTCACGCAGGAATCCCATGCTTAAACACAACCTAGTCTGTCTCCGCCAGACAGGTGAGCTAGATAAACAGGAGAGGCGCAGTGTCCAGCCTGTGGCACAAAGGGCAGACAGAGAGGTCGAAGAGGGAGACGCATTATGTTTAGATTGAGGATGGCTGCTAAAAGAAGAGATGTCTGAGCTCCATCAGCCCTAGGTTGGCAATGGGGGGAGGGGTGCAAAAAGGAAAGAGCAGGGACGGAGTTAATATGCAGGACAGGAAAGTCGCTAACCCGCCAGGAGCCTTCTGCTTTACACCTCTTGGACTCTACGAGGTACTTCCCAGAATTCCATCCTACAGAAGACTGGCTCTAGCAAGCACGTGTGGCACTGTACGGGGCAAACACTGGGCTTGTGGGCTCTGAAGACAGCAAATCCTGATGGAGACCCTGGCTCTGCCTCTTTCAATGCTGAGTCTAATACTTGCTCTAGGCATGAGTGTTTCCCCATCCATAAAATGAATCACAATAGCTTGGGGAGTTGTATGTGTTAGAGCGGTGTGTGTGTGTGTGTGTGTGTGTGTGTGTGTGTACATGTGGTACGTATGTGTATGTATGTATATGTATGGTGTGTATGTGTGCGTGGTCTGTGTGGCCTGTATGTTGTGTATGTGTGTGAGGTCTGTATGTTGTGTATGTGTGTATGGTGTGTGTGCATGCATGTGTGTATGGTGTGTGTATGTGTGTGTGTGATATGTGTATATGTGTACATATGTCTGGTGTGTATATATGTATGTATGTGTGTATATGGTTTGTAATGTGTGTACAGTGTATGTGTAGTGTGTGTATATGTGTGTATGTGTGTGTGGTGTGTATGTGTATATGTGTGGTGTGTGTGAGTGTGTAT
>OU015745.1:75608909-75641215 GCA_907169655.1 Acomys percivali | reverse complement strand
CCATACTCCTGTAAGTAACCACTCACCCATACTCCTGTAAGTAACCACTCATCCATAACCCTGTAAGTAACCCCAGTAAAACACACTGGTTCACCAAGCTGGACTTTGGTGGATCTTTCATGGGATCTTTAGCTGGGGTGAGTAGATGTGTGTGTTGCCATCTTTCCAGGAAAATCATGTCACACAGCACAGGGGTATAGCCAAACCATCACTGGGGGGATCCATAGAGCTGGAGTCAACCCTAATGGACTGGAAATGTGAGGGTTGAGATTGGAAAGGCTGCACAGCTTGTGGGGGGGGGTGGAGTGAGGGGGGACCAGGCCAGGATATGTGGGTGAAACCAGGATTTTCAGCTCATGTGTACCTGGAGGAAGTAAGCACTGGGCCACCCAGAGCTGCTGACGCTGCAGCCTAGAGGAGAAGCTTTTTGGAGAAACCATTAGTCTAGTGACAGGAAGAAGAACGAAAAAGCTGCCTGGTTCAGTGTAAGCAAGGGGCCCACAGACCCACTGTTAAGGGAAGCAAAAATATGTCTGGGTTTTTCTGGGGGCACACCCTCGGGCTTGTCCAAGGCAAAGACTCTGAGGCTGACCAGAAAAGGCCCTTCATCTCAGAATTAAGGGCCCTGTGAGTGGGGTTTACCTTAAGCCCTAAGAGGAAGTAAGGCATCTTCCAGGGGTCAGGACAGAGGCGGCCGGCCGCCAGGACTGGAAGGACCCGGTGAAACTGGGAGGGCCTCTGAATCATGCCCTCACCTGTGCCAAGCCAAGCGAATACCACAATACCTAACCTCATATGAAATGTGATAATCGATAATGGGGCAGAATTTTTGTTTGCGTGAGACTTGTAGAAAGCCGTCGGGAGGAGGCAGGGCAGCAATGAGCCACAACACGTTTTCGGCCCATATAGAAGCAGGTTAGCCACTCAGCCAGGCGCTGCCCCGCTGGGGTGAAGGAAGCTCCCCGGCCAGCCAGCCAGCGCAGTGGGAATTAAGCAAATCTTCCAGTGAGACTTGACCTGTTAAAATAACAACCTGAGGTGCTTGGGCGGGTGCCAGGGAGGGTGAGACGGCTCCACTGCTGACGAGATCTACTGTACACACACCCCCACGAAGCGCAGGCCACTCGTGGATGCTAACGTTAGGCTGTTAGGCTCTGTGGCGACTGCAGCTCAGGGCACTGTGAGGTTTCAGGTCCCTGGGATTTCCCCCGTTTTACAGTTTTACATTTTACACAGCCCCTGGCTCTTCTCCGTGTTCGACTTCTTTCAGACACTGCGTGGACAATATGATCACAACAATGCCGTGCCTCCCATTTGCTTCCCAGAGCTCAAACCAAGAAGCGTGAGAACCCCTCCTCCACACACACACCCCTTCACCCAGAGAAGACACCAGATTCCTGGAAATGCACTTGTCTCCCCCAGCCCCATCCACCTTAGCTCTTACCTATGACGGACACGATGCCATGCCATTCTGAGTTAAGGGCCTAGACAGAATGGGTCTTTGAAGAATTCAAAGCCAAGTCTACAAAGTCCTCAAGAGCATCCCCCCTTAATAGCCTGGCATAGAGACCTGTGGAGGTCCCTGCCTCCAAGCCTTCCTCTCTCAGGTAGCCCTCTCCGGAGTCTCCTCCCAGGTCCTCACAGAAGTGCTCACCATCGTAGGCCCCTATGCACAATCAACAGGGCACTGTGTCTCTCTCTGGGAATGGTCTGCCTGAACATTTGGATGTTTCTTGGCAGGGCCAGCTACTGGACAGTCCTCAGTGGGAACATTATAATAAAGGAATTTTTGAATTCCTAGTGAATGGCCAAGTCCCAAGGAGAGTTCACCAGGGCTGTGCTAAGCAACTAAAGCAAGCATTCTGCCTAATTACAGTGTGTGACACAGCTGTCTTTCTAGTTGGAGCTGCCCCTGCCTGCTCCCTGAGGCCTGGCCAGGTGAGCCTGGGAGCTGCTCCTGAAGGCCAAAGCCTTGGCCTCTTAGTGTTGCTTGTTTCTGTTTTCTTCCTCACCCAAGTTGCCAGGGCCTGGAGGTGCGTCTCTAGTTGCTGGCCACTTGGTAGGTATGCACAGGGCTCGGGAGAGCCTCTCTGCTGCCAGGCTCCAGCCTGCTGCTTTGCCCAGCTCTCAGCATGTCCCCTTGGTGGCCAGCATCAGTCAGTGGCCTTTCTCTAGGCTCAGGAAGGCCTACCTCCGCTAAGCTTTAGCACCTACATCTCAGCTGAAAGGCCCAATCGCTGATACATAGACTCCTTCAGCCAGGCGTGGGGGTCAAGCTGACGGCGGGCAGGTTGATGCCTGCATACTGACTGGGGCAGAGGCTAACTCAGTTCTTCTTTCCCATTACATATCATCGCTGTAATCTGTTATATGCCTCAGATGCTTTCTGATTGGCCCACTGGTGTGAGGGGGCTCCTTTGGCATAGCATATTACAGTGGCCTTTCCAACCGTCCCAAGCCACAAGTTCCCGCCTCTACTGATGAAGATGATTAGTGAGTATTAACTAATTAACAATTAATAAAGAAAATGATCTGTCAGTGCTTCTGCTCAATTCCCTGAGGGCCGTCCCAGCCAGCCCACTGGCCACACTGGAGGACGTGTCCCCTGGATGCCAGAAGCCTTGTTTCCTGTTGGGCACTCAACATTCATCTTGCAGCATTGGGTACTTCCTGTGCTTCCCACCCATGCCTCTCTTCCTGTCTCAGGATCATCACAACTCCACGCACGTGCACGCGCACACACGCATGTGCACACACACACATACACACACACCACTGAGTATGGGCTAGTGGGTGACCCCTGAGCTGGGGCAGCCAACTGTGGGTGGATGAGTGGACGGTGCCCTCCTGGTGGATCCTACACTGGCTTTTACACACTGGCTCTGTGCAGGACAGGAGGCAAAGGGTTTGGAACAGGTACCACAGGGTACAAAGTACAGGCTTTGATAGTCGCTTCTGAGAGGGGTGGGGTTCAGTACTGTCCCGGTGCATGAGTAGGGGGGTGCCAGGATACAAACTCCCTACCTCCCAGCCTCTGAGAGAATGACACCACCCAACCCAGCCCTGAGAGTCTCTAGCCACATTCCTTGAGTGCCTGTGGCCTCTAATGAATGCCCTTCAGAAGTTTCTAGGTGCCACCCCCCCTTCCCCAAGCTCCAGGGGCCTTGGGAGGCTGGGGTAGTATTGAAGGCCAGGCCCAGCAGCAGCTCTGCCATTTTTGTTTTTCTGGGACCCTCAGATGACGCGCGTCTGCAGCTTTTCTAGGGCTTTTGCAAGCCATTCCTCCTGGTGGTGTCCTGGGGCGGCCTGCCTCTGCCACGCTCCTACCAGGAGCTCTGGAAAGCTTTCTTTCCCAATACTCTGTGATGTCATGGCAAGTCACACATCCCCCAGAAATGGAAAAAGAAAGTTTGCCTCCTCATTTCAGGGTAGAGGGACAGAGACTGGATTCATCCCCCCTGGTCCTGTGAGGCTTTGTGGCTGCAGGCAAGTTGTGCAACCTCTCTGGTCGCTTCCTACCTGACCTTTATTCCTGTCCTTGGAAAGTGAGCCCTGTTCTCCTGAGGGTGATACAGGCATACTGCTTCTGGCCTAGGGCTGGGGCTCAGTGGTTTCTCCTTTGCCTGTGTTTTTTTCTACTGTGAGTTCTGAAGGGGCTGGACCAGGCTCACCTGGCAAAGGAGTGTCTGGCTTCCTCTTCCCTGCCCCTACAGCTGGCAGGCTCTGCTGAAAGCAGCCAAAGAGGGCATTCTGGGGCTTCGTACCAGCCCTTTTCCTGTTGGGAGTAGGACGCGAATCCACAGCTGGATTTAACAGAGGAGCCTACGCACAGGGAGACCCCCATCCGTCCTACATCTCCGTCCCCAAGAGGTCACCTTTGTTCTTTAGATTCTCCTAGGAGACAGGCCTACTGGCAACAAGATCCCCCATATGTGGCCTGTCCTGGGCTTGAGTCAGACACCTGAGTCTAAGATCTAGCCCAGGAGCCACAGGTAAGCTTGTGGCAGTGAAATCAGAGCTAGCACACCCACAGGCTCCTACCAACCCGGGGAAGCAAACGTGTCTGCTCTCATCTCTACCCTGCCTTTCTCCTTCTCTTGGCTTCTGTCTTTTGCTCTAGACCATTTCTGTCCCTTGAGCTTTTGCCCTGTCTTCCCACACACCAGTGCAAGTAAGGAAATTCTCACATCTCAGTCCAGAGAGGACTCCGCTCCTGCTCGCCTCTAAAGCAGGCTTCTGCTGCTGGCTCCTGGGCAGATCTTGGTCCTAACATCAGGCCCTCTCATTAATGAAGGCTGCAGGAAGTGAAAACAACCTCTTGGTCCCAGCCCAGAGGGAAGTCCTTCCTCATATCTAACTTGCGGGCTTCCTGCTGCATTCCTCCAGTGCATGTGGCCAGTGCCCCCTCACTACCCCCTCCTCCGGCTCCTCGGCAGGCCTTCTTCTCCTCTATCCTGTTCAGCTAGAAGCCCCCAAGGGAGTGAAAGTGAACTTTAGGAGGATGTTTAAAGTTTGGTTTCTCATCGCCACATCTCAGCTGAGTCCATAAAACCTCCTTATAAAGCCCACTGGCCAGCCAGCTGCCCTCCGCCTCCAGGGCTCCCTGTTTTATGATCAGCTCCGTTCAGACACCAGCTGGATGTAGGAACTCGGGGCTTTTATGAAGAGATGTTAACGAGAGGCATCTCTGCCTGGCCCGGCTCAGCACCCCCTCTTGGCCTCATTCACAGCTCCCTCAGTGAATGCCAGTGCCAGGCCTCCTTCTCTGGGGCAGGTGAGAACTGCTCCGGCATCCTTCCGGGAAGGGAGCTCCCAGCTCGCTGCAGGAGCTGCGTCACAGCCACACCGCTGTTTGCCGACTCCCCGGTAATTGTGAAGGTGTTGGGAAAACAAACATTACCAGCCGCCGCGATAAAAGATGGGGCGGGACCGGACCGCATGAGGGGGAGGGGTGAGCTCCAGGGTGGGCGGGGTCTCAGTGCAAAGCAGGAGGGGTTGGGCTCTGCGCCGAAGCCTCAGGTACAAGCAAGCTGGAGTCCTAGCTCAAGCCGCAGAAGCAATGCGGGGTCGAGTTTCTCCGAAGCTCAGTCTCCATCTGTCAAGTGGAGATAGTGCTGGTTGGTTAAAAGAAGAACCAGACGCGCTGATAGCAGGGCATTGGCACAGTCCCTCCTCCGTCATGACTTTCTTTGAGCAGTTCCCTCCACCGGCTGGCATAGCAGGCCAGCCCAGACTCTTAGTCCCAGGGAGAAGCAGAGAGTGGCAAACGCAGGTCCCTCAGAGCTACATGCCCAGCACCCATCCTTATTATTATTATTGTTGTTGTTGTTGTTGTTGGTGGTGGTGGTGGTGGTGGTGGTAGTTTTTTTTTTTTTTCACACAGGGTTTCTCTACTTCAGGCTAGTCATGAAACTTTTCCTAAAATACTCTTACATTTTTGTTTGTGAGCCTAACCTTTAACTGCTGAGCCCTCTCTCCAGCCCCTAAAACACTCTCTCTATCGGGCTAGCTTAGGGCTCTTGGAGAGGTGCAGGGGGTGGGGTGTAACTGTAAGGTACGTGCATGGGTCCCCTCAGCCATAACTTGGAACGGGGAGTTGAGACCAGTGAGGGAACATGGGTAGATGAAGGGCTAGCTTTCTCTGGAGCAGAAAAAGGAGGAGGCAGAGGACCTGAAGGAACAGTCTCCAAGGGTCCTGACAAGATCAGGCTCGTGGGTTGGGGTGGGAGTCTCCTAGCAAGGGAGAGGCTGTAATCAATGTGAGGCAGGGACGCTAAGCAGCTACCGCAGCTTTCCCGGTGTGTCCCAGGTGGGGACACACCCCCTTGTCCTCTCTCTTGTCCCAGCCTTCATTTCATCTGCAAGTAAGGGACTGTTTGGGATTGGGGGTGGCGTGGGGGCTATACTCTGGCACGAACTCTAGGCTGGTGCTCAGATTGGAGGGGCTGAGGGCCAGCAAACCCCACACACAGGTGCATTTAGCCAGGTACTGTCTCACAGTCTCAAACACTGCACTGCTGCACACTCACACTCGTCTCCTCTTCCCACCCTGAGCACCTGCACACACACACACACACACACACACACACACACACATGCAGGCACGCACATGCATAAGCACACAACAGTAATTAGAACGGTGGCTCCAGCACCCAAGATGGGTTGTGATTTATGAATGGGAGTAGGGTACTGAGAGATTCCAGCTCCATCTGCTTGGGAGCAAACCAGAAGCCTTGATATGCTACAGAGCTGAGGGGAGGGAGCTGCTTGGTGCAGGAGGCTCACAAAAGCCTAAGGGCCGCAGGTGCTCCCAAGCCACCTCACTCCCCAGAACCCCAACCCCTGTCAGTCATCTCCATGGGCACAGTCAGTGCCTCTGTCAGCACCCTGTGACATACCCCCTGGCCAAGGCCAGGCAGCCGAAGAGTGAGGAGGAATACAAGGAAGGTACACAGTGCAGCAAAGCTGAAAGCCAACAGCTACAGCTATGCAGAATTGCATTTGGTGACACACTTAGCTGTGGGTGTGATGGTGGCCATAGCAAGGGGCCTACTAGCCAATTACTCACGTCACTTCCTTTTCACAAGTAAGGGACACCCAGCTCAACTGCCCTACGAGGACCCTGAGTGCAGATGAGGCCTGCCACAGGGAGCTGCAGGGCCTAGCCAATACACTCGGTGTACAAAAAGCGCAAGGGCGGAAGAGAGCAGGCCACGCCTGCTGGAAAGTCCCCAGTGTTGCCTGTGGAGAGCATCTCCTCACAGGAGTGAGTGCGGGCTCATTTAAATGGTACCACATGACCACGGAGGGATGCTCACAGCTGTGTTGGTCCCACTATGTGCTTCACCACGTTCCTCAAGGCCTACTCACTCAGAAGTCCCTGAGTTTTCTGAAACACTCTGGTCCTGGCTCACCTCCATCCACCACCCATTACATGAGAGCCCCGGACAAGCCAACTGTCTACCATGTCCCTCTGGTGATTTCTGAAACCTCCACACGCCCCGCCCCACCCCGACTCTCGTCTTTCCTGGGGGGGAGTGTCAATGGTCCTCACATGGCAAGCCCTCATCCTGGAGACTATGCCCCCCCCATCGGGACCCACGGACCCCAGGACCAGAAAAGGAGCCGCTCCTGTAGGACCCTGTCGCATTGTCCCCAGACCTCCTTCAGAGAGGCCTTGTCCCAAGACACAGTCTTACAGAAAACAGACCCCAAGCAACCACTTGGAAGACTGGTGGAAAAAACCATGAGTAGAAGAGGACTAAAAATCTTATCAAAGTAACTGATATAGATAAGTGGGGGACCAAAAGGGGGGTGAGAGGCCCCTCCCTAACTGGGCCTTGGAAGCATTGAAGGCAGTTAGACCTTAGAGTGTTGCCCTGGAGTCAGACTCTGCCAGCCTCTCTTGCCTGCTGTCACAGCCATCAGCATGTGTGTTACTTTACCTTCCCACAGGCAGCTCAGAGGCTAGAAAAGGGCTGTGTGCCCCCAGAGAGATGTGGACAGGGCTGAGGAGGGACAGAATGCCCCCCACACTTTCACCATCCTGTAGTCCTGGGTCCACCACCCAGTCAGTCCTCAGAACCTGTGAGATCACAGCATACAGCACACAGGGGAAGCCCCACACTACGGTTTCCGGGAAGCAAGACCAGGATGGTGCTAATGCCAGGGAAGTGCTGTCTTTCCCCGCTCAAAGAGCAATGCAAGTGGAGAGCTCAGAGGCGCCTGCGGGTCAGAGCCAGCCGGGTGGGTGTGTCAGCATTCCTCTGCCTCTGCCTCGACCTACCATCTCAGTCCCTTCCACTTCCTCTTCAATAAAGGTCACCTCTCCAGATTCCAACACTTTAGCCGCGGCACCCATTATCCAATCCTGGCGACATGGATTGTCTACCCAGAGGCCCCCTAGACATGAGGACCCAGTAACAGGTCCTCTGCCTCCTGCCTCCTGCCAACGTCCTGGAGACTTGTATCAACTCAGGGCATTCCTACAACCTCCAATCTCATCTCCTGTACCCTAGACCTCCAGGAATCACTCTAAGCCACCCACAGATTACCTGTCATCTCCTATAAGATATTTATTTATTTATTTATTTATTTATTTATTTCTGAAGCGGATGGGACAGCTCAGCAGTTGAAAGTATGTACCACTTTTTTTAAAGATTTATTTATTTTGTGTATATGAGTGCTCTGTCTTCATGCATACCAGAAGAAGGATTCAGATTCCATTACAGATGGTTGTGAGCTACCATGTGGGTGCTGGGAATTGAACTCAGGACCTCTGGGAGAGCAGCCAGTGCTCTTAACTGCTGAGCCATCTCTCCAGCCCACCTGGCACTCTTATAGAGGACCAGAGTTCAATTCCCAGCACCCACATCAGGCAGCTCAC
Organism: Acomys percivali; assembly: GCA_907169655.1. Classification (NCBI taxonomy): domain Eukaryota; kingdom Metazoa; phylum Chordata; class Mammalia; order Rodentia; family Muridae; genus Acomys; species Acomys percivali. Next base: position 75,632,829 of record OU015745.1, on the reverse strand, counting down.
AACCGCTTCTATCTCCAGCTCCAGGGGCTCTGACACCCTCTTCTGGCACTGCCTTCATGTACAAAATCCCACACGTATACATACAATTAAAAAAAAAGATGCACCTTTTTAAAAAAGAAAGAGCTCTTGGGCTGGCTCAAATTCCCTAAGCTCCTGCCTTAGCCTCCCACGAGTGATTATAGATTATAGATATGTGCCATCATAGACACTGGACACCTATGAAGTCTTACATACTGGCATCTCCCCTGCTGGCCAGCACTATTTCCCTTCTTTTCATGAAGCCAGTCTCCATTCACAGAGTTCTCCCATTCTCTTTCGTTGGGCTGTGGAGCGGAGCGCCGACCTCAGACGCTGCCAAGCTGTCGTTCTCGCTGGCTTCTCCTTTCTCCTTCAGCGATGTGCTGAGATCTGGCGCATCCATTCCCACGGCCCCATGCCCTGCCTTTTCTAGCCCGCGAGGACCCAGTCATCTGCTTTCCCCATCACGATTTCCAAGCTACTGGAAGGCAGCAGGAAAACCAACCAACCGTGCAAACCGGTGCCACCCCAGATTTATGGTCCCTGACTTCAGCCTGGCCTCCAGGCCCCAGTGGTCAGTCAGCCTCTGTTTTAACCGCTCACAGCCCCTTCAGCTTCCTGGCGGCCTCCTCTCTCACCTATAATTGGCAGGGTGAACAGAAAACCTGAGGCCAGAAGTGCCCTTGCCTCCTTCTGTAGAGCCCCACCCCTCCTATTGGATGCCTCATTTCCTTTCAGCTACCGACCCCCCAAGCCTCAGACCTTATCTCAGGCTTTGCTGTAGCTCCCCCTGGTCTCTCTTCACAGGCAACTCATGCACCTGTTTTTGTTTTGTTTTGTTTTTTTGAGACAGGGTCTCTATGTAACAGCCTTGGCTGTCCTGGACTCGCTTTGTAGACCAGGCTGGAACTCACAGCGATCCGCCTGTCTCTGCCTCCCGAGTGCTGGGATGAAAGGCGTGCACTCATTGCTTCTTTGAGGCTCCCCAGGGGTCTGTCTTGATTTTTTTTTTACCTTGCCCACCTCTCCAAATAAACTCGTGTACCCATGAACGTCCAGAAACTGTTGCTGCTCCCTTTTTTTTGTTTTGTTTTGTTTTTTGTTTGTTGTTTGTCTGTTTTTGACAAAGTATGAGCCAGCACTCAGGAGGCAGAGGCAGGTGGATCTCCGTGAGTTCAAGGCTAGCCTGGTCTACAGTGTGAGTCCAGGACAGTCAGGGCTACACAGAGAAACTCTATCTCAAATAACAAAATAAAACAAAACAAGGGAGCCGGGCGTGGTGGCGCACGCCTTTAATCCCAGCACTCGGGAGGCAGAGGCAGGTGGATCGCTGTGAGTTCGAGGCCAGCCTGGTCTACAAAGTGAGTCTAGGACAGCCAAGACTACACAGAGAAACCCTGTCTTGAAAAAAACAAACAAACAAACAAACAAACAAACAAAACAAGGTAGGCCAGGCATGGTGGAGCACACCTGTAATCCCAGCACTCAGGGAGGCAGAGGCAATCAGATCGCTGTGAGTTTGAGGCCAGCCTGCTCTACAAAGTGAGTCCGTGATGGCCAAGAGAACATAAAGAAACCCTGTCTCGAAAAACTAAACAAACAAACAAACAAAAAACCGCGGCTGGAGAGATGGCTCAGAGGTTAAGAGCACTGACTGCTCTTCCAGAGGTCCTGAGTTCAATTCCCAGCAACCACATGGTGGCTTAAAACCATCTATAATGTGATATGATGCCTTCTTCTGAACTGCGGGTATACATGCAGGCAGAGCACTGTGTATGTCAATAAATAAATCTTTAAAAAAAAAACCAAGACAAGGTATGACAAGCTATGGCCCAGGTTGGCCTTGGATTCGAGATCCTGCTGCCATACTCTATTGAGTGCTGGAATTTTAGACCCATGCCCTCTCCCCTGACCCCGCCCCCCACACCCACACATGGACACACATGCAGCTTAGCTTCTAGCTCCAGTCTATCTGATATGTGGATCCAGGTCAAAATGCCACATCCTAGCATCCTGGATGTTGGCCTGTCTGTCCCTGTGGGCACTTCCAAAGCTTCATGTCCCAGCCAGGCCTCTTAGCTGTGTCCTCCTCTCTTGGGTGCTAAATTTGGTTATAACATCCCCCATCTACCTTGTTTCTGAGCCAGGCACCAGGAAGTTGCCTTCCTGCCCTCCTCCCACCCCCCAAATTTCACAGCCTTGTGGACTGTGTGACATAGCCATCCTTCCAGCCCGCCCCATCTCTCTGGCTGCAGTGTGCTCCTCCTTCCCTGACCCTCTGTCCTTCCACCTCCAGAATAGCGTCCACCTTCCCTCCCTGTGTACTTTCTTCTGCCTCTCCCCAGCTTTGGTACCTGAGCCAGACCTCTCACTGCGGCCCATGTGGCCACACAGTGGGGATCTATTCCTCTGTCCACCCCTCCCTGCCCTCTGCTGGCCTTTTGACATCCTGCTGAGGCAACCTTCCCTCTGGGAGATCCTTCCTTCCTCCCCCTCTGTGTGTCACCTGGCAGCCTAGCCCCTTGGGCACAATAAGCCCCCCTTCTCTCTCAGGCGCCCCAATTCTCAGTGCCCCCTGGCCCCGATCTGGAGCTGTTGAATATTTGTTCATTTCAGTTGTAACCTTCATGAGCAATGCCTGCCCAGAATATTCCTGTACTTGTCCTTGTGTCTGGGGGTCCACAGACCTGGCAGTACTACCTCTGTGCTGGCAGCTGCTTGCAAAGACACGTCTGAGCTCTTCCCACATCTTCCCCAGCACTTGATTTTATCAGACTTTTTCCATCTTTGCTGATCTGCCTAGAGTGTTGGTCACGGAATCTCACTGAGTTTTTCATTGGCATTCCTTTGGTTCCTAACAAATTCCCCCTGCCTTCCGGTACATCTACAGGCCGTTTGGATTTCTGAGACTTGATTTGCTATCCCACGCACCTTGAGCTGTCCATCTCTGTCACAGGCATTTGTCAGAGTTCTTAGCACACTCTGGAAATAAAGACAACTAAAGGCCACGTCCTTTCCCTGGTGACTTTCCTTTTACACTCTTAGAGCAAAACACTTTAATTTTATTGTATGTTCTTTATGTGTCTTAAGAATTCCTTCCCTGCCGGGTGTGGTGGCACATGCCTTTAATCTCAGCAATCAGGAGGCAGACGCAGGCGGATCACTGTGAGTTCGAGGCCAGCCTAGTCTACCAAGCCAGTCCAGGACAGCCAAGGCTAACACAGAGAAACCCTCTCTTGAAAAACAAACAAACAAAAATAATTTCTTCCTGGGCCTGAAAAGATGCCTGCTCAGCTAAGAGTACTTGCTGCTCTTGCAGAGATGCTGGTTTGGTTCCCAGCACCCACACGGTGGCTCCCACCACCTGTAGCTCCAATTCCAGGGGCTGTAACGCCCTCTTCTGGCCTTCTAAGTGCACATACAGACATGCAGGTATACACATACACATAATAAAACTAAAAAGAATAAAACAAATATACATTTAAAAAAATACTTATTAGCCGGGTGTGGTGGTGCACGCCTATAATCCCAGCACTCAGGAGGCAGAGGCAGGTGGATCGATGTGAGTTTGAGGCCAGCCTGGTCTACAAAGTGGGTCCAGAACAGCCAAGGCTACACAGAGAAACCCTGTCTCGAAAAACAAAACAAAAAAAATGTTTATTTATTATGTATATGGTATCCTGCCTTCATGTACACCTGCACACCAGAAGAGAACATCAGATCTCATCATAGATGGTTGTGAGCCACCATGTGGTTGCTGGGAATTGAACTCAGGACCTTTGGAAGTGCTCTTAACCTCTGAGCCATCTCTCCAGCCCCAAATATACATTTTTAAGAAAGAATTCCTTTTCTGTCCGAAGGTCGGGGACACCTTTTGGGATCCTTATTGTTTTGCCTTTCACACTTAGGGACCCTGTCCCACCTAGAAGCTGCAGCACACGGTGGCTCCGCGTGTTTGTTTTCCACCTCAACTAAACAGAGATCTTTGTACGCATCTAGTGGTCCACACATGACACCCGACACACAGTAGGTACTCAGCAGATGCCCTCACATGGAACTTGAGACATAGTAGGCATTCGGCAAATGTCCACTGAATGTCTGGGGTGCAGAATCCCAGAAACAGATACTACCGACCAGAGAAGCCCCCTTTCTTAGAAAACCTCCCCCACTTTGAAACCTTCCCTCCCTTCAAAGGCCTAGTGTTCCTGGTACAAGCCTATAGGTGGCACTGACCATGTGCGGACGCTAGGGTCAAGATTTCTGTTTGTTTGCTTGTTTGTTTGTTTGTTTGTTTTTTATTATTAACGGCTTATGGGAGTAGAGAGGTGGCTCGGCTTTTACGAGTACTCTGCTCCTCTAAGGACCTGAGTTCAGTTTGTAGCACCTCCCTGTTGGCTCACTAGACAGGCATGTGGAGCATGGTATACAGACATATATGCAGGCAAAACACTCATACACCTAAAATAAAAACAAATAAGCCGGGCGTGCTGGTGCATGCCTGTAATCCCAGCACTCAGGAGGCAGAAGCAGGTGATCTCTGTGAGTTTGAAGTCAGCCTGGTCCACAAAGGGAGTCCAGGACAGGCAAGGCTACACAAAGAAACCCTATCTCAAGAAAACTGAAAAATAAACAAATCTTTAAAATACTTTATTTTTATCTCTAAGGTGGTGAAGTCCATACCTTTGAGAACCTCATCGCTTGGCCCTGGTTTCCCAACAGCGTCCCAACAGTGGACAGAGTCTACACACAGACATACCTGGACTTTTAAGGGGTCTGGTTGTTGGTTTCTATAATTTTTTTGAGACAGGGTCTCATGCCCAGGCTGGACTTGAACTCGGCCTCCTGAGTAATTGGGATTATAGTTGTATGTGGTTCACATTCCACCTCTGCTTTTCTGCTGTGTGACTTTGGGGGAGTCACTTTAGTAGACGGCTCTCAGCCTTCTCTTCTGTTATGAGGAATGGAACCAGTAACTTACTCAGCCTCGTGAGGATGGATTGAAAGAATAAATAGAGCAATGGTGGCCAGGTGCCGGACACATGGCAGGTGTCCATAGCTTGTTTAGTGTGTAAATGACAGAATTGGAGTGGGGTGAGGGAGAGCCGCAATTAGGAGAGGCAGGGGCCAGGCAGGGGCTGTCTGCTGGGCTGCTGCTGGCCTTCTTGGTCGCAGTAACTGCTGTCAGCAAATGTTTCCCAGACAGGAATCCCCTTCAGGGCTCCCTTCCCTAGCCTACTGCATTTGTTGACTCAAAACCTTCCCACTGCCAATTTAGCCTGCAGTGAGGAAGGGGAGGGGGAGGGAGAAAGGAGAGAGGTGTGGGAGGGGGTGGAGCTCCACAGAAAGGGGTCTTTGTCTCAATGCTGTGTGGCATTTCAGATTCAGCAGTGTGTGTGTGTGTGTGTGTGTGTGTGTGTGCACGCACACACACACACACACACACGCGCGCGCGCGCGCGCGTATGTTTTAATCTCCTGAAGAGTTGAATGGGCCAGGCATGAAGTAAGAGGCATCTAAGCCAGGCAGCAAGACCTTCCAATAGGCTGCCTGTGTTGGGAGATGGGACAGCGAGATGGATTGGCAAGGCCCTGAGGAGTCTTCCTGAAGCTTAGATCCACATACAGAACCGCTGCCCTAGTAGAGGGCAGTGTGGCCCAGTGGCTCCTCTCAGGCTCCTTATTAGGGAGTTCTGTGGCCAGTAGCCACTGGGTTCCCAAAGCTTAGGTCTCCTGCTGTGCGTTTGCCACTTCAGGTCCCTTTCCCAGGCCTAGCCATGGCTGCTGTGGCCACCACCAGGGCAACCCTGGATCCTGCGGCTTTAAGCTTGTGTGAGAGGAGAAGCCAGGCATTTATTTTATTCATTTAAGAGTGAATTTTTGAATCACATCTGCCTTTTTGTTTTGTTTTGTTTTGGGGCGTTTTTGGTTTTCAAGATAGGGTTTCTCTGTGTAGCCTTGCCTGTCCTGGACTCACTTTGTAGACCAGGCTGGCCTCGAACTCACAGATCCCCCTGCCTCTGCCTCCCAAGTGCTGGGATTAAAGGCATGCACCGCCATGCCACCATTACCTGTTTAAGCACATCTGTCTTGATAAAGCAATAATCTCCCTACTTACCAGAGATTCTCAAGTCACGGGAACTAGAAATGCATCTGAGATAGCTCTTGTATTCCTAAAGGAATGCTTATTTATACAGGCACCCTCCAACAGTTTCATATAGGCCAGGCTGGCCTGGGCCCCTTATATAGATGAAAATGACATTGAAGTCCTGGTTTTCTGGCCCCTACCTCTTTTTTTTTTTTTTTTTTTTTTTTTTTTTTTACTATTTTATTTAATTTTAATGTGCCTTAGTATGAGAGTGTCAGATCTCGGAGTTACAGACAGTTGTGAGCTGCCATGTGGTTGCTGGGAACTGAACACAGGTCCTTTGGAAGAGCAGGCAGTGCTCTTAACCACTGGGCCATCTCTCCAGCCCACCCCCTACCTCTTAAATACTGTGGTTATAGGTGTCTGCTATGTATGGCAAACACTCATTACTCTTTGTTTTGTTTTGTTTTTCGGTTTTTTGAGACAGGGTTTCTCTGTGTAGCCCTGGCTGTCCTGGAACTCACTTAGTAGGCCAGGCTGGCCTCGAACTCACAGCGATCCGCCTGCCTCTGCCTCCCGAGTGCAGGGTTAAAGGCATGTGCCACCATACCCTGCTTGGCTTTTCTTTTTCTGTGTTTTTCTGAGGTGGGTTTCTCAAGATGGATGGCCTTAAACCTCCCATGCTCCTGCCTCCACCTTCTCACACGTGCGAGGACTACAGGCACGTGCCACCGTACCTGGTTTATGCAGCGCTGGGCATCGCTGAATATTACACATACACGCACTCTCCCTGCTCTCTGCCGACTAGTTTAAGAGCCCTACCAAGCAAGGGGTCAAGGAAGGCCGAGATCATGGCAGTACTAAGAACAAAGAGGAAACTGAAAGCAACTCATGTGAGAGGTGGGGCTGTGGAGGTGTCCCTGATACTGAGGGCTCTGAAGTTACTGGGTGAAGGAGGAGGCAGGGCATACCACACTGAGGGTGCAGACCTGTTCAGAGTGGAGGCAGTGGGGGAGTCAGGGGGTGTCACCTCCTGGAGGGGCTGGGGCTATGCAGGCTCAGGGGAGCAGGATGACAGGATGACAGACACTTGGCGAGCATCTTTAGAGAAGCATGAACTGGCAGGAAGGTGAGGGCAGGGAAGACACTGGGGTTGTCTGAAGCTTGGAAGAGAAAGAGTCCAAGCAAGTTGGGCTAGGATGCTAGGGGCTTCCTGGGATGGTAGAGTCCCCTCCCTCCCCTCCTTCCCCTCCTAGCTGCTGGAGTAGGGAGGAAGGCCTGAGAGCCAGGTTGCACTAGAGGCCCAGGAATTAATGGTTTCTTTTTCTTTCTTTCTTTCTTGTTTGTTTGTTTGTTGGTTGGTTTTTCAAGACAGGGTTTCTCTGTGTAGCCTCGGCTGTCCTAGACTCACTTTGTAGACCAGGCTGGCCTCGAACTCACAGCGATCCGCCTGCCTCTGCCTCCCGAGTGCTGGGATTAAAGGCGTGCGCCACCACACCCGTCCGGATTAATGGTTTCTGAGGCAGAAGTGAGCCCTTCTCGCCTATGTATGGTTTCTGCACCAAATCAAGAAATTAGTTAACAAAACAAAACAAAACAAAACAAAACAAACAAAAATTGGTATAGGACAGAGCCTGGTGGGCAAGCCCAGAAACCCAGTTTCTGAGGAGGTTGGGGGAAGAAAGACCTCAAGTTCAAGGACTGTCTGAGTGATAGAATGAGTTCATGGCTAGCCCAAACGCGGTAGAATCCGGGGACAAGAGGGCTGGGGGTATAGGTCAGTGGTAGATCACTTGTTTATCACTCATGGAGCCCTAGGGTCAAACCCTAGTACCTTACCAAGAAGGAGGAAGAAATGGGGGGGGGGGGGGGGGGGGGAGGGGGGGGTTGGAGGTGGAGGGTGGTAATGGAGGAAGAACACACAAACGCTGGATAGATACAGGCACCAAGAGCTTCAGACCAGCAAGTATTTCCATTGCTAATTCCCTCCTCCCCCAAGTCCCCAGGCAGCTGTTCCCAGAATACTGGAGGCAGAGTAGGAGGGGGACAGTGGGCAATGAATCCCATTTTCTGCTCCTTCCGAAGTGGCTGCAGCCTCCTCCCACCCCTCCCTCTGGACTCGGCTCTGCAGGGTGGGGGTGGGAGTGTGGGGGGGGGAGATCAGCTGGCCTGTGGCTCTGGGGAGGGTGCTAGGCAGGGAGAGGCAGAGCTGGGGAGGGGAAGTGTTCGGTGACAGGGCTAAGAATAACAGCTTCCATCAGGCCTCACACCCTCTCCCACTTGCCATAGCTCAAGTTGTTGGTGGATGCCGGAGACAGGCAGATACAGGGTGTCTGCGAGACCAAAGCTGGTTTGGCGGCAGGAGCGGGGGCAGGCTGAAGTGGCACAGAAGTGACTGGGGTAGAATAGACGTGGACTGGGGCTCTTGTGACAGACTCTGAGTCTGTGTGCACGTACAGTACGTCAGAGACCGGGGTGGTGAATGGCTGCTGCTGCGCTGTGCTGGAAGGCAGGGTTGCGGCCCAACGTGCGGTCGATCAGGATACTTGTGACAGCAGAGGCCAGGGTGGCAGGGGCCGACTTGATAAGAGTATTGCTCTCGCTGGGACATGGTAGCTGAGGCAGGGTCTGAAGGACAGCCAAGGAAGAAAGATGGGTCTGAAAAAAGAGTGTCTGTGTGTCACATGCAAGGCTGTACCTTCTGGGATGAGTGTGCTAATGTGTGCGAACCTGTCTATGTCTCGGGGTGTGGTCTTCTAAGATTCACTTTTTTGTTTGGTTTGGTTTGGTTTTGGTTTTTGAGACAGGGTTTCTCTGTGGAGCCTTGGCTGTCCTGGTGTCACTTTGTGGACCAGGCTGGCCTCGAACTCACAGAGATCCCCCTGCCTCTGCTTCCCGAGAGCTGGGATTAAAGGGGTGCGCCACCACGGCCGGCCTTTTTTTTCCTGTTTTTATTCTGATGCTGTTTCACTAACATTCCCAGCTTCTAGCCAGCTAGAGATGTCAGGCTCCTGTCTCAGCATCAGAGATTCTAGGATAAACAGAATGTGCTGCCTGCCCACTGGGTTGCTCCATAGCTGTCTCCACATTTCCAGTACTGGACAAGCTAGCTCACAAAGGAGGTGCCAGGAGGCCACTGCATGTGTGCTCTGTGTGCAGCTAGGCTTTGCCTCAGACAGTCACCTTCCCTCTGGGTGGTTGCTGGCTATGCAGCCATGTCTCAGTGTCCTGAACAATGTTGGGTGAAAAGCACACTATAGTATTACTGTTCTCACGGATGCCACAGGAGGCCCTTGCGTCTTCCTGTCAAGCGGGTGCTCTAGCAACGCTTAGCAACCTTGCCCTATAACAACAGCTATGTGAAAGGCCCTATCACGATATTTATGTGGGAGGAGGTTTTTCTCCTGCGACTTTCCAAGTCTGCACCCTCAGCCTTGCCATCAGCAGCCAGCAGAGTCCTCAAAGCCCCGGGACCCATCTATCTACGGCATCACCTACAGGAGTGCTTTAATTCAGGACTTTATGGGGCCAGCTAAATGGTTCGTTGAGAATGACTAAACCAAACCTTGGAAAGAAAATTATAAACATTTTACTACTTAGCTAAAGCCAAGCATGATTGCATATGGAAACTATGGACACTACTCAGAGGGGTTTTAATATTAATTTCCAGTTTCCTCTTCACTAAGGAACTGATGAAAACCCAGGCTCTCTGCACTGTTCAGGCTAGAATCAACATCGTGCACACTGGTCCAAACTCCTGCCTATCCTCCACCATCCCGCTTCCCTGGGCCCTTTGCCTTGAGCCTGGCATGCCTGCTGAAGGTGCCTACCTCCGCCCAACCTTTGCTGCTTCTACTGAGAAATGCTGCACCGCTGAGGAAAGAGGGGAGGGGAGCTCTCTGTAAATGCCACCCAGTCACCCGCTGTCACCAGGCCTCCCTGGAGCAGAGCAAGCTAAAAATCACAAAGGAGACCTCAGGATGCTGCTGCTTGCTTACCCCTTCCAGGATGCAGCGAGGAGAGTGAGGTGCCAGTGTTTGTCTTTAACTCAGTCACCTCCCCTCCAGGTGACTGCTGCCTCTGCAGCCATGCCTCAGTTTCCTGAAAAAGTATGTTTGGGGAAAGGCACACTATCTATCTTATTACTGTTCTCACTGATGCCACAGGAGATCCTTATACTAGACTTCAATTATTCCGCCAAACTGATCGTCTGCTCTCTATTCCGTCAGCACAGCACGTAGGGTGTGTGCTTCTCTCTTGCCCTTGCAAACCTAATATTTTATCCTGATCTACACAGGAAGCTGGCGGCAGGCAGCCATGTTGGGCAGGAACAAGACAATCCTTTCTGTCCTCTGGGACCGGGAAGCTTTGGCTTTGTGTGCTATGATGTCATTTAATACTGTGTGAAACAAGAAGCTTCATGTGGAGGTGAGAGTGGGTGGGGAGTGGGGATTGGGGGATGGGGGTGAGGGTGGTTGGGGATTGGGGGATGGGGGTAAGGGTGAGAGGAGGTGGGGGGGAGGGTTAGGGGGCTGGGGAGCTGGAGGAGGACCTGATTCTTGGGAAGAGCCCAGAGCAAGGTTTGGAGGCGAGTATGACATGGCTTTGGGCAAGATGCTTAACCACCCCTGAGCTCTCGTTTGCTCATTACAGAAGCATGTTTTCAGACGGCTTCGACGGCACTGGTGTGGACATATATACACTCTGTTCATACGCATGCTATGTGAGTTAAGTTCAGCGTATCAAGCCCCTGCACCAAGCGGGCTGTCAGGAAGTGGGGCACTATTTCTCCTCCGAAAAAAGGGTCTGAGGACTCTGACCTAAGCTGCTGGCGAAGCTACCTTTGGGCCACCAGTGGCCTCAGCCTCAACTTCATTAAGCCAGGGCAGTGAGTAAAGAACCGCGGACCGCCTGCCCTCTACCCACTTCTGCTTGTTCCCAAGTGCACCAGAGACCCCGGCCACTTGTCTCAGTCAAGGGCCTAATTGAGTTGGAGGTAGCCTGTACCCAAGAACAACCTGGATGCTGCTTTGATTTTAATTATAGGTGACCTGGCCCTGAGCGCCTGTGGCCCATTCACCTGACCTGCCAGCACAAGGTACAGATGCCAATTACATGCATGAGGACATGCGGATTTCCCAAGAATAATTTTGTTTTCTCCATGGCTTGTTAAGAGGTGACTCCAGTGGCTTGTACAATAGGCCCCGTGACCCTTTCCACCTCTCCCTGCCCTTGCCTGCTGGATATGCCAGCTTTGCTGACTAGACGCAGGAGAAATTAAGGTACCATCTCAGTCCCCATAACCAACAAGCTGGAAGACCTAAGGAAAAGAGAGGGCCTTGGCTGAAAGGGTAAACAATCATGATGGCTAGTTAGGTGTGTGTCGTCCGGTCCCGCCTCCCCACCCCCCATCTAACTGTGGCACCTGGAGCCAAAGCAGACAGTGAGCAGGAGGTAGGGATCCCTCCACACACGTGGCTCGTGGCTGTCACCGTCATGGCTGTCACTGCTGAAGTCGGTGCTGGAAAGCTTCTTTCTTGGGCTCACGGCAGCTGGAACCCAGCACGGCAGAGTGGTAATGGGCTCCTCTGATGGCACCGTCTGTTGGGGCTGGGTCAGCTGGAAACAGCCCTGGAGGTGGCCTTGAGCACTGCAGGGTGGGCAAGTTGAAAACAGAGGTGTTGCCGGGCGTGGTGGCACACATCTCTAATCCCAGCTCTCAGGAGGCAGAGACAGGCGGATCACTGTGAGTTCGAGGCCAGCCTGGTCTACAAAGTGAGTCTAGGACAGCCATGGCTACATAGAGAAACCCTGTCTCAACGCCCCCCCCAAATAATAAATAAATAAAATAAAAATTTAAATTAAATTAAATTTTAAATTAAAAATGTAACTTTAAAAAATTTTATTCGCTTGGGTGTTATGTCTGTATGTATGCCTGGTACACCACATGAGTACCTGGTACCCTAGGATGCCAGAAGTAAGTGTCAGATCCCCTGGAACTGGAGTTACAGATGGTTGTGAGCTGCAATGTGAGTGTTGGGATTTGAACCTGGGTCCTCTGGAAGAGCAGCCAGTGCTCTTGCCACTGAGCCGAGCCACCTCTCCCAGCTCTTCTCTATAAGCATGCACGACACATACTTAATAAACTCAGGCATTTGAAATACGAAGTCTGGCTATTGCAGATCTTTCTCTGAACAGATCCAGTGGGCAGCCAGGGTGGATGATTTTCTTGGGTGATAATGTGGTTGCAGAGGGTAAGTGGCCTGGGTATCAGCTCTTACTTTTCTGGGATTGCTTTCCGCACTGGTCTCCATTCCTGGAAAGCTGCTCTTGGGAGCATTCATCCCAGGAAGTAACTTCCTCATCTCCTTTCCCCTCTGCACTCGGGCCCTGGGGCCAAAGGCAAGGTCAATTAGCACAGAAGGAATGTTGGCTCCATCAATCCCTCAGGCCAAGATGGTCTGTTGTTTAGATTTTTGTTCTTTCAATTCAGGTGACTCATTAAACCTCCAGAAATTTTCCTCTTTATTCCTGGATAAGAATGTTTTATTTAAAAAAAAAAAAAAAAAAAAAAAAGAATGTTTTATTTTTTAAGATTTTGTTTGTTTGTTTCTCAGCCAAAGACAGTAGCATCATGGGAGTCATGGCTGTCATTTTGGCCATGGTAAGCAGTCTTCATGATACCTGCTAGGAAACACTGGGCAGACTTGCGTCCAGCGCCCTTTCTGCACTGCAGGCTTGCTGGGAGGGTGTGAGCAGCTGACCTGATTCTAGCTGTCACTGGCAGCCTCTGGAGATCTTCATCTCCTCAGTGGGACTCCAGGGACAGCAGTCCATCAGCCTACAGCCAGAAACCAGCCTCTTCTTAGCTCTGTTGTAGGCTGTGCAAACCCCAAACTCTAGGCACAGCAAGCTGCCTACTGGAGACAATTCTTGTGTCATTTCTGCCCTGAGTAACCAGTATCAGATCCCCACAGAAGTGGCCATGTGGGGAAACGTCCACATTCAGACCCTCGAGGTGGGAGGGATCCTAGGCTCCGTGTAGTCCCCAAATCCACAGTCAGAAGATGCTAACTGGGCATGTCCATGCTACCAGATTCGTGATGCCTAGCTTGCCAGTAGCCCTGGTCCATGCTTATCAAACCCAAGGAGGCTACGCTCAGACAGAAGTGACTTAACTACGTCTGGCAACTGGTGAGGGAAAGTGCCAGAAATGAATCTTTGGGCCCAAGATTCTCTTAGTTCAAAGCCTGTAATCCCAGCCAGCACTCAGGAGCTAAAGACCGGTTCTGGCTGTACAGTGGGACCTGTCTCAAAACTACCGAGGACTGCTTGCCTAGGATGCACAAGGCCCTGGGTTCAATCCCCAGCACTATCGAAGAGATGGGCCTGGCCTGTCTCAGGGCCAGGAGGGTGCCTGAGCCCATGGGGCCTTGGTGAGTGGAGCAGGAAGGCTCCCACTGCGGAGGGCAGGTTGGTAGACAGTTGGACCACAGCGATCCCAGTCCCAGTAGATGATATTGAACTGCCAGCTAACAGGACAGGAACCTGAATCCTAACATGATTTTATGTAATAACAGTTTATTTCCCCCCCCCCCCGCCCCACATAGCAAAACAGAGGCAGGCAGTTGGTGGGGTTGACTCAGCTGCACAAGTGATGCTTATCGGGGATCCAGATCCTCTTTCCTTCCTGACACCCTTGTGTGCTGAGGCTTTGTCCTCCCGTTTGTATAACTCTATAGTCTTCACGAGACCGCTGCTGTAGCTCTGGCATTGTATTTGCATTCTGGGCAGGAAGAAGAAAAGAGAGATGAAACCAAATGATACTTTCTCCTCATGGAGGAAGCAAAACAAAACCTTGGGCCATTGAGATGGCTCAGCTGATAAAAGACACTTGCCATGGAGGCCTGACAAGTTGAGTCCCTGGATTCACAGTGGAAAAAGAACCTACTGCCAATAGTTGCCCTCTGACCTCACACTTGTACCATAGTACTTTGTTACTACTACTACTAATAATAATAATAACCATTATTATTATTATAAATTAACTTCAAATTTTTAAAGGCTTTAATGCCCCAATTAAAAGATGTAATAAACTGAACAAAAATAAAAGAAGGAATGAAGGAAGGAAGGATAACAGAGGAAAGGGAAGAAAGAGAAAGGATAAGAAGAGAAGAGGATAGGAGGAGAAAAAAAGGAGATGGGAGCCGGGTGTGGTGGCGCACGCCTGTAATCCCAGCACTTGGGAGGCAGAGGCAGAGGGTTCACTCTGAGTTCGAGGCCAGCCTGGTCTACAAAGTGAGTCCAGGACAGCCAAGGCTACACAGAGAGACCTTGTCTCGAAACTCCCCCCGCCCCCCAAAAAAAGGAGATGAGGAGGGAGCAGGAGAGATTCTCCCAGAATCCAGATGGAGTTAGAAAGTCACTTTCAGTCACAGAGTAGTTGGGCAGTGGTGGCGCACACCTTTAATCCCAGCACTCGGGAGGCAGAGGCACGCCAGCCTGGTCTACAAAGTGAGTCTAGAACAGCTAAGGTTATACAGAGAAATCCTGTCTGGGGGTGGGCGGAGAGAAAGAAAGAAAGAGAGAGAGAGAGAGAGAGAGAGAGAGAGAGAGAGAGAGAGAGAGAGAGAGAGAAAGAAAGAAAAGGAGGAAGAAAAAAAAAAAGAAAGAAAGAAAGGAAGAAAATCAACCACAGAGTCTAGAAAGATTATCTGTGGCAAGATAGTAATAACAAAAGACTTTTAAGAGTAGCTGCTCCTTCTCCCCACCCCCTACCCCCTGCTTTTTCTTTTCTTTTTTAAAATTTTTTTATTTTTATTTTTTGGTTGCTACTTCTTTTTTTTTTTTAATATTTTAATTTATGTGCATTGGTGTGGGGGTGTCAGATCTTGAAGTTACAGACAGTTGTGAGCTGCCATGTGGGTGCTAGGAATCGAACCCTGGTCCTCTGGAAGAGCAGGCAGTGCTCTTAACCACTGAGCTAACTCTCCAGGCCCCTCCTGCTTTTTCTAAACAGGGTTTCTCTGTGTAGCCTTGGCTGTCCTGGACTCGCTTTGTAGACCAGGCTGGCCTCGAACTCACAGAGATCCGCCTGCCTCTGCCTCCTGAGTGCAGGGATTAAAGGCGTGCGCCACCATGCCAGGCAAGAATAGCTTCTTAGTTTGCCACCACTTTCTACATCTGCCCATTATGGTATCCAAAGAATAAATGGCTCAAGCCTGACCTAGTTGATATGCCTTTTTATATGTCACCTCCTGGACTCTGGACACTTTCCCATTTGCCAGTGTGCCCTGCATCTACAGTTTTTTAGTGACCTCGCAACCTGTTTCAAGGGCCATAAAAGTGTTAATAAAATTTGACCCAGTGTTTCCACTTCTGAGAATGTATTTGTTCCAAGAAAATAACCCAAATGGAAAACAAATGAGCAAACAAAACCACTTCACACTCAAGAATGTTCTCCTCCGCAGTGTGTGACTAAAAACAAAGTAAGCATCCAATGGCAGAAATGGATGGCACATGTCACCATTATAAATGCCACCTGGCAATGCCAAAGGGCTCCATGCTATAATGTTAATTAAAACAGAACAAAACAACAACAGCAACAACATAGGGCTGGAGAGATGGCTCTGCAGTTGAGAGCTCTTCCAGAGGACCTGAGTTCAATTCCCAGCACCCACATTGCAGCTCACAATTGTGTATAATGCCAGTTCCAGGGAATCTGGGACCCTTATACAGACATACATGCAGGCAAAATACCAATACACATAAAAATAAAAATAAAAAAATAAATAAATAAATTAGAAAAGAAGGGGCTGGACGTGGTGGCGCATGCCTTTAATCCTAGCACTCGGGAGGCAGAGGCAGGAGGACGTATGTGAGTTCGAGGCCTGCCTGATCTACAAAGCGAGTCCAGGACAGCCAAGGCTACACAGAGAAACCTTGTCTCAAAAACAACAAAACAAAACAAAGAAAGGAAGGAAAGAAGAAGAGGACCTTTGGGATGGCCCAGAGAGCATAGACTCTTGCTACATAAGCCTGAGAACCCCAGAACCCACTTAATGGTGAAGGAGAGCCAGCTCTGCAGAGTCGCCCTCTGACTCCACATGCAGTGTAGCACACACGTCTCTCCACACCCACACCACTGAACACTTGGATAGAGCACTTGGACTTTCAGTGTAAGATATGTCTGTGGACAAACAATTGAAGAGAATTTATATAAGTTGCTGAGGCTAATGAGGCTGAGAGGGGTTAGTTTCCCTTCTGTGTTATATAAACTTACTATGATGATATTGTGTAGTGTTTTGGTTTTTTTTTTAGATTTATTTATTTGTCTGTATACAGTGCTCTGCCTGCATGTTCACCTGTAGGCCAGAAGAGGGCATCAGATCACATTGTAGATGGTTGTGAGCCACCATGTGGTTGCTGGGAATTGAACTCAGGACCTCTGGAAGAGTAGTCAGTGCTCTTGACCTCTGAGCCATCTCTCCAGCACAGTATTGTGTAGTTTTTAACAATACCTGTGAGGGAGATTGAGATAAAAAGTA
Source organism: Acomys percivali (assembly GCA_907169655.1). NCBI lineage: Eukaryota > Metazoa > Chordata > Mammalia > Rodentia > Muridae > Acomys > Acomys percivali. Next base: position 75,616,180 of record OU015745.1, on the reverse strand, counting down.
TCCATCTTTGCTGGGCAGTGGTGGCATACACCTTTAGTCCCAGCACTTGGGAGGCAGAGGCAGGACATCCCTATGAGTTCAAGGCTAGCCAGGAGCCATGGCTCCCAAGGAGTGAGAACCTGTCTCAAAAACATTCAAACAAACATACAAATGTATCTTTTAAACTTCAGTTCAAAGGCTATGTCACTTAGGAAGTCCTTCCTACTTTTTCCAAGTGCATCAAGCTCATACTTTCCTTGCTCTTCTTCCTCAGAACTGTGATTTTGTTGTTGTTTTGAGATTTATTTATTTAATGTATATGAGTGCTCTGCCTGCATGTGCACCTGTGTGTCAGAAGAGGGTATCAAATCACATTATAGATGGCTGTGAGCCACCATGTGGTTGCTGGGAATTGAATTCAGGACCTCTGGAAGAGCAGTCAGTGCTCTTAACCCTCTGAGCCATCTCTCCAGCCCATTTTTTTTTTCCAGACAAGGCTTTTCTGTGTTAGCTTTGGCTGTCCTGGACTTGCTCTGTAGACCAGGCTGATCTTGAACTCACAGAGAGCTGCCTGCCTCTGCCTAAAGGCATGTGTCACTTCCATCCATCCATCCATCCATCCATCCATCCATCCATCCATCCAGCTATCCATCCATCTGGCTGGGCTGTGATTACTTCTGACCTGTGACAGACACCAGGTTTCAAAAACCCAGACTAAGGGCTTCATAATGGGAGAGGGGAGGAGTCAGGGCTGTGACTCGTCAGAGCTGCGCCAGGTATCCCTCAACAGTGGGCTCCAGACAGCAGCAGTGAACAATGCTTGGGAAGTGGGACCCCGGGATGGACTTGGAGTCACAGCAGGCTGTTCCAGATGCCTGGACTATATTATTCATAAGTAACACACGCATACAGGCTCACTGCAGAAAACAATGGAGTAGCTCAGATAAAGGCCCCTGAATTCCCACGCAGTCCTGCTCCCCTCCTCTGGGGTTGTTCTGGAACCTAGGATGGCATGCTTGTTTGGTTCTGGGGTTTTGAGGCAGGGTCTCCTGTAACTCAGGCTAGTTTGAGCTCACTAGCCAAGGATGACCTTGAACTCCTGATCATCCTGCCTACTGGATTAGAGGGCACTCCACCATGCCTAGTGGATGTAGACCAGGCTTGCCTTGAACGCATATGACTTCTTTGTTTTATGCTTTTTTAAAAAATGTCTTACGACTCCCAAGTTTATAAACCAATTTTTCTATATTTCCTTTCTTTTCTTTTCTTTCTTTTTTTTTTTTTTTGGTTCTCGAGACGTTTCTCTAGCCGGGCATGGTGCCGCACGCCTGTAATCCAGCACTCAGGAGGCAGAGGCAGGCGGATCACTGTGAGTTCGAGGCCAGCCTGGTCTACAAAGCGACTCCAGGATAGCCAGGGCTAACACAGAGAGACCTTGTCTCGAAAAACCAAAAAAAAAAAAAAAAAAGAAAGAAAGAAAGAAAAGAAAAAGAAATTTCAAGACATTTCTCTGTTATCTTGGCTGTCCTAGACTCACTTTGTACACCGGGCTGGCCTTGATCTCACAACGATTCACCTGCCTCTGCCTCCCGTGTCTATATTTTCTTTTAACAGTTTGATAACTTTATTCTTTACACCTCACTCTCGGTGGATGGTATAAAGCAGGGATCTAACGTCACATATTTTTTCTGCAAAGATAACCAACTACCTCTACACTATTCATTTAAAAAGTCTAAGAAAAAAAAAGTCTAAGCAGGGCATGGTGGCGCATGCCTATAATCCCAGAACTCAGGAGGCAGAGGCAGGTGTGAGTTCCAGGCCAGCCTGGTCTACAAAGCATGTCCAGGACAGCCAAGGCTACACAGAGAAATCCTGTCTCAAGAAACCAAACAAAAACAAACAAACAAAAACAAACAAACAAGCAAACAAACAACAAGGCTATCTTTTTCCGGCTGCTTTTGGCTTTACTGATGCATAACTGACATTTTGTATGAATAAAGCACATTATGTGACCCGATGTACTCTGCACTGTAAGTTGATTACCACAGTCACCTGCGTGCACACGCCTACCAAGTTCATTGGCATAGCTCCTTCTGTTTCCTCTTTCCCCACAGCTCCTCCCAGCCTTGGAGGAGGTTTTCGGTTTGTCTTGTTTTGTTCTTTTGTTTTTCGAGACAGGGTTTCTCTGTGTAGCCTTGGCTGTCCTGGACTCGCTTTATAGACCAGGCTGGCCTCGAACTCACAGCTATCCACCTGCCTCTGCCTCCCGAGTGCTGGGATTAAGAGCGTGCGTGGAGGAGGTTTTCTTTTTTTAATAGGTGTTCTGCTGAGTGCTCAGAAGTCACACTTACGCTCAGCATTTGACCGGTTGTGTGTTTCTGTGTTAACGACCACCCAGTGCAAAGAGAAGCTTCTCTGTCTCAGGCTGAGAACAGCACCAACATGTGGGCACAGACGTACATGTTTAGAAGGCGCTGACCTTTGAGTAAACCGGAAATAGTAGTTCTGTCCCTAGGGCCTCATGATTTTCCTGTGGATTGGGCCTCAAATTCAATCAGAAAATGGATATAGTTGCCCCAGTAACAGCCAAGTCACTACTGCACCCAGCATTTGGGAGGCAGAGGCAGGCGGATCACTGTGAGTTTGAGGCCAGCCTGGTTTACAAAGACAGTCCAGGACAGCCAAGATAATACTGAAAAAACAAACAAACAAAACAACAACAACAACAGCAACAAATTACACAACAAACAAACAAATGATAAATAAAAGCCAAAGACATTAGAGGAGGGCCCCTAAAAAGCCAGAACCCAAAACAAGTTTAGATTTGCAAGAGATTGACTGAGTTATTATAGGGGAAGGAGAGGCGAGGAGCTGAAGGAAGACTGCCTAGAGAGGAAAGAAAGGTGGACAGCGGATCCTCCAGCTCAGCTCGCTTCTGGGAGGTTTGGCCGAGCTGGTAAATCCTGGAGCCATGGCTGTCCTCAGGGGGTCCTGCACCTCCTGGTGATGGTCCTGTCTTAGATGCCCAGGACTAGCTTCTGGTAAAGATGGCCTTGGTGACAGCAGCTTTATTCTGCTATACCGCCTGCAGATGAAAGTGGAGCATTTTCAGGGCTGTCAGCCCCAGCAGCCTGGCACCAGCAAGCGCTTCATCTTGGCATCTTTAAGGCTGACAGAGGCCAGGTGTCAGGGCACGAGGACGGGGCTTGGGAAGACCTGGCTGTGGATTCCCCGCCCACTTTTTCACTATACAGTCTCAGGTGCCTCAGGCATGTGCCACCGCATCCAGATACTTTTTTTATTTTATGTATTTAATTAATGTATTTACTTATTGGTTTTTCGAGACAGGGTTTCTCTATGTTATCTTGGCTGCCCTGGACTCGCTTTGTAGACCAGGCTGGATTCGAACTCACAGTGATCCACCTGCCTCTGCCTCCTGGGTCTTTTAAAAATATTTTTTAACACATGCTCCTAAGTGCTCTTAACCGCTGATCCATCTCTCCAGCCCCATGTTTTTCTAAATTATAATATAATTACATCATTTCCCCCTTTACTTTCTTTCCACCAGCCTCTCCTATGTTTTCTCTCAGACTTTTGCCACACATATATTATATAATATATATATATATATATTATATATATATAATTTCTGCCCCCTCCTCGGTAATGTTCCCTGCACTATGTTTTAGGTGTGTCTAAGATGTACAGGACTATCTTCTCTCTAGGCTCCTTATATGGTTTGTCACTAGTAGCTTCTTTTGAGTTGCTGAAAAGTTAATTCAAGATCTGAAACCGGTTCCTTCCAGTCCCAAGGGATGGAAAAGCAGAAGTAGACACTTGGAGAGCCTGGGGTGGGGCCCAGAGTAAACTGCCCTTTGTCTTTGCTAAAGGAAAGACAAGAAACCCCTGACTCCGGCTGGTCGCGGTGGCACACGCCTTTAATCCCAGCACTCATGAGGCAGAGGCAGGCGGATCACTGTGAGTTTGAGGCCATTTGGGTCTACAAGTGAGTCCAGGACAACCAGGGCCATTACACAGAGAAACCCTGCCTTGAAACACTCCCCTTCCCCTGAAAAACAAACAAACAGAAGAAAAGAAGAAGAAGAAGAAGAAGAAGAAGAAGAAGAAGAAGAAGAAGAAGAAGAAGAAGAAGAAGAAGAAGAAGAAGAAGGCTGAGCCTCAAAGAGGGAGATCCTGGCAGCCAGAACCCCACAGGAGGGGCGTGGTTTGGTGGCTTGAGTTCTGGATGCTCGTGAATTTCTGTGACTTGTAGTCTCATTAAATGCACAGGCTCAGGACACTGGGGAGATGGCTTGCTGTACAAGTGCAAGAACCTGAGCTTGATCCCCCAAAACCCGGTTCAGAACTGGACGCAGCACAGTTCACTTCTAATTCAGGCACTGAGGCGAAGAGGCAAGTGTATCCCTGCAGTTCATTGGTTGGCTAGCCTACCCGATCAGTGCTCCAGGCCAAGGAGAGACCCCCACCTAAAAACCAAGATGATCACCTCCTAAGAACCAATGCTTAAGGTAGCCGCAGTCTCTAGCCTCCATGTAGAGGTATGTGCACCTATATCCACATACATTGTGACCCACGCACAAATGTAAAGAGTCTAGAATTACTTCACAATAAGAACTTTATCCCAGAATTTAATCCCAGAGCTCCAGGGGCAGAGGCAGGCAGATCTCTGCAAGTTCCAGCCCATCCTGATCTACATAGTGAGACCTTGTTTCAAAAACAGAAACAAACAAACAAAAATGCAGGGTTTCTCTGTGTAATGGCCCTGGTTGTCCTGGACTCACTTGTAGACCCAAATGGCCTCAAACTCACAGTGATCCGCCTGCCTCTGCCTCATGAGTGCTGGGATTAAAGGCGTGTGCCACCGCGACCAGCCGGAGTCAGGGGTTTCTTGTCTTTCCTTTAGCAAAGACAAAGGCTCATAAAATGTATCAGTCAAGAATATCTTTAGCTCTCTTTTAGTGCATCTGCACAAGGTGTGGTGTTGCTTGCAGTCAGAATGGGTAGTTCCCACTCGGCTAATGAACTCTGCAAACACCTTCACACACACACCCAGAGGCATGCCACATCAGTCTCCTAGTCTCAACCCAATCAAGTGAGCAAGGAAGCTTATCATAGTGTCTTCAACAGTAGCATCAACCATTTCACTTAAGAGGAAGTTGAGCCAGGAGTTGTGGCACACACTTGTAATCCCAGCACTCGGGAGGCAGAGGCAGGCTGACCATTGTGAGTTCAAGGCCAGCCTGATCCACAAAGTGAGTCCAAGACAGCCAAGGCTAACATAGAGAAACCCTGTCTCGAAAAACAAAAACAAAAACAAGAGGAAGCTGAAAGGTGGGGACCTGCTTAGGTTTCTCCTAGGACTAGTTCTGGATTGGTGATTAGACTTTTGTTTGACCTTTGCCCCTAGATCACAAAGTGACTGCCACCAATCCAAATCATACCCTCAGGCAATAAGTGTTCCAAAGCAGAGGAACTAGGAAGACATAAAAGAGAACATTTGCTGCTCAGTCCTTTTCAGGAAGGAGAAGACTTCTTTTTCTTGTTTTGTTTTGTTTATTTTTGTTTTTTGTGTAGCCTTGGCTGTCCCGGGCTCACTTTGTAGACCAGGCTGGCTTTGAACTCACAGAGATCTGCCCACCTCTGGGATTACAGGCGTGCGCCACCACGCCTGGCCAGGAGAAGCCTTCTTGATGTCCCCTTTATATGTTCCCTATGTTCATGGCCTCAACTTCACCACATCTTCAACAATCCATCAACAGCAAAGCTATCTCCAAGCTCTAATAAGGTCAGGCTCGATTAGCAGGGATCCGTCAGGGAATGGCTCTTGGGTAGACAGCAAGAGTAGCCTTCGACAGGAAGAATTTCTGGAAATACAATGAATCTATCTCTTTGAGCATAGCTAAAGAGTTACAGAAGACAAGACGTACAACAGAAGATGAAATAATGTGCGATCCGTGGGTGTTGGTCTTAGAAGGAGTGCAGTCAAAGCCAGGTGGCTTGAGTGGTGTGGGTAGTCTGGTGAGGTGAGCTGACAAACACTGCCTCATCCACAAGTTCCTGTGTTCATTGGAGTGAGCCCGCAGTTCAGTATGCATGAAGGTTAAGACTGCTGGATGGGCAGCGTCTGATATGAGGCCAGATCATTCGAGGGGCCTAGAATTTAGATAAGGGAAGAGCTATGAAAGGTTTTCACAGGAGAATGGCTTTAAGAACGACTTGATGGTCAGAAGAAAAGCTCCATCCCAGAGGGAAGTTCAGACATGGAAGGGTGTGGTCATCGAGGCTGGGGCATTTTGGGAGAGTGAGAAGTCCTATGAAATCCTTCAACTATGTTCCATAGGCTGTGGCTTGGAAAGACATGGGGACAGATGGCAGATTTACGAAGTGAGTGAAGAGATGGCATTTTAACTCGGGCCTCCTGTCGGTTGGACCAGTGTGCTTTTCATAGCCCCCAAGATACTGCAGGTCATGGGAATCTGTAAAGTCTATCATCTCAGTGTAGAGGTGGCAGAGATGAGTGATTCCCCCCTGGGCAAGATGGCTAGCTAGCTGGAATAGCTGCATTGGCAGAACATGCTGCCTGCTCCAGTAAGTAGGATGGGCAGCATTTGATGAAGAAACCTGCCGTCAACCTCTGGCCTCTACATCCATGTGTGCCCACAGACATGCAAACACACACACACACAAACACATATATACTACATGCCCCCTCAGGTGCATGCATACAAAATAAAAATAAATTACTCACATCTGGGAAGAGACAGATGAAAATATCAATAAGGTAAACTGATAGGATTGTGCACGAGTTTAAAAACAATCTTTAATATCTTTGACACTTATAGTTTTTAGTTTTCCTACTTATAATAGTAAATTCTAGGCCAGCCAGTGCTACATAATTAGACCCCAGCTAGAGGAATATAAGGGGGGAAAAAAAAAAGAAAGAAAAAGGAATTAATACAGAGAACAGAGGATGTTGTTGTGGTAAGGTGTGGAACCCTCAGGAGGTAGAGCCTTGATGAAGGAGGTGGAGCCTCAAAGAAGGAGGTGGAGCCTTAATGAAGGAGGTGGAGCCTCAGTGAAGGAGGTGGAGCCTCAATGAAGAAAGTGAAGCTTCCATGATGAGCCTTGAGGGGTTTTGTTTGTTTGATTTTAAAGATTTATTTATTTGTTATTATGTGTACACTGCTCAGCCTGCTTGTATACCTGCAGGCCAGAAGAGGGCATCAGGTCACATTATAGATGGTTGTGAGCCACCATGTGGTTGCTGGGAA
>OU015745.1:75578109-75601471 GCA_907169655.1 Acomys percivali | reverse complement strand
AAAGAAAGAAAGAAAGAAAGAAAGAAAGAAAGAAAGAAAGAAAGAAAAAGAAAGAAGGAAAGAAGGAAAGAAAGAAAGAGAAAGAAAGAAAGAAAGAAAAAGAAAAAGCTAAGTGAGCTCAAGGTCCCACAGCAAAAGGTGACAGAGCTGGTTTCCAGCCCAGGTCTCATTATTCCAAGGAACTTTCTTTTGCACACCCCCAGAACGTAAGACTAAGTAAGGAGGGGAGGATGGGGGGTGGGGACGTCGTGAGTAAAGACCGAAGGGACAGGAGCTGGGAAAGGTCCAGCCTACACCTTTAGGAGCCAGATCCTTGCTCCATCACGTCCCTCAGTCTCTGTAGACCGCCGCTTTGAGGGTGAGGGTGTGCGGCAGCTAGCTGATGCCCCTTCTGGGCTGTGAGAGTCTTATGATGCAAGATAAACCTGGATCCACAGGCTCCCGTTGGATTCTCTGGGGCAGGAGGTTCCCAGCTGCTCTGTCCCAGACTTTGCCCTGCTTCCCCGAGGATGCTATCTCTCCACCAACGGATGTGCCCTCCCAGCTCAGCTCCACTCAGACTGCAAAAGCGTCATCCTCCCACTGCCCCCTTCCTCAATCTCCATCTACAGTCCTGTCCAATCTCTGTGCACATCCCTAGTGACTAGGTATCAATTGTTCATTCATAAATGCAGTCATCAAAATTGTACTGGTCCCTATAACTCCATGCAGGCAGCTAGTATGCAGCCAACTGCCTTTTTGGGAGCCTACAGTCTGGAGGAAGGCAAAACCGGCCAAATGTAAATATAATATGTTTGTAATTACACCCTGGTGTTACACTTGTAGCTAGTAGGCGCTTTAAGAGGTTGTAGCAATAACACCGTGTTATGGGATGACTACTGAGAGAGCAGAAGGCTAAAATTAATAATGGTAATAATTTTAAAAAGAATAGGGCTGAGGCAACCCCTCAGGTGCTATCATGATCACACACACAAGCCCACATGCCAGTTAGTAAGCAATGGCTGTCACACGATAATTAATATATAATGGTAATAAAAGAAACCTCATTGGTGCCCTCTGGGCTCCCACCTGGCTTCTGGAGCCACTCCCACCATTGACCTCCCACTAAGTGAGTTTTATGGATCTGTGAAAATTGTCTAGGCCGCTCCCACCTCTTGAGGTCAAGGAAGGAGTCTGGGGCCCTCCCCTTGTGCTGCTGGGTGTGGGGACAACATCTCCTGCCTTTGAGCCACTGAGCATATGGCTGTTATCTATCCCAATCATTCTCGGTAGGACCTGACTGGGCCCTACAGTTTGCGAAGGCCAGAGAGGTCTCACCACCTCACTGAGCCTTCTCAACCAGTGGGGCAACATCACGGCCCACTGTCGCCATAGCCAGATCCACTGAGGCAGGGCACAGAGCCCATGTGGAAACTGTCAAGCCAGGAGGTTTTTCTCTCTTGGCACAAATACAGCCAAGTGGGCGGTTTGTTTGGACTACCTTAAGTTGTTCAGCTTTTAGAGCCTTGGAACTAAAGCCCCCCCACCACCACCAACCCTGCCACCACTACCACCACCCCCCCCCCATGCCAAAGACAAACAGGCAGAAAGACAGAGAACTGTGACAGCAGAGGCACGTCCAGGCTCATCCCAGTTCCTTGGCACCTCTGTCTGGAAGGCGTCTCAGAAACATCAGCACAGGAGCTCTTCCTGGAGCATGCGTTATAGGCTTGCTGCCTGCTGCCTGCTCCCTGCTCCCTGCAGCCCTGCAGGGTGGCCATCAGAGTCACCAAAATCCCAGATAAGGACGACCAATGACCTGCCTTAGGTCACTGGGTTAGTAGGTGGCAGGTCTGGATTCCTTAGCAGGCCTGGCTGCCACAAAGGCCAGTGGGGCCCTGCCAAAGCTCCTGCTAAGGGAGAGAGGCTTAGAATCACAGTGAGAAACACAGAACCCCGATGTAGCTCAAGATGCCAACTCCTGACCCCAACTGTTCAAGGCAGTCATGCCCCCCCCCCCACCCCGGGGTCAGTGTCCGAGTGACCTTGGTGGGAGGGAGGGGGTCTGCAGGCTCCTGCCAAGGCCTGGAGAAATGAAAGGGGACCTTGTCCTGCCCCACACAGGGCTCATTCTCTTTAGGCAGCCCAGTGCCAGATATTCAGACTGCAGAGGAGTGGCTTGCACCAGAAGATCCCTGGCTGTCCCCAGGCCTAATCCCTGAGTTTATAGCTGTGGAAACTGAGGCCGAAGGAAGCAGGAACCCTCTAAGTTAATGGTGGAACGGTGATTCAAACCCCATGCTTTTGTCTCCTAGGTTGTAGCCTCTTTTCCAGAAGCCTGGGCCTCACCCGAGGCAGGAGGCCTTGCCCGCCTCCCCCCCTCCCTCCCTCCCTCCTGGATGTCTAGCCACAGCTGTGCTCTCTGACCCGTCTTCACATGCACACAGGGATCAGAAATGAACGCTTGCTGGAGACTCTCCACTTTGAACTCCTCAATCATCTCAGTTGCCCACCATGGAGGGCGCTGCCTTGGACAGGTAGTGGGTATCCAGCCTCGGGGCAGGGGGTGCTCAGCAGAGTCTGGGAACCCCGGTGTGGGGCGATAGAGAGAGGGTGCTCGGCAGAGGAGTCTGGGAGCCCACCTGCTGTGGAGGTTACAGGAGGACCTTGATGTTTGAGGATTGGCTTCTCCCGCCATTCATGGAGGAGTCACAGACCAGGGGCAACCCAAGTAAACAGGAGACTGAGCAAACAAGAGGCCCAAAGGGCCAGCACTACCATCATCCTCTAAAGTCTGGCATCTAGGTGACAAGGCAAACTTGGTCAGGTGCTCTTTCCCTATGCATCAGCGGTCCCGTTCTCTGTTCTCATATGGCTACAACCACTAAGAGCCTGTACCTCCAAACCACAGAATTCCGTGCGCCAGGCAGAGTGGCCTTTAATCCCAGCACTCCGGGAGGCAGAGGCAGGCGGATCACTGTGAGTTCGAGGCCAGCCTGGTCTACAAAGCGAGTCCAGGACAGCCAAGGCTACACAGAGAAACCCTGTCTGGAAAAACAAGCAAACAGGCCAGGCATGGTGGCGCACACCTTTCATCCCAGCACTTGGGATGCAGGGGCAGGCAATCGTTGTGAGTTCAAGGCCAGCCTGGTCTATAAAGCGAGTCCAGGACAGCCAAGGCTACACAGAGAAACCCTATCTTGAAAAACAATAAACAAACAAACAAATAAATAAATAAATAGAAAAACAAGCAAACAAACCACAGAATTCCATCCTACATGAAGGTCAGCCAGCAATCCGGAGACCCATGGGTCTGACTCTGTTGACCCTACAACCTAGGACACAGACCCTTGGGATTGCAGCCCAAGTGTAGTGTCCTAGAGGTCAGCAGTCCTCTGGAAAAGGATCTTGCAGTAGATCCAAGTGTTTTAAGGAGCTTAGACCAGCCCCTGCTGGCTATCTCTGGCTGAACTGGCTTGGCCCAGTAGTTTATGCAAACTCAAATGTAAGGGGCCTACAGTAGCCAGGGCCAGTGTCTGCCTGCCCACTAGCCACCCACATACACTGATGGGTTATCTCACTAGCCCCTTCTTAAGAATATGGTTGAAACTGAGGCCTGCACCTAACAGGGACAGGAAGGCATTGCAAGGTGGTACCTGTCAATTACTACAGGACTCCAGATGGGACAAAGTGAGGAGCTTGAATTGGATCTTACACCACGTGTGGTGTTATGCACTTTTAGTCCCAGCACTTGGGAAGCAGAAGCAGGCTGATCTCTGTGAGTTCAAGGCCAGCCTGGTCCACATAGTAGGTTCCATAGGATGAGGATCTAGGAAATGGCTGAGGCTGGACCTTCACAGGAGGCAAGGCCAGTGGCTGGTTAGGACAGCTCATATCCAAGCATGTGTTTGTTGACTGCACAACAGCTTGGTAATAATGACCATAGCTCAACCCAGAGCTGCTTTGTCCCAGTGGTATGGTGGCCACGTGGAGACACTGGCCGTGGGGTAATGTGTGGGATCAGGAGACCCCCATATATCACCTAGGAGTGGTGGGACTGCTAAGGGAGTGGGCTGTAAGGGTTTCTCACGTGACTGATCCGGAAACTGCAGCCATGTGATTCTCATGGATGATCGCGTATTAAAGGAGAGAAGCCACTTTCAGAAGGCAGAGACCTGCAGACACTTAAGGGACGGTCTCTAAAAAACCAGTGACCTGGGCTGGGCGTAGTGGCGCAGGCCTTTAATCCCAGCACTTGGGAGGCAGAGGCAGGCAGATCTCTGTGAGTTCGAGGCCAGACTGGTCTACAAAGTAAGTCCAGGACAGCCAAGGCTAACACAGAGAAACCCCGTCTTTAAAAAACCAAACAACAACAACAACAACAAAAACAAAACAAAACAAAAAAAGCAGTGGTGGTGCACGCCTTTAATCCCAGCACTTGGGAGGCAGAAGCAGGCGCATCTCCGTGAGTTCGAGGCCAGCCTGGACTACAAAGTAAATTCCAGGACAGCCAGAACTGTTACACAGAGAAACCCTGTCTTGGGGAAAAAAAACAAAACTAAAACTGAAGTCAATGACTTTACACTGGGAATGTGCAGTGCCAGCCTTCACTTACAGAATCTCTCTCACTGGCCAGATAGGCCTACCAAAGAGGCATTTTGCCATCCACCTTACAGATATATAAACTGTGAGTCTGAAGGGCTCCAACATCCCACAAGGCCACACCAAGTGATGGAGTCTAGATTCCCAGCCTTTGACCCATTAGCTCTCGACAATGATCCTTTTTTTTTTCTTCTGGCCATGATAGAAAAAGTTACAGACAACGTCTGGATGGGAAAGTGGGACTGTGCCTCTGGTGATAGTCTTTCCACGCTCACAATCTTGCATATGCAGCTTCTCGTTCTGAGAACATGGAGGGTAAAATAACTTAACGTCAATGCTTTAGCTGTTGAGCCAGGTCTGGATTGGGGCAATAAAAGTGTTCTGACTGACAGACCCTGGGGCCCCTCCCCTGTCAATCTGTCACAGCCACCCCAGTTCTTCTGGTAGTCATGATGTTGTTTTCTGAGACCCTCCCCCACCACACACACCTGTTGTTGGGGTGGGGGTAGGGTGCTCCAGCAGGGGGTACTGTCCTCTGTGAGCCCTCGCTCCTCCACAGCCCACCAAGGCTCTGTGCCCCTTCCCCAGCCCTGACCCCCAAGGGACCCTGGGTCTCTGGTTTTTGTCAGGCCTGAGAGGTTGGTGGGATTGATTTATGGAAGGAGTCCCCCATCCCACCCTGAGCCTTGGTCCTCCTCCCTCTCCTCCCCTTCTCTCCCCCCCCCCCCTCCTCCCCTGCCTGACTGCCTGCTCAGTTTTCCACAGAGTCAGGATTTCCCTGGGGCTGGGGGCTCCACGCCAGGAACAACACCGACCGGTTCCCCCACCTCCCTCTCCTACCCCTCCCATTCCTTTCCCCGCTCTCTCACCACCCCTGTGGCCTTCCTCAGTTAAAGGGAAGGGTTGAGAGGAGAGGGCCAAGCCTAGCCTGATCCCAGAGGAAGGGCCAGAAATAAAGTCCCACCCATCAGGAGTCAAGAGGGTCCCTTCTCATTCCTTGAGAAGTTCCTGTTAGGAGCTTGCTTCAGAACTACACAGAGCATTTGGAGGAGGCAGAGAGAATCCTGGGAACTCTTTGGGGGTTGTCTAGGAGTGAACAAGACTGAGACCTACACTCTGAGGGGGAAGGTCGGGAGGGGGGGGAAGCCCTTGAGTTTTTCACGGAAAGAAAAACAAAGGATTTGAGAAGCCTTTGCTCAGGATGGAAGCTTCTGGGCTGAAAGGTGTGGAGGTAGGAGGGACTCTTGCTCTGGGGGCATTGGGGAGGAAGCCCTTCTCTGATGGATGGTGGCCCAGAAAAGAGTGGCCAAGGGGGTCACAGGCTGAGACACAAAGCAGCAGTGCCCTGAATGGTGGGTCGTGTTTGCAGATGCCAGCAGACCACCGCCCCCTCCCCCCCAGGCTGGCAGCAGAGTGTGAACGCTCGGCAGGGCAGGGCAGTACACAGCACCTTGTGTTTGAGCCCTGCCTTGCCTCTCTTCGCCCTTGCTCTAGGAGAGGAGAGGCAGGGCTGGCATGGCAAAGAAGTCTGTTTTCCCTCAGAAGAGTCTCAGACACACAGTGTGACAGCTGGCCAGAAAGCTAACACGGAATGAGGGACCTACTGTCCTGGATCTCGGCACTGACCTCCTGGTCTGTTCCTAGCTACCTCCCTCTCTAGGCAGTGGGGGATCTGAGTAATCTCCCCGCCAAAGTTAGCTCTCCCACACGCAAGTTCCTTTGGTTTTCCTTTCACATCTGCTCTTGCCTTGCCCCAGTGACCACCTATGGCCATCCCTTCCACGTTTCTGCCCTGGGCTTGTCTTCAGGCATTCTGCACAGAGGAGTGCCAGCTCTTGGCAACTGTGTCCCAGCAAGTGGCTCCAAAGCCTTCTTTTGTGGCCCACGGTGAGACCTCCCCCCCCCACCCCGTTTTGGCTTTTTTCAAGCCTCACATGTGAGCTTCTCCCCACCTAGGCCCTGGCCAGATTCACTCTTGTGGAGCCTAGGCCTTGAGTACTTGGTAAGGTAGGGGAACTTTTGGGGGCAGACAGCAGGAATAGAGGGGTGAGGAGAGAGATGTGGAAAGTCACAGCAGTCTTAGAGGGCATCAGGAGACCAGGCCCTCCTTCCAGGCCAGGCCAGAGAGGTGGCTGGGGGGTGTGTCTCCCCCCCCCCCCCTCCGCCGGCTTCTGCCCTCCTCTGCCCTGACAGACAGCTCACAGGTGGCCAGAAGGGGAAACAGGAATAACTGTCCCGTTTACTCATCTCACCCAAAGCTTAAGCTCCCTGGGGTGGGGGTGGGGGTGGGGGGGAAGAGGGGGGGCACACACTGGAGTTCTTTCTGCTCAACCCCTCCCGGCCTCAACCAGGGCCCAACCTCCTCCACTCCGTTTGCACCCCGGCTCCAGGCCAAATCTGGCCAATTTGTTCTGAGACAGGGTTTTGGTTTCATAGCCTCATTTGAATGATTTCCAACAGAATTCCTGCCTACCCCACTGCAGAGTTCTGCCCACCCCTCCCCCAGCCTCCTTCCTGCCAAGCCAGGGCTGGTGGAGGCGAGGGGGTAACCCAGAGCAACTCTCCTTGGAGCGACACTTCACTTTGGCCCTCCACATTGCTCTCCGCCCCCCCCCCCCAACCCCCCAGTCCCAAACCCCAGGCCCTAACAGTTGACCACTGCCATCTCTGCGGCTCCCTACTGAACAGGCCACCCCACCTTGAAGGCTCAGCTATCCGCCTGGGCCAGGAGCAGGTGAGCTTAGAGCCCCAGCACAGCTGTATCCACGGTAGAGAAGATGACTACCCATTACTGCCCACTACCACCCTGCCCTGCCTTAACACGTTTCCCCATCCCTAGGAGCTAAAAAGGCTGCCTTTTCAGATACAGGAGTGTCCAGAGAAGGCTCTCCTCAGGAACAGCTATACTTGTGAAAATGAATTACAGACAGCCCCCAGGGTGCTGTTTCACACTTTCTAACACTTCTCACAGATACACCCGGCAGGCAGAGTGCGGGTTCCCACCTCTTTCCAGAGCCTGTGTCCTGACCCAGCGTCAGACCCCAGGGGTAAAGGATCTCTTTCCTCAAGCCGTTCATCTGGAAAACAGGCAGGCAGGGGAACAATCTCTGGCTAATAGGTAAGTGGGAAGCCCAGAGGCGTTTGGCAGATTGTCTCGGAGCACACAGTAGGACCCCCCACCCCATGCTCCAGAGACCAGTGTGCCTACCACACTGCACTGCTGAGCTTGGAGAGCAGCCTGGAGGTCTGGCCTGGGAGCTTTGAGCAGCCCTCCTCAAACCCCTCCCCTGGGAGGAGATGCCTGGTCCAACAACCTTCGTCACAGCCCAGGTGTGTCATTTCCTGAGCTCTCAGGTGGGGGCCTGGCCAGGGCCTGGCATTGTTTCAGCGGCTCATTGCACTCACACAGAGCTGGCACGGAGCTCTGTGTGGAGGAGTCCTGGTGGTGTACGGAACAGTGAGTGCCCCAGTCCTGCCGTGCTGGGACAGTCTCATCTCTTCCTTCAGACCTTCAGAACCACCGCCCTGAGCCACTGACTCTAGTCAGGATCAGAGTGACAGGTTCAAATCCAAGCTCTGATTCTTTTTTTTGTTTGTTCATTTTGTTTTATTTGTTTATTTATTTGTTTGTTGTTGTTGTTTAGATGATTGGGTTTTTTTTTCCCCCAAGACAGGCTTTCTCTGTGTAGCCCTAGCTGTCCTGGAACTTGCTTTGTAGACAAGGCCTGCCTCAAACTCACAGAGAGATCTTGCCTGCCTCTGCCTCTCTGAGTCCTAGGATTAAAGGCATGAGCCACCAGGCTCTAATTCTTTTTTTAAATTAAATTAAATTAATTAATTTATTTATTCTAATTCTTACTAGATATGTGACATCGGAAAAGTTACTGTCTTGAACCTCACTGTTCTTATTTGTAAAATGAGGCAGTCAGGGTCACCCTCGTGGGCTTGCTATAGAAATGAATATACATAAGAAATCTAGAACATGGGACTGGGGAGGTGGTTCAGCAAGTAAAGTACTTGCTGCACAAGCACGCGTGTTTTCACTGCCGCCAGACTTGGCAGTGTGCGTCTGTAACCCTAGCTGGTGACAGAGAGTGGCCATTCCCAGGGCTCAGGCTAAACCAAGCAGCAAGCTCCAGTGCAGTGAGCCATTGCTTCCGGAAATAAAGTGACATGATTGAGGAAAAGCCATCCTGACATGCACTTCCAGCTTCCGTGCACGCCGGTGCAGGTGAATATATGCACACAAAACAGAAGTCTAAGGTGAGGCATGGTGGTGCACACCTGTAATCCTACCTACTCCAGAGGTTGGGGCAGGGGGATTACAAGTTCCAGGCCAGTCTGAACAACTTAAAAAAAAAATGCTGCCCAGGGCCTGTCTTAGGGTTTTAAAGTACCTCTTTTTGGGTCTTGGCTTCTGTGATGGTTTCAATGGAAATGGTCCAAATAGGCTCATATATTTGAATGCTTCCTGGTCGGGAGTGGTACTGTTTGAGAAGGATTAGAGTGATTAGGGGGCGTGGCCTTGCTGGAGGAAGTTTGTCACTGGGGGACTGGCTCTGAGGTTTCCAAAACCCACGCCTGGCCCTGTCTCTTTCTGCTTGTAGAGTAGGCTGTAGAACTCTCAGCTACTGTTTCCTGCCACGACAGTCGACTGACTCTGGGAAACTGTAAGCAAGCCTCCAGTTAAGTGCTTTCTTTTATAAGAGTTCCTGTGGTCGCAGCATCTCCTCACAGCAATAGAGCAGTGACTAAGACGGCTTCCAAAATGTAAAATAAAAAGGGGTTACATTCATGTGCATCCTGTGCAGTGTACAGACTCCCTAGCGCACGCCCAAGGATGAGAACATTAAAAAGTTTGTCACTTAGAACATGTCAAGGCCATGGCTGTCAGGGGCGTTTCTGCTTCCTGGCCTCTGTGTGGAGCTTTGTTACCGCCTGAGCTTTGCCACCCACAACAAGGTGGTCAGAAATCTTACTGTGAGACCCAAAAGCACGGACACAGCACCTGGATTCAGGCCTGCTGATTCTGCCCCATGGACCCTGGCCAGAACACATTCTAAGACGTGGATTGTTTCTTTCTTTTGGAGACAGGGTTTCTCCTTGTAGCCCTGGCTGCCCTGGAACTTGTCCTGTAGACCAGGCTGGCCTTGAACTCAGAGAGACCTGCCTGCCTCTGCCTTCCAAGTGCTGGGATTCAAGGCATTTGCAGCCACCACCCACCGAAGAGCTAGATTCTTTCTTTCTTTCGTTTAATTTAATTTAATTTTATATGCACTGGCATTTTGCTTGCAGGCATATTTCTATGAGGGTGTTGGACCCTAAAGTTACAGATAGTTGTCAGCTGCCATGTGGGTGCTGGGAATTGAACCTCAGTCCTTTGGAAGAGCAGCCAGTGCTCTTAACCACTGAGCCATCTCTCCAGGCCCAGAGCTGGGTTTTCCCCCCCCCCCCCCCCGCACCCTCCCCTCGGGAGACAGGGTTTCTCTTGTAGTCCTGGCTGTCCTAAACTCGCCTTTTGAGCAGGCTGGCCTCAAACTCACAGTGATTTGCCTGTTTCTGCCTCCAGAGTGCTAGGATTAAGGCGTGCGCCGTGACACCTGGCTCCAGAGCTGGATTCTTTTTCTTTTTCTTTCTTTTTGGTTTTTTGAGACAAGGTTTCGCTGTATATCCTTGGCTGTCCTGGACTCACTTTTGTAGACCAGGCTAGCCTCCAACTCACAGAAATCTGCCTGCCTCTGCCTCCTGAGTGCTGGGATTAAAGGCATGCGCCACCATGCCTGGCCAGAGCTGGATTCTTTTTTTTTTTTTTCCAAAAGCTTTCTTTATTTATTATGTATACAATATGCTGCCTACAGGCCAGAAGAGGACACCAGATCTCATTACAGATGGTTGTGAGCCACCATGTGGTTCCTGGGAATTGAACTCATGACCTTTGGAAGAGCAGTCGGTGCTCTTAACCTCTGAGCCATCTCTCCAGTCCCCAGGTCTGGATTCTTTTTTTGTTTGTTTGTTTGTTTTTGTTTTTGTTTTTCGAGACAGGGTTTCTCTGTGTAGCCTTGGCTGTCCTGCACCCGCTTTGTAGACCAGGCTGGCCTCGAACTCACAGCGATCCACCTGCCTCTGCCTCCCAAGTGCTGGGATTATAGGCATGCGCCACCACGCCTAGCCAGAGCTGGATTCTTAAGGACAGAAGGAAAAACTACCTTCTGAGAAAAATAAAATAAAATGAAAATTATAATCTTTAGATTGAGTCCAGCTATTTAATATTGCAGGTATCTGTGACACGTTCCAGACCTCTTTCGCATGTGAAAACAAGTCAATATGGCGGAGAGAAAATAGACATGAAAGGTGAAAGCAAGCAGAGGAAAGGTGTCCATTAGCTAGTTGTGCCTCAGTGAGGTTCAACTCTAGGCTTCATGATTGTGTTGGGAGCTGGCTGCCCTGCCCTGGGGTGCCTCTTGAGAGAGATGGGGGTGAGCAGGGGAGGGGCTCCAAGGGCAGCCCCTGTCAATCTGCACCGGGATGCTCCCTCGCTTGCCGCTCAAGCCTTGGAAAAGCTCCAAGGACTCGCGCCTGCAGGCCAGGAAGCAGAATGCTCTTCTCAAGCTGGGATCCGCAAAGCCTGCCCAGTGGCCGCAGGAGCCCTCGGCCCGGGATGTCGTCAGCCCCTCACATCTTTCTAAACAGACCCAGAGCACCTGTTCCTAGGATTTGCTCTCCCAGGAAATCTACACACCTTTTCTTTCTTGGAAGCCTTTGGGTTTTCTCTGCATCGTCTTATCGTTCTCGGCCATCCAATGAAGTGACTGCTGTTGTTGGAGGTAGAGAGAGAATCAGGAAGGCTAAGAGTGAATCACCCAAGATTGCACGAGCCCCAAATTGTGGAACCGATGTGAGGTTCAGTTAAGACTCTGCGACAGCAGGCTGGGCGGCAACTAACTTCCGGTTTCTGACTGCCTCAAAGCTACTTCCCAAACGACTTCCCTAAGAGAATGATTTGGCTTTCCTCACCCCACCCCCAGTCTCTCTACTCTCATCACTTCCTGGGGTCGCCTAGTAGAACTTCCCCTCAACCTCCGTGCCCCGGACATCCACCTGGGTCATGGAGATCTAAGGTTAACCCACACATTGAAGAGATAACAGGGAACAGAGGGACGATTTCCCAGAATCACCACGTATCTTCATCCTGGGCTGGTTTGTTTGAACATACTTCCCTTCAACGGCAAGACAGAAGAGCAAGCAAGGTCTGAGGATGGCTGGAAACCATCCTTCGGTGTCTGTACAGTAGGAGAGAGAGGACTGGGAAAGAACAGGAATGATGATTTGGGGCTTTTCTTGATTCATTTCTCCAGGTCTGAGTGCAGGGGTTCATTCATTGATCCCACTATCAAATACCTATTCATCCATCCACTTACCCATCCATTCAGGCATCTATTCATCTAGCCACCCTACATCCGTGCGTGCGGCACCCCTTCACCCCAGCACTCTTTGTCCATACATATACTCATCTGTTTGTCCATTTTCCTGTTCCTCTTTCCCTTTGTCTTCTAACTTAACCATTCATTCACCTGTCCATTTGTCCATTTGCCCATAGATACAATACATACACACTTTAGCCGCCTATCCATCCAGCTACCACACCCCTTAAGCCATCAATCTATTGGCCTACTAAATTATCTGTATGAAATCCAATAACCAGTAAAGCTCTTGGCACAGGGCTGGGCACAGACGTAGCTACAGCTCTCATTCTGGGACTTTGTTTGAGAGGCGGAGTGCCGCGGGGTGGCGTTGGGGAGTGGGGGTGGGGTGGATGGGGTAGGGGACGGTGAAAAGGTCAACTCTGGATTCAAGCCTTGGCTCTTGCCCCTCACTGATTTGATGACTTTGAACAAGTTACCTAACTGTGATTAGCTGAGCTCTCCTCTCTCTGAAGTGGGGGAGGGTGAGAGTGCCTACCCCCCACTCTCCACCCCCCAAAGCTGTTCTGAGGAGCAAGTGCATCTCTACATGCAAACACTTAGAGTTACAGCCAGCACACAGCAGAGGCACAAACAGCCCTGTTAGGTGTGCTCAGGAAGTGGCCATGCTCCCCTAGTCCTTGCCTTTCCTCTCTCCCCTCCCTTCTCCCTTCCCCTCTTTCTCCTGGGCAACCTTGTCCACCTACTTAACTTCCCCATCCCCATGTTGTGGCTGCTGACTGACTCCAGCTCGGCTCCCACCCCTGAGCTCCTCAGTTGCTTACTAGGCATCTCTCCTCAGAAGCGCCAGGCTGAATTCACTCCCCTTCACATATACCATTCCTTCTCCTACGCTTTCTGTACCCATAAATGACACTGAAGTATTTGCGATTGCTGGCCCCGGAACCACTCAGACCTCAGCATCTATTCTCTCCACGGTGCCATACCCTTTCCGTTAATGAGCACATTGTCACTTAACATCGACACCCTTCACATCAGCCACCTCTGTAGTCCCTCCTCTTCATCCAATCTCCAATTGGGACCAATTGACCTTTACTTAGATTTACATCCTTGCTTTTCTGTCAGAGTCTCTGTGCCCTCTGGTACATCAGTTCCTGCTTTTGAGGTATGCCTCAAAAACCCTATTTTGGTGATATCACTCTTGTCAAAATACATCAGTGATGCCCTGACTCTCTTACCTCACTCTACCAGACTGAGGGCTCCTTGAGGGTGTTGCATAACAGGCACCTCTGAGATTAAAACATTCCACCCCGCAGGGGAGCTCCTTAAGCAGGGAGGTAACCAACACCACTACCCAACCGGCTGAGCTGCCTGCAGGCTGTGCAGTGGGCTCCAGGTTCCCAGCTTTTGTGAGCTGTCACCCATGCTGGGGTGGGCCTCGGTGATGCATTTGAGTCATTTGAGTCATTTCTGTTCCTGAAAGTAACCCCTCACCTATATCCCTGTAAGTAATTCCAGGGAAACTCATTAGTTCACCAAGTTGGACTTTGGCGGTGTCTGCACTTTGGTCTGTCACAGGTTCCCTGTCAGGGATGAAGGAGACGGTGTTTCTTGCCCTTAAGAAAAATTTTGTTAGCCGGGCATGGTGGATCTCTGTGAGTTCGAGGCCAGCCTGGTCTACTAAGCGAGTCTAAGACAGCCAAGGATACACAGAGAAACCTTGTCTCGAAAAACCAAAACAAGTTTTGTTGCACAACCTAATTGGTGCCTTAACAAGGAAGTGACAGAACCAAAGGTGAGATGAGGGAGGAGTGTGTGCGTGGTTCTGGCCTGGGTAGCAAGGCAGGCAACTGAGGCTGAGAAGCACCAAGGAAATCCGTAGTTTTCCATTTCTGTATGGTGTGTGCTAGTGTGCCTTTGTGGTAGGGCAGTGGGTGCACGGGTCTTGCTATGGGCAGTGAGACCCATAAATAAGGCTGAGTCATCAGAATTAGGAGTGTCTGTAGGTAGCGTCCCAGGGTGGCAGTCTTCATCTGTGTGGTAAGGGGTGGCATGCCTGCTTGATGAGTGAGGTCTGTCATGTGAATACAGGGATGCCCTGAAAACAGTGAAAGGAGTAGCAGAAATCTTGCAGGCATTAAATTTAGCACAAAAGGGTGGAGATTGTCACCCAACAGCAGCAGAGGTTGCTTGGCCACTGTTGTGTGTAGTTAGAAATGTGTCTGCGAGCTGGGTGGTGGTGGCACGCGGCTTTAATCCAGCACTCTCGAGGCAGAGGCAAGTGGATCACTGTGAATTTGAGGCCAGCCTAGTCTACAAAGAGAGTTCCAGGACAGGTAAGGCAACACAGAGAAACTCTGTCTCAAAAAACCAAAAGAAAGAAAGAAAGAAAGAAAGAAAGAAAGAAAGAAAGAAAGAAAGAGAAGGGAAAAGAAGGATGGAAGGAAGGAGGGATGAGGGTAGGGAGAGGAGAGGAGAGAGAGAGAGAGAGAGAGAGAGAGAGAGAGAGAGAGAGAATGTGTGTAAAAGCAACAAAAAAATTCCTCACAAGGTCAACTTTTGGTAGAAAAAGAGGGAAGTCTGTAATCCAACATGCATATAGGAGAATTAGCCATGGTCCAGGACAAGAAGCAACTGTAATCAGGAAACACTCCATACTTGAACTGTTGGAATTAGGAAAGGCTTTGATTTTTTGTTTTTTTAGTTGGTTAGTTAGTTTGCTTGCTTGTTTTTGAGACAAAGCTTTTCTGTGTAGCTCTGGCTGTCCTGTAACTCACTCTGTAGACCAGGCTGGCCCTAGGAGATTCAGCAGCTTCTGTTCCTGAGTGATGGGATCACAGGCATGCGCCACCACCAGCTTGGCTGTTGGTGTCAGCCTGGCTTGTGCGGCTATGGGATGTGCAAATGAATGGGGAGGCAGGAAAACTGAGTGATGGAATTGCCCAACCCTCCTTAAGGCAAAGGCTGCATAATCTGAGACCCAGGAGGGCTGTGCTATCAGAGTCTTCTGGAGCAGTTGGTTATTGTCATCTGAGGTCCCCACAAATAGCAGGGGCCAGAGGACATGGAGGAAGGGCAGCTGCCCTTGAGGGAACTAGGAATAAGAGGAGCTGGTTTTGAACCTGTGTTCGCAGAGGAGATAAAGAAAAGGTTGATATGGCAGGGACTTCGAGGCTGGTGTGGAGGTCTAGTGGCTTTACTGAGTCCCTTGGTGGGGCGAGATCACTATAAAGCAGGAAGAGCTTCGGTGGATCTCGGTGACTTAGGCCAGCATGCAAAGAGAGCTGGTAAAGAGAGAGCATCCTGGAGGAGAGGAAAAAGGTAAAGCCGAGGAAGAGATCTGTCCAACAGGTTATATGAAGACTTGTGTGGAGCTGGAGTTCCTACAGAAACAACTGATAGAAGCCAAATTGTGTGCGAGGAGCTTTTGGGCGGCTCTAATTAGGGACCAAGGGGCAGCTCAGAAGGGACAGAAGAGGTGACAAGAGAGGATGGTCAAGTCTGTCCCAGGGCTGGGTAGCTAAAAGGTTACACTGGGGGCAGAGATGGTCTGCCCAGTCAGGAACTTCCCCCACAGCCACATCCCCAATGCCAACCCAGGGCAGCTCTGACGCAGGAAGCCAGCAGACGCACCTGGGAGAGCAGGGCCTCATTTCCCTTTGTCCCCAGTAGGTGTGAGGAGACCGCGTTGGGCCCACTGAGTTTATCAGGTATGGAGAATGGTAGGGAGGCTCCATAGAAGAGCTCCGGGATATGGAACGTGATGGCTCAGAGAAAGTGACTAGGGTTCCCAGAAGTTAACTAAGACAGTACCTCGGTTTTTTTTGTTTGTTTGTTTGGTTGGTTGGTTGGTTTGTCGAGACAGGGTTTCTCTGTGTAGTCTTGGCTGTCCTGGACTTGCTTTGTAGACCAGGCTGGCCTCGAACTCACAGCGATCCACCTGCCTCTGCCTCCCGAGTGATGGGATTAAAGGCGTGCGCCACCACGCCCGGTGTAAGACAGGGCCTCGTATGTAAGCTTCGTACCCTACCTTGCTCTGTAGAGGAAGCAATTGAAACAAATGGACGGGACCTTTCCTTGCTACATTAGATCTTGTTTAGGTTTGATTTTACTATCTTCTGAGTTGTGCACCTCTGGGATCACCTGACACTTGCTGAGAACCGATGACAACAGGCTTTCACAGTGCTTCGCCAAGGCTATCTTTGTAACCCAGCTATTGGTTATGGGATGGTGGTTCACGATGCTGCCTTGTCCTGCCCATCTTCTGGAAATTGGTTTGTTATGTAAATGGTATAATGCTAACCTCAGAGTGTTTTGCAGATTTGGAAAGCCATTGTTGAGACAGCCAGGTACAATGGTACATCCACTTACCTTCCAACCCTACTCGGCCTGGGTTAATTGAAAGAAAAAAAAAAATCTGGAAGGACATCCTCAGAGGCCATAAGGTTATTGGATGAAAATATTCCTGTGAGCTGTTGGCCAGGAAAGGCCCTGAGGCCCTACAAACCATAAAGGCTATTGCTACTGCTGTTGGTGGTATGCCAGAACTAGACAGTACGACCCTGTTGCTGAAGACACTGCATTTGCAGGCTTTGACTATAGCACATGAAGAAATTAAGTTGGGACTGAACTGAAAACTCCCAGCCTGCTGGCTAGGTTTAACAATGCCAGAGGTGGCCGTGCATGCCACTGGTGGAGAACTGCCACCAACGTTCCTGCCTGGCTACAGATCCTGCGTGCTAAATACAGGCAGGAGAGGTAAGATGTGCCTGATGGTGCAATAGTGGCTCAGCTGTCACGGGGAAAACCATCAGCCTTCTGACTGGATTTAAGGCTTGCTCCACAAGTGAGAATTCACATCTGGTCATGACTTCTATGGTTTTGCTGGATGGATGTGATATGCCTGTCAAACTGCCTTCTAATGTGTTTACAGAGCATCCCTGTTGCCAAGAGCCTTAACTCATAAGCACTGGTGAAGCTACTGAGAACATGTGACTGTGGCTGTGCCTGTATCTTAGCCATAGGTGGGCATATAATCATTCCTTCCCAGGCTCAGGGATTAGTGCCGGAAGGATGTAAAAGCCAGAAGAAGGGTGGGGGGGTGGAGTGGGGGGAGGGGGGGTGGAGTGCTGTGCAACCATTTCCTCAGAGACTAAAACATCATGACCATGCAGGGCAGCTCCTTAAGCAGGGAGGCAAACAAACAAACAAAACAATTAGCTTCAAGAACTCCCTGAAACTGAGTAGATTCACTAGGCCTCCGCCCCCTGCAGAGTAAAGAAAGCCCAGATGCAAAGACCATCAACTGAGCTGAGCTGCAAAGAAGACTGAGACCAGACCAGCTATTTGGAAGAAGCAGAAACCGGCTGAGCTGCCTAGAAGAAGTTCAGACCAGAGTCACCTGGAAAGGACACCCTCCAACCTGCTGAGCTGCCTGTGGGTTGTGCAGTGTGCTCCAGGTGCCTAGTTTCTGTGAGCCGTCACCCATGCTGGGGTAAGCTTGGTGACACAGCTGTCTTTGAGTCATTTCTGTTCCTATAAGGAACCTCTCTCTCTCTCACCCATATTCCTGGAAGCAACCCCAGTAAAACTCATTGGATTACCAAGTTGGACTTTGGTGGTCTGTCATGGGCTCCCTCTTTGGGATGAGTTGAATGTTTGGTCTCCTCAGGTTTGCCATACAACAGAAGGCGGTTCACTTATCTTGCTTAGCAGTACTTACCCAAAGCTCAGGGAATGCCAACAGGGACATTGGTGAGAGCCTGTTCAGAGAAGGCACTATTTCTGTAAACTAAAGGGGAGATACTCATGTGCCTCAGAGGGCTTGAATGAATCGGCCTGGGTTGCTGTGTAGGTATGTTCCTGGAAATCAGTGATGGAAGAAAAGGGTAGCCAGGGAGACTGGAATAGGAACATTTATCTGCCTAGTCTATGATGAGCAAGGATGTGATATATACAGCCTAGAAGGACCCTCATAGGTGGGGTGGTTTAGGGACCAGAGGTGTTTGAAATAGGTTATTAGAGTGGCTGTTCTGGAGGAAGCTGCCTGAGTGATGGCAGGAGTCGCACGGAGTATAGAATCCTAGGAAGTCGGAGGCCGTTGGAGATGACCAGCCAGCATTCAGGTGTGAAAGCCCTGGGGCTGGAGCCAAAACCAATCCATCAGGTACCAACTCTGTACCCAGAAGCCCAACTGCAATGAAATGGTGAACGTGGGACGGTGTCAACAGTGGAGGTACCCTCGAAAATGAGTGGAGAGCTGTGGCCTGACCTGGAGATTGTGATGGAAAAAGCAGCAAGATAATTGTTTGTAGGGGGACAATGGTGTCTGAGGAAAGCTGGCTCCAGTTTCCACACATGCACATGTTTCCTTTCATTGTCATCTTTTTTTTTTTTTTTTTTTTTTTTTAAGACAGGGTCTCTCTGTGTAGCCTTGTCTGTCCTGGACTCGCTTTGTAGACCATGCTGTCCTTGAACTCACAGAGATCCTCCTGCTTCTGCCTCCCAAGTGCTGGGATTAAAGGCGTGCACCACCGCGGCCCGGCTTCATCATCATCATCTTTTAGGGCGTGCTCTGTGTATCCCACCTACCCCAAGTTCAGTTTCCACAGCAGGGCAAAGGTTTGAGAGAGGAGCTGCATTCTGCCAATCTTCCGTCTCTGTCTCTGTCCCAGGGAGGCGGGACCTTGCAGGCTGATGTCACAGCACACCTCTAGCCAGAACCTGAGTCTGTTTTCATTCCTTCTCCATGAGGTGGGACTGACTAATAAGGGAGAAGGACATGGAAGAGGAGACGAGGGAGAGAGCTTCCGCCTTCCGCCTTCTCACTCTGCGCATGTGCCTCAGGCTAGTACCTAGTCCACTCCTGGCCTGTGCTCCTGGTTAAGTACCACCCACACCTGGCTGCCCAGCTCCTCCTCTGTGGGGATCCAAAAGACAAACACAGAGGCTAGGCCCCTAGGCTGCCTGGGGCCCGTTCCTAGTGCTATCAGGTGTGGCATTTCTGGATTCCCTGGACTTCCCTTTCAGGTTTTCCTGACGCAGTGTTAAGAGCACAGAACTGTAGACAGTTTAAACTGGACTGGGACTGGGTTTTGTGAACTCTTCTACAGAGAGACTCGTCATAGCCAAATGTTCCTTGCAGCACGGAGGCAGAGGAGGCGGCTATGAGAAGCCAGTGGCGAGCCCAAGGGAGACTGTATGTGGGGATCAAGTGCCCAAGACTGGCCCAACTCTAGGCTGACAGAAGTGGGTGGCCCCTGTTCTTAGCTCCTTCCGTGGAACTAGAACTGGTTTGTAGAGGAAGCCACACCCCCCACCCCTGCCGCAGGTGTGTGTTGAATAAATGAATGAGGGAATGTACGGAGAATGCTCCAGGTCAGACACTAGAAGGTCTGTGTGTCTACACAGAAGCACCCTGACGGTAATGGGGACCCCAGCTCCCTCTGCTGGGCATCCCATAACTGGTTGGAGCCCCCAGCCTTGCTGGGGGGGTCCCACAAAACTCAACTTGGCATTTCTTGACTTGTAATTATATGCAGCTCTTTCTGGGGTTGTGTCGCATTGCATTCCTGTCCCAATCTCTAGGTTCCCGGAAGCGTTTAGTTCCCCCTGTTTCCAGGATGTCTTTGGTGCCTATCCCAGTACTCCAGTGTGGTGGACACCAAACAAACCCTAACCTACAGTTAGTTCCTCCCTCAGCAACCTGCCCTTAATGAGCTTTTTAACTCTTACTCTCTAGGTCCCAGCAGCTCACCCTGGGGCCAAGGCTGGGCTAATGCTGCAGTGTCCTGCCAGTCGATGGGACACCTTTCCTTGCTCTTTCAGCCTCCATCCAGAGACTGAGGAAGGAGGGCATAGCCTCCAGCGCCTCGCTGAATTTGCTACATACCCAAGCACGCTGCACTATTTTCCTGCCAGCTTCTACATTTTCTTCAAGTTTCACCGTAATTAATAATAATAATAATAATAATAATAATAATAATAATAATAATAATAATAATAAACATTTCTTAGCGCATACTACCATCCCAGATGCAGACGGTACAGTTATTGAGATTGAGCACTCGTAACAGTGTCACGGGATAGAGGTGATTCATAGACTTCTTACAGACGATGACACTGATGTCAACCTGCCAAGGTCGCGTCCTTCGTGAGAAAGAGAACTGACCTTTGCTCCACACGGGCCTGGGCTGTGTGGGCTGTGCTTCACACTGCACTACTCCAGGTTTTCCACGTTCTTATTTAGCACCTGGTCTCAGCGGGAAAGGGCCTGCCCTCCCCCTCCCCCGGCTCCCACTGGCTCCTTTTAAATCATTGACTGGGGAGAACTAATCTTCTGCCCCCTGAGTGTGTAATTAACAAAGACTAGACAGACTTAAAAACTCCATAACACCCCCCCCCCCGCCCTCTCCCCCCAATCCTTATCTGCCTGGAGGGAAGCTAGACCCCCTCCTGGGGTGCTCTCTGTTTCTCTGCCAAGGCTCTGCTTCCCCCTTGCAACCTTGTTCTCAGGTTTTAGGGCCTGAATACATCCCAGCCCTCTGGACAAAACACCAGTTTGGCTGTGTCAGCTGGCAAGAATGCAGCGGGGCCTCGGAGGCCCCTCCCCCTCATCGTTTCTGAGTCCTGGGAAAGCCTGAAGGTGCTCAGGCCAGGAAGGGGGCTAGGGTGGACAGACTGCGGGCACCAGAACAGGCAATCCAAGTGGCGTGTGGGTCAATGCAATGGGTATGTGGGTATGTGTATGTGCCCTGGCTGTGATTCCCCTGATAGTGGAAGAGACATGCGAGTTCCGGGGGGGAAGACATCTGCTTGCTGGCGAAGAGAGAAATGCAGAGTGCACTGGGCTGGACACACAGCCGAGCAATTGTGTACTCCAGGGCTTAGGCTCAAGTTGGCCCTGAAGATCCTGGTCTCCCTCTATGGGTGGAGCCCCACCCCCTGCGCCAGGCGGCATAGTCGGGTGGGTCAAAGGAAAAATTACCCCAGAAGACAGGAGGCACAGATCCCTCACTGGTTCAGAGTCCCCCCCTTCCCCCAAAGTAGAAAGAGCAAGAAGTGGGCACCAAATGTACCGATGCCACCCAGCCCCATGTCCCCTTCCTGTACAGCCTTACACCTCAAAGCACTGTGATGTATAAGCATGACTGAGGCTCTCCAGCCCATCTCCTGCCTGGAGCCCAGGGGCTGCTGAGGCTCCGTGTAGTGGGTGTGCCCCCTTAAGGTGAGGATCTCTGGGCACCTAATGCAAGTAGAGTGAAACAGAGAGGCAGTCACGAGAGCCTGTCTGCCAGAGCAGAAAAAGGAGCCAGCAACTTTCGAATCCCCAGATCTCCTGCCTTTAAACAGCTGGCTCCTGCCAGGAGCAGTGGCAGCACGCGCACGCACACCTTTAATCCCAGTACAAGGGAGACAGAGGCAGGCGGAGTTCAAGGCCAGCCTAGTTTACAAAGGGAGTCTAGGACAAACACAGCTGACTCCTTGTACACCAGCAGTTTCCCCCTGCTTCCACCTACCTAGACTTCCGGTAGGAAGCTCTGCCCTACCTGGAGGCCAGGAACCACCAGACTGAGGGCACCACACCTGAACCCTGTGCGCATGCTCCTAGACCTACCCCGCCCCTCCCAGTGAAGGACACTTTAAATTAGGACTCAGATGCCTTAGAAACCTGTTCTAGGCAGCACCTATGGTTACGGTTAGTGCGGTAGCATCACATCTCTTATGCCCTACGCCCTCCTGCTTGTTGGTGCAAAAGGCCCTGCATTTCTCTTTGTGCAGATGCCCGCCTCTGTGCTCTCATCTTCCCTGCCACTACTGGGGAAAACAGACCCAGAGCGCATACACTTACCTACCCAAGCCCATTCCATTACCCGGAAACCATGTCCCTTATCCATGTCCGGACACCCCCACAAGCTCTTCTTCGACTCTGGAAGTTGTTTTTCCCCCCGCACTGCCCCCCGACACCTTTCTGGCTCTTGTTATACTGTCCGGAAGTCCAGCCTCTGCCTCTAGGGCTGGCTGGGGACTGTGGTCAAATCACTGAGCATCTATCTATCTATCTATCTATCTATCTATCTATCTATCTATCTATCTATCTGTCTGTCTGTCTGTCTCTTCTCCTGGCTGGGTTCCTGAGCTGAAATAGACTGTGGGTGTAAATGGGGCATTCGGCCCCAAGCCTGGACACACTTAAGTGCTTGGTGAAAAGCAGTCTTCTTTCTGGCTGGCTGTAAATGACTCCTCTTATACTCTGGGGACTGACTAACCCCCTGGCTCTCCCTCAGGCACTCTACCACCACACAGACTCCAGAGCCTGTCCCCAAGCCACAGAGGCAAGGAACTCTAGGGTGGCTGTCTCGGCTCAGTTAATGCGCCAGTTCTGAGAAGCCTATTAGATGCTCAAAGCAATGGGGCTGAACTTGGGAAGTGAAATTAAGCCTGCTTAGATAGGCCTCAGTGTAGTTTCCCACTGACTCTGGGAAGTTGCTAAGGTCTAGCAGCCGGGGGATTATTAACACGAGGGAATCATGGGATCTTGTTTTGGGAGGAGGAATGAGGAGGTGCAAGAGTGTCGTCATCTTATTGCCTTTATTTCGCTGTCTGCCCAGCTGGCCCTACTACAGGGCACAGGGCCAAGCTTGTACACATGCATGCTCTCTGTGCAGGCAAGCATGTGCACAACACGCACACACACATATCCCGTTACACACACACACACACACATACACACACACACATACACACGCACGCACACGCAGTCTCTGGCTCTGTGAGTCAGTCTCTGGGAGGCAAGGGCTGCTCCTCAGCCTGCTCCTGCCTGCCCTTTTATGACAGCACCAAGGGCAGGGGTAGGGCAGGGCCCTCAGTCCCCAACAAGTCCCTGTGCAAACTGGAGGTACCAGCTGGCTTTAGGATGGGGCGCCATGTTTCCCCATTCTCAGAGTCCCCCTCCTGCACTTCCTGGGGGAGGGAGTACTCTCTGCTTACCTGGTGGGGGCAGACCCCTGCCAGGGCTGGAGCCTGAAGAACCCCAGGATTTCCCCCACCCGACCCTACCAGGACCTCCACTGCAGAAGCACAGGCAAATCTGAGTTGTGAAGATTCCCCGCTGGAGGGCAGGAAGGCCTGGGCCCCGAGGCATCTGGGGAGGGGGTCATCACCCCCTCTTCTAATCCATCTTCAATATGAAGAGGTTTGGGGCACACTTCCTGGGAGGGAGCAGAGGCCTGGAGAAGTCACAGCTAGGGTCCTCCCCAAAACTTCCATCTTCTGGGCCACAGCCAAAGGCCAGGCATCCAAAAGTCCAGCTGGCCGGTCAGAATCCTTGTGCAGTCTTGGAGGGGAGGCACACCCCCCAC
>OU015745.1:75547977-75575752 GCA_907169655.1 Acomys percivali | reverse complement strand
AAAAAAAAAAAAAAAAAAAAAAAAAAAAGGCAACCGTCAGTCCCTTACCTTCTGCCTGCTACCCTGGGCTCAGCCAGTGCGCCTGCCCAGTGCCTGCACCTTGTATGTGTGGGGGGGGGGGGTGGGGTGGGGGGGGGTGGGGTGGGTTCACTTACTCTGCAGTCATCTGGGCCACCAGGTCGAAGGATGCGAAGCCGGAACTGACAAAGCTCTCCTTATACCTCCCCATCTTGATTGCGTCTAGCCAGTCACCCACTGTTGTAAAAGTTGTATAATCTGGGACTGTGCGGTCCAGGAGGGGCTGGGACAGGCTGTGGAGGGGAAAAAAAAAAAGAGTGACCTAGTGCATCCAGGGAGCTAGGGAATAATAGGGTTAGGGTAGCCAGCCTAGTGGGAGCAGGGACACTGACCCAGACGGGGCACTGGCGGTGACCTTGAGGCTGGCAGCATTGCGGATAAGCTTGTCTAGCGTGTTGACAATCTGGGAGAACTTGGGCCTGAGGTTCCGGTCCCGCACCCAACAGTCCAACATGAGCTGGTGCAGGGCAGTGGGGCAGTCCATGGGGGGGGGCAAGCGATAGTCCTGCTCCACGGCGTTAATGACCTGGACAACACAGATGGAAACAATGAGCTCCGCCCCACGCCCTGCCGACTCCCACCAGCCAACCCGCTGTCCCTCAGCCCCACTCACATCCTGGTTACTCATGTCCCAGTAGGGCCGCTCTCCATAGCTCATGACCTCCCACATGACAATTCCATAGCTCCAGACATCGCTGGCAGAGGTGAACTTCCGATAGGCTATGGCCTCCGGGGCGGTCCAGCGGATAGGGATCTTGCCACCCTGGTGGTGGTGGGGGGTACAAAGCCTTCACCTTGTGACTCAAGGCTGACCCTCAGCCCTGAGCCCCCTGCTTGGCCAGCCCTCCCCTCCCTCAAGTCCCTCCCAGCTGCTTCCTGTACCAGGGAGCTGGTGTAGGTGGGGTCTGAGGGGTCATCCTCCAGGAAGCGGGAGAGGCCAAAGTCAGAGACTTTGCAGACCAGGTTGCTGTTGACAAGGATGTTGCGGGCGGCCAGGTCACGGTGCACGTAGTTCATTTCGGACAAGTACTTCATGCCAGCAGCAATGCCGCGCAGCATGCCCACAAGCTGGATGACTGTGAACTGGCCGTCGTTGAGCTAGAGGCAAGAGGTGGGCTTAGATGGGGCCTGCTGCCCTCCCCCACAGACCCATGGCTTGTCTGCCTGTTCTCTCCAAGCCTTCCAAAGACCACACTTTGCAGTTTGGGCCCAGAATGCGCTGAGCAGAGACAGCTGTTTGCTGCCCTACCATGTGTCATGCATCTTGTATATGGCATCCCGGTGAACTCCTCCCGCCACTCCCGTGAGAATCTAGTAATTATGATCAGCCCCGTTTTATAACTGAGGTTGCTGAGACTAGGAAAAATAAGTCTCTTCCTGGATCGAGACTACACAGGCAGTAAGAGTGGAGCTGGCACTCAAAGGCCCAGGCATTGCCCTATCGCTCTATACGTCTAGGCTTTGAAACAGTTGCTCTGACTGACCTAGCTCTCTGGAGAAAGAAGAGACACGTGGCGGGCTCTTACCCGTAGGAAGGAGTCGAGCGCACAGTTCTCCATGAACTCAGTGAGGATCATAACCGGACGGCTTTTGGTGACCACACCCTCTAGACGGATTATATTGGGATGGTCAAACTGACCCATGATGGAAGCCTCGCTTAGGAAGTCTCGCCGCTGCCTCTCAGTGTACCCCACCTTCAGCGTCTTGATGGCCACAAACACCTCCCGGCGGCCAGGCAGCTTCAGCCGGCCACGGCACACTTCCCCGAACTCCCCTGCCGAGCAAGGCGCAGGTCACATTACGCTGTATTTCGTGGGATTCTCCCCAGTCCCCGCCTCGCCTCGCCTCGCCTCGCGAGAGGACTGTTACATACCAGCTCCAATCACCTCCTCGATCTTGACGCAAGACACGTCGATCTCCTTGGCGAACTCTCGGACGGCCTCATTGGGATCCTCGTAGGTAAAGGGATCAATGTAAACTTTCATCCCGGGAGCAACTGCAGGGAAAAAGAAGTGAACACTAGAACATGGACTTCAAGCCATAGGCAGGGAGCTCATAGGCAGGGGCCAGCCCCTGGTGGGTGCACCGCTGACAGCCTCTCCTCTGCTGAGCCGGCTCTAGCCTCCGTGCCATGCGCTGGTACCCTGCCCCTCCCCCACGAGAATGCCGAGGAACCACATGAGCTAGCCTCTCAGGATCCCTCTTCTTGTCTCTCTCTCTTGTCTCTCGGCATGTTCATATTCTTTCCAGTTCGTCCTCCCCTTGGCAGAAGGGGGGAGGGTGCGCGGGGGGGGGGGGGGGGGGAGGCCTTAGGCACAATTGCAAATAGCCTCCTAGCTGGGCTCTCTGCCTCTGCCTTTTCCCACCCAGCTGCCCTGTGGCCCTTCTGGAACAATACACCCACTGTTACTCCCCCTCACCTGAGAGGCTTCCCAATTACCTGCGGTCAAGTCCAAACTCTGCCCGCTGTTTAGGACCCTCCAAAGGGCTGGCCACATTTCTCAGCCTGGCAGTCTCACAGCTGTCAAACCTATCTTCTCACTACCCCCACAGCCGGGCACGCAGCCGGGCACGCCTGGTCCTTCACTTCCTTCCCGAGGCTCCTTGAGCCAGGAATGTTCCTCGGTCTCAGAACCCTGTTCATCCTGCCACTTCCTCCAGGAAGCCTTCCTTTGTGGATTCTAAGTGTCCTTTGCCACAGGAATTCACAGCTAATTGTTTCCCGGGTGTGTGTGATAGTTTGTTCCCATGGGATTTGCGGCTGTCTTTGGGGCCAGGGTTACAACTTAAGACTCTGGGGCTAGCGGGCAAGGGGCAAGGGAGAGCTCACAGGGGACATTGGATCAGGAAATGGTACCCTAATAGAAGCCGCCAGTCAGAGGGATGACGTTAAAGTCTCTAAGCCTACGGGAGCTGGACACTGGGGACAGGGCAGCACTCACTGTACTGCTGCAGCTTCTCCGTGTACTCTGCGTCAGGGCCGCGGCGCTGCTTCCTGCAGGGGCAGAGCAGAGGAGGCCTTAAGGCAAAGTGCTATTAGCCCCCTCTGTTTAGGGGACCCTGGAGCCCACAGACAAGGCAAGGGTTTGGGAGTGGGAACCCGTGGCCTGTGGTCTCTGGGTCTGGGCTGAGGTTGTCCCTAGTGGGGGTAGGAAAAAGGAACAGACAATGGGGTGGATTGGAGCAGGCCCTTCCCTGGCAACGAAAGCCTGAGCCCGGACGGCTGTGGCTGTAGATGGAGGGAGGTGACGGGTTATGACTGCAGCAGGAGAGCCCCACACTAGTCAAGGGGAGTGTGAGCCCGCCTCAGCGGAAGCCACCACAGGCCTGGCGGCGGTGGTACCTGAGGCAGACAAGAGCGATGACCACGACGACCACCATGAAGACAAAGCCAGCCACAGTGGAGCCCACAATGAGAGGAAGCTGCTCTTGAAGCTGCTGGGCGCCCGAACCTGGAGAGAAAGGATTGGTGGTTGTGTGAAGGAGTGACAAAGATGGGCTGGGGCAGACACTGGCATGCGGTGGGAGCAGGGATGCTTTACCTCTTTCACTCGTGGTCTCAAACTCAGCCGGGCGGCTATACTGTCCATAGCCTGCTACGGTGCGAGCCCGGACCTGAACTACATAACGGGCATCAGGCTGTAGCCCATCAAGCTGCACGGAGTTCTTCTGGCTGGTGACGGTGGAGGCGATGCCTTTACTCTGCAATACCATGACAACAGTGGCATCCTCAGGACCAGCCCCCACCCCACCCCCCGCCCCAATCCATCATCAGGCTTGCCCTGTGCTGTAGCTCTGATCCCAAAGGCCCCCTTAATGCTATCTGGGCACAGTGTTGGCCCTGTGTAGCACCCCCCCCCACCCCCCCCCCAGCTTCCTCCTGCCCCTTGAGATTCGGACCTTCTCAAAGTACTTCATCTCGTAGTCCAAGATGACTCCATTAGGCCGCTCTGGGGGTGCCCAGGACAGGGTCAGGCTGCTCCCCGAGCTACTGTGCAAGTGGAGTGTAGGTACTTCGGATGGGGCTGGAAAAGAGAAAAGGCTCACTAAGGACTCCTAGGCCCAGACATCCTTCCCAAAGGTCAGTTCCCACGGGACCTCAGAGGCACCTCAGCCTCTCTATCCAGGGCAGGATGTGACCCCTGGTCCCCCCATCTTTTGTCGCCTTCTCACCGGCCTGGTTGGTGGTGATATTCACAGCTGCATAGCGGGGTGGCAAAGGGCTTTTGCCTGAGACACCGTTAACGGCCTGCACCTCAAAGGTGTAGCGTGTGTGGGCCAGCAGGTGGCTAACGTGGACCCGGCGCTCTGTCAGGCCCAGCTGCCGAGGCACAAACTCCACATTGTCATCACAGCGAGAGCAGGTTGCGGGACCCCCGACCACAGGGCTCCCACGGCACTTCTTGCAGATGACGTTATAAAGGAGATCATCCCGTCCACCAAGGTCCCGGGGCTCACTCCACTCGAGGATCAGTGAGGTCTCATTCACATTGGAGATCACGCCCCGGGGTGGAGATGGCACGGCTTTGGGGGACATGAGAAGGAGAAATGAGTTGGGGGCCTAGGGCCACCCTCTGCCCACACTGCCTTGGACACTTATCCCACCGCTGCTTGAAAAAGCACAGTGATGTCCCTGCACTTCCTGTTCACCCTTCAAGACTCAATGTGATGTCACCTCCTCCTAGTAGCTTGTTCCTGCTGTCTTCTCCCATTCTCCGTACATCCCATAGCATCATCCCTAGGCCCAGCACTTAGCGCATTTCACGGTCATTATCTGTTTCTGCAATTTGTTGCTAAGCCTCCTTCCTAGTGACAACATCTCACTTTCCTTCCTATCCCCTGTGCCTGGCACCATGCCTGGCGTACCAGAGGTGAGGGAAGATAGGACAGCACACCCTTAGGTTGTGGCTAGAGCTGGGCCGAGAGCGCAGCAGACAAAGGACTGCCGATGAGCTGGCTGGTCCTAGCTAGCTCCTGCTGCCAGCTGCCAGCCAGTGGAATCTTGTCAAAATGCAGGTAAGATGGGACAAGCCAACTGAGCTGGATTCTAGTTCAAGGACGAGCACCTCCGTGGTGACAATCCCAAGCACACCATCTTACCGGCGCCCCCCAACCCCCCGAGCTCCAGTTTCCTTATCTAGAAGGAGGCGTTATCTCACTGACTTAGGCTTTCTAGGCTAGCCCCGGAAGGAGAGCAGAGGGGCTCACGCACTGGTGCAGGCGCTGTCTGCCGAGTCTGAGTCTGCGCGGTAGAAGTTACTATGGCAGGTGCAGATGCTGGCAGCTGGTGAGGTGGTGCGGCTATTGGGGGGACAGGGGAGGCAAGGCCCCTCTCCTTGCTTTGCCTTATAGCTCCCAGGGGGACAGGCTGCAAGAGAAAAGAGGACGGCACACACTTATCTCCCTTCTCGGCAGCCATCAGACCTTCCGTCCTCTGAGAGAACCAGGGCTTTGCCAGCTGTATCTTAGCCCCCTCCAACTCCCAGACCACGGGGGCCAATGCTGATATCACCCCCAACTCCAGCTACCCCACAGGAATCCCATGTCAGCAGATTCTTCTCCACCCCTAACCATCACCCCTCCCCGTCCACCCCCGGGGTGCCTCAGAAGACGTCAGCCCACCACCTGGACAGTCTGGGCTTGTTGAAGCAGGGCAGCAAAAAGAGGAAGAGGAGGGGATGAGGAGAGACCACTGCTGAGCTCCAGCACCTTGTACTCTCCTGAGATGCCCCCAGCCTCCCCTAATGCTCTCAGATTAATTCTTGAGGAGCCTCAAGGATACTGCAGGAGCCAGGTTAAGGCCTCCTTCTCTGCAGAGGGCGCCCCAGCAAACCTCTGCCCCACCCGCCAAGGAGCAGGGCAGGGGTGAGGGCTGGGCAGGAGTGAGAAAGGAAAGGGGGGGGGTAAAGAAAACAGCAAGAAGGCTGGGGTCACCTGGAGTTCAAAGGCCTCAAAGATTCCCAGGGGACCTGTTTTCAAGTGGACTCAGAGCCCAGTGCCTGAGCACCCTTCTCACACTCACTCATATTGTGGTACAAGAAAGGCTCTGCAACACCAACACCCCTCATGTGTAGGGTGCCCATAATTATTATTCAAAATCGGAATTATTTAAGGAGTGAAAGGGGACACGAGGACAAAAAGGACAACAGGCTTCACTGGAGACAGTCCTGGACACACTGAAGTGACTTGTCCATCTATCCACAGGATGACTTCTGGGGAGTCACCAAGCTTTTCCATGCCTGCGGCTGGGGCCTCCCCTCACTAAGGTGATATTCCATCCTAGCTCTTTGAACCAGTGGGGGAGGGGGCAGAGGCCAGGCCAGCCTGGTTGCCATGGGAACCAGCCTGCACTTCCTGCCAGGGACCTGCAGAGTGTTAGCCCTTCTTCAGGCTGTCAGGGCTCATCACCCCCACCCTGGCTTTCTACACTCTACTCTCGGGAAGAGGAAGTTTCCAGCAGGTTCCTAAAGAGAGGGGGCCATCGAGGCGACTCAATACTGGGGCCTCACGTGGCAGACCAGGTTGATGGTGGCCTAGACCGCTCACACGGGGGGGGGGGGGGGGCTATCAAAAGAGCCATTTCCCACTCTGGGAGGTGTGGTCACAAGTGTCATGGAGGACTGGGCAGAGAAGAGAGAGCCTCTCATGCCTCACCGTACTTCAGCACTGGGTGGGAGGCCTGTTTATGTGCGTTGGTGTGAGGGTGTCAGATCTTGGAGTTACAGACAGTTGTGAACTGCCATGTGGGTTCTGGGAATTGAACCCGGGTCCTTTGGTAGAGCAGGCAGTGCTCTTAAGCGCTGAGCCATCTCTTCAGCCTCTCATCAAGAGGATTTTACAGCTGAGGTCTTATGAGATTCAGTGAGTCTCCCACCTTTCTTATGAATAAGGACTTGAACAAGTCCCCATCCTCCATGTGTCTCCACACTCCTTGGGCCCAGTGGCTCCCATCAGTTGGTGACACGAGGTCCCAGGGCAGGGCATCATGTCCTTATGCCCATTACAGTCTCAGGAATCATCTACTACTGCATCGATGATGCTACCTGTAGCACGGTTCAGTAACATGCACAGGCTCCTCTAACTTCTGCGACAGACACACACACACACACGTGCACACACACACACACACACACACACACTGCTCCTCAAGCAACACGAATCCTTAAGGTGAAGAGATGCCCCCAGCATCGCCCCCTCAGCTCTGAGAGCCCCTCTAGGACTTCCAAGGTGAAGCATATACATTGGGACAGGACCAAGAAAGAGGGCATCCCTGCCAGCCTCAAAAGTCTGTCCAGCTTCCCAGTGCTCGCTTGTCAATCATTCACAAGGTCTTCTAACCTGAAGCCTCTTATCTCTCGCTCCTCCTCTCCCCAACTATCCCTTCTCTGCAGAGAGAGAGAGAGAGAGAGAGAGAGAGAGAGAGAGAGTGAGTGCGTGCACACCTTGTGCAAGCCAGGCAGGCACTCCATCTCTGTGTCTCAGCTTTGTTTTCCTCTTCTTTTTCCCAGTGTCCCTTTTTCTTTTCCTGTGCTCATCTTTGTCGGACATTGTCTATTTCACAACAGCTGCTCCTCCCTCTCCTACCTTCCAATCCACACCTGAGACCTTATCAGGTCGGATAGGAAGCCTGGCTAGGGTCCCCTCCCTCCTCAGGCTCCGCTTACCACGACACTGGGACTCCTTGGCAGCTGGCTCGTGGCCAGTAGCACAGGTGCAGGCACCAACGGGCACCATCCACTCGCCGTCGCCATTGCAGTAAAGCTTGAGTGGTACCGATACCTCCACAGCATTAGTGATGCAGGTGCCGGGGGCAATGACCAGCGACGTGGGCTCAGCCCCCGTGAGGGTCTCGGGGAAGAGGGCGAAGCCTGCAGTGGTGGACGCACACTTCTTGTAGAAGGCCCGCACGGAGATGAGCGACATGCAGGCACCCTGGTCCTGGAAGGCCAAGTAGAAGCCGGCCTTGGAAAGCGGCCCGAAGCTGCGCACCTTGGTGTTGATGCGCCCGGCGTCCAGCCGTGAGAAGCTCTCATCCGGTGCAATGGTGTCCACTTTCACGTAGGGGTTCTCCATCCAGAAGGGAGAGGAGGCTGAAGCCACATCGCTATCGGCCTCGTAATAGAAAAGGTTGAAGGTTTCCTTGCAGGAGCCAGGGATGTTGGGGATGCTGTTGCAGTCTCGCACGGTGAACTTGAGCTCCACGTAGACACGCTGCACTTCCCGCCGCCAGATAAAGCCTGTGCGGAGCCAGTTGTTCTGGCTGGACTCGTGCACGTTACACACCTGATACGTGCGGATGGGGTTCATGACTTCATCATAGCCGCTCACTTCTTCCCACTGGGGTGGACCAAGTTAAAAAGAGAACGCGCCATTTACCAGCTGTGCGGCAGCTGCTGCACTTCCCTCACAGAGGTGCTTCTGAGGGGCAGCGCAGGCGGACATGGGCTGAAAGCTCAGCTTTCTGGGTGTCTAATGATATTTAACCTCTTCGGACCCCAGTTTCTTGGTCTGAAACCAAGGAATAATTAGCATACCGACGGAATACAGAACTAAGTGAGGGAAGCACCTGGAACACGGCAGAGACCAACGTTGAGTGCTATCTCGGGGCCTCAGTCTTATCACCTGTACAGTGGGGCTGACTGGAATCTGGTGAGGTTGTGGGGAACTAAACAGTGCGACCTGGCTAATCTTGCTGGACAAGAGAGAATGCATTTGGTGAACTCTGGCTGTTCACCGTCACAAAAATTCTGCCAGAAATCCAAGGCTTATAGATGAGACAGACTAGCCCACATCACAGTTGGCTTGATCTCTGCAGAGGATGTAGTGCCATGATTCCTACCCCAGGGCCCCAAGGCTCAGCCCAGCCATGAAGGCCACCTGGGGAAGTTAATTCCAACAGCTGAGAGATATCAGAATGCTAAGAACTTAATAGTCAGGAAATAGAGGCCCAGAAAAGTCAAATGCCCTGTTCAAAGGCACAAAATGCCTTACAGATCTAGGGACCAAGCTTCCTGGTTCGTTCTTTATTTTTTGTCTTGTTTTTTTTTTTTTTTTTTTTTTTAAAGACAGGTTCTCACTATGTAGCCCTGGCTATCCAGGAACTACGTAGACTAGGCTGTCCTAGAACTCACAGAGATCTGCCAGCCTCTGCCTCCCAAGTGCTGTAACTAAAGGTGTGCACGCCACCATGCTTGGGGTTCATCCTGGGTCCTGAGCCAACGCTTTTTCTAGGGACCCGGGATGGGGGGTCTTGATAGACCTGGAAGGACTGCTAAGTGACGGTGACAGGACAAAGATGGAACAGCAGGCAGCTGGAGGAGAAACACAAACATCCACACACTGGGAGGGACAGGCTAAGAAGGGGACAAACGGAAAGGAAAGAGAAGGCCATACACAAGAGGCGAGGACACAGAAGACAGGACAGTGGAGATGGGGGGATGTCTTACCCCACTTTCTGGGTGAGCTGTCCATGCCAGCTCAGATGTCACCCATTTTGTGTCCATGAGGGTCTCTGGGGGGCGGAAACAAGAGAGGGAAAAGGTCAGGGGCTAACCTTGGAATGAGGAAGAAGTCATCCAGGAAAACCAGGCATGTAAGAAACCCGGCACAACCTCTCAAGTCTCCCTTCCCCTCTCCCCTAAGGAGACCCTGAAGTCATCTCCAGAGGTGTCACAACTCCTAGCTGGCTAGGGCTGGACTTCTGCCTCTGACCCTAGGCCTGGGTCAAACTGGCTGGAGCAAAGGCTGGTTCACACACCTCAGGCTCCGCTAATCTCCACACAAAGGGGTCCAGCAGGGCCTTTATCCTTCAACAAAGGCAGTGGGCTGCAGACCCTGCAGCGTGGGCCTCCCCTGACTCCATTCCCAGCACAAAGGCCCCAGCCTCACACACTGCCCTGGGGAAGGCTAGAGCGGGCAGGTCAGGGCCTGCTCCCAGCCTCCTCCTCAGCCACCTGTGGGGGCTGAAGCAAGGCAAAGAGACCACCGATGCCTACAGCTTAGTAGGAAGCTTCAGGAAGTCCTTCTACAGGAAGCCGGAGGCCTACGCAGAGCTTGATGTATTCTGGTGAAAACTGTTAAGGGAGCAAGGAGCTCTCAAGGTAGCTCAAGTTTAGGTCCAGCTGACTCAGCAACAAACCTCTTTAAAGGGGACAAGAGAACCAGCTGTGGAGGCACAGGCCTGTAACCCTAACACCTGACAGTTTGCGAATTTTCAGCTTAGTCCGGAGGGGGGGTACACAGTGAGAGCGTCTCAAATACAAAAGCCCAACCCCACCAAACAAACAAACACAAAAGAAAGCTTGGGGGAAAAAAAACCCCGGCTGTGTCCCAGCCTAACATCTCCTTCCTCCGTGTCAGGGCCAGCCCCTCTCTGTTCTGAGCTCTGGTTCCTTGTCAGGTCCACCGGCTCAGTCATAGGAGGGACAACCTTGAAGTTCTAGAAGCAGAGTTGCTTGCATCCCTAGAACCTGCTTCGGAGCTTTGGCTGGACAACCGAAGGCAACATGAACTTCAAGATGAGACCTAGCGTGCCATCAAGACGGGAAAGGACCCCCAACTTTTTCCCTGTAGCCCGAGAGTCAAAGCAGCCTCAATTTGGGGCTTGAATTGGGCAGGGATACCCCAGATCTTCCAGAGGATGTCACATCCTTGGTGGGACAGCTGCGGGTTCCCAGAACTGCACATGTTGCTGCAGACGGCATCAGAGAACCCAGTGGGTGGACAGGGCAGTGATGACTGGACCCAGATGGGTGGCACCAGGGGCAGAAGGCCAGCAGGCATTTGCTGTAGGGAGCCAGGCTCTACAACTACAGCAGCTGGCCCGTCCTTATAGGGCTGGCTGCATGGCAAGCTGTCCCAGCCCCGTCTGGCAGACAGACCAACAGACACACATTGGCGGGTGATCCTTTAGGGAAACAGAGCCGGTCAGAAGCAGGAACCCAGAGATAGGAAGGCAGAGAGCAAGCTTAGCTGGGCCAAGCTGAAGGGACTCTGGCAGGCTGGGTCCAGACAGCAAGGATGCTGGGCAGCAGACTACAACAGACAGTAAGATGAAGAGACAAGGAGGCCCAAAGAGACATCAACAGAGAAGGAGATTGCCAAGTGGCCTCTTCCCCAGCCGGCAGCCTGGAATACTCCTGTCCCTGGGAGCAGCCGCTCAGCGCTGAGCCAAGCGCACCCCCTCCCCCAGCCAACCAGCCGGCCAGTCCGCCTGCTTGTCTGCCCGCCGCCGCCCGCCGCTGCCCGCCCGCCGGAGCAGGCAAGGGCTCCCACCGCTCCCGCGCGCTGCCTCCCTCCTCCTCCTTCTCCTTCACTTCCTTCTGCTCAGCCTGTGCCAAACCCATCTGGAACTGTTTAAACCCAAATATTCAGCCCCCCTCCCCCCCTCCAGCCAGATTCCTCCACAGTTTAAAACAAGCCCGGCGCTGGCTCCGGGAGGAGGGGAGAGGGAGGAGAGAGGGGAGGGCTGGAGGCGGGCGCAGGAGGAGGGAGAGAGGGAGGCTCTTCATTTCTGTTTAATTTCTGGAGAGGGAGGGAGGGGATCAGCCTTTGGCCATCGCTCAATCTCGGCACATTTTTCCCATTAATGAGGAGAGGACTTGGGTTTCCAGGCCTGTGTGCCTGAGGAAGGGCTCGGGCTCCGGTCACCCGGGTGGGGAGGAGGCGGGCCGCTCTGGTTTCCCCACTTCTCTTGGGAGAGGAGGGGCCTGTTCCTTGCAGTCTGCCCCAAGGAAGGGAGGGAGAGGGAGGTCTAGGGCAGACTAAGTATCAGTGCCCTGGCCTCAGAAAGGACTGACTGAAGGTTATAGCACCCATGTACCCATGGTATGAGGAAAGCCTTTTCTCTGCTGTGAAGACACAGGGACTAAGAACAAAAGAGCAACGTGAGCAGCCTCCAACTACCCTAGCTACTGCTTACACACCCCAACCAGGGGGCTGTGGAGGGAGACAGGAAAGTACAGCCACCCCCTAGACACAAGGGCTCACTGACACCTTAAAAGTCACGGGGAAGCTGTCACCAGGCTGGTGAGCTGGAACCGGGGGCTTTGATTGCAACACCCTTTCAGTTTTCCACAGGGCCACAGCCATAGCAAGTAGCTGTGGCCGCAACTGTGCAGCTCTCACCTGTGGACAAACACTGTTGCATAGGCAGTACCCAGTTCTCAGTGGCTGAGCTTGTTTCCCCCTCCAGGGACCAAAGAAGGGCAAGTCAACACATCCGGTGGACAAATACACACGGAGCTACAGCCACCCACAAACACGCACATGGGGGCCCCCCATACAGCTAGTCTGTC
The DNA here is from genome assembly GCA_907169655.1 of Acomys percivali. Lineage (NCBI taxonomy): Eukaryota > Metazoa > Chordata > Mammalia > Rodentia > Muridae > Acomys > Acomys percivali. The sequence goes on along the minus strand of OU015745.1, from coordinate 75,563,378 downwards.
CTTTTCAGACGCACAGACACATATGGTACAAACAGATTGGTCTCCTTAGACGTTTCACATACAGCAACTCTTCCTAACACAAGAGATCCAGCTTGCCCCGAGGCAGACCCCACTCTCAGCCACACAGCCTTTCCAAGGGCAGGCACGCCCAACCCAAGAGTCCATCCTCCTCACACACCCAACTACACAGCTACAAGGCACACAGTGCTGCATATAAAGTACGAACTCAAGCGCTGGCTTCCCCGCACAGACTTGTAACAAGCTCTTACACAGTCACATGGAAAACCCCACACAACTCCGTGAAGGAACATGGAAACGGAATATAAGAACAAGTCATTAGTGAGGAGGCAGCAGTGGCGTACACCTTTAATCCCAGCACTTGGGAGGCAGAGGCAGGACAATTCCCTAGGAGGTGCGAGGCCAGCAAAGTCTACAGAGGGAGTTCCAGGACAGTCAGGGATACACAGAGAAACCCTGTCTTAGGAAAACAAACAAACTGCATCAATCACTAAAGTTAGGGAAACAACTTTGGGGTTATACATGCAGCGGGCGCGCGCACACATACACTGCAAGCATGCTTTCCTTTGGGATACCTGTACTACACTAAGTTGGGGGAAGGTGCTACCTCTCACCCTGCCTCTCAGAGACAGGGCAACCCCAGCTCTACTTCCTGTTGTCCTAGCTAAAACAGGAGCTTGTCAGTCAGGTCACAAGGCCTGGGGGTGGGGCAGGGGCAGGGGCAGGGGCACTGAGATGATTCTGGGTGTGGCTGGGTGTGGCCTCCTCAGGTATAGCCCTGGCCTAAGCAGCAAGCCACTTCCCTGGCAGGAAAATGGCAGCTTGTGGAGGACTCCTAAGCCTTAGTTCCGGAACTGGCAGGATGGGAGCGTTGTGGAAACCCCAGCCATTTGACCACACCAGTGCAAGAGCACAGACTGAGAGCCTTGCTGCCTGCCCTGGTGAAAGACCGGATACTCAACTTTAGCCAGACCTCACAGACCCTCCAAGGGCCAAGTCCCCCATTACTATACCCTAGAGCAGAAGTGCCACCAAGGCCCAGGAAACATGAAACAAGAAATGAGACAGAACCAAGGAGCCTTGGGCCTAAACCCAGGTCAAGGATTCTGAGGTTGTAGGAAAGGTCGTATTTCAAGGCTAGGGAAGTAAAGGGGGTGGGACAGGGGCAGGGGGATTGGCGCGGGAAGGCAGGGACAGGGGACAGGGTCTGGGCAGAAAGCAGTGCCCAGGTGGGAAACAAACTACCCCTGCTGTCCCCACCAGCAAAGAGTCCCAAGCTTGCACCCAAGCAGGGGATCAGGTTCCCAGTTTCTTATTCCAGTCATGTGTCAATTTGTGTTCAGGAATGTACCTGCTGGGAAGGCCTGAGAGGAAAAGGGGTTGGGAGAATCCTGTCCTAGGGTCTGTGAGGCAAGTGTGTGCACACACATGCAGGTAGTTTAGCGGGGACATTTGCTGCTGTTGTTATTTCTTTCTTTCTTTTTGGCTTTGTTTTGAGTTGCCGAGCTTCCCCAGGGCCAGTTTCCCATCCTTAGCTATATAGTTCCTTGGTCCTCACATCAGGGATGCTGGGGAGGGGCAGCATCTCTGAACAGAGAACACATTTTTGTTTTTTCATTCTTCCTCTCAGATCCTGGGGATTTGTAATTAAATAAACCTAAGAGGGAGAAGAGGGAAGAAGTGCAAGTCAGGGAGCCCCAAAAGCCTGTGTTCCCACCCTTGGGCTGTCTCTGCCAGCCAGCCTGGACCATGGACAAGCTGGCCCAGGCATGAGGCCTCCACTGCTCCCCAGGATGCTGCTCTGAGTGGCCTCACCAGGAGCAGGAGGCAGAAGGCCATGGGACACTTGGCCTCAGGATAGCCCTGGGGCCAAGGGGCCACTCCCATCCCGTCAGGTACCCAGCTGCCACCCGCCCCCCCCTCACCTCCTGCCCAAGCCCGACAAACCAGTTTGAGTCAGCACAACAGGCAGGTCTACAATTTTCAAACTATGCAGGCCTGGTGATTCAGCCTCTTTTGCTGTTTAATTAGCAGAAGGCTAGTGGCGGAGACTTGCCCACAACAACCTAGGCTTTAGCTCTGAAGGCGCTTGGGCCAGTGGCTGGCTGAGAGGAGGGGCAGCAAGAAGCAAACTGCTTCTAGATGCCTGTTGCTGTGAGCTCTGGCGGGTGACAGCCAAGAACAGGGTTGGGGGGGGGGGGCTGGTAGTGGTGGTGGAGAGAGCACACGAGACAAGCAAAAAGAAATAGTAAGCAATTCTTGACAATCAATTGGGGAGTTCCCACGTTCTCAGGGTCACAACAACTACCTCAGGGGGCAGAGGCCTGCTGCTCCTCACCCCCCCCCCAAAACAACACCACAGCCAGGCTCCCTGCGGTGAGGACTTAACTAGCCAGGCTAAGTGGGATGTCCTGACCTCACACCTCTTACAAGTTGGGATCTTTTCTCTTTTCGCAGAAAGGTCTCCTCCCAGCTGGGACATATCAATCCATCCTCAAATACACAGGACCTACGGCTTCAGATGCGGTTCCTCATCCCCAGGACACCCATCCTTAGCTTTTTCAACCCATTGAACACCTCTTTTCCACTGACAGAATGATTTGGGCTAGCAGGAACTGGAGAAAACTCCTTAAAGGAAGAAAATCAGAGATGAGGTGGCTTCATTCTGTCTGTCTGTCTGTCTCTCTCTCTCTCGTGTGTGTGTGTGTGTGTGTGTGTGTGTGTGTGTGTGTGTGTGTAGTTAGTCAAGAACTGGTAGCATCTAATTGCACCCAAACGGAAAACTGAGCCGAGGTCCTGGGATCTTGGTAAGTTCCAGTGTGCAGGGAACGAACAGGAACCAGGTGTCAAGCAGTGTGCGGGAACACAAGGGGCGGCAGCACTCAACTCAAGAGACACCGAATCAAAAGGCAAACCACACGAAAAGTCCTGGAGCTGGTGACGGAACATCAGGACTAAGTCACCCCAGAGCCCTGCTCTCTGGACACAGTCTCCAGGGCCTGAAGTCCACCCATGATCACACACTCCCGGGAGACAGCTGGTTCTTAGGCAGGGTTCTGCTCTCTGTCCCTTCCCTCCTTGGAGCTGCAGGGACATGTGAGATATGCCCAACTTTCTAGTTCCAGCCTTTTCTCCCATCATTCCTTTCTTCTCAGCCCCTCCAGCAAGATAAGGCCACTTCTCACTGCTCCCCAGCGAGCAGACCCCAGCGTAATAATAGTAATAACAACCGCTAATCCTCAGAGAGCAACAGCCGTGCTAAGCCCTTTACACGGAGTAACAATTCAATCTGGCCGGTACCATTTCCTTGTCGGAGCGGAGGAGTGGAAAGCAGGCAGATGGAAGGATTGGGCCTGCTGAAGACCTAGCCTCCCTCAGTCTAGCACTAGTGCTATCCCCTAGTCAGAGCCTCTTCCTTCAGTCACCATCAGCTCCTTGGCCCGCACGGACGACCTGGAGAGCAGCTACTCACTAGGGCCTCCCTCAATGGGTCTGAGGATTGTGCAGGATAAAAGGGAAGAAGGGAAGAGACTCCTCAGGTTAGCCTTTTGCTTATCTCCCCAAACCCCTCTACTCTTTGCACTACTACCTACCACACGCCACAAAAGGGGCCACGGGACCCTCCACACACGGCGACACACAGCACAGCTCTGCTGAGTCTGTGTCCCAGGGTGCATGTGCCAGCGTTGCCTCTCCTGAGTCAAGATAGTCAAGACCTGGGAACTCAATAGGCTCCCTGGCTCACACCCTTAAGACAATCAACAACAAAGCCCCACACTGGTTTCTCACGCCTGAGATCCTATCACACTCATGTGGGTGAGTGTGTGTAAATGTGGGTGCAACCTCAGTGTATCTGTCTAAATTTGCATGTGTCCACCCATGTGAATAAATCTGTCAGTACAGTGGGCACCAAGATAATGGTGGTATTCTCCTCACAGTAGAAAATTCCAAAGACCAGAAACCTCTCAAGTGTTTAGAGATATTTTTCCCCCTCCCACTCCCAACCTTTAAGTTTACATTGTGAATTTAAGGAAGGAATCTAATTACATACGGGTTCAACGGTGCCTAGATCTCTCCAATACCCCAAACATTAAGTATTGCCTATATTCCAATTTCCCCCTCAAATTCCGTGCCACTCTTCTTCCGCCTTAAGGAAGGTTTTCACCCCTCACTTAATGGGTTCACAATTTTTGTAACACCAGAGGACTGTATGTGCCTCTAGACCGTGTTAGTGACCTGTGCCGGTGTTTCCTGTGGATTCACGTCAAGTGGGGTAAGTGTGAGGCTAAGCCAGCCGCGCTCCTCGCTCGGGCTTTCTGTTTGTCCGAGTTCTATTTTCTTCTCAGCAGCAGTCTTAGTAGCTTTCACAGAGCTAACAGACAAGGCTAACCTTTTCCCGCCGCTGATGACTGGTAGTCACTCAGCTTAGGTGCTACCGGGGCAAACCCTCGTTTGTGAGGTTCAATGGAAACCTAAGTCGTCCCAGCGTCCTGCTAGAAGTGGGGGTGGGGTGAGTCCGAGAAGGTTTACAACAGACACACACCTCATGTGTTGCTGGCACTTGAGAAACCATAAACAATGACAGGCCCCCCCCCCGCCTCCCCACCTCCGCAGCCATCCCCTGACAAAGCGGGGTGCACACAATCACACTCACAGTTAACTCCAACGGGTTCCCAACCAGTGCAGCCGTCCCCTAACCCGGGGAGTTCCGCTTCACTCCGCCCAAGCGCCCCAGTCCCATTGCCCCCGCCTTGATGCTGGGTCGCCCACATTTCCTCGCCTTCCAGAGGTGCGAAACCCCGAGGGTCTCGGTTCTCAGCTGGGAGTGTAGGCTATCCCCACAATAACCCACGGCCGAACTGCAGCTTTCGGGAGACGGTGCCGAGTCCAGCTGCCAGCAGTTCCCCCAAGGAAGGCTGCGGAGCCGGCTCGAGCCCAGAGCCTCCTTGGAGGTGTACTCTGCCCACGGACCCATACGGCGGGGCTCCCCGGTAGCGTGCGGAACCCCGACGTCGCTCACCTTCCAGCGCCCAACAGCCGGCGGACAGCAGCAGCGGCAGCAGCAGCGGAGCGAGCAGTGGCAGAAGCCCCGGCGGCGGGCGGGCTCCGGCCATAGCCCGGGGCGCTCGGGGGGCCGAGCCGGGCCGCGCCGGCGAGACTGGGGGCGCTCGAGGAAGAAGGCTCGCACACAGTCCAAGAGATCCCGGCAGGGATGGGGCGCAAAGCAGACGGGCGGCTCCGTAACCGAGGTGTCACCCAACCCAGCGCTCCGGGGAGATGCCGGCAGGTCGGTCCCGCGGGAATCTGGACGGACCGGTCCAGGAGGATCCGGGGTGCAAGGTTGCTTGACGCTGGAGGACTCGGAGGGCAGAAGGTGCAAGGTGGTCGCGGTTCTCGGGGCACAGTCCACTGTGGGCCGAGCTCGGATCCTGGGCTCCTGGTGTGTGTGCCGTCCGGGGTAGAAGCCGGGATCTGGCTGCGCCGCTCACGTACTCACTTCTGCAGGTCCTCGCGTTGGAGCGGCCGCTCTGGGCGAGAGAGGCGGGGCTACCCTCCTGTCCGTCAACACTCCGGCCACGCCCTCCGAGACCGGCCGCCCACTCACAGACCGCCCAGCCAGCTGGTTCTGCTGCGAGAGCACTCTGCTGGAGTTCAGTTGGCCGCTTTTCCTCCGAGCCCACCCTTGGCGTCTTGGGGCTTGGAGCAGGAGGAGCTACGGAAAAGATGAATTAGATTGGGCGGAGCCACACTGTCCATCAGCCAGATAACCCCGCCCCTTCTCCCCATTGGCAATTTGTAACCAGCTCGAGTCCTAGAAGGTGATAACCAGATAGAACGAGCTGGAGGCGCCCCCCTGTGGCTAGCAGACCCCTGGGACTTTGTCAAGCGAAGTTTTTTTTTTCTCAAGCAGGTCCAAACCTAGCATAGGCTTTAGGGAGTAGGCAAAGGGATGGGGAGGGCGGGGTGTTTACCCATCCAGGCAGAGCCCGCCTCCAGGGATTCTCAAGGGTGTATTTATTCGTCTATTCGGATGTGATCGTTTGTTAATAGATAGTTTTGGGCACCCACAATGTATCAAAGTGGGTAGGGGAGAAAAGCTTGTGTTATGTCCTGGAGCCCTGTGAGCAGTGGAGGTGGGTTTAAAAGCTCACAGCATGGCTAACAAGCATTCCTGCCGAGAAAGAACCTAGTTTTTCGAAGCGCAACGCTTGGGTCTAAGGAAACAGCGCCTGAATGACAATATGAGTAATGGTGCTTTACGGGATGGGAGGCAGTGCTCCGGGCAAAGAAGATGCACTTTTGTGTTAAGACCTAGAATGGAAGCATCTGAAAATTCAGAACAGCTTGTGGTGCAGAGTCACAGCTGGGAGCGGGAGAAAGAGAAGTAGATATGGAGGGCCCAGAGAGTAACTTTTTGGTTTCACGATATAGCTTTGAGGCCTTAGAGCTAAAGTTTGAAACCTTATCAGACCTGAAGAGGATGAAGAGGAAGAGATAATGGGAGACTCCCGGGGGCCCCAGACGGGGGCCTGTTCAGGGGTCAGGAGGGTGGTGGCTGTGAGGAGGAGCCAACCAGGCCAGGTTTGAAGTGTATTTGTGACTAGGTGAGTGAGAGAGCCGCAGTAGTCGGAAACATCAAAGAGAGCCTGCAGGCTCCGCAGAGGACTTCTGCCGGTCACTTCTAGAACGTTTACAAGGTGCAATAAACACCCTGAGACAATACCTCACACTTAGTCAAGGTAGGTGTTATTATAGCCTCATTTTACAGACAAAACTGAAGGAAGGAAATACAGAGACAAACTGATGTGTACAAAGTCTTGGCAGCTTGCCCCAGGTGGTGCAGCTGAAAAGAGGTAGGAGCTGAACCCACGACTGCACGACCACTTCACTGAAGACCTAAGGAACACCTCAATGTGTGCTCAGAACAGAACTTTGAGCTGTCCTTCCTCACGTCAGATGGTAGGACTCTGAATTTCTGCGGTGTGTGGAGCCCAGGAGTCTGGATTCTAACAAGCAGGTGGTTCTGGTGTGTATGGAATTCTGAAGTCACGGCGGATATGCACCCTCTCACTGTAACCATTACTCCATGGTCCCTCAGAGCCTGCCTTACCTACCCCTGATTTCTGGGCCAAGGAATGAGAGTTAGGCTCGAGATGAGCTCCTGAGCAGGATGGACAAGCTTGGTCATCAGACCATGAAGCACCCTAAGACTCCAGTTCAGACAAACCCCAGTAGGATGGATGAGGTCATTGAGTCCAGAGCCTAAAGACATTGGTTTGAAAGAGCTTAGTCTCCCTGGACAAGGACAGAGGTGTGTGTGGGTGCATGGAGCTGGGGTGAGGATGGGGATGGGGGTGGGGCGTGGGGAGGCGATGCCTTATTCCGAGGTTCTGCTCTGTTAAATTCTAAAAGCTTACAGACACCCCTAGCAAAGCTCTAGTGCACAGACCGGACCTTAGAAACCATTGTGTCTAACTCTCACTTATGGGGCTGAAGATCCTGAGGTGGAAAGAGAGGACTGCTTCTCCGATAGCCTTCTCTGACCCGGAAAGCTGGCTGTTGTGTTGACCATTGTGAGCTGCAGCAGGTGGCCTGGGGGCAACACATCCCAATTAAAGCCTTGCTTACTGAAAGGCAGATCTGTGAGGTTGGCACTCCTGTTTACTCAACATCTGTGCCAGGCTTGGCCTCGCCCTGGACAAACAGCCCACCAGGCAGCAGGCACCAAGCGCCTTTGTTCTTGGGTCTGATAGCAAGAACAGGGAATGGGGGGACTGTCCTCACCGGATGTTGGCACCATGGTTCCCACGGGAATGCTTCTTGACCTAAGTGTTGACAGACTGGAGAGCACCAAAGATCTGGTGGCGGCAACCAGTGTAAAAAAAAGGTGATGAGCTGGCTACAAAGGGTACAGGAGAGAGAGGCAGGTGGGAACACTGGAAATGAAGCCAAACATACAGAAGGTCCTAACTGTTTCATGTCTCCAAGCTGAGATGCTAAGGAACCTAGGGAATAGGTCCCGGCCTTGGATTTTGAGATACACCTAGGCTATGGTAAGAACATGTCTCTGACCACATCATAGTTTGCTGGTTTGACTTTAGGAGCAAGCTTGAGGCTCAGAAGGCTCTGATTCTAAACTGGCAGCCCTGGTATGTTTGGCAGCTATGGGGGTTATATAAGATGCTGAACCTTCTGAGACCAAGTATCCGAGTCAACATGAGAGGGTGAAGATCTGCTCCTCTCTCCCAGGCCATTGTGATGCCCTGTGGTTGTGAGGAACCAAAATAAGTGGCCCCTAACAGATGCTCAGCTCCCAAGTCCTCTGCAAGCACTGCCAGTCTCTGGGGACATCTAGAGGAACATGGTGGGACAGTTAACAATTCCAGGCTTCTTCTGAAGAGATGGGAAAGCCTCCGCTACACTTGTAAGGACCAAAGCAGAGAAAGGGAGCTTGAGGCAGGAAGACGTGGTGGGATTAGTTTGATAAGTTTCAGAGGCTAGAGAGGAGGCAAGGGAGAGCAGAGGACTTAGCAATGTGAGAGCTGCAGGAGATGCAGGGGTGGGGGCTGGGGGGTGGTGTGCCGTAGTTGTCAGAACAGTAAGATAGACAGGAGCCTTGTTTACACAGAAGGAAAGGACTTGGAGATGGTTTGGGCTTCATGGGAGGAAGAGGAGTGAAGATGATGTGATGGTGGGAGCAAGGATGGGGGTGGGGGCTTCGTTGTTCTGTATGTACCAGCTAAACTTGGGAGGCCTGTCAGACATCCATATAGACACATCTCCACACCCACCTCCTCTATTGAGTCCCTGCTGTCCTTTGAGCAGCCAAATCTGATCTCCTTAGTGGTCGAAAGTCCTACCTCAAGATTTTTGCCCTGACTGTTCCCTCTGCCTGGTGTTCTTCCTTCAGCTCTTTTCCGGAGCACTTCCGTCTTCGGGTTTGGATATCAGCTTAAATGTCACCTGTCTGGCCCCTTGTGTGTCCTCCTTTCTGTCCATACCATGCCTGTCTACCCTATGGCATGATTTATGCTGCTAACATTACATTGCTATGTTGGTGGATTCAAATGCTGAGTTCTGTGCCCAGAGATCTGGTTGCAGCCCGTCCTTATGAAGTAGCTCCTGTCTTGGGACATTGTAAACATTTTTCTCCATCACCTTCTGATTGAGCTGGGCTGGACTTCCAATCCCAGTGAGAGGGTCTCAGGTGGGGTCCAGAGGAGTCACCATGGAGACACGGATGGAGAAGGAGCAGCCAGGGTGAGACTAAGATGGCAGATGACGGGCCACGTGGCTGGGGAGTAGGCCAAGCCAGTATCACCGGGTTAGAATAACTGAGTACCTGCCCAGCTATAGTGCCTGAAATTTTTAATAAATATAAAGGTCTCTGTGTCATTACTCAGAGCAAAGGCAGGCAGAGAGAAGCCCTTACAGTTACATTATTAACTATCAGTTTACATATATATTGTCTCCCCTGATAGAACATGAATTTTCCAAGGGTAAAGACTTTTCTTACTTATCACTGATCTCCAGTATAAAAAGCAGTGTTCTTATACTGGAGTATTAAACGAGCAGGTACTTACAAAGCACCTGCTCACTAACAGTACGTACATGCAGGCACCAAGTACTGCTAGCCACTTCCTTGGCCCAAACTGGAGACAGACATTATCAATCAATCCCAGACTCTTTTTTATCCATGTAGTGTTCCATACAGCCATTGCCAGTCTGCAGAAAACTGGCACATGAATTATAAGCATCTGCTATTCCTACTTGCTACTTACACAGCCTTGCTTGAGTCTTTTGAAATCCATTTGAGCCTCACCAGCCTCCATGGAACACTTCATACAGGATGTGGGGATAACCTTTTCACCCCTCCCTTACACCTAGTGCCCCAGTCTGGACACTACTGTGTTGACAAACATCATATCCAAGATGGGAAGTGGGCCGGTCTAATTACCCTCTTGAGTCACACCCATTCTTGGACTTCTCTGTTTTCCTATTTTATCACCAGTTCCCCTAAAGGCTGAAGGGAACTTTGACATCTAGCTCAAAAATCCCCTTATTTTTAGATAAGGGAACTGACTTCATGGAAAGAAAGTCAACGGAGACACAAACCCAACAAAGACTAGTTGGCCACGTCTAGCATTTCCCCAAGCCGCAGACCTGTCAATCAGCTCCTCTTTCATTTATGAAAATAAGATAAGAAAGCTGAAGTTTCCTTATACCCAAGCACAGTCTCCAAGCTCTAATAGGCAAATGGCCTGGCTTCCTGGAAGGTGCTGAGTGTTTGGCCCAGGATATTCCCAACTCTTTCTCCCACTTCCTAGCCATCCGTTCAAAGGAGGAAGAGCAGGCTTCTCCGTCCATAGCTGCTTTTGAAAATTGCCTTGGGTAATTGCTTTTGGGGTGAGACGATTCAGGCTGTTCTTGCTTTTCTCTCCTCCCCATCCAGCCTGACTGACCCTCAGCAACTCTTGAAGTGATTTTGTGTGTTCCTCCTGAAGCAAGAGCTCAGCCTGGGCCTCCCTTGAGGAAAAGGTAAAGGGGGAATGGTGGAGTATTGACAAAAACCTCCCTGAGCTCTTGGATAGAGGATCTTTAAACATCTTCCCAAGAGGGGAGCACTTTGGGGGCCTTTGAGTCGGCTTGTGCAGTTTGCCAGTGGTCTCTTTGTGCAGAGAGGGCCTTTTTTTTTTTTCCTTAGGAGCTATTTGAAGAAACATTGATGTTTGAAGGAACAGAAAGGGAGATAGCTGCTCAGGAGGACACAGGGAACCCAGGGGGACTCAAAGGTGCTAATTAAGGACCAATACCCGTGGCCATTTGGGAAAGTTAAGAACCGGAGAAGGGCTCAGGCTTTTATGTTTAATTAGGAAGGAGGGAATGCCAGAGGCTCCAGGGAGCTTTTAGAAAGACAGATTTCAACGTGATATTTAGCGTTCAACCAGTTTATTAAACAGTTATCATGAGCCAGGTACAGAAATGCAACTATGAACCAGTAGACAAGGACTTTATGTCAGGGGGCTGAGGTGGGGTGGGGGTGGTGGAGATGGGGGTGATGTTGAATTTACAGAATAAACACAGGATACCATAGAAAAGAGGTACAGATGGGCACTAATCCAGTCATCAAACATAGCCCCCACCCCCCATGCCCTGTGAGGTCCATGGAGGCCTCCTCCTCAGGATGGAGGCAGGATAAAGACACCTGAGTGAGGCTGGGAAATCAGAGGAGGCCATCAGGAAAGAGAAGGAGGGCTTAGGCTGTGCAGCATGGCGGCGCTCAGACCCACAGGCTCGCTGGAGTCTCCTGGTAGGTTCTAGAGAGAAGAATGCTCATCCCAGAGATTGTGTTTGAGGCAGGGTCTGTGCACTGGTGGCAGTTCAAAGCTGTCCATCCATTTTAATGTTGGGGGCGGGAAAAAGGGAAAACAAAGCCATGGGATTAGGGCTGAGGCGATGGTCCCAAAAAAGTGTTTGCCTCACAATTAAGGAGACCAAGCCAGGAAGGCAGTGGTGGCTCGTGCCTTTAATCCCAGCACTCAGGGAGGTAGAGGCAGGTGGATCTCTGTGAGTTCGAGCCCAGCCTGGTCTACAAAGCAAGTCCAGAACAAGTAGAGCTGTTACACAGAGAAACCCTGTCTGGAAAACCAAAACCAAACAAAAGTAAAAAATAAAAACAACAACAACAACAACAAGAAAAACAAGGAGACCTGGGTTCAGGTCCCCAGCACTCATGTTAAAAAGCTGTGTGCCAGGGCAAGTGTCCAGGACACCATCACTGAGGAGCAGAGACAGGAGGCTTCTGGGATTGCTGGTCAGCCAGGCTAGACAATTGTTAAGCTCTAGGTTCAGTGAGAGACTCTAGTTCAAAATGTAAAGTGGAGGCAATGTTGACCACTGCTCTCCCCATGTACACACACACACACACACACACACACACACACACACACACTCATACATACAAAATAAAAATCAAAAGACAAGTACTGATGATAAAATACATGTTATGAGGTAGGAGGTGTGGGTCACATGGACACAGCAGTTGTTAGCATACTGACCCAGTCTGCCTAGCAACCTATGACATCATTACCTACCTGCCAATAGGTGTGCTCTTGCCCAGTATATAAATGGACAAAGCCTCCACTCCTTATTTCTCTCTTCCTCTCTTGCTGTCTTATGTTTCTCTTTCTCTCTGGGGCACCCCTCCCACTTCCCTGCTCTCCTGTGCTCATATAATAAAGTTCTCCATATCTGTTGGCTGACATCTTATTTTTCATATTTGAAAACAGTCAGTAGGGCTGGAGAGATGGCTCAGAGGTTAAGAGCACTGACTTCTCTTCCAAAGGTCGTGAGTTCAATTCCCAGCAACCACATGGTGGCTCACAACCATCTATACTGAGATCTAGTGCCCTCTTCTGGCCTGCAGGCAGAATGTTTATACATAGTAAATAAATAAATCTTAAAAAAAAAAAACCAAAAAACTCAAACCAACCAACCACCACCACCACCAATCACAACACCAGTCAGCAGTGTGTCCTCTGTGTTAGGAATATGCAGCTCAGAGGAGGGGCACAGGAAACAACAACAGACCATTTCTAAGGCTTCAGGAAGAGGCATGTGCGGGTTGTTACACTGAAAAAGAATGCTTGTTGGGGAGTTTTCAGTTTGTACGTCCTCTTCTTCACTCCCCTCTGTGATGTTGTAGGAGCCTTTAAAATATTCCCTCAGGACCCTCGAGGCTAAAGATGCTCTCAGGGTCTCCTTGCCTAGCTTCTTACCAAAGGAAGTCTCCTAGTGGCGGTGAGGAGAGTGGGCTGCCAGCCTGTGCCACCCTGGCCTACATCTCCAGAAGCTCGGGTCCTCGGGCCTCAGGTGAGGAGTGGTCCTCCTTCTCCCCTACTGGCCCCGCGCCCCAGTGCCTGCTCGAACTCTAGTTTGGTTTATTCCATTTGGGGCTTCTTTCCCAGCACGAACAGCAATGACAGGTTCTCCACTATGTCCAATCCACTGAGTAGAAGTGAGATGCCTCTCTTTCTGTTCCCAGCTACCACTCCAAAGCCAAGCCTGACAGCTTCCCCGCCTCCCTCAGGCTTGCGGCGGGAAGGGGGAGAGGGTACCACTGCTGTTTCCAGAACCATGCTATACCTCAGCCACCAGCTGGGAGGAAGCGGAAGGTGCAGAGATGGGTAGGCGGGTAACTTGGCCGTGCCTATGATTACCAAGCCCCTTCATCTCCTTAATTCTCCGTTTCTCACGTGTAAAGCAATGACACCAACTTCAGGGCACAGATGTAAGGATTGCAGGAGAGATTAAAGCCTATAATAGCCAGAGTACTTAGACAGTGCCATTTCCCATTTATTTACGTTGACTATTATTAGTTAATGCTACACGCTATTCCTGCTCGGGCTGGTGCTCTGAAATTTTGAGTTTTAGTATTCTCTTTTATCAAATAAGTAAGAAGAAGAGATGGGTGTGGTGGCTCGTGCCTGTAGTCTCAGTGTTTCAGGAGGCTAAGGAAAAAGGATCACTGTGAGTTTGAGGCTAGCCTGGGCTACAGAGTAAGTTAGTTCCAGGGCAGCCTGAATTAGAGTAAGGTTCTCTACATGAAATCTTTTCTTTCTTTGCTTCTTGAGACAAGATTTCTCTGTGTAGCCTTAGCTGTCCTAGAACTTGCCCTGTAGACCAGGCTGACCTCAAACTCAGAGATCTACCTGCCTCTGCTTCCTGAGTGCTGGGATTAAAGGTGTGTGCCACCATCACCTGGCTCCTACCGGAAATCTTTTTTTTTTTTTTTTTTAAGATTCATTTATTTTTTATTTATGCTGTATTCTGCCTGTATATACCCCTGCAGGCCAGAAGAGGGCACCAGATCTCATTATAGATGGTTGTGAGCCACCATGTGGTTGCTGGGAATTGAAGTCAGTACCTTTGGAAGAGCAGGTGTCACTCTTAACCACTGAGCCATCTCTCCAGGCCCCCCCCCCCCGAAATCTTAATGAATTAGTTAAGGGGGAGATGTAGAATATAGCACATAGGGGTGCCGGGAGCCGTTTAAAAGACCTCAATTAGATCTGAAGGTCACACAGAGGCCACTGTCAGGCCTCCTAACTTTGCCCCTGGTTAGGTGACAGGTTAACCGCTTACCTGGCTGACAGACTAGGCTTCCAGAGAACATCAGGACAAAGTGTAGGGGATGCTAGAATGTAGCTTCCCGAACAGTGAGTATTAGGTGCTCAAGATCTAACATAATGGGGCTGATGGCGACAGGGGGCTGCAGCCGGGTGAGAGAGTTCTAACAGATGGTGACTCTGTTGCCATATGTACCCAGAAGGTGAGCACGCTAGCATGCTTAGAGAAGGTAGAGAAAGCGAAGGGGCCGAGAGAAGATCCCTCTCCTCTTCCTGGGGGGGGGGTACCCAATAAACAAGGTTGGCACGGCCTCTGCTTTCACGTAGCTGCTGGTTCCATCAACTTCAGAATACAATAACAACTGCTGTGTTAGCTGGAAAACAAGGAACATTTACAAAGGGAGGACAGACAAGGTGACACTGAGGAAATACCGTGGATGCCGAACTGCCAGGAATGATTGACGTGGGCAAGGCAGGTGGAAGGAGTTGGTAGGACAGGAAGAGGCGTGAGTCACGCCGACACACAAGCGTGAATGAAATACTGTTCCAACATCTCAAGGCTGGAAGTGTTCTGAGCTCCTTAGCCTCTATCTGTGGTCCCCACGCACTGTCTTCAGACCTTTGAGTTTCATACTACACACAACCCTGGGGGGGTGGGGAATAGCTACATACAAGGCTCTTTCTCATGCTCCAGATCACAAACAGCCCCTGGGTCCTGGCACCTCCATTGGAGCATCCTTCAGGTACCTCAGACCAAGCATGTGCAACTTAGAGGCATTTCTGCCCTGGCCACACCCAGCGTTCTCCTCTCCAGGATTCTGGGGGTGTGGTGAAAGTCAACTGTAACACAGTGCCCCACACAGAGGCTTGTGGAGCCCGTCATCCTCCTGTTGTTTCTCAAGCACGATAGGGTTTTTTGCTCCACAACGTTTTCTTCTTCTTCACTGGCAACCGGTTATCCGGGTCTCGCCACCACCAAACCCACTATCTTGGCGTAGCTTAGCCCCTCCTCCTGCATGGCGGATCGCGACTACCTCTTAACCTGGATCCTAAGTGCTTAGACGCTCATGCATTAGCATTTGTAGCCCGGTTAGTTTCTTTTCTGTTGCTGTGATACAACACCACGATCAAGGCAACTGCCAGAAGAAAGAGTTTATCTGGGCTTATGGTTCCAGGAGGATAAGGACCCTCATGGTGGGCAGGCATGGGGAGAGAGGGAGAGAGGGAGAGAGGGAGAGAGGGAGAGAGGGAGAG
>OU015745.1:75527450-75543479 GCA_907169655.1 Acomys percivali | reverse complement strand
CCTGCCTCTGCCCTCCCGAGTGCTGGGATTAAAGGCGTGCGCCACCACATCCGACCGACAAGAAGCATTTTAAATGGGGAAAGGTTTGTTTTGGCTCAGTCTGAGTAGCGCGGTCGGCGATGGCAGGGAAGGCACGGCTGAGGGAGTGAGTGTGAGGCATCTGGTCACACGGCGCACCTGCAGTCAGGCAGCGGAGACGCATGCGCAGCCAGCTTCCTCCTGTCACCCTTCTTGCTTGATCTAGAACCACACAGTGCATCTGATGGTCCTGTCAACATTCAGGGTAGGCCTTTCCTTCTCGGTTAAACCCCTCTAGAGACACCTCGCAGACCTCAAAAAACATGTCTCCTCGGTGATTCCAAATCCAGTCACACTTAACCCAACTAACCAGCACACTCGCAAGCCCTGCGCATGCGCTGTATTCCCCATACCCTGCAGACTAGACTCGGGAACAATGCGGAACCAGTAGCCAGTGAGTTTACAAGTTGAGAGAACAAGCCTCAGGGCCCCAGACAATCCACAGAGCGTTAGAACCGCTGTAAAAAGAGCCCTGTTAAAATGCACACGTGTTACCCACATGTTCCCCGAGGGCTACATGCTCTCCTCTATATCCACTGGCACACGAGCAGATTTACTAGGTGCTGAGGCTGGGCTCCGGGCAGCTTTTGTTAGAGGGTCAGAGGTCAGCAGAGTGAGCACGGGGCTGAGGAGTGATGAGCAGGCTCCGCCACAGTGCGGGGCTAATTGCTGCCCCAGCTTCTTGGGGGAGGACAAGGAAGTGCAGAGATGGTGGAAAGCGGAAAGGCTCAAATAGCAATAGGGAGAGAGGAGCGGGAATTCCGATTCTGGCCTGGAAAAACTCACCATTGGGCAGGTATAGAAACAAAAGACCCTAAAATAAGCCAAGTATGGTGGTGGCAACACTTGAGAGGCAGAGACAGGAGGGTCACTCAAGTTGAAGACCGGTCAGGTGAGTTCCAGGCCAGCCAGGAGATCCTGACTCAAAACAACACAATCCTCAAGGTAACCATGATAGGGCTGGAGAGATGGCTCAGAGGTTAAGAGCACTGGCTGTTCTTCGAAGATCCAGAGTTCAATTCTCAGCAACCGCATGGTGGCTCATAACCATCTATAATGAGATCTGGTGCCCTCTTCTGGCCTACTGGCTCACACGCAGACAGAACACTGTATAAAAAATAAATCTTAAAAAAAAAAAAAAAGATAACAATGATAAAACGTAAAATAAGTAAAAAGATTAAAAGACGTGAAAATCCAGCAGAGAGCAGCTGCAAGATGCCTGGAGAGGGCAAGCCCACCCGCCAAATGAGCCATCTATGGAAGAGCGCTGTGTATCAAAAATAAAATACGGTACCAAGGTGGCTTAGCAAGTGCTGCTGTCAAGGCTGATGGCTTGAGTGTCCCAGGACCCACATGATAGAAGAAGACTGAGCCAGAGCTCAGCCCCTGACCTCTACACGTATGCTATTGCACATGTATGCTCCCTGTCCTCACTAAATAATACATAAATTCAATACTATAAAGCCGGGCATGGCAGCGCACGCCTTTAATCCCAGCACTCAGGAGGCAGAGGCAGGCGGATCGCTGTGTTTGAGGCCAGCCTGGTCTACAAAGTGAGTCCAGGATGGCCAAGGCTACACAGAGAAACCCTGTCTCGAAAAAAATCAATACCATAAAACAAAGTGAAAATTTTGATGGGGTCCCAAGTGACCATCTAGCCAAAACTATCCGCTGGGACCTGGGACTGATGAGATGTGCTAAGCCATAAGGTCCATCAGGTCCATGAAGGGTCTACTGTAAGCTTAGAGTGACACGCTCAACCAAACAGGTGGACCCGACGTCAAGCAAGCTGCATAATGCCTGTGTCATCCTCCTAGGACTTCAATTTACGCTGGTGGCTGGATGAGCACCTGTCCAGCCAGCTGGAGGAGGAAGAAGGGCCTGGCTTTTGCTCAAAGTAGGTGCATCCCTGTGTGTGACTGCCAAGTGAAAACTGTGTCAGCCTTGCTCAGGGGCAGCCTGGAGATACCAAGGCAAACACCTCACCAAACACCAAGTGTCAGAGGAGAGAGCTTATCACCTGTGTTGCACAGAAAGAGCAGACAAAATGACCTAGGCGGTGACATCAGCCCGTCTTTTGGATACTCAGGGATGGAGGTTACTCATGGGCTCAGCAGTTAGACTGCATCTTTCCAAAGTCCAGTTAGGTACATCAGGGAATTTCCTTCTCTGGAATAGTCAGCCAACTAGGGATGCCGGTGAAATAGGGTCTCTAGTTGCCAGCAGGAGGCGCATGTGTCTATCAGAAATGCTGGCCTGGAGACTCCGGAAGTTTTATCTGGAATAGCTGAGTCAGGAAGACTCTGTACAAGTCAGCAGATTCTCTTCTGGGGCCCCACCCCCACCCCCTTTTCTTAAAAAGACATTAGGTTTCTGAAGCAACTGCTTTTCCCCAGGAAGGTCAACTTGGCAACTCTGTCACCCCAAACCAGCTCCTTCCTGGCCAAGCCCTCTGTGAGCTCAGCCTTTAAGACCCCAAGATGGCAGGACAGCTTTCAAATGGACAGCCAGTGGAGCCACCATCCTCTTCTTACTGGGAGCTGGCCTCAGCGGCTGATCACACAGGGGCCTGAGGGTGGGGCTCCTCGGACACTAGGCATTGAATGGTTTAATTGAACTCAGTCTTGGCCATGCTGGGGCCGATTTCTTCTTAGTGACTCGGCATTTCTTTTACTCGTGGAGGAGTTGAGACGGGGTAAAGATCTGTCAGCAACTGCCCAGAGGGAGGGCTCCCAGGTGTATCACTACAGCATCAAGGGGGTGTAATTTCTCCTCCCATCTCCTTAGCATGTCCAGGGTAAATCAGCTTTTCTGAGGGATGGTCCCTTGGTCAGGTGATTGACAGCTCCAGTCGGATTCATTGTTAAGAGGGGAGATGGTAGGATGTATTGCTTCGACTACTTTAGGATGTCATGGCTCCACCTAGAGTCAGAGGTAGAATTCAGATTTTATTCTTCTGACTAGGAGGAAGTAGTTTTCCTCATTGTTGTTGTTATACTGTGTGTGTGTGTGGCACAGCAACCGTGTGGAAGTCAGGACTCCTCCCACCTTCCACCCTGCTGAGGTAGGGTCTCTCTTGTTTCTGCCACTGACTGGTTTACTCCAAGCTAGCTGGTTCTCAGCTTCCAGATGATTCTCCGGTCTCCACTTCCCACTCCAGGGCAGGAGTGCTGGGATTACAGATGTGGGCCACCCACTGTGCTTTCCCTGTGGTTCCCTGGATGGTGATGGGACAGTCATCAGGCTTGCACAGTCCATGCCTCCTTTACCCACTGTGCCATCCATCACCACAGCCTGAACAGCTCCCCTTCAGCAGGATTCCACAAAGCCCTCACACCCTCACATTGTCCTACTGTATCTTAAGTCTTTTTAAAAGACTTGGTTCTGTATTTTACATATATGAGTGCTTTATCTGCATGTATACCCGCAGGCCTGAAGACAGCATCAGATCCCATTATAGATGGTTGTGAGCCCCCATGTGGTTTCTGGGAATTGAGCTCTGGAGAAGCAGCCATGCTCTTAACCTCTAAGCCGTCTATCTCTCCAGCCCCTGTATCTGAAATCTTAAGGAGGGGCAATTGTGACGTTTCCCTTTCTGGGGGGTTACCAGGTAAATGAGAGGTGGGGTCCAAAGCCGATTATGAAGGAAGAGTCATCTTAGCGACCCCCAGGGCTGCTAATGTCTGCCTCTCAACCTAACATTCACACTACTTAAGACCCTCCTGCATCAGTGTTGTGAAGAGAGAACACGCCCCGGTTATCTCCTATTGGCTAATAAAAAGCTGAACCTGGCAATAGCACAGAACACTCTCGATCTTATTCCTTTAGTTAAGAATTCTGGAGGCTGGAGAGATGGCTCAGCGGTTAAGATCACTGACTGCTTTTCCAGAGGACCTGGGTTCAATTCCCAGCAGCCACATGGTGTTTCACAACTGTCTTTAACTCTAGGATCCAACACCCTCACACAGACATACACGCAGGCAAAACATCAATGCACATAAATATAAAAAAAATAATAAAAAGAATTTCAGAATCACTAAACAAGTGGAGTCCCCAGTTCAACTCCCTAGTCAAAGACTCTAAGCTCTAAGTGAGATTAATCTCATTACATGAGAGGTTTTGTTTGTTTGTTTGTTTGTTTGGTTGGTTTGGTTTTTTGGTTTTTTGAGACACGGTTTCTCTGTGTAGCTTTGGCTGTCCTGCACTCACTTTGTAGACCAGGCTGGCCTTGAATTCAGAGAGAGAGATCCACCTGCCTCTGCCTCCCAAGTGCTGGGATTAAAGGCATGCGCCACCATGTCCGGCACATGAGAAGTTTTGCTGTTTAAGACATTGTACTTGGGACTGGAGAGATAGTTCAGTGGTTAAGAGCACCGCCTGCTCTTTTAGAGGTCCTGAGTTCAATTCCCAGCATCCACATGATGGCTCACAACCATGTATAATGTTATCTGATGCCCTCTTCTGCAGATAAGGTACTCATATATAATAACTAAATAAATCTTTTAAAAAATAATAAATAAAATAAAACGTTGTACTTGTATGCTGGGCGTGGTGACACATCCCTGAATTCATAGTGCCAGGAAGGTGCAAGCACCATAGATCAGCACTACAAGGCCAGGATGGACTTTATGAGATCCTGTTTCAAAAAAACCAGCTAGCCAGGCGTGGTGGCACACCTGCAATCCCAGCACTCAGGGAGGCAGAGGCAGGCAGATCTCTGCAAATTCAAGGCCAACCTTGTCTACAAATTGAGTCCATGACAGCCAAGGCTACAACAGAGAAACCCTGCTTCAAAACAAACAAACAAACAAAACCAAAACAACAACAAACAATCCGAAATCAAAAACAACAGCTAATAATGTGTACATCCTTCACTAACCTGCTCAAGCTCACAGCTCCATTTTTAAAGGCAGGATGCTCACAGAACCTGCCTTTAGGTTTGCTGCAAGGATGAAAGGAGAGGAACATTGTACTGTGTAGAGCACGGGGCTTGCCGTATAGTAAGCGTCCAGTCAAGCTGTGATTTCCGAACAAATCCCTTCAAAAGCTGAGCAGTTTGTCAGCCAGCAGTATGGTCCCTTCCTGTAGAGAAGGCTTTAGTAGCGGCTGACTGTTCTCGTGTTATATTTCCACTTTGGGAAGCATTTTCATGGACTCTGAGAGCAAGCTGGTCCGCTAAGTAAAAAATGTGATCCAGTTTATAAAATTTCTATTTTTGTCCAGCTGCTTTTAGAACCTTCTTTTTTCCATCGGTTGAGGAATTGGACCAGATAAGCTGTGATCTGCTTTGCCAATTTAAAAAAAATAAAAAATCATCTTCTCTATTATATAAGATGAGGAAGCTGTGTCTTTCTACTCAAGTATCTTTGGGGCTCAAAAATAAACAAAAGCAGATTAATATTTTATAGAGAATAATTTTTAGGCTGAGAGAGCTGAGCCAAACATTTAACCTTCAACAATGAATGTCTTGTCAATAATGAGGTCATTTGTATGCGGCATGCCATTTCCAAGAGGAAACATGCTTTTCAACTCATTCAGCGAACTTGAGAAAAAAAATAAAAAAGAAAGAAAGAAAAGAAAAATGAATCCTAAAGAGCCAACACTTAGTATTCAGGGGAATTTAACATCTCCAGGATGGGTATTTACTGACTGACTTTTCCTGGGGACATGTGAGTAAATATTCCAAACAGGATGCCAACCACAAACCAAAGAAATGTGTCCACCCAAGGCTAGACTGGCAAACCACAGATTTTCGTGAGGTTGCTTAGAGGAGTGGGAGCGACTCACAGGCAGCTGTATCACCAAACCCCCATCCCAGCCTGGGAGATGACTCACGGCACAGCAGCGTCCCTCCGAACTGCGAACTGCGGCTGGGCCGTGCTAGTGTTCGCGCCATGGGAGAGGCTCTTCTCCCAGCGTAGGATTGCTTTCACAGCCTTGTGAATCTTGTAATGTCTCAGCTTCCTGAGGCCTGAAAATTTGGTTAGCTTTGGGTCATAGGACCCACAACCCCATCCTCAGTAGGGAGTGCTTCAGTTAGAAGCAAACAGCGACACAGCAACCTTTGTAGAGCCCGTCTTGTACAGTCTCACTCTCTGACGGTATGAACATGACTAAGTACAACATGGCTGATCCAAACACTTAGACATTAATATATCCAGTAGCTTCTATATTAGATGCTGAATGGTGCAGCATTGACTAGTTGTTGTAAACTCTGGTTCTGGGATGCAAACACAGGCTCAGGCACTGTATTGGAAACAACTCATTTTCCCTCTGCCTCAGTTTCCTTACTGGGAAATGGAGGATAAACTTATTTATATATCTCAAGAAATGTCTGGGAGGGAAGAGGGAAGGCAGCGCTGGGGGTGGGGGCGTGGGGAGGTGAACAAGAACCAAGTATGGTATATATTTGAAAATGCCATAGAGAAACCTATTAGACTCTCTCTAACTTTTGTTGTTGTTTGAGACAGGGTTTCTCTGTGGAGCCCTGCCTGTCCTAGAACTTGCTCTGTAGACCAGGCTGGCCTCGAAATCAGAGATCCACCTGCCTCTGCCTCCCAAGGGCTGGAATTAAAGGTGTGTGCCTCCACCGTTGCCACCACCACGGCCACCCAGCTGCTCTCTAACTTTTATTTATTTATTTATTTACTTACTTACTTATTTTGGCTTTTTGAGACAGGGTTTCTCTGTGTAGCCTTGGCTGTCCTGGACTCGTTTTGTAGACCAGGCTGGCCTTGAACTCACAACGATCCGCCTGCCTCTGCCTCCCAAGTGCTGGGATTAAAGGCGTGCGCCACCACGCCCGGCCCTAACTTTTAAATTAACTTTGAACGTGCTGAAATTTGAGCTAGATAGATGGCTCAGTGGATAAAAATGATTGCTGCTTTTGCAGAAGAGCCAGGTTCGCTGCCCAGCACCCACATTGTTGCCTTATACCCATCTGTAACTCCAGCTCCAGGGGACTAAGTGGCCTCTTCTGGACACATGTGCACATAATTGAAAAGAAAATAAATCTTTAGAAATTACTTTTAAGAAATGCTGAGATTACATGTCAAGTTATTATTCTTTTTTTTTTAGTAAATTTTACTTATTTAATTTTAATTTATGTGTATTGGTGTGAGGTTGTCAGATCTTGGAGTTACAGACAGTTGTGAGCTGCCATGTGGGTGCTGGGAATTGAACCCGGGTCCTTTGGAAGAGCAGGCAGTGCTCTTAACCACTGAGCCATCTCTCCAGCCCCATGTCAAGTTATTATAACAGTTGCCAAAAGATAGTGTTTAAATACAAGGTACGTTATTTTGATTCAGTTATATAAGACAGCCCCCTTTCACTGGACCCCAGCATCCATGGGATCAAGTCAACTTTGGATCATACATATTTGTGGAGGGCTGGAGAGATGGCTCATTGGCTCAGAGCACTGGCTGCTCTTCCACAGGACCTATGTCATGATTTACAACCATCTGTAACTCTGGTTCTAGGAGCTCTGACACTCTCTACTGGACTCACTGGGCACCAGGTACATATATACTAGATATACATATATATACAAGGAAGATACTCATACACATAAAATAAAAATAAATCTTTAAAAGTTGTTGTGGAAATAAAAATTATGTCAACACTAAATATAGTTTTTCCTTTTTTTTGGTTTTTTTGACACAGGGTTTCTGTGTATAGCTTTGGCTGTCCTGGACTCGCTTTGTAGACCAGGCTGGCCTCGAACTCACAGTGATTCCCCTGCCTCTGTCTCCTGAGTGCTGGAATTAAAGGGGTGCAACACCACGCCTGGCTCATAGTTTTTTTTTTTTTTTTTTTTTTTTTTTGTCATGAGTCCCCAAACAGTACAATACAACAATTATCGAGGTAGCATTTGCATTAGGTGTTACAAGGAAACTGGCTTGATCTAAAGTGTATGGGAGAGCCTGACGTGGTGGCGGTGGTGCACACCTTTAATCCCAGCACTGAGGGGGGGGGCAGAGGCAGGTGGATAGCTGTGAGTTTGAGGCCAGCTTGGTCTACAAAGTGAGTCCAGGACAGCCAAGGCTACACAGAAAAACCCTGTCTCAAAAAAAAAAAAAAAAGTGTATGGGAGAGGCTGGGGGAGAGCTGAGGAAGAGAGAACTTTAGAGTTCGTGGGAGGATGTGTGTAGGTTTATGCAAATGCCGTACATCATTTTATGAAAGGGAGTTTGCATTTAAGGACTTGGTGTCTGTTGGCAGCAGGGATGTTGGAGCCAGTCCCTGTTGTCTGCTGAAGGGCAGCTGCCTTGTGGCAGGACTCAGCTCCTTCTGCAGCCTGCTAGTTAGCTCACAGCTACAGTTTAACCTCCCAGCTAAGCCAGGAACTCAGGCTGTAGCTTCTGGCTTCTCTTTCAGCCGGGGAGCCATGTGACTGGACTCTGGAACAGGGAAAGCCCAGTCACTTCCTTATTCAAACTGTCGGGTATTCAACTCGAAGAGGGTGCACACCACCTGACCTTTATTAGTGTTACCCTGTGGTGTCCTTGAAGGGGGCTAGGGGTGTCATCTCCAGCCTTTTCTGCGCCCCCCTGAGGTGTCTCTAGGGGGCATTTGCAATTGAAAGTCTGGACTGCTGGAGCAGCTCAGCTTGCCTTGCAGTGGATGGAGGAGGAGGAGGAGGAGGAGGAGGAGGAGGAGGAGGAGGAGGTGACCTATGCTTTGAGCTCTTTGTCCCATGTGACGTCAGAGGCCAGGACAGCATTTATTCCAGCTTATCTGTCCTTTGCATTGTATTTCCTAGCACCCAGAGGTGACATTGCTTAGTGGTCCTTGCTTGTGCTTAAAGTGCCTCTCTGTCGTAACAAAGCAGTAGTGGAGAGGGGATGTGCCATCTGGCCTGTGCTCTGAACCCTCGGTACCCCAAGAAGACAAGACGCCGCTTTCCTCTTTGTGGGAGACTCCTTCGTTTTATGAAAAAGGAGTTGCGCTGGTTAGTTTTTGCCGGCCACACACAAGCTAGGGTAACCTGGGAAACTGAGGAAACCCCACCCCACCGCCCCACACCATCAGATTGTGCGTAAATAAGTCGGTAGGGGCATTTTCTTGATTGATGTGGGCAGTACCACCTTTGCAGGTGAGCCTGGGTTGTATATGAAAGCAGCCTGCCTGGCTTGGTGGAGGCAGTGGAGACAGCTGAGGCGCATGCCTTTAATACCAGCACTCGAGAGGCAGAGGCAGGGGGATCTCTGTGAGTTCGAGGCCAGCCTGGTTTACAAAGTGAGTCCAGGACAGCCAAGGCTACACAGAGAAACCCTGTCTTGAAAAACAAAAAACAGGGGCTGGAGAGATGGCTCAGAGGTTAAGAGCTCTGGCTGTTCTTCCAAAGGTCCTGAGTTCGATTCCCAGAAACAACATGGTGGCTCACAACCATCTATAATGAAATCTGGTGCCCTTTTCTGGCCTGCTGGCTCACATGCAAGCAGAATACTGTATAAATAATAAATAAGTAAATCTTAAAAAAAAAAAAGGAAAAGAAAAACAAATAACAAACACACACAGAAAAGAAAAAAAAAGAAAGAAAAAGAAAAAAGAAAAGAAAAAGAAAGCAGGCTGAGCAAGCCCTAGAGAGCAAGACACTAAGCAGTGTTCCTCCGTGGTCTCTGCTTTAGTTCTTCCCTCCAGGTTCCTGCCTGAAGCCCCTTCCCTGACTTCTCTTCCTAATGGACTGTAGACCGTAAGCTAAAACAAATGCCTTCCCGCCCAAGCTGCTTTTGGTTACGGCAATTATCGCAGCTATGAAACGCCAATGAACACACCTGGCTTCCAGGGGTCAGACTCAGGGCCTTTGCTTGGTTCAGGGAGTAACTGACTGAGCTGTCTTTCCAGCCCAGACTCCAGCTCTTGTCCGTCTCTCTGACCTTCGTCTACTTCTTTAATATTCTCTCTCTTCTTCTACTGTTCGAGTCCAGGTCCTTCAGTGTTCTAGAAGACAAGGAACTGAGCCAGAGTTGTAGCCTCAGCACCCTTCCCTTCCTTCTTTCCTCTCTCCTCTGTCTGTCTCTCTCCCCTCTGTCTCTCTGTCTCTCCTTCCCCCCCCCCGTCTCTCAGGTTCTTGTAGCTCAGGTTGGCCTCAGTCTTGCTACGTAGCCAAGAATGACCTTGTATTTTTGTACTCCATCTCTGGGGCGCTCAGATTAGAGATGTCGGCCGGGCCTGCCATGTGCGCAGTGCTGGGGATCAAACCCTGCTTTGCACATGCTAAGCAAGCACTCCACCAACTGAAAAACATCCCTGACCCTGTCCCGTACCCCATTCTCATCTCCTAATGTGTAATCCTATACCACTACCTTTAAAGGCATTCTTTCTGAGGGCTGCACACTCTCTGTGAAGTGCTAGTCTATCCAGGTACAGCTCACATAGTTTGCTGTTTTATATTTTCTTTCTTTCTTTCTTTCTTTCTTTCTTTCTTTCTTTCTTTCTTTAAGATTTATTTATTTATTTGTTTATTTATTTAGTGTATGTTAGTAGTTTAGCTGCATGTACACCTGCAGGCCAGAAGAGGGCATCAGATCACATTATAGATGGTTGTGAGCCACCATGTGGTTGCTGGGAATTGAACTCAGGACCTCTGAAAGAGCAGGTGGTGCTCTTAACCACTGAGCCATCTCTTCAGCCCTGTTTTATATTTTCATTATCACTCACTTTTAAATGTTGCCTCTGGTAATTTCTTTCCTGATCCATAATTTGTTTAGAAATAACTCACTTATTTCCAAATATTTGGGATTTTCTTTTCTTTTTTTTTTTTTTTAAGATTTATTTATTATTATGTATACAGTGCTCTGCTTGCATGTACTCCTGCAAGCCAGAAGAGGGGGCCATATCACATTACAGATGGTTGTGAGCCACCATGTGGTTACCGGGAATTGAACTCAGGACCCTTGGAAGACCAGGCGGCGCTCTTAACCACTGAGCCATCTCTCCAGCCCCATATTTGGGATTTTCTAGCTGCTTCACTGTTATGCTCTGTCTTAGCTACTTTTGTATTGCTGTGGTAAAATACTGACCACAGCAACTTAGGAAAGAAAGTGTTTACTTGTGGTTTACAGCTTCAGAGAATTAGTGTCCATGACCATCACAGTGGGCAGCATGGCAGCAGACAGGTAGGCAGCAGGCAGGAGGCAGCAGGCAGGTAGGCAGCAGGCAGGTAGGCAGCAGGCAGGTAGGCAGCAGGCAGGTAGGCAGCAGGCAGGCAGGCAGCAGGCAGGTAGGCAGCAGGCAGGCAGGTAGGCAGGCAGCAGGCAGCAGGCAGGCAGGCAGGCGTGGTCCTGGAGCAGCAGCTGAGAGCTCACATCTTGAGATAAAACCACAAGGCAGAAAGCGCTAAGTGGAAATGTTTAGAATCGTTTGAAAATTCAAAGACCACACTTCCCACAGGTCCACTATTCAGAGACCAAGTATTCAAACATAAGAACCTTTGGGGGTCGTTCTCTTTCAAACTCCCACATTCTACCCCCAGTTCCCATAGGTACAAGTTAGGTCAAATTCTAAAGACATCACAGTCTCAACATTGTCTAAAAGCCCAAAGTCTTCTCTGAGACTCAAGACGTTCTCTTAACTGAAACCCCGTAAAATCAAAAGAAAAAAAAAAAAAGTAAATTATATACTTCCAACATACAATGGTGCAGAACACATATTACCATTCCAAAAGTGAGGAAAGGGGGCTAAGTAAGGGAATACTTGACCAAAACTAGACCAAACACCCAGTAAGACAAACTCCAACTCCTGTGGTTCCCTGTGTGATGTCAGGGGACTGAGATGGCTCTGCCCTTCTGGCTTTGCTGCCCGAGCACAATGCTCTCTCTTGGGCTGGTTCCACTCCCTGGATGAAGCTCTCCTTGGCAGATTTCTCATGACTCTGGAGTTTCCAAAATCTTGGGATCTCCGGTGCAAACCAGGCCTCCTTTTCGCTGCTTCACAGAGTGACCTCTCGGGGGATTCCCCGGCACACATTTGGCCTCAACTACTGTCCTGCATCGTACAGGAAGGTCACACAAACCCCTTTGCTCGCACATTCTTTATGAATCACATCTTGGAAATGCTCCTCTGTGGCTTTTTAGGAACAGAACAATCCTCGGGCAGTTCCTTTCCTTCCGGAAGGTTGGAAGCTTAGTTGGGTGGAGTCTTGTCCCTACGGCACCGCGCCCCTTATTTCATTTCAGAGGAAGCCTCTCTTTTTTATCTCTTTCAGCACAAGCTATAACTTTAAATTTCATCGTGTGCTTTTTCTCCTCAGATTGTACTCATGTGGATTTTTGCTCTGCTTTTATTCTTCATTGTAGATGTTGGTTTTGGGGGAGTCTTGAAACCACTGAGGACAGAACACCACCGGTGTCTAGTAAACCAGAAAGCAACTTTATTCATCACTTGAGGGAGCTGACTGCAGCCACAAAGGGAGGGATAAGTTTCTTTCTTTCTTTCTTTCTTTCTTTCTTTCTTTCTTTCTTTCTTTCTCTTTCTTTCTTTCTTTCTTTCTTCTTCTTCTTCTTCTGATGATGATGATAATGATTTTGGTTTTTCAAGACAAGGTTTCTCTGTGTAACATCCCTGGCTGTCTGGCTGTCCTGGACTCACTTTGTAGACCAGGCTGGATTCAAACTCACAGAGATCCACCTGCCTCTGCCTCTGGGATTAAAGGCCTGCTTTAAAAGAAACTTATAAGTTTCTTAAAACAAAAAGCCACCCAGGTGTTCAGGGGCACACTAAGCAAGTATTCAATGATCCTTCGAAGTGAAGGTTCAGCTGGTCTTTGACTGGACAGGCCCCTCCCTGAGTAAAGGGCCTTTTCTGGAGAGTGATAGTAGGATATTTACATAGGCTCCAGGCAAAGCAGTAGGGACATCTCTTTCTATTGCCTTGTAGGGGCCATTCCTGAAATTAGGGAGAACCTAAAGACAAGGGCAGCAGAAATCTAGGGCGAAGGGCACTGGGCAGATGTCCCATTCCCTGGAGCTATTCTGGGTGGCGGCTCTTCAGCAGACAGACCTGCATAAGAGTGATTACTAAGAAACACACAGCAGAGTCAATATTAGGCCTCCTTAAAAATCTCCTCAGTCAAGGAGATTAATCCTTTTTTTTTTTTTCCCCCTGATTTAGCCTCAGGCAGATTCTTAGGTTAAAGGCAGAAAGTAGTCATGTTGTTTGCCAACTGTCACAAGGATGGCCTCTAGCCCAGTTTAAAATTGTTCCCCTCTGACACCTCTTGAACTGAGTCTCCATCTTCCACATTGCTCTCAGCACTACTGAATTCCAATCCTACTGGGAGGGCCCATTAGGCTCCTGATCCCAAATCCCAAAGCTTTTCACATTACTACCAAATCCAGCATGGTCAGGCCTGTCATAACCCACTCCCTGGTACCAACTTCTCTCTTGGTTACTTTTCTACTGCTGTGATAAAACACCATGACCAAGGTAACTTATAAAAGAAAGTGTTTATTTGGGGCCTACGGTTTCAGAGGGTGAGAGTCTGTGACCACCATGGTGGGGAGACGGCAGCACACAGACATAGCTCTGGAGCTGGGAGCTGAGAGCTTAGATTTTGAGGCACAACCCAGGGGCAGAGAGTGCTAAGTGAGTGGCAGTAATCTTTTTGTTTTGTTTTGTTCTGTTTCCTGAGACAGGGTTTTTCTGTGTAACAGCAGCACCCCTACATCCAGAACAAAGATTCTTTCAAATTCTCAAAGGTCACCCTGAGTAATACACCTCCCCCAACAAAGTCCCAAACAGGTTCACCAATGGAGGTTGGGGGGTGGGGTGGGGGTGGGGGATAGGGGAGGGGGGGAGGAAAGTATCCACATACACTAGCTTATGTGTCTCACTCATCCGAACCACCACATGATCTGCAATAGCAGCCTTGGCACAGGTTGATGCGTGTGCTGGAGCACATGCTCTGTCCTGTGAGCAGTGTATGTATATCTGAATGCACTGAACACGCCAGTGAGTCATGTTCACATACACACCTCTCCGGCTATCTCTGTCTATAAATTACTAAGAGAGATGTTAAATAGAATCTCTGATTATAACTATGGATTTATCGATTTTTTCCCTTTCAATTCTGTCAAATTTGACCTCATGTATTTTGAGGTACTGATATTTGATAATATATATTTAGGCTTTTTATATGCTAGGTATAGCCTCATAAATTGACTATTTTTTAAATGTTAATCCTGGGCTGGAGAGGTGGCTTAGCCTTTAAAAGCTAGGCTCACAACCAAAATTAAAAATTTTATATCCTGTGAGGCATCGTGGCACACATCTTTAATCCCAGCATTCGGGAGGCAGAGGCAGGGGGATCACTGTGAGTTCGAGGCCAGCCTGGTCTACAAAGTGAGTCCAGGACAGTCAGGGATGCAAAGAGAAACCCTGTCTCGAAAAACCAAGGGGGGAAAAAAAGGAGAAAAAACTCATTTATGTTATGTAAACATGTTTTAATGGGTGTGGGTTATGGGGCTGCTTCAGATTGTCCATGGCAACAGATTATTTGCCTCCTGTGGGCTCTGAGAGGGTTGTCATTTTTGCCAACTGCAGGTAATTTAATTCTGGGGTCTGAGAGGTAGAACCTGAGAGGCCTCCAAGGAAGAAGCCAGCTGCTGCTGCTCACTCCTGCTGCTCCTGGTTGTTGCTCCTCCCTGGTGCTCCTGGTTGCTGCCTCCCCTGGTGCTCCTGGTTGCTGCTCCCCCTGGTGCTCCTGGTTGCTGCTCACCCCTGGTGCTCCTGGTTGTTGCTCCCCCTGGTGCTCCTGGTTGCTGCTCCCCCTGGTGCTCCTGGTTGCTCTTGTTGCAGTTTGAGGAGAAGAAGTTGGAGATATCCTGAAAGGAAGATTGGATTTGCCCCAAGGAACCCAACGACTCCAACCAGCAGGAAGTAGCTGAAGTTCTCTGCCCCCTCTTCCCACTAGCCTTCTATCTCTCTGACCTGCGCAGTTGGGGTGTTTGAAGGGATTGGGGTGGAGAAGGGAGGTAGAGATATAAGAAACCCAATAAAGTAGCCCCCCAAAGCACGCCAACACCTCTTCTCTTCCCTCCAGAGGTACAGATGGCTCTCCCTAACTGCTTATTGCTAACACAAACCCGTATGTAGACTTTTTTGATCAAGTCCGCCCCAGGTAAGAGTTATCAGAGGGCCAGCTCCCAGAAAAACAACCTCTCCTTCTCCAAAAACGCTGACTTTTGAAACCCTTACCTGGCTGAAGAGGTTAAAGAAATCAGTGAGGACTCTTTGTCCCAGGAGCCCTCATTCCATCCAATACTTGCTTGTCTTTCCCTGGGCAACGAGCTCAGCCTTGGAAGATAGAAATTGAAAGAGTGTGATTTACAGACAGAATAAAAATGCATGGTTTAATATTGTTTCTCTTGAATATTTTATCTCAGTTTGTCACTCGTATTTTTACTTTGTTTACGGTGTCCTTCAGGGACAAGGATTTATTTATTTTGTATTTTTGAGACAGGGTTTCTCTGTGGAGCCTTGGCTGTCCTGGAACTCTCTTTGTAGACCAGGCTGGACTCGAACTCACAGCAATCTGCCTGCCTCTGCCTCCTGAGTGCTGGGATTAAAGATATGTGCTACCACGCCTGGCTAGGATTTTTAATATTTATGGTGTTGAATCTCTCAGCTTTTCCTTACTGACTTCTGGGTTTGGTGCCCTGCATAGGAAATCTATCTCTACCCTGAGGCTGAGGATAATTTCTAATGGCTGCAAAATTATGCCATTGTGTAGACAGGCAAATGCGCCCTAACTAACCTACAGATAAATATTTAGGGTGTTTCTCCCATGTAAGTCATTGTAAACAATGCAACAGTCAGCTTTGTGAATGCGGTTTCCTTCTGCAATTGAAATAATCTCTTTAGGATGGATTCTTAGGAGTCCAATAGATTCTTCACCATCCAAAAGCAGTAACTACAATTAAATAACTACCTCTTATAAAGAAGGAGACA
>OU015745.1:75510127-75522516 GCA_907169655.1 Acomys percivali | reverse complement strand
TCCCTCTCTCTCTCTCTCTCTCTCTCTCTCTCTCTCTCTCTCTCTGTGTTCCAAAGTAGGCCCGGGAAAGGAAAAATGGCTCTGCGTGCAGCTTGGAGAAGCCAAAGGTTTGTGAGAAACAGCCCAGGGCCCCAAAGCCTATCCCAAGCCAACTTGACAAATCAGATCCTGTGACCTCTTGGTGGTAGCCTACCTGAAAAGGGGTAGGCAGTAGGTCTGAGAGCCTGCAGGCACTTCTCTGGGACCAGATAGTGAGGCCTCCTCCCCACAACAGTGACAGGATTCTCCCATTCGGAGATTTGACCCGCATTTGGGGACACACCTCCAATAAATCTCCATTCACGAAGAGTAGAGCAGTTGAGAGTTTTGAGGCGCCTCTTTCCTGCAGACCTGGCTGGGCTGCAGAGGGAGGCCCCGGTGCATTCCCAGAAGGGACATCACTAGAACAGCTCCTGACAAAAAGGAACGCTACAGAGAATGAATCCGGGTGCTTATAGCTTATGATCTACTCAGGGAGATGAATCAAAAATGAAGCCAATTTTGGCCCAAGGCTTTTTGTACAAGCAGCTATCCTTCACGGTGAAAAGTGAGGATGGTACGCTTGCGGGGTGGGGTGCTGTAATCAGGATGTGAAGTGAAAAAAACAAACAAACAAACATTTTTTTAAAGCAAGAGTCAGCGAGGCAGGTGTGGATGAATACTACAGACCAGAACATGCGTGCTTGGTACAGCATGTGCTGTCAGGAACATTCTGAAGACTCTTAAATTATATGTGTGAACTTAAGAGTGAGAGAAATAGAATATAAATATGTATATACGGAATGATCCCGGGCACACAAAAATAAGAATAGAAGCCTGGAAGGAAGTAAATTGAGAGTGGGAGGCTTTTCTTTAGTTTGGGAGGGGGGGAGGGTAAAAATGTGTGATGAGAAAAATCCAGAGATAGGCTGAGGCCTAAAGGAGTAATCCCCGCTCCAGCCAGCACTCAACTGTAGCTTCCTCCTTCCCCAACCTTACCCTTGCCCTGTAGTGAGGATTCCTAAACACTATAGAATGGGTGTTACTTGGGTATATATGAGTTGTTGTTTTTTAGTTTTGAGATGAAAATCTTGGATTTGCTAAGTAGCTAATGATGATCTTAAATTCCTGGTCCTCCTCCATGGTGGGGTTATAGAGGTCCCCTCACCCCCCGGTACAACACAGCTGTTGTTGTTGGTTTTCCCCGGTTTTTTGAGACAGGGTCTCTCTGTGTAGCCTTGCCTGTCCTGGACTCACTATGTAGACCAGGCTGGTCTCGAACCTCTGCCTCCCGAGTGCTGGGATTAAAGGCTTGCGCCACCATGCCTGCCGGTTTACAACACAGTTTGATTTCTTGCTTTTTTTTAATTTTCCCTCTTTTTTTAGACAAAGCCTCACTATATAGGCCTGGATGGCCCAGAATTCACAGTGATCCTCCTGCTTCTACTGGGATTTTGGAGCACCATGTTGGGCTAGGATAGAGCTTTAGTAGCATGACCTTACTTCACATACATAGCTAACATATGGATAGCATTTCTATGCTTGTTGTTTGACCAAAATGATGCTTTGGGGGTTTATCCGTGTTGTTAAATCTAGCCCTGTTCATTCAGTAAACGCATTAATATATAAAGAAACCTAAAACAGGGTCCGGGACACAATGCTACATATTCTTTGCTTATTTATTTTTTTTTCCTAGAATTTATTTTATGTGGGAGGGGCATGGCATGATAAGGCATATGTGGAGGTCAGAGGAAGTTGGTTTTCACCCTCCAACATGGAGGGCATCAGACTTGGTAGAAAATGACTCTGAGCTCCCTTGCCAGTCCTGCTTAATGTTGATTGTAATGAACAAAATTCATTTTTGTTGCAGAGTAGTGTAATATTGTCAATTAGCTGTATTTAACATGCCAGGTATGGTGGCGTATGGCCTGAGATCCCATCCCTGCAGAGGATGAAGAATTTGAGACCAGCCTCAACTACATGGTGAGACTCTTGTCAAAACAAAGACAAAAGCAAAGGCGTGGAGCTCTGCACCCTCCTGTTGACCACACTCAGCACATATTCCATTTGTCCTTCGTAACAAGGACTCTCTGGTTGGCGTCTCCTTGTGCGTATGCTGTTCCTACAGGATGCATCACAGGGCTGTGCTGCAGAATTACGAAGCACGCCTGGCTTCTGGGCTTCCAGGAGATGCCCGGCCCGGCCTTTCTCCAAAGCGACAAACCACATCAGCAGTTCTTGACGAGCACCATTTCTTCCACTTTAGTCATGTGGACCGCTGTTACTCTATGATTTCAGCTCACATTTCTCCGATGAGCGTGGCTTGGAGTTTAGGCATCTGCTCCTTTGCATTTCGGATTCTGTTGCCTTCTTTTTCTGTCTTCTTGTCAATTTTCTTATTGATATTTAAGACACCATCTTGATTTTCATACGTTCATTGTGAGGCTTAGTCTTTAAAGGTCTGCTAGGTTACCTAGGTTGGTTTCGAACTCGTGAGTCCTCATCGTCCTCCCGTCTCCTCCTCCTAGTCCCACCATGCCCACCTCTGGCTTACTTTATAATTAAAGCAATGAAGTGAATTAACATCATTTACTTGCCTGCCTATGTCCCCTACCCCGGCCCCCTGAACAATACACCCACTACCTGCCGCCAGCCCAGGACCCTCCTGCAAGCTGCTCACACCTCTCTCCGAACAAAGGAAAACGTTTCTTCTCCCCTTGACTCAGCAACATAAGCAGATTCTATCCAAACTGTATTCTTCTACGCCCACATAAGGGGAATACATTTTTACTTATCATTTTATTTTATTTCTGATTTTTTGAGACAAGGTTTCTCTGTGTAGCCTTGGCTGTCCTGGAGTCGCTTTGTAGACCAGGCTGGCCTCAAACTCAAAGAGATCCGCCTGCCTCTGCCTCCCGAGTGCTGGGATCAAAGGTGTGCCCCACTAACACCCATCTTAATTTTATTTTTTTTAAAGATTTATTTATTACATACATAGTGTTCTGTCTGCACGTGTGCCTGCCGGCCAGAAGAGGGCACCAGATCTCATAATAGATGGTTGTGAGCCACCATGTGGTTGCTGGGAATTGAACTCAGTACCTCTGGAAGAGCAGATGGCGCTCTTAACCTCTGAGCCATCTCTCCAGCCCCGGGAATACATTTTAAAAATGTATGGCTACATAGAGAAACCCTGTCTCAAAAAACAATAGATAAATAGATAAATAAATAATAGATAAATAGATGATAGATAGATAGATAGATAGATAGATAGATAGATAGATGCTTTATGGGAAGGAACACACGCAGTAGAAAATGATTATATGACCTAATCTGCCAATCAAAGTAGAGAAGCACTCAGCTACAGCCCTTGGTAACCAGCCCCTCCTTCAGGCAGGCAGTGGCCGAGCCCAAGGGCATCTTTACTCTACACTGGTTGTCAATCCTTGACAAATGCACTCCTCTCTATCCTAAACTATTGCTTTGCTTTGAATAAAGTATTCTTGCTACTTTGCAATCTGTATGATTTTATTTTGTTTATTCAAGAACATGGAAAGACTTGGCCCATGCCCCAAAGAATGATTAAAATTTGATATATACTATAACATAGATTTGCCTTCGAAACATTATGCTGAATTAAATCAGCTGAACACAGATGAACAGTGTGTGTGTGTGTGTGTGTGTGTGTGTGTGTGTGTGTGTGTTTGAAATAGGATCTCACTATGTAACCGTGGTTGTCCTGGAACTCACTACATAGACTAGACTGGTCTCAAACTCACAGACATCCATCTGCCTCTGCTGGGATTAAAGGTAGCTAGCTAGCACTGCCATCTCCAGGCTAGAACATCTATTTTTGTTTTTGTTTTTTTCAAGACAGGGTTTCTCTGTGTAGCCTTGACTGTCCTGGACTCGCTTTGTAGACCAGGCTGGCCTTGAACTCACAGAGATCTGCCTGCCTCTGTCTCTCAAGTGATGGGATTAAAGGCATGTGCCACCTTGCCTGGCCTAGAGTGTCTATTTTTAACCACACGCACACCCAATTACACAGAGGCATAGACACAGATCACTAGGAGACTCTCCCTAAAAGTTCACTTGGAGGCCGGGCGTGGTGGCACGCGCTTTTAATCCCAGAACTCAGGAGGCAGAGACAGGCAGATTGCTGTGAGTTCAAGGCCAGCCTGGTCTACAAAGCAAACTCAGGATAGCCAAGGCTATCACAGAGAAACCCTGTCTTGAAAAACCATAAATAAATAAATAAATAAATAAATAAATAAAATAAAATAAAAGTTCACTTAGAGACACAGTTTTGCCTTATTGTATATGTACCCCAAACTAGAAAGGACAGACCGGCCTTTCTGGTCTCTTACTGGACATAAGGGGAGTACAATTTGGATAGACTCTGCTTACGTTGCTGAGGTCAAGAGGAAAGGAAACATTTCCCTTTGTTCAGAGAGGGGTCCTGGGCTGCTGGCAGGTAGTAGGTGTATTGTTCAGAGAGGGGTGTGTGCAGGTAGGGCACATAGGCAGGCAAGTACATTTGGTGTGTGGAGTGAAAATTGCCACGCTGTCCTTCACACTTGCCTCCCGCACTTACTTGCCACTCACGAGGCAATCTTTGTGGTTTGATTTCCATAACAGTCTCTACAGGAAGGGTCTCTGAAGAGTCCAGCTGTTGGGTGATGCTACACACACTGTCTGACTTCTGTCTTTGTCGTTCTAATTTGGGGTTTGTTGAAGCAGGGTGGTCATAAGCCAACTTAGCAGAAGTAGTGGATGGGCACCCCGTAACAGTGTGGGGGGCCTGCCCTGTGCCCTTACTGAACTACGTGCTCACAGTGTTATAGAACGTAACACTGTTGCCCTCAGTATGGCTAAAGGAATTCCCTTATACTTATCACACGTTTGCCAGCGTGGACACTGGAATACAAATAGCTCTTTGAATCTCCAAAGCTCAGATTTTTTGAGTGTTTACCTAAAATGTCCAAGTCTTGCTGGGTCATGGGGTGGCTCCATGGCAGTGTCAGGTGTTGAACCCAAAGCCTTACACATACAGGCAAGAACTCTATCTCTCATCCTTTTTTTTTTTCTTTATGTTATTTTAGATTTTTATTTTGAGGTGGGGTTTCATCAAGCTGTTCAGGCTGGCCTTGAGCTTGGCTTGCTTTCTGGGGCAGACAGGATGTCAGCTTTTGGTTTTCTGCTCAGCCTCTCAAGTAGCTTGAGTAGCTTGAGTAACAGGCTGGCACCACCAGGCCCAGTCCAATGCCAATTTTCTTTTCTTTTTGAAACAGGGTTTCTTTGTGTAGCCCCGGCTGTCCTGGACTCACTTTGTAGACCAGGCTGGCCTTGAACTCACAGAGATCCGCCTGCCTCTGCCTCCCGAGTGCTGGGATTAAAGGTCTGTGCTATCACTGCCTGGCAGCTAATTTTAGTAATGTAAGTATGTAGCCCATTAGAAAACAATGGAAAGACATAAAACACAAATAACATTAGAAATTAGAAAAACAACATATTGACAGACACAAAAGAAAGAAAAATAATTATAAAACATTATTATGCAGGACTCCACAGCAGCTTTCTTGAACATCTAGAGAAAATTGTTCCTGAAAGCATATGACTGACAACAAATAAAATAGAGAATTTAAACACACCAGTTTGGATAGTAGAAACTGGAAAAATAAAAGTAATCTAGGAAATAGTCTCATGTAGTCCAGGCTAGCCTCAAGCTCTTTATGTAGCTGAGGCTGGTCTTGAACTACTGATCCTATTGCCTGCACCTCCTAGGCACTGGAATTAAAGTGTGCACCACTATGCCCAGCATGGGGAGGACTCTGAAATATGACAGAATAGATTGTAATACACATTATGCTGGAAGTAAAGAAATGGTGGTTAGGAGAAGCAAAAGCCCTGACTCTAGCTAAGGCCTTCAGCGGTGCAATGGCAACCCAGAGAGGAGGGAATGTGTGGGACCACCAAGGAACAGCAAGAAAGCCGTCAGAGCTGCATAGCATAGTAGTTAATAGCAAATCTTGCTAAAGCGATGAAGCTCTCAGATTATTCCTGTAAATATCAGCTACCAGGAAGGAAGGAATGCATCCCAGGATCATTCAGCATTGTTTTAAAGCTTGGCTGCACTGAGAAGGGAAAACAAAAACAAAGCAACAAACAACAAACAAACAAATAAACCCTTTGTGAATGGTGGGCTTATATGTTGACCAGAATCTAAAAGACAAAAAATTCTGGATGTGGTGGCATACCTATATTCCCAACACTCAGGATGCTGAGGCAGGAGGATCAAGAGTTTAAGATCAGGTTAGACTGCAGAGTGACAGCTCATCTCAAATTAAAAATAAAAAAAAACAACCCAAAAACTAACTGAAACAAAAATAAAATAAACATGCAAGATATTTAAAGATTGTAATACACAGGGCTGGAGAGACGGGTCAGTGGTTAAGAGCGCCGCCTGCTCTTCCAGAGGTCCTGAGTTCAATTCCCGGCAACCACATGGTGGCTCACAACCATCTATAATGTGATCTGATACCCTCTTCTGCAGATAAAGCATTCATATGCAAAAATAAAATAAATAAATCTTTGAAAAAAAGAGAGATTGTAATACACATTATGCTGGAAGTAAAGAAATGGTGGTTAGGACAAGCAAAAGCCCTGACTCCAGCTGGGCTGGCCCAGAAAGGCTAGCCATCTGGAGGAGATACCAAGCTGAGGCCTTCCGCGGGGCAGTGGCAACCCAGAGAGCAGGGAATGTGTGGGACCACCAAGGAACAGCAAGAAAGCCGTCATAGCTGCACTTACATGGAGCATCAAAGAATGAATGAGGGCTAGAAGCCATTGAAGACCTTCAAGCACATTTATACCTTTATGGTGTGTGTTGGTGTGGGGAGGGGGGCAGGGGGAGGGAGAGAACGGGGCGCTGCGGGGAGAGGGAGAGGGAGAGGGAGAGAAGTGGGTGTGGAACTTAGAGCTTTGTAGTGCTAAGGACGCACTTTAATCTCTAAGCTAAACCTCCAATTCTGAGTCTTCTCCATGCCTCCGCCCGCGCCGACCCGAGGATCTGACTGTGTGGAAGGAGAGAACTGAGAAGAGAGAGGGACAGCACCGGGGAGAGGACAGAGGCGACCTTCGCGTGCCCGCCGAGGCTGACCCACAGCGCACTCCTCCAGGTCTGCCCCTGGCACGCTGCATCCCCTGAGCTGAAGACCACCCAGATCCCATAGCAGGGACAGTCCGCAACCTCAGAGGAGAAGTTCAAAATCCTCCCACTAGAGGGCACAGGTGCGCTTCGCAGAACCGAGAGACTCGGGTGGAGCTTCCGGGACTGGACCAGGCTGCTGAGATGTGCGAAGGCTCCGCACGGGCCCTCCAAGCTCCTCCGCACGCTTTCACCCATGCACCCCAGGAGCCAGATCCACAGGAGCTGAGCCAGCCGCGCCAAACGACGAGGAGACAGATGTCAATCGCTTCAAATCCTGAGCTTGACTGTCTTTATGCCTCTCAAGTCTGCATTCCACATGGTCTCTTCCTCTGATTGTTAATTAACTCTTTTATTGAATTCTTAGTTGGCTGCGGCAGCACTGTTCGCATTTCTATATCTAGGTAGCTCAAAAACAAAACAAAGACAAAACGAAAGACCCCCACAAAAACAAAAACAAAACCTCCAGTGTTGGTTTCAAAATTTCCATACTCTTACATAAAAATGTAAATTCAGCCTTTGTTACCATGGACACAGCCAGCATCATTTCACTTAGCCTGTATCAAATAAGTGTAGAATCTGGGATGCTCGGGATTTGATTCTGTAGTCCACGGGCTCCAGTTTGTCCCCGTTTTGCTTGTTTGTTTGTTTTTTGTTGTTATTGTTCTATGTTGTTCTGGTGTGTGTGTGTGTGTGTGTGTGTGTGTGTGTGTGTGTGTATGTGTTCTCTCCTGTGCTTTACAGCCATCTATTTGGAAGTACCATTTTGAGAACTAATTTGAGAAAGGATCTTTCTTCTTTCTCCCAACACCTGAGGGCACTAGGCAACCTGGAATGGGGCTTGAGAACGTCCTGTATTACTTGGAGTTAGTACCCGCTCACGTGTGCAGACACAGGGTACCCATTCCTGTGTGCAGACACAGCCCAGGGTGAAGGAGTCACTCGACTGGATGGCAAATACTCCTGACACCCTGGTTCTAGCAGGCCCTGCAAAATGTGACTCTTGTCATAGTGGTGTCAGGGATGTCAGGGGTGGGCCGTCTCCAGGGCAGTCTGAAACTGGACCACAAGCTTGGCCTGTGAGTTGCCTCCCCTGTTTCCCCCGACCTCGCGGGTGACCTCACCCCAGTAAGGTTCCCCTCTCTGTCCTATGCTTCTACCATTCTTTAAAAAGTGTTTTTGTAGCTGGACATCTCACACCTTTAATCCCAGCACTCAGGAGGCAGAGTCAGGCCAACTTTGGTGAGCTCAAGGCCAGCCTGGCCTACAGAGTTGAGTTCCAGGACAGCCAGAGCTCTGTGAGAGATGCAGTCTCAAAAAACATAACAAGACAAAAAAAAAAATCCTTGTCAGTAGGTGTCCATTGCGCATGACAATGGGCTTCTTGGGACACTTTCGGGTACATAATGTATTTCAACCAGCCTCATCCAGTTGCTTGTTTCTGAAGTTCCCTGTTCCTTGTCAACTAACCCCTGACACTCCCACGTGTCTCCCCCTCTCCCGCCCCAGACAGGGTTCCTCTGTGTTAGCCTTGGCTGTCCTGGACTCCGTCTGTAGACCAGGCTGGCCTCAAACTCACAGAGATCCCCCTGCCTCTGCCTCCCGAGTGCTGGGATTAAAGGTGTGCGCCACCACGCCCAGCAGGACAGCTATTTCTAGGTGTCTAGTTGCCTCTCTCACACCCCATCTACTGCTTGAACTTGGATTCCTTTTTTTTTTTTTTTTTTTAATTCACTCACTGTTGAGCTTCACAAGAGAACGACAGAATAATCTAGAAGCAACCACTAGAGGTCGCCAGGCCTCTGTCTTGGGCCCAGCTTAGAGGCCATTGCCCTATCTCCATCTACATAGCAGGCGTCTCTGCTATGATGCTAGGGCTCCTGTGTGGGGAGCTGATACAGACCTCTACAGGCTCTTCTGTGAGTGAGTGAGTCTCCGGCACAAGCTATCTAGGAAGAGGTGTGTTCTGACACGGACACACGGACACCAACACATGCTTTCACCATAACGCCAACTCAGATTTGTCTAACTGTACGCGGGGGGTGGGTGGGTGGGGTCTCTACCTGTGTACGGAGAGCTGTGAGCTTACATTGTATGTCATTAAGATTCTCCCACGGTTGTGGGGAGAGCGGGGACTGCCTCTGACGTGAACTCTGGTGCCCTCGATTTGCTCGCTTCCCCTTGGTGGGGAGGCTCGGCGGCACACAGAGGAAGGGGAAGCAGGCTATCTGGGTGAGACCTGATAGGCTGTGGTCATATGGTGGGTGAAGAGGTCCCCTTCTGTCAGAGGTCTAGAAGAGAGGAATGGGGCGGAGGAGGGAAGGAGGGCGGGAGGGAGGGAGGGAGGGAAGAGGAAGATACAAATAAAGGAGTAACAGGATGTAATCTGTATAAATTATAATACATTTTTAAAAAACATAGTATTAAAAACAAGACTGTGTACATATCTTCTCTTTCCATACCTCAAGATCGTTTTTCATTTGCCTGAGCTGAAGAGCTTTGATTCTTCTTCTTTTTCTTTCTCTAGCATATTATTATTGGCACAAGGCTTATTTTATTTATTCACTTATTCTCCTTTATCCATAGGCCTTGGCTCATTCTCCTCTCTCCAAGGGTAACTTTTATTGTGCTAACAGACACTATCTGGTCGTTCTTTTTTTTTTTTTTTTAGATTTATTTATTTATTTATCTATA
Source organism: Acomys percivali (assembly GCA_907169655.1). Lineage (NCBI taxonomy): Eukaryota > Metazoa > Chordata > Mammalia > Rodentia > Muridae > Acomys > Acomys percivali. The sequence continues at coordinate 75,512,600 of OU015745.1, read as the reverse complement.
CAGTGTTCTGCCTGCATGCACACCAGAAGAGGACACCAGATCTCATTATAAGCCACCATGTGGTTGCTGGGAATTGAACTCAGGACCTTTGAAATAACAGATAGTGGGCTGGAGAGATGGCTCAGTGGTTAAGAGCGCTGCCTGCTCTTCCAGAGGTCCTGAGTTGAATTCCCAGCCACCACATGGTAGCTCACAACCATCTATAATGTGATCTGATGCCTTCTTCTGGCATGCAGGTGTATATACATGCAGAGAGAACACTGTATACTTAATAAATAAATAAATCTTAAAAAAAAAAGAAGAAGAAGAAACAGCAGATGGTGCTCTTAATCTCTGAGCCATCTCTCCAGCCCCTATCAGCTTCTTCTTAATTCTTCCCCTACAGAAAACTTTTGCTGTGAGCATCTCTGTAATTTTCTTATGGGCTGGGTGGGGATTTCCTGTAGAGAGGATTGCTAAGGCAGAGGTCAACACGACACATGTGAGTCCAGGACAGCCAAACCCAACAGGACCACACCTTCTAATCCCTTTCACAGCCACCTACCCCTCAGTGATGCAAGACTGACATCTACGGACACTCAGCCCTTCCAGCTTACCTTTCAAACAGAGACACTTCAACACACACACATGCTGGGTTATCTTCAGCGTTCTAATTCTTTAGTATCTTTTCATGCGCTTATCAGCTCAGATTTCTCATCTATTTGCCTGCAGCTGGCTTGCCTATTTTTTTTTCTTTTAAAAAAATATTTATTTTATGTGCATGCATCTGAGTGCGTGTCTGCATACCACAATGAGTACGGAGTCTGTGGTGGTCAGAAAAGGTCATCGGATCTTCTAGAACTGGAGTTACAGACTGTTGTTAGTCACCATATGTGTGCTTGTACCCATCTTTCTACTGAAGCTACTGTCTTAGTTACTGCTCTGTTGCTGTGAAGAGACACCAAGGCCACACTTTCATGTACTGCCACCATCTGGTGACCACGCATCCAATTATAAGAGCCTATGGGGGCCATTCTTAGTTTTCCCTTCCGGCTCCGCAGGAATCTTTCTGTGTAGTTTAGAGTAGCCTCAACATCTTGTTGCCTTAGGTATTGCAGTATCTTCTTTCATTCACTGATGCCAATTGATTTTGCCACAGTGTCCTTCATAGGACAAACATTCTTCGTTTTATATAGCTAAGTTTATTAAATTAGTTCATCATTTCCCCCATGGGAGTTGAACTTTTAATTTGTTTGTTTTGTTTTTTCGAGACAGGGTTTCCCTGTGTAGCCCCTTGGCTGTCTGTCCTAGACTCTGTAGACTGGGCTGGCCTCGAACTCATAGTAATCCACCTGCCTCTGCCTCCCGAGGCCTGGGACTTGAACTTTTGAGTCCTTAGGAAGCTCATTAGTGATCCTGTAATGTAATCTTTTCCACTTTCATTCCTAACTACTTGGGTTTTTTTTCCCTCAGTTTACTCTTAGTTTCATCTAGAGTTTTATAGACCTAGAGCATTAGGTAGGTAGATAGTTTTATGTACCTCCGTAATGTGTGGTGCCATGTTAAGGCTCTTGTAACCAGGCAAGATGTCTTAGGGTTTCTATTGCTAAAATAAAACACCTTAACTGAAAGCAACTTGGGGAGGAAAGGGTTTGTTTCAGCTCACAGCTCTCCATCACACTCGGTCACTGAAGGAAGAAGTCAGGGCAGGAAGTCACAGCAGGAACGGGAAGCAGAAGCCGTAGAGGATGCTGCTCACTGGCTTGCTCCTCATGGCTTGCTCAGCCTGCTTTCTCTATGACTCAGGACCAGCTGCTCAGGGGTAAGCTCTAGCTTGACTTCCTAGCCGTGGAGGACGCTGCTCACTGGCTTGCTCCTCATGGCTGGCTCAGCCTGCTTTCTCTATGACTCAGGACCAGCTGCTCAGGGGTGAACGCTAGCTTGACTTCCTAGCCGTGGAGGACACTGCTTACTGGCTTGCTCCTCATGGCTGGCTCAGACTGCTTTCTCTATGACTCAGGACCAGCTGCTCAGGGGTGAGCTCAGATTGACGTCCTATCCTACAAGCCATCTTCCTTGATTCAAGAGGCTATTAGGTTCCTTGCAGGTTTCTCTGGATGTCTGATGAGGAGGATGTTGTGGGAAGAGCCATTTCAGTCTCATGTAACTGCTGTCTGGGTATATGCCAGTGAGGACCTAAGGGTTTTATTTGCATCTTTCTTACCAGTAGCAACACATTGGCCTGTGCTCTTCCCTTGGCCATTTTTTTTTGAAAACACTAAACAAACCATACCTACACCTGACTTCTGCAATACAGACCCAGGGTGGATGGGAGAACACTGAGAATTCTGTAGCAAAAACTGAGAGGAGAAATAGCTGAGCAACATACCTGTGCATAAGGTTGTGGAAGGGAACCTTTGCATTTGGTTTATAATGTAAGATATATATGTGTGTGTGTGTGTGTGTGTGTGTGTGTGTGTGTGTGTGTGTGTGT
>OU015745.1:75492034-75498431 GCA_907169655.1 Acomys percivali | reverse complement strand
AGATAGATAGATAGATAGATAGATAGATAGATAGATAGATAGATAGATAGAGAGAGAGAGAGAGCTGTAAGCAGGTAGTGAGACCCACATGGGGATGGTGGGAAAGTTAAGGTAAGTTTAGACGAGCTAGCTGAGAGACTGTTCCAGCATAAGGCCAACAGCTTTAAACTACATAGAAGTCTTGTGTCTTACCTAAATCGCGAGTGGGTCCATGAAAGCCCCGCCATAGTATACAGTGAAAAGGAGCAAGTGGAGTAACAACAACCCATAACATGTACAGTTTGATGTGGAAAATAGCACCAGAGCCAAGATCTGTGCCAAGACAGGGAAGATCAACAAGGTGAGGGTTGATCTCTATTAGGGTCGTGGAAAGGGCTAAGCAAGCTGCCTGACACCATTTTGAAGGCAGGAGCCATTACGCTGTTCTGTTAAAAATTAACTTTCCATTTGCTGTAGGAGCCAAGTTGCTGGGTTTTTTTTTGTGTGTTTTTTTTTGTTTTGTTTTGTTTGTTTTTTTTTAATCTGTTTCCTGGAGCCTGCCCTGCCCTGACCCACAGCCTTGATTTGTTTGTGAGATCACCCTGACCCTCCATGATCTCCCTTACCCTCCTTAACCCTCTCTAATCCCATGGCTGCCATGTTTGTTTGTTTTGAGATTTTTCTGTATTTCCATATTGCCCCATTGTCTCTCTTCTGTAAAACTGCTTTGCAACTACTTGGGATTTTACTCTTCAAAAGGAGCCCAAGAAACGATCCTAGGACTGCTCTTTTTAACCTGACTTAAGAGGCAGTAGCTGGCCAACTCTTGGGTACACCCCAATAAAAATCAAGTTTGCTTCAAATTTGGCTCAAAATATGGCAGTGGTCTTAGTCTCCACTGGTGGCATTAGCATACCCTTGGGGCAAAACTCCACCCAACTAAGCTTCTAACTCATGAAAGGAAATCACCCAGAGAATTTTCTGCACCTAAAAAGCAATGACAAAGGAAAGCTATTGGAAATGTGATTAAGGGAGGCAGGGGAGGCAGGGCGCCATTCCAAGCAGGCAGCCAAACTTGGCAGTATCAACTAGGCTCTTCTGGCTTCTGAGCCATAAAGAATCGGGGATTAAGTGGTTGTACAATCTTTCTCTATGGTTAAGGTGAGCCACCAAGGCCAGGCACTGTGTGATAGGGCAATCCCTGCATGAAGGAACTCAAAGGCCATTACTTGGACATGTAAAAGTGAAACCTAGATTGCAACGAAGACCCCAAGATGTTAGAAGCGCCAAAGCTGTGAGATATCTGCCAAGAAGAACTGCACACAGGAAGTGGAGCCAGCCTAAGAGTGAGATACATCTCACAGGCAGCAAAGCAGGAAAGGCAGAGCCAGCTAACACTTTGATGTTAGACATGGAGCTACAGGCTTTGGAGTTTGCCCTGCTGGCTTTCAGTCTTGCTTTGGTCCAGTATTTCTTCACTATGCCCCCCATTTCCCCTTTTTGGAGTGATACTGTATATTCTGTGACACTGTAGGTTAGGAGTATATATTTGCTTCGTGAATTTGTAGGGCCTAACAAGAGATTGCCTTGAGCCTCAGAAGAGACTTTGATTTTTTTTTTTTTTTTTTTAATTTTTTGGTTTTTTGTTTTGTTTTGTTTTGTTTTTCAAGACAAGGTTTCTCTGTGTAGCCCTAGCTGTCCTGGACTCACTTTGTAGACCAGGTTGGCCTCAAACTCACAGAGATCTGTTGAAATTACTTTCATAAAACAGTGTTTCTCTTAGTTTCTCTCTTAACCCAGCTATCACACAAATAATTGAGACTCTTTTATAATACAAGGCTTCCCAAAACAATCTTGAGCAGTTGAAATCTGTTCTTAACCTTCTATGGTATTTTGTTTTACTCCCAGCAAACATCCCAGCAGTACTAGCACTTTGTAGCTTTCCTCAGCTCCAGCTTCCTTGGACCTCCACCAGAGGCTGAATCCCCTGGCTCAATCTCCAACTTTTTCTTCTAACTCCTCCTCCTCTGGCTGGCAGGAAGTCCAGCCCTATTCTCTCACTCTCCCAGTGATTGCTGTAAGCTGCTTTATTGACATATCAGGGGGACAATTGGAGAATTTATACAACATTTAGACAGGAAATCAGAATTTAAACTACACAATAACCTTATGCCTACAGAGATCCACCTGCCTCTGTCTCCCAGAGGGCTTAGGTAACAGGCCTGCACCACCACACCTGGTTAAACCATTGAATTTTAAAACAGTGCTGAGAAGATTATGGAAACTTTTCAAGTTGTACTAAATGCACTTTGTGTTATGATATGGCTATGAGCCTATGGGGAGCCTTTGTGGGAGGAGGAGAATGCAGTGGTCCTAATTGTCCAAAGTTATGTCTTAAATTTTAGTTGCTGTGCCTTAGCAATCCATAAAACAAAAATGCATCCAATCTGTAAGCCCCTTGCCCAAGGACAGATCCTTCCTGAGATACAGGAGATTCATATATGATGTTATTGCTCATATAACAAGCCACGTGTTTCACTTCTCTGAACAATGTTGGTTGTGCCAACTGCACAGAATGTGCTTGATTACATGTAGGCAGGAGGTATATAGGCAGCAGTATGTCAGGATATGTGCTTGCCATGATTGGACAAAGGTGGGAAGTACATAGCCTTGTGAGTTTGCTTGTATAAGCATCTGGCCAATGTAGCCTGTGGCCACTTCCTGGGAACGCCAGAATGGACCTGGCCAGAGTCCAGCATCCTGAGCAGTATTTAATTGATTAAATTAAATTTATTTAATCTAATAAGCAATCTTTAGCTTGCCTCAAATTTGGCTCAAAATTGTGATCTTACTCTCTCCCAGTGAGATTAACAGAATGAAAGTGGCTCCTGTAGGCTTACTACTGGCTCCCAAGTTGGTGGATCTATTCAGGAAGGATTAGGAGGTGTGGCTTTGTGGGAGGAGGTGTGCCGCTGGGTGTGGGCTTCCAGGTTTCCAAAGACTCTTGCCATCCCCAGTGTTTCTTTTCTTTTTCTTTTTTTAAAATTTATTTATTATTATGTATACAGAGCTCTGCCTGCATGTACACTCACAGGCCAGAACAGGGCATCAGATTACATTATAGATGGTTGTGAGCTACCATGTGGTTGCTGGGAATTGAACTCAGGACCCCTGGAAGAGCAGGCAATGAGTGCTCTTAACCGCTGAGCCATCTCTCCAGCCCCAGTGTTTCTTTTCTTGTTTGTTTGTTTTGTTTTGTTTTAGAGGCATTTGATTGCGATAACTAAAAAATATTAGATGTTCAGTATACAAGGAAAGAGATCAGGCCAGTTATTTTATCATGTGTTTTCTCTTCTTCACAACTAAGCCCGGGGGGTGGGGGGGGGAGACATTCTGCTTTAAAGGAAAAGTCAGAAAAATAGGCCAATATATTTTTGTTCTTCATGACATAAATGGCGATGTGGAGTTTAGGTGAAGATGGAAACTGTACATTGGCTTGTTCGTTCAAGACAGCAGGTCAGGGCACTACCTGAGCATAGTCCTTCTGCCCTCAATTCATAAACTCAGCCCCTTTCACTCACAGGCAACCCCGAGTAGTGTTCATGCACTGGAGCTAACTCGTGTTTCCCAGTATTTTGTGCCCTCTTTGCCTCACGCAGAGAGGACCTGAAGGCTGATGCTAGTCTCTGCTGTTCATTCCAGGATCTAGTGCCTGCGGCAGCCATTTAATGCTCGGGCCTTAACTTTAGGAGTTGAAGAATCAGACGGAATCTGAATTCTCTGAGGCAGCTTCATCCAGCTCCTCGTCTGCTGTTTCTGGGAAGCTGATCTTTGGTTTTTGCCAGTTCACCACATTTCCACAGCCCATAGGTTTTTTTCCTACCACACAGTCTGCCACAGTCTTGGTGTCCCATCTTCAGAACCACTGACATACAGTTCACCATCAGGACTAAATCACACACGGCGGATGGGACCACAGTGACCTCTGTAGGGTTCTAGCTCTTCCCTCACTATTGCAATAATACTTCTCATACAGCTCAATGTCTTCTCCACTTGCAACAACAAACTCCTTCTCAGGGCGAAGAGATGCAGCGCTGATGTTTGCAGGGGCTTCAGGGGATTTAGCTGGCTCCAAACTTGCTGCACTATGAAAATCAATAGATCACCTGTCACTAACAACCAGGACCTCTCCCTCAGGAATATACTCCATGCTGCTTCTGTCATTGTAGCATGATCCCAAAGCTGACCAGTTTTATCATCAGCTGAAAGGATCTGTTTATTGTCACTACACCACAGAGCCTTTTTAATAGCCAAAGTGTGACCACTGATTTTCTTGTGTTCTGCTTCAGGTTTGCCCAGGTCATATAAGCACAACAGTTTATCCTGTCCCCCAGTTAGTAGGTAATTGCTATCCTGTATGAAATCCACAGTCTTGACAATATGCTTACGAGCCAGTGTCCTCTCCTGAGACAGCATCCCAGACTTTGGCTGTGAAATCTGCAGCTGCTGTAGTAGCTTTGGTGGCACCCTTAGTCAATGTTGCACCCCAAACAACACCTTTATGACCTCAAAAAAAAGTTCCAATCCAGTCTCCTGTATCTCCCTGGCAGAGCATAGGTTTGCCATCTTTGCAAGCACTGATCAGAAAGTAGCCATAGGGGGTGATGCTGCTGAAGGCCAAATCCACCACAGTGAGGGGAGGAGGGCAGCATGTGGTGTGGATGGAGCAAGTGAGAGGCATCTGCCTCATAGCCATGTCAGCAGTGAGCCCCCCCCCCAGTGTTTCTTTACCTTGTGATTAAAAGTGTGAGCTCTCAGCTGCTGCTCCAGCTTCCTGTCACCTGCATTCCTTAGTCATGGACTATAAAACCATAAGCCACAAATAAACTCTTTCTTCTATGAGCTGCTTATCAGGACAATGGAAGAGGAACAAATACAGGAAGTAGCCTTTAAGATGTTCCAAAGGACTCACTGCCAAGTTTAGAAGTTAATGAAAGTCAAGGTCATGAAAAAGAATTTAAATTTTTATTTGGAGAAGTTCATCAAAAATATCAAAAGCTGCCAGGCATGGTGGCACATGCCTTTAATATCAGCATTCAAGAGGCAGAGACAGGCCAGCCATGTCTCCGTATTAACAGTAACATGTCATGGGGAGATTCTTTTCCACCATGTCTAGCTCCTGCCATTCAACCTGAAGCCTTGCAGCTCCATTTCTTCAACAGAACTCCTAATAGTCACGCCTTGATTCCGGTGGTTTGAACAGGAATGGCCATATATTTGAGTGCTTATGGGTTGGCATTACTGGACAAGAATTAGGAGGTATGGCCTTCTTGGAGGAAGCATGCTATTGGGGGAGGACCTTGGGGCTTTAAAAGCTCAACCCAGGCCCAGTTTGTCTCTATGCTCTCTGCCTGTAGATCCATACGTAGAACTCTCAGCTACCATGTGTGCCTGCATGCTGCCTTGCTCCCTCCCATGATGATAATGGACTAGCCCTGTGAAACTGTAAGCCAACCTTGGTGAAATGTTTTCCTTTATAAGAGCTGCTATGGACATGGTGCCTCTTCACAGCAATAGTACACTGACTAAGACAGGACAGTTACTATAAGTGAGTTATACTTGATTTTAAGTGTGTCTCTGTGTCACATACTGACTGACATGGCTCCTTCTGTAGCTGTTCATTTTGTCCAAACTGGGTGGTAGTGGGTGTCAAGCTTTCCAGAGAAGATGGCTCAGTGAGAAGACCGCCTCCTCTAAATAGAAATGTAAAGGAGAGACCACACCAGCAGAGACACATTTTGCAGAAGAAATATAAGAAACACAAAGACGTCGTAACCCCACCAGCTACTGAGCTCCAAGCCCTGACTTAGCGGAAATTCAAAGTGAAGATTTCAAAAGTTGTCTGGTTAAAACATGGCCAACAAACAGAAGAAGGATTCAAACAAGCAGCTGAACTCAGCCCATGACCTGGAGAGGAAAACCAGCACAGAAATGTCAGCAAACAAATGAGAATATGAGCAACAAGAGAGAAGACTACAGCAAGGAAATTGAGACTTTTGAGACAAATAAACATGTTGGAGATGGGGGGAAAATCAGAGAATTAAAACAAACAAACAAACAACAGAGTAGAAAGTAATACCAATAACCCGAACCAAGCAGAAGGAAGAGATAGCAGGAACAGAGCACATGGTTGCAGAAATACTGAGTTCAAGTATCAGCAAGAAAAAAAAAATGAACATGATTACAATGTCCAAGATTTCTGAGACCACAGACAATGCCTCCATGGAACAGCAGGAGATTGTATACATACATACATACATACATACATACATACATACATACATACATATACACACATTGATATATATGTGTATATCAATCAAAGGCAGAGAGAACACATTCAATGAAATTACAGCAG
>OU015745.1:75467034-75487034 GCA_907169655.1 Acomys percivali | reverse complement strand
CATGTAGCCCGTCCCCTACAACAACCTGATAGAGTGAGGGGAGGAGAAAGAGAAGGAAGGAGAGGATGAGGCCGTGAGGAGAAGACCAGGAAATATCAAGAGAAATGAACCAGTCCTAGGAAACGATTTAAAAACAGGTATAATGTGGGAAATCTGAATTGGAATAAACTATACTAGTATGGAGGTTTAGGATGGAGTACGTATTGCATAGCATTGTGCTATAGGCTAATTAAATAGACCCTGGTCTCTGTGTGGTTATTTGAATTTAGTTGAGTACCAGTTGTTGAATGAATATTACTATTTAATATTGAATTGTTATTTTAGTGAAATCAGCATTTGAATGAACAAGAGTAAACTGAACACAGTCCATAAGAACATTATGCCAGCAGTTACCCAATTCAAGATGATCCTTTCTAGTTCCACCATTTGCTTGCAAATTTCATGATTTCTGCTGCACCTGGGTTGATTCCCCCCTCCCTCCAAAAAAAAGAACCACTGTAAACACAAGAGGAATCTTTAACTCAGCCCAGGCTGGGCTGCACCCAACCCCAAATCAAAGGTCTCGGGAAGCAAGGAAGGGTGATGACCTGGGAACATTTTTATAAGTTCCTCCCAAGCAGGGTCATCCTATTTAACATAAGGGAGTCTAATGTCCAAATGGTTTAACTTCCTTTGTTGTCCTTTTTCACCATTTGTTCAGGGAAGTGTATTTCTTAGTAATCCCATGGGGGGCGTGGGGCTTGGGGGAGTGGGAGGTGGGAGGGTCAGTTGCTATCAGATAACGTTATCTCTGGTTGCAGCTGTGAGCTTGAATCTTTTTTTTTTTTCTTTCTACCTTTTAAGTCTGTTTCTTCAAAGAACTTTGTGCACCTTAGATAGGCCATTTGTGGCACCAAGGTCATCCTGTGTTAGCTCAGAAGGCTCCTCCGCTGTTAAAGCACTTCCCCAGCTCCGCTCTTTCTCTCATTTCCTTGTTTTTAAGGGCTGAGTCGTATTCTATTGTGTAAATGTACATATTTTCTTTATCCTGTTGGAGGGTGGTCTGATGTATTTTGATGCTAATTATTGCTTGCTGTCTCTGTGACCCACCTTTTGACCACTAAAAGCCATCACCTGGGCAGGGCAAAGAAGATATGTGGGGCTAAGGTTCCCGAGCTTAGGGAGACAGAGAATCCTGGGAAGAAAAAGAACAAGAAAGAAGAGAGACCAGAAGAAGAAGGAGAAGACTGCCATGGGTCGGATGGAAGAGAAGCATGTGGTTGGCATGGATGGAGATTCGGCCCAGATGAAGAACATTAACAAGTATTTGGGATTATGGATGGGAGGTAGTTTGATAGAAGTTATTAGAACCAGATGGCATGGGATTGGGGCAGGTATGGGATATCTGCCCCACTATGGGAAGCAGTTTACAGGATTGATATCTGCCCTGCCCCAGGTTAACTGAGGTTGTTTTAAAATATAACAGATGTCTGTGTCTGATTGATTGCTAGCTAGGCATACTGATAATACAGATAATTTAAAAACAACATTATCCCTTTGGCTGAGGGACATCGAGTTTGTTTCCAGTTTCTGGCTATTATGAATAAAGCTGCTATGAACATAGTTGAGCAAATGCCCTTGTTGTGTGGTGGAGCGTATTGGGCGTATTCCCAGAAGTGGTATAGCTGTCTTGAAATAGTATTAGTTCCAATTTTCTGAGAAAGTGCCAGATTGATTTCCAAAGTGGTTTGCACTCGCACAAGCAATGGAGGAGTGTTCCCCTTTCTCCACATCTTCACCATCATGTGCTGTCCCTTGAGTTTTTTATCTTAGCCATTATGAAAGGTTTAAGATGGAATCTCAGAATCATTTTGATTTGCATTTCCCTGATTGACTAATGATGCTGAGCATTTCTTTAAGTGCTTCTTGGCCATTTGAGATTCCTCTGTTGAGAGTTCTGTTTAGACTCTACCCCATTTTTCAATTGGATTGTTTGGTTTGGTGGTGTTTAATTTCTTGAGTTCTTTATATGTTTTGGATATTAGCCTTTTGTCCGATGTAGTGTTGGTGAAGATCTTTTCCCAGTTTGTAGGTTGTCATTTTGTTCTGTTGACAGTGTCCTTTGTCTTACAGAAGCTTTTCAGTTTCATGAGGTCCCATTTATTTATTGTTTATCTTAGAGCCTGAGCTATCGGTGTTCTGTTCAGGAACTTGTCTCCTGTGCCAATGAGTTTAAGGATGGTTTCCACTTTCCCTTCTAATAAATTTAGTGTTTCTGTTTTTATGTTGAGGCATTTGATCCACTTGGACTTGAGTTTTGTACAGGGTGATAAATAAGGGTCTATTTGCTTTTTTTTTTTTTTTTTTTTTTTTTTTTTTTTTTTTTTTTTTTTTTTTACATGTAGACAGATGCTTTGTTTCTTTCCATTGTATGGTTTTGGCTTTTTGTAAAAAATCAATTGTCTGTAGGAGTGTGGCTTTATTTTTGGGTCTTTTATTCTATTTCATTGATCAACCAGTCTGTTTCTGTGCCAATACCATGCAATTTTTATTACTATTGCTCTGTTGTACAGCTTGAAGTCAGGGATGGAGATACTGCCAGAGTTTCTTCTATTTTATAGGATTTTTAAAAAGCTATTCTGGGTTTTTTGTTTTTCCATATGAAATTAAGAATTGTTCTTTCAAGGTCTGTGAAGAACTGTGTTGGTATTTTGATGGGAATTACATAGAATCTGTAGATTGCTTTTGGTAAGATGGATATCTTTACTATGTTGATCCGTCTAATCCATGAACATGGGAGATCTTTCCATCTTCTAGTATTGTCTTCAATTTCTTTCTTTAGAGACTTGAAGTTTTTTTTCATACAATTCTTTCACTTGCTTGGTTAAAGTTAAACCAAGACTTTATATTATTTGTGGCTATTGTGAAGGGTGTTGTTCCCCCCAATTTTTTTTTTTTTTAGTTAATTTTGCATCTAGCCACTTTGCTGAAGGTGTTTATCAACTATAGGAGTTCTCTGGTAGGATTTTTGGAGTCACTTGCATATATAATCATATCATCTGTGAATTGCAATACTTTGACTTCTTCCTTTCTAATATTTTTTAACATTTTATTTAATTTTTTAAATTTATGTGCGTTGGTGTGAGGGTGTCAGATCTTGGAGTTACAGACAGTTGTGAGCTGCCATATGGTTGCTGGGAATTGAACCCTGGTCCTTTGGAGAGCAGGCGGTGCTCTTAACCACTGAGCCATTTCTCCAGCCCCGACTTCTTCCTTTCTAATTTGTATCCCTTTTGTTGTCTTCTTGCTCTAGCTAGAACTTCAAGTACTATATTGAGAAAATTTGGAGAGAGTGGGCAGCCTTGTCTTTCTTGTCCCTGATTTTAGTGGGATTATTTTGAATTTCTTTCCATTTAATTTGATGCTGGCTATAGGCTAGCTATATATTGCCTTTATTATGTTTAGATGTGGGCCTTGTATTTCTGATCTCCCTAAGACTTTTATCATGGAGGGGTGTTGGATTTTGTCAAAGGCCTTTTCTGCATCTAATGAAATGATCATGTGACTTTTTTCTTTCAGTCTGCTTATATGGTGGATTATATTTATGGATTTTCGTATGTTGAACCATCCCTGCATCCCTGGGATGAGTCCTATTTGATCATGGTGAATGACGTATTTAATGTGTTTTTGGATTCTGTTTGCAAGTATTTTATTGAGTATTTTTCTATCAATGTTCGCAAAGGAGATTGGTCCCTTTGTTTATTAAATTAAATTTGGTTTAGGATTAGGGTAGAGTTTCCAACTGTTTCTGAAATGGCCCTAAACATACTTTCACCATATAGTACTAAGTACAACAGACTTCTGCCATGCTGAACTATGCATTATGCAAAACAGTGTTTTCAGCAATGACAACTGTTAGGTCTCAAGCCCCCTAACTGAGGTGCCTATTTAACAAAACAAAGCAGAGCTGGCCTTTAAGTTCTCCCAGTATTCCTCAGACCCTGTGTGTTACCGGATATGGCTGACATACCCCAGTCTCTCCAGCCCAGGGGCTGATCTGCCTTTCTTCCAGCTGCCATCCCTCTGCATCTCAGCCATTCTGGTTACCTCGCCCTTTTGTCTCTACCCTTTCTTCTCCTGGTTCTCTTCTCTCTTCTCTCTTCTCTCTCCTCTCTACACGTGGTCTGGCTCAGGGTCACGTCCACTCTGGCCCGTCTCAGATGTCTCTGCCTCCTCCTCCACCATGCCTAGAAGCTGTCATCAGAATCTTAGTCAACTCTGAGAAACACTGATGGTGCTGTGCACACCAGATTTAGCTCATTTGCTTTTGTCTTTAATAAGTGGTAAATCTATATGTATGCCTGAGAATTGTTTTTAAGTTAATTTCTTTGTGATCTGTTAACAGAAAGTGTTTGATTTGTAGCCTGCTTAGTTTTGTCACATTTAGTGTGTGTGTGGTGTGGTGTGTGTGTGTGTGTAAATCAAATGACAACCCACTAGAATCAGTTTTCTCCTTTCACCCCTTGGAGCTGGGAGGTATAACTTGGGTCATTCATCTTTCTCATAAACCCTTTTACCCACTGAGCCATCTTGCTGGCTGAGGTTAGATTTTTAGAGTTGTTGAGATGGCTGAAATTTGTGGGACTGAGTCCTGACAAAGAGAGAGCTGCTACCCAGAGAAGGCTCTGTAGCTGTTTAGAGATCCATCCCATAAGTCTCAGACTGAATGGAGGTCGGTCTGTGAGAGGAGGGGTAGGTCTGAGATGTGCTCAGGATGCATGCTTGGGACATCCCTGAGGGCTCTGAGCTGCAGAGGTCACAGTACAGGGTGACAGGTAACGTCAACCTTCCTAGCAGCCAGACTGGTTGAGTAATGGAGAATGAAACTGTTCTTTCCTGAGACGTGTAAGCGGTCTCCTAATGTAATTAAGGAGCAATCAGGACCAGGCCAGCCAACACCAAACACACGCTTCCTGGGGAGTAGAGGGCCGGGGATCTCATGGGTTGCAGCCTTCACCCCTTTTCCTTTCACCTTATGAAACTTCCTAAGGTCCTCACCAGATGTGGCCATTAACCTTGGACCTTCCAGCCTTCAGAACTTGGAGCCCAAGTAAATGTTTTCCCTTCCAAATTATCCAGTCACAGGTGTATCTGCTAGAAGAACAGAAATAAAGTGGATTAGGATAATTAAATAATTAAGCTGAATGAAAAAAGTGTGTTTCACCTTTTCCCCCCCAATTCATTAAAAAGATGGAAATTGCCTATAATTCCAATGGAACAAATGAAAACAAAACTACAATAAGAAGTTAGGGTGCAAGCCGGGCAGTGGTGGCGCATGCCTTTAATCCCAGCACTCCCGGAGGCAGAGACAGATGGATCTCTGTGAGTCCCAGGCCAGCCTGTCTACAGGGCTAGTTCTAGGACAGCCAAAGCAACACAGAGAAACCCTGTCTTGAAAACAAACAAACAAACAAATAACAACAAACCAAAAACAAAGAAGAGGAAGTTAGGGTAGAGGAGACTGGCTGGCATTGTCTTTGAAGATGGTGAGTCTGTCCTTGTTGAGGAATCCTGGGGGAGACGCTTAACTCCCGCCTGGTTCTGTTCTCCTGGAGTTTGATGCTGTCCCCCAAACCAGGGAAGACCTTCTGACGCCCTCCGGCCATCACCCCTATGGTTAACCTTCCCAAGGTTCCCTGCTCTCTAGACCCCTCCTAGCTTAGAGATCTGTCCTCTCTTGCGGTCCTTGCCCCTGTAACCCAATCTAGAAATCTCTCTTCCTTTGCCTGGCCAAAGTCCTCAGCCCTAAACTCATGCTTCAGAATTGCAAGCTCACAAGCTCTCCAGCTGCTGGGGCCTGGGTTCCTCCAGTTGAGCACTTTTCTACCCAGTGACCCACGGGCTACGTACTCTAAAGCGCGTACAGACTCCTGGGTCCTCGGTTGTGCAGCAGGCCAGGCCACAGACACAGAGAAAGCACCTGCTGTGGAGACTGGTGTTGGCTCTGGTTCCTTAACAATTAAACTTTATTATGAAGTTATTAAACAAAGGAATCTTCCTTACAGCCCGACTATCCTAAACAGGAGGGAAAGGAGAGTTAAGGAGAGCAAGAATGAAACCTTCTGGGTGTCAGTTCCGCCGGGCGGATCCCTTGGTGTAATTCTCCGGGAATGTAGCAGATCCTCTACCTGACAGAAGAAGCGGCGTTGTCTTCTTCCCTAGTGCTCCTCCGCTTGCTCGCTCATCTCCAACCCACATTCAGTGCTATTGGACCGAATGCTGGCCTTTCCTCCTCCCATTGATGGTAGTTTTGCAATCCAATAACCCGGCTGGAGTCCCAGGCCCCTGTCCTGGGCCTAGTGGCTCCTCTCAGTCTGTCACAGATGTGTATCTCAGTGGGGTCTCAGTGAGGTCAAGCCACCCAAGATTGCTTTCACCTTGCGCCCAGTCTAAGGCAAGGTCACATTCTCTCCACAGACTGGTACTGCGAGAGACCAGGAGCTGATGCCTTACCAACCATGCCATTTTCTCAGATACACGGAGGCTGGCGGAGTTGGGAGTGCATGAAAATCACTGCCAGAGACCAGGAGCTGATGCCTTGCCAACTGTGCCATTTTCTCACATACACGGAGGCTGGCGGAGTTGGGAGTAAATGAAATTCACTGGAAGAGTAAGAAGTGAAGATTTATCAGGGGCCAGGAATGTGAGACTCAAGTGGGAGCCCTGAGAAGAAGCTTCTGCTTGCCCTGTGGGAGCTCTCGTTTCCTGGTAGACAAGGCCACTGTTGCTCAGGAAGAGCAGCACCATTGCGGCATCCAGTCATCGGCTGCAGCTGACCCCCAAGATGGCAGCCTAGCTCTAAAGCTGAAGCACCACACAAGCTTTCTAGAAGCCAGGCAGCTATTCTTTTTTTTCTTTTTGTTTTTCTTTTTTTTTTTTGGTCTCTCTGTGTATCCTTGACTGTCCTTGGCTTGTTTTGTAGACCAGGCTGGCCTCGAACTCAGAGCGATCCACCTGCCTCTACCTCCCAAGTGCTGGTATTAAAGGCGTACGCCTCCGCCCGCCCAGCCAGGCAGGTATTCTTTCTCAAATAAGAGCTGAGTGCTGCAGCTCTGGCTGTGGGGAGCAGCTTCCCATGGCTCTTAGGAGAGGTTAAAGGCAGAAAACACAGAATGCATTCACTGTGACTTCAAACTTATGAACTTAGAGTCTCAGCTTGTCTCCCATCGCTATATATTTATTTCTGTCTTATCTAGGGTTTCTGTTGCTAGAATCAACAGCAGGATCAAAAGCAACTTGGTGAGGAAAGGGTTTATTTGGCTTTACAGTTTATCCTCAGGAAGAGGGCCAAGGGAAGCAGAAGATAAGGAGAAACTCAAGACAGAAACCTGGAGGCAAAAGCTGAAAGGAAAGCGAGCGAGGAGTGCTGCTTAGTGCCTTGCTCCCCGTGGCTTGCTCAGACTGCTTTCTTACACAGCTCTAGCTTGTGTCAAGTAGACACACACACACACAGACATAAGCGGTGTGTGTGTGTGTGTGTGTGTGTGTCTGTGTGTCTGTGTGTGTGTGTATCTGTGTGCCTCGTGCCTGAGGACTCCAGAAAAGGATTACGAGCCGTGTGAGCTGCCATGTAAGTGCTGGAAACTGAAGGCAGGCCCTCTACAAGAGCAGCGAGCTCTCTGAACTGCTGAGCTGCCTCTCCAGCCCACTACATTTCTTTTTGTTTTGCTCCCCCTTTGCTCGCAGTGGCCACCTTTATGAATTCAGTGATTGTCCCGGGCATTCTTTCTTGAGGAATCTGGGCCTCTGCAAACAAGGAAGACATGATTAGTCTTTCGGAGAAAATCTAAGGCTGGCAGGTGATGGCAGGAGTATGGAAGAGCAAAAGAAGCCAAGGGGAATGGCTGAGTCCCATAGTCCTCTCCAGCGCATGCGTCCAGTGACCTAAGGATCTCCAGTAAAGTCTCCTTTCCAAAAATAACAAGAAACAAAAAATGAGGTCTGTCCCCACCTCCCAGTAGCACCACCCCATGAATCAAGCCTTTATTAAAGGATCTTTGGGGAGTGTGTATCCCATCTGTAGCATACTCTTACAGCTGCTGTCAACACACAGGTGCCCCTAACTCTCGACCAGGCCTCAAGATTATGAGTATCTAACCTAGATTGCTTTCCAGGGTCCCTGGGGACTCCAATTCTGCAGCTTACCCTCTCAGTTTTCATCACAACTATATACAAAGTGTGTAAAATGGTCCATACCCTGTCCATGCAGATTTCATGAATTCCTGCCAGCTACCTTCTTATTGACCCCCAACTACACCACACCTAGACTGTGCTCTTTTCTGGGGCAAGGACTCCAAAGGATGATGCTTGAGTGGACCCCCCAAGGACTCTGTCAAGATTTGATTTGCAACTTCTGGGAGTGAGCCAGATACCAAGATGTTCCTACACTGAAGGATGCCAGGGGTTAGCCAATACCTACAATTAACAGAGAATTGTTCCAAGTCTAATTACTACTCTGTGCTTGAAGTAATGCCTTGACACAGAGTAAACATTTGTATTATCACTTAAAAGTATAATTGGGATTGCAACAGCATGTGCTTATTAACTTAACTGAATTCCTAAAAGTTTTTGAACCAACAGGATTCACTGTGTCCAGCTTGGTCAGAACTATGGACCATGAAGCTGTAACTGGGAAAGTTGACAATAAAAGTGATTGGTTGGACTGGTATTTGTGATCTTTGCAATGCTACTATAATGACAAGTTTTTATTCGAGAGTTTATTTCAGATTACATTTGTAATCCATCCTGAAGGGCAATCAGGGCAGGAACTCAAATCAGAGACCATGGAGGAACGCTGGTTACGGCTTGCTCCCCACAGATTACTGAGTCTGTGATATTGTGCAACCCAGGAGTACCTGACCTGGGATGGCACCACTCACAGTGGGCTGGGCCCTCCCACAGTAACCAAAACAATGCTCAACAGACTTGTCTCAAAGTCAGTGTGACAGAGGCATTTTCTCTTTCTCTCCAGATGACCCTAGTTTGTGTCAAGTTGACAAAAACCACCCAGCACAACTGACACTCTGTCAACTTGACTAAAAATACATCACTACTCAACTGTTGCTTTCTTGTTTATTCCCAAGGTATTATGTTAAAATTAACATCACAATATAAAACATAGTAAAACTTGTGAAAATCCCATGATTTTTAAAAAACGTAAACACTTAAAAAAAAAATCCAGTCTCTTTAAAATATCCTAAGTCTCTCAACTGTGGTCTTCCGTATAACAACAACAACAACAATAATATGTTAAATACTCTTTTAATTCAACAGAGAAGATCCAGGCCATACTCACAGCCACATCAAAGCAAACCCAACTCCTCTGACAAGGGTAAATAGCTAGTACCAGATGCCTGAGATCCATGATCCTCTGGGCCTCTAGGGCACGAGCAGCCCCATTTCTCTGGCTCTACCTTCCACAGCACACACACTTCCTTTCAAAGACTTAGGCTGTCTCTGATCCATGGCTGCTGCCATCTTGGCAGTCGTCCTGTTGTCCTGGCCTTTCTACTGAATTGAGACTGCACCTTCCAAAATCCTCTCCCAAAATTACATGATCAGACTTGTCACAAAAATACTCCATGAACCTGGTACCAATTTCTGTTTTAGTCGGCTTTCTATTGCTATGAGAAAGACCACAAGCAACTGGGGAACATCTTAGTTAGGGTTTTTATTGCTGTGATAAAATGCCGAGACCATAAACAACTTGGGGAGGGAAGGGTTTCTTTCTTTCTTAGGCTTCAATATCACAGTCCATCTTCAAAGACAGTGGGGGGGGGGCAGGAGCTCAAATCAAGGCTGAGCAGCAACCTGGAGGCAGGAGCTGATACAGAGGCTGTGGAAATGTGCTGCTTACCCGCTTGCTCTCTGTGCTGTATTCAGTCTGCTTTCTTACACACTCAGGACCACCAGCCCAGGGGTGGTGCTGCCCACAGTGAGCTGGGCCGTCCCGTGTATCAATCATCAGTCAAGAAAATGCCTTGCGTGGTGGCGCACGCCTTTAATCCCAGCACTCAGGAGGCGGAGGCAGGTGGATCGCTGTGAGTTCAAGGCCAGCCTGGTCTACAAAGTGAGTGTAAGACTAAACTATCTGTTCTTCAACCCCATCAGAGACTTGAGAAGGAATAAAACTTAATTACCTGCTTGAACTGGAGGTGCAGGTTAACAGCTTCCAAAATAAAGAAATGACTGAGACAGTTTACTGCCTGAACAGTCACCCAACATTATAACATTGGAGCATCATCTTCAGCCTTCTAGCCCAATATATCTGACAGACATATTTACAAGGCAGGAACTATTGAGGGTTTGCTTACCCTGTCTTGGCAGAATTCGGCAGTCAACTCTGCTTGCATCTAAGCTTGCCCATTTTTAGGCAGAATTCTGTCTGTGGCAGAAATGAGTACATTTTGCTCAGTGGCTGTTTTGCCACATTTGAAGCCATCTCCATAAGGAGATTCTTTGATGCTCATCATCTTCTTTGAAGTAGGCTGAGTGTTGCCAGGAGTTAACTTGTCTTGTTGTCAATGAATCTTTAGAATAAGAAAAACATCTTTAGGCTGGGTATGGTGGCACAAGCCTTTAATCTCAGCACTTGGGAGACAGAGGCAAGCGAACCAATGTGAGTTCGAGGCCAGCCTGGTCTACAAAGAGAGTCCAGGACATCCAGGGCTACTCAGAGAAATCCTGTCTCAAAAAAAACCAACAACCAAACAAACAAAAAACATCTTTAAATGCCATATTCTGTAAGTCTCTGAGGCTTTTGAAGACCTTATTTAACTATTTTACCTTATAGATCTATAGAATCATATCTATCTGTTAAACCTAGGATGTATATTCTTGTGATAAAATTAGACTAGTATTTGATACAACCATGAGTTTGTTCAACTAACAATTAGCTTATATTACTTATTTATCCTAAATAGGCTGCAGCACCACTTTAAAGGTATTGGAAGTAAACCTTGTATTATAATTGAGTTGGATGGGTATAATAACTCATATATATATATATATATATATATATATATAGTGTGTGTGTGTGTGTGAAGAATAAATTTAGATTTGAATTCTATACCAATGTATCAGAATTACACTTATTTTGCATCAATATACAAAATTCTATACCAATGAATTAAAAATTGCCTTATTTGTGAGTAACAATTAAGACCTGGAGGTGAGGAGTAGATTCAATAATCTACCTTTTGTTCTATCCTCCTTCTATATTTTTACATCCTGCTTTCTTTCTTTTCAGCTCCTATCTCCTTACCTATGAAAGAAAGAAAAAGGAAAGCAGAGAAGTCACTGAGGCCAACCCAGTTTTCTCTCTGTATAAGACTAATAATAACATAACCAATTCCCAATGAAAATAAACATCCATAGTGCAAAACCTTACCCAACCCCCCTCAAGGGAAATGGGATGTCCTTCTCTTTTTACGGCTTCTTCCAGCTGATTTGGGGTGAATAATACCTATGTAGGGGCCCAAATAAAAATGGGAAAATGGTTAAACAAGGTAGAGATAGAATTTGTAGTCCAGTTTCTAAACATTGAGAAATTCAGGCTTAATAAAAATCCTGTGTGGGACAGTCTGAAATGCTGGACAAATTGGAATCAGGAGCTTTCTTTGAAGCTGTCCTGGGAGCTGTTCTGTTCTGATGATGAACAGCAACCGAAGCACTTGTGGCTGGAACATGAAGAATTTGTGATGTCAGTGTCTCAGCATGCTGGAGGATGAATCCTGTCAAGTCTGATCCAGCATCTGTGTCCAGTTCTTTTGTTCTGAAACTATATAATTTCTCACAAGCATTATAAAGTCCTAAAGTTATAAATACATGAGGTGCGAAGGATGCACAGAGCAATCAAGGTTGGTTCTCTGCCCTTTGTATGAACAGAAGAAAGACATCTGCAAATCTTCATTCATGCCATACAAACAATGGCAACATGAAGAATTGGCTATGCATAGACATTCATGTCTCAGCCAATCTCAGAGCTGTTCTCATGTGGAGGGATCAACAAAGTATGTTACCTGTCCTGCTTGGCAGTTTGAAGTCATCTAAGTATAGACTTATATGATTTAGCAGTATCCTTTTTACCTAGGTCTGTTTCATTTTAACCTCTTTCAAAGATATTCAGAATATTACCATTACCAAAGAACATGCAATCATTATCTAATTGAAATCAAAACAAGATTGTATAGTTCAAAATGTCCTTCTCTAGGCTCTATGGTGCCTGATATATAGGTCAGACCACTACTTGTTTCCCGAGAAAATGTATCTCATTTTAGAAACAAGCTGGTTGCCCTGAGCAAAAGAAAAGGCATTAAGCTTACCCTAGGCTTCTTGTACCTGGGTTTTTATACTTATTTTTGTTGCATATGTTTTTGTCTCACTCCTTTTCTCCATAGGGGATGGACACTTCCACCTTTCAAGCAGATATGAATTGTATCCTTTGAGTTTTGGGGACCCAACTAGGCTGAGGTGTACTGTGTCACCTGTAAATCTTTTGTGTCTTTTTGCATCTGACATGACCACCACCTATCCCCTGTGAAAGTAGCTCATGTTTAGAGGGATAAGCCGGCTGCCAGAGCAGTGACACCTCAATTCAGCATACAAAGGCTTTTCATATGGGAGGCATGCAGCTTGCATGTCTGTCTCCCCGCCCAACCTTGGTCCTTACATAGACCAACAGAACTTATCTCCTAGGCCAATTACCCTTTGGCACCAGTTCTCCCAGTGGAAGCTCCACTTTTAAGGAGATTGGCTGGCTTTTTTAGAGAAGTGATATTTTTCCTTACATAAACCTAAGAATGATGTGTGTCCATCCTTTAGATCAGTAAGGACATATAACCCATTATTAAGAAAAAGAAACTCACATAGTAACATTAAGGAAAATTTTGTCATTTTGAATCTTAGGCTGTCTTTGTGAGATGCTTATCAGCAGGGAGTTCTTGCCTTGACTTTATTGTGTAGATCAGGCTGATCCAGAACTCAAGATATCTGCCGCTCAATTCCATCTAACTCAAAACCTTGAGACAAATATAAAGCAAAGCAAAAAAAAAAAAAATCTACATTTTGGGCCAGTTGTGCCAATTTAGTGTTCAACAAGTGAAGCCCCGTTTGTCATATTTTGAAATTCAATTGTTAAGACGCACAGGTGGACCCTTTCCAGAAGTTGCCGACAAGCACCTTCCAGCTAGAGAGCCTAGAGCTCCCTCTGCTATTAGCCTTTCATTCTCCATCAGGAAGGGTTCTGTTTGGTCGCTTTGACTTCTCGCTTCCTTCTTCAACTCTGTCTTATTCTGATTGCTCCTAAACTGCAATTGTAGTTGAAAAAAATTATTTGTATGCTAAGATAAACGAACTCAAATGGAATCCAGAAGCACTGTGTCACTGTGTCTTCCACTTTTTTTTTTCCAAGACAGAACACAGTCTTGTTTAATCTCAACACCTCCCACTACGGACTTTACTTTCTTAGACCCAGCATCCCTTCCAGACCTTCCCAGTTCAGAGGCTTGAGGCGTTTCTGTCTGTCTCTGGCTCCTGCTTCCAGAAGACGCCGTTTCTCTGCCTCCCTCCACGGATCCTGACCCCCTCCCTCCTCTGGTATTGGGTCCACAAGTGTTTGCTCATCTGGCCTGCGGGAATCCGGCCTGCAACAACCCCTTCTCAAAGAGATTTAGCTTCCTGTCTCTGGGATTTTTGTATGTGACAGGTTTTTGTTGTAGCTGTTGTTGTTGTTGTTGTTGTTGTTGTTATGAAGGCCTTGCTGCTCTATGGGAGGGATCTGTCTAGTCAGGAGGCTGTGGGCTCCTTCTTGCCTTAGAAACTGTCATTCCTCTCATTTTGAACAGAACTAAAAAGCTTCTCTGTAGTCTTATTTTTTACATAAGTTCTTGCTAGAGTACTGTAAATTCTGCCCCACGTTGGGCGCCAATTATAAATATTTTTATAAAACCGTGTTTGTTTCTTTTAGCTTATTTCTTAACCTGGCTATCACACAAATAATTGTGACTCTTTTGTAATACAGGACTTCACAACACAATCGGAGCTGTTTAAGTCTGCTCTTAAGCCTCTGTGCTTGGGCCCCCCTGCAGTCACATTCGCATAAGCTGTTCTTTGTTGTTACTTTTTAGGTGTAGAGGATTCCTTAGGCATTGCCTTTCCATAAATTAGAAGCTTAGCTGGGCGAGGTCTTGCCATTAGGGCACCCCTCCCTTTATTCCATTTCAGACCAGGCCTCTCCTTGTCTCTTTCACCACAAGCCTTTGGCTCCGACATTACATTCCCTGGAGCTCCTTTCCCCTCACACTGTGCTTTTTGCATTCCTTTTTGCCCTGTTTGCTCTTTTGTGTTGTAGACCTGCTGGTAACCAGGCAGCAGAATCAGAACTGGGCAGTCTCGGAATATCCTTGACCAGTGAAATTATCCTAAACCTCTTTTATTTGGCCTCAGGCAGATCCTTAGAACAAGGGGCAGAAACAGACAGGGTCTTCATCAAAACAACGCAAGAAGGATCTCTAGCTCAGTTGCCTGCATTGTTCCTCCCCTGAAACTCCTGAGCTGGGCCTCCACCTACATTGCTTTCAGCAGTTTAAAGTCTCAAAGACCGCCACATTCCAGCAGAAAAGCAGCATGGCCAGGCTTGCTGCAGCAGCGGCCCACTCCCTGGAGCTAACTACTATCTTAGTTACTTTTTGGTTGCTGTGATAAATCACCATGACCAAGGCAACCTATGAAAGATAGTGTTTAATTTTATTTATGATTCAGAGGGAGAGAGTTCATGACAACAGAGTGAAGGACTAGTTGAGGGTCCATATCTTGATCTACAACCACCAAAGAGAGGAATAAGAGTGATAAGAGTCTTTTGAAATTTCAAAGTCCTCCCCCATTGGCACACCTCCTCCAACAAGGCCATGCCCACTTTGTTATGGAAGTTTTGGTTTCTCAGTCATATTATGCAAACATGCTATTGTTTTAATCCCAGGTGTGGGATATTGGCGCCTCCTACGGCTCTGAGAAGGGTGTAGTATTTGCCAGCTGTAGTTAGTTTAATTCTGAGGACTCTGGAAAGGACATAAATATCTGAGCCTGGAGAGAGACTGGGGCTTCAGAAAAAGAAGAAGGCTGCTGGTGCTGCTGGGATTTAGTGGCAGAGCTAACAGATGAATCCACAAAGTCTTGCCACTTGGCAGGTCCCACATGGGAGGTTTTATTAGGGAGAGATTACAAAGACTGTGGGGAAGGGGACAAGTCCTCTCACAAGGTCACCCAGCCCATGCACAGGCTGAGCACATGTGGCTTGTGGGGACAGTTGGATATGTGCCACATCTTGGCAGATGATGATGATGTGTCCTGCTGTTGCTGAGTTTTTGGGGCTGGATGTGGGAATGGCAGGTGTACCACTGTCATCAAGTCCCCTGCGGCTGGTGTTAGAGGTGCCTGATTGCTAATGGGTGCTCTCCCTTGCTGCTCCTGCTTGCTGTTAATGTGGTTGGATAAGAAGTTGGAGATATCCTAAAAGGAGGATTGGACTTGTCCCAAGGAACCCATCAACCCCAAAGAGACCTAGCCCCTTCTTATTAACCCTCCTTTCTCTCCTACCTGGTGTTGGAGTGATGGAAGGGATTGGGGTGCATAAGGGAGAAAGAGATATAAGGAACCTAAGAAAATAATTTAAAATACAGCCAACATCACTTACCAATCCTTCCCAAATAATTCCACCAATTAGGGAGCAAGCACTGAAATATATGAAGCTATGGGAGCCATTCACATTCAAACCACCACACTGGGTAATGAATAAAGATTGTAAATCCATTTACATCCTAAAGGTTGGGAAATCTCAGAACATGGCCCTGCATCTGTGTGACATCTGGTAAGGGCCTTTCACCACATCCCCTCATGGCAGAGGTTATCGTGGCAAGCCAGGGCAAGCAGCTAATTCAAGTCTCTCTTTTCTTATAAAACCACCACCATATTTTCCTAATCTTACTCACTTCTCAAAGGCTTCACCTCCAAGCACTGTTAACATTTGACTTCGGGGATTATTTATCCAACCCATGAAATTTAGGGGAACATCTCAAACCATAACACCTACAGAAAATTCAGCCTCATGCTGTTAGCCAGGGCCACATTTTTTATAAATCTCCATTTTGGCTGAACTGTGACAATTCTAGGAACTGAAAGTAATTTGCTTTCCAAAACTAAAGCAACTTGTTTCTCTAGATTATCACCATCTCTGTTACACCAGCCCCAGGAATAGCCGGTCTGGAGAGATGGTTAGCCACTCTGTGATAGACCTTAACTCCTTGCCCTCTGGATACTCCTAGCAACAGCCACCTTCAGAACAAAGAAGAACATTGTGTTATCTCCTTCCTGTGAAAGCCACATGGGCCTGAACTTTTCTCAGCACCCTCATCATGCTGCTGTCTGTCTGTCTGTCTGTCTGTCTGTCTGTCTGTCTGTCTATGGCATTAATAACTTACCCCAAAGACCAGTCTGCCTTAGTGTTCCTCTTGAACCCTAAACCTGGAATCCTTCGCATACCTGTAATATCAGATAAAAGTTATCCTGTAGGCCCACCTACCCAAGGAAAAGATAACTTCATGGAATGCTGAGACTTATAGTTCTTGGGAAAAAACAAGGTACATACTTTTTTAAAGATACATATTTTTTACTCTCCTAAACAAGTTTGTTTGACTCATCATTGCAGAATATTTTGTGAGAGCTGAGGTTGTGTTGTTTTCTGGAAAAACCTGTTTCTAGCTGTGGTGTGGCTCAGCCCTAGCACACACCTTTAATCTAAGAGCTTCCTGTTTGAATATTTTAAACAGAATTAAATAAAGTCAACCATAGGTCAAGAGGCAGAGCAAGCAACAGTTGACAAGGAGTGAATAAAAAACAAAACAAAAAAACAAAACAAAACAAAAAAAGCAGAGTAAGAGGAAGTGGGGAATATAAAGAGATGCACAGGAAGTGCAAGGAAGTGACATTGAGTATCAGGGGCTTTTTGAGCTGGACATAGAGAAGGAACATAGCATTCATTCTTCCGGAACATCAGCTGAGGAGGAAGGTCAGCTGGATGCTTTCTCTGCCTCTCTGAGCTAGCAGGCTTTCACCCAGCATCTGGCTCCTGAGTCCTTATTAGTAAAATCAAACACTTGATATTTTGTTAGAAACAACAAGCCATCTGGTACCAGGTGGTAAGTACATGGGCAGGAAATATGTCAGGATGTGTTCTTGCCCCTGACTGGATCTGACAGGAAGTGCAATAAATTGTGGGGTTTGCCTTTTTTGTTTTTGTTTGCTTGTTGTTGTTTTGTTTGTTTGGTTTTTTTGGTTTTGGTTTTTTGGTTTTTTTAAGACAAGGTTTGTGGGTTTTGCCTTTTTAAGCCCCCAAAAAATTGTGACTCAGAGCCATCCCCAGGGAACCTTGGAAGTGGACCTGGTCAGTTTCCTTTTTTTCTGGCCAGTATTTAATTAAGACTTGCTTCTAATTTAACTCAGAGTTATAGAAATGGGTTTTCTCTCCAAATCTCAGGACTAACAATCACCTGATATCAGGGTTAAGGGGGAGGGGTCTCCAAAGAGATTCCAGGTTCCTGTGCCCAGGAACAAAGAATTGAGCAGAGATGGTTACTAAAGACACGAAGGCCCTATATTTCCCTTACCAAGAGCAATTCAATCACAAAACATCCATACAATAATATATTTTGCCTTCATCCTAGTATCAATTCTCTCTCTAGAATTAGCCTATGAGTGAGTACAAAAAGGCCTAGAATGAATATAATAACACTGGCAATTAGCTTAATTACAATTAATGACTTTGACTCATTAGATTATGACATTTATCATAATTACCAAAATGACTCCTGCATTCTTCAATCTAATTAGAACTGAGCAGAGATGCTTACTGAATAATCAAAGGCCATTTATTAGGAGAAGCTATACTACCAAGGGGCAAGGTGGAACAGATGAAAGAAAGTCCAATAGTTCAAGCAGCCAACTGCACTAAGGATTTATCCCTTATAGCTCAGGATTTCGGGTTTATTGACATAGTGAAGAATTTTTCACACTACCTTGTTATATACAGTTCCTCACAGAGATTTTTTTACTTGGTATGTCTCACTGACATCTCATTTTTTTATTTTTTGAAAAAATTTTTTATAAAACTGTATTTCTTTATCATAGATACACAGTATTTTGCCTGCATGTACATCAGAAGAAGGCACCAGATCTCATTATAGATGGTTGTGAGCCACCATATATATGGCTGCTGGGAACTGAGCTCAGGACCTTTGGGAGAGCAGCTTCTGAGCCATCTCTCCAGCTGCCTGATGGGAACACTTTGTTGCCTTTGGCAAGGTCTGCAGTACAGTAGTAAGAGGAGGTGGAGAATGGAAGGATCCCTTGATTTAAGCAGTGGACACCTCTGGTGTCGGAGCCTGTGTGTACCCATTGGCATCCCCGGTGCAGCCATTGGTGGCAGCAGGCGTGGACTCTTTCTTGTAAGGCAGCAGTCTGGTGGCCACCTCCAGCTCCATTTTTGCAAAATGTAATTACATTATTAACCCTCCTTCTCTCTCCACTTTCTCACATGTCCTACCCTCATTCCTACTCCATAGCTTCTTTCTCATTAATTGTTATTGTTATATATTTGTGCGTTAGTATATAAGTGCAATCTGAGCATTACTTGTAGGTATTTAATTCCAGAGCTTGGTATTGGATAACTAACACAAGGCTCATTCCTGGGGAGGACTAATTTTCTCTTTCTCATCAGTTAGTTGGCTATGTTTACAGGACAGGGATGACTTCCCTTCTGGTGAGTGAGCCTAAGGCTGAATTAAACAGCGGCTGCTCACTGTCACTATATGCGTGCCACTACTGCACCTTTACAGACGTCTTGCCACAGTGCTCATTGCTGTGGCTCACAGGCATCACAGCTGAGCAGGACCACTGAGTGCTCCCCTCCCTTAGTGGGCAGCACAGCACCTTCAGGATTATGAAAGCTAGTCCTCAGGGAGGAGCCTTTCATGCTAGATGAGTTCTGTGTCTGAAGTACACAGTGTCTTCAGCAACAGGGACTTCCCTTAAACTTCTGGGAGCCAGCAAAGACAAGGAGAATAGCCTGTTTCTCTCTCTCTCTCTTTGGAATTCCCCTGATCCACAGCTCAAAAGGTGGTTTCTCATACTTAGTACTAGAGTTTTTGTTAGATAGTCTATGGCCCTTGGGGAGCATTGTCAGCTCAAGTATATAGACTTTTGGGGTTTTGTTTTGTTTTGAGACAGGGTTTCTATGTGTAACCTTGGCTGGCCTGGACTCAGGCTGTCCTGGAACTCACAGAGATCCACCTGCCTCTGCCTCCCAAACGCTGGGATTGCAGGCATGCGCCACCTCGCCCAGCATTAAGTGGTATATATGTACGCATAACACACACACACACACACACACACAATCTCACGCATATGTATTCTATATAATGTTGGACAAACATAAAATAACAATGCTTCCTTATGGCTTTTCCAAACATTCTTAGTGTTATTTATCCCTCCACTCACCTTCTCCTCTTACTGACATCTTAAACTCAACCTGGGTACCACAATAAGCCATAGGTTACCTTCAGACACTCTGCCTCTGTAGTTGGTTAGTTGGTTAACAGCACTTGGGAAAAGAGGGGCTCCTCCGGCCTTTGTTTTGGCAACTTGGTTTTGGTATGCTAGCCGCCTGCTGGTATACATCACAATTTGCAAATTCATTACTTATTTGAAGTATTTGGGGAAACCAGAATCTGTGTTTCCAGCACGATCACTATGCTGTCTAGTTTTGGTGTCAAATTAACATAACCTAGAGTTATCTGAGAGTAAGGAACTCCAGTTGAGAAAATGCCCCCATAAGATTGGGCTGTAGGCAAGCCTATGGGGTATTTTCTTTCTTTCTTTCTTTCTTTCTTTCTTTCTTTCTTTCTTTCTTT
>OU015745.1:75447342-75467024 GCA_907169655.1 Acomys percivali | reverse complement strand
TTTCTTTCTTTCTTTCTTTCTTTCTTTCTTTCTTTCTTTCTTTCTTTCTTTCTTTCTGAAAATGCTATAGCTTTATGTGGGAATAGATTAAAAAGCAAACAAAAAACAAACAACCTCATTTTTATTCTGTATTTTATATCTTAGTTGTGTTTGGAAATGTTTTGATCTTTGGAAACATCAAAATAAATAATGGCATTTGTGGTGTGTAGTATGATCTTACATGGTGACCAACCAGGGTGGGAACCTGGCCAGGCTCAGGATGCTATAGTGAGCTACAGCAAGGGTCACTGAAGAGACTACAAACAAACAAAAACAACAAAAACAAAACTGCGTGGAGAAGAATCTTCACTTCTCTGCTGCTGTCATCTTTGGAACAGAACCTCCAGGCTCACTCTGGGCAACAGTGATTGATGTGGGAGGGCTCAGACCATTGTGGTTGGGGACATCCTCGGACTGGTGGTTCTGGGTTCTATAAGAAAGCAGGCTGAGCAAGCCATAAGAAGGAAACCAGGAGGTAGAAGTTTCCTCCATGGCCTCTGCATCAGCTCCTGCCTCCAGATTCCTGCCCTGACTTCCTTCTGTGATGAACTGTGATATGGGAGTGTAACCCTTTCCTCTCCAAGTTGCTTTTGGTCATGGTGTTTCATCACAGCAATAGAAACTCTAAGCTAAGACAGTGTGGTGGTTGGAAGGGAAACGGCTCCCGTTGGCTCACAGGGATGTGCGGCCTTGGAGTAGGTGTGGCTTTGTTGGAGGAGGTGTATGACTAGAGAGTGGGCTTTGAGGTCTCAGAAGCTCAGGCCAGTTCACTTCTGCTGCCTGCAGATCCAGATGTAGAACTTTCTCACTCCTTCCTCAGCACTATGTCTGCTTGCAGGGTGGCTTGCCTCTCACTATGCTGATAATGGACTAAGCCTCTAAGACTGCAAGCCAGCCGTAATTAAATGTTTTCCTTTACCAGTTTCCATGGTTGTGCTCATGGCAATAAAAACCCCCACTGAGCCAGACAGGAACCATCTCCTATTCCCTCAAAAGTAAGACTTGCGCTTTTTGCATAGCGCAAGATGTGTCTACAAAGCTGAGCCCTATGCACAGGACTAGACTAAGCACCATTATGGGGCCGGGAAACAGGCTAGAAGATGACATCAGTTACCTTCCCTGCCCTTCTCTCTCATATGTCCAGGATTTCCACCACTTAGTCTCTGGTCTCAGAAAATATGCTTACCACAGCTTTGCCAACTTACCACAACCCTTTCCCTCTACAGTGTGGGAACTGTCCCTTCCTCCAGGAAAGGGCTCTTTAACCCGCCTCACACTTACCATGTGTTCTAGCTTTGATCTCTTAGTTTTCTGCAAATTGTACCATGGCCCAGGCGCTAGGGGGGTGGGGGTGGGGCGGGGTGAAGGGGATTCCACATCCTTGGTGCAACCTGTAAACAAGTCAATCTTACTTATCTTATGTATGTTTCCTAATTTCTTTTGGACGTCGAGACCCTAACCTGGGACCATAAGGACCAGTTCCACACTGTCCCGTTCTGATAGGATGTAGCCTGTTTCCAAAGTCCTTCACTGGTGTCTTCTCATTCTGCCCCGCCCCCACCTTCTCCTCTCTGGCTCACCCCCCTCTTTCTCATCATCCTTCTGCCTCACCCCTCCTTTCCCCTCTCTTCCCAGCCTTAGCACTCTCTCTCCAATCTCCACTCAGCCTTAGATGCCTTTTCTCTTTACAAACATCCTCTGCCAACAAAACCACCTGCCTTTACTTAAATGACAATTTTTTTTCCTTGCCCTTTGCACATTCCAGTTCTCCGACCTGTGATTTTTGTTCCCACGTCTGTTTCTGGGCCAAGTCCCTGAGGACATCTCTCAGGACTGGAATGTACCACTTTTTTTTTTTCATTACCATTGTTGCTACAGTGTCTCAGTGCCCAAAACCAGGTCACAGGCACATCGTCTCTGTTAGAACCTGTACCTGCCCCTTTAGTATAGTGGTAACCTCTTAAGAGTCCAGATCCAGAAGTATGAAAGAATCAGGCCACACATTCCCATGGTTCTCTCTGGGACAACGAGTTAAGAAACAGTTTGTGCTGTGGCTTGATAGCTAATGATTTATGACACCTGGCTCCTCCGTGTGTGATAATGTGACAGCCAGTCCTCCTGGGGTTCACAGTGTGGTCAAATATTCCACAGCGCAGGATAATGGTGTTCCTGCTGTAAGGTGTTCCTGTATATGCATTCTGCTTTTGTAAACTCGCTGTGGCTGTGGGAGTGGGATGACGTAGTACTTCCATTACTACACGATAGGAAAGAGAGGGGCAATAAAACAATTCTCTTGCCCAACTGAGAATTCTACAGATAGCTGTAATGTACATGTACATCTTTGGTACCCACCTTTGCAAACCTTTCCTTTAGCTCCCTTTGTCATGGGATGCTGTTTGTCTTTAAGGCTGCCATCCTTCTGCTGTCATTAAGAATAAATTCCTTTCATCAAAACTTGAGTCTAAGTCTTCGGTCTTTTCAAGTAGATTTAAATGCCCCAACATTTTGAGACCCAGTGAGGTCCCTGGGAGAACTCAGACTCATGGGCAGGAATCTGGGACAGGCTCATCGAAAGAATAAGCCCTGGGAGACTTGGAAGCCTGGGGAGCCCGTGACCACAGCTGACACAAACTAACAGTCACTAGTAGGGGACAGGCCCTGGGAGAGCAAGTCCAAAGCAGATTCGAAAGGTTCTAGGTAGCCTAAACTATGACCACTAGAAATTTGTAAATTGAAGTTAAAAACAAAGTAAAAACTGCCACCAACATACATCTCAAATTGAGACTGATTGGTATGTTGTTCTATTCTGGACATTTTGAGAGACGTAGAAAGATTGGACACAATCATAGATCTTTGTTTCAAAGGGTCAAACGGGGTGCCCTTTGTTCCTCTGGTTTTGGTGTGTGAATGATGGTGGCCATCATACATCTATATGTCTGACTTTGTTTTCCTCTGACTGTCTTGGTTACTGTCATTTTATACTAGTGTCTACTATCTGTTGGATTTGTGTTTTCAAGGTTTTTTTTTTTTTTTTTTTTTTTCGGGGATGGGCACCAGACCAAGTATAGCCAACTCACCCCTGATCTGTACACTACTTTCATAAGGTAGAATACAAAGCTAAGTTGTCACACAGAAGCTATACAATCTTTGCAGACTAGAGTGGCCTGCCCTTCATGTGGAATGGCCAGATGAGAGGTCATTTGATCCTTAAATTGCCAGAAAAGTCTGGCAAGTGGTCACAAGAAATCCTGGCCTCTCAGATCAGTTTCCTTACATCAGCAGCTGGCTCTCTCCCCTCCTGGAGCCCCCACCATGGCTCAAGTGTTATGCACTTAAGCAGAGATCTTTTGTTGTTTTATCTGTTTTTAATCAACAAGCCTGTGGGCCAGAGACTGAGTAAAAATCTTGGCAAAAATGCTGAGTCTCCCTGCTCTAGTTCCCACAGAACAAAAAAGGAGGTGGGCATTCCCCAACTTTACATTTCCCACACCCAGCCGGCCCAGGACACAACTGTGTCTGAAGGGGAAATCTGAGCCTGTGATCCCCAAAATCTATTCTGATTTGTCTTCATCCATGCCTTCCTGGCTTTCACCTCCCCATACTTGAAGAGGACTCTGTTCCCCACCAGCTGAGCCAGGCTGTTCTCCATTTCAGAGAGGCACCTCCCAGCTGGACCCAACCTCTGCAGGGAGAAGAGAGACAAAGGCCAAGACTGTTTCTAGCTTATGTTCCTTTTTTATAACCAGAAATTCTAGAATGCTTTTTTTTTTTCTTTCAGAGAGGATCAAGACTCTCATGAACTTGCTGGAAATTGTTTTCTTCACCCACCAGCCCAGCTGGTCAGACTGTAAACTGCTCCTGGGTGCTCTCTTTGCTGCAGCAGCAGCAGCAGCAGCAGCAGCAGCAGCAGCAGCAGCAGCAGAGAGAGAGACCAAATCATGACAGAGGCCAGAAAATCCTCCATGTGTCCGGGAGCTACGGGACTAGATACAGAAATGAGGGCCAAGTGAATACCAGACAGGGACCCCAGCACTGATCAAAGTAGCAGAGCACTTGACCCCTATCACCAGATCCTCCTGAGTGGAGTAAGAGTGATGGCTAAAAAGCCAACAAACCTCTCAAGAGTTACAGGGGTAATCCAGAGAAGTCAGGAATCCCCTGCTGTGTTCCCACAGCACCTCAGGGGAGCATACCAGGAGTTCATGCCCATTGACCCAGACACTCCAGAGAACCAGCGAGCTAATGCCTTTGTTACCAAGTCAGCCCCAGATGGTCACAGAAAGTTTCAAGGGTTAGAGGGATCCAAAGGGATGACTAGATCACAGCTGTTAGAAATAGCTCAGAGGACTTTGGACAATAGAGACCTGGATGAGAAAAAGACAGAAGACTGACTAGCCTATTGGTAGCCACAGATGTCCAAACCAGCCCCAAGCCAAGGTATTAAAAAGACAGACTTGCCTTTTGTAGAGAAAGAGGACATTGGAAAAAATTAATGTCTGAAAACTGACAGGTCAGAAAAAGAAAAACTGATTCTTCCATTGAGATTGGTCAGAAGGAGGAGGCCAGGGCTTCATACAAACAAGCCCTGTGATCACAGGAAAAACAGGGGGACAAAACTCCTGGTAGATGCAGAAACAGTCCACTCTGTGCTGACCCAACCTCTGGGCCCCATCACTAAGGAGAAAATTACCATGGAAGAGGCCACAGGAACTGTCAGTAGACTATTAAGGGACAAGCATCTCCATTTTCCTTTTTAAACAATCTTAGACTTTGACCATGTCCTTAGCTAGAGGCCAATATAGGGTCATTTGTGTGTTCTTGTTCTTCCTTAACAATCTTGTGAATAGCACATTGTAAACTGTTTCTGCTGTCCCAAGAATTGACTGGCCATAAAATGTTTCGTGATGTGTTAACTTCTTACCATAATCCCATAGCATGGACCTTTACCATGATCATAAAAATACCTGCAAAATTCCATTTTTTAAAAATCACTTGCTTCTTTGCCATAAAAAGGCTATTCTGGTTTTGGTCTGGGCCACTTTCATTCTCTTACTCTTGAGGAGAGTGTAAGTCTGGCCCAGCTGTAAAAATAAATTTTTTGCCTTGCAGCATCTTGGTGTTAGCTCCTGGTTTTCAACACTGTAACATAGACCTTGGACCTCTTTCATTGTAATGCCAGACTGTCCACATCCTCTAGTTGTAGAGATTTGTTAAGAAAAGTTGGTGCCAGCTGGGTGTGGTGGCACATGCCTTTAATCCCAGCACTTGGGAGGCAGAAGCAGGTGGATCGCTGCGAGTTCAAGGCCAGCCTGGTCTACAAAGTGAGTCCAGGACAGTCAAGGCTAACACAGAGAGACCCTGTCTCGAAAAACCAAAAAGGAAAAAAGGAAAAAAGGAAAAAAAATAGAAAAAAGAAAACTTGGTGCCACATCACATTCTACTAACTAAAGCTACTGTGAACCTGGGAAGCCCAGTCTTGGTAACCTGCCCTTTGTCAGAGGGATATCCAATGACAGAATTAGATATTGAAAAACTAGGAACAGATGGCTATTTCCTATCAAAAGTAAGGCTAAAACTCCCTGGAGTATGGGCAGAGACCAGCTCCCCTGGACCGGCCTCTCATTGATCACCAATTATTGGTCAACTCTCCAGCTTAGTTCTGCCTGAAATAGTAAAATAATATCCCATCTCAAGGGAGGTCAAAACAGACATCAGGAAACGAATCCGCTGTCTTAAGGAGGCAGGGATTCTAGTACCCCGCCACTCTCCGTGGAACACCCCATTGCCCATAAAGCCGGACATCAGAAACTACCATCTTGTCCAGGACTTAAGAGAAGTAAATAAGAGTGGAGTCTATATATACAGCAGTACCAAATCTTTATACACTGCTTAGCCTATTAGATTCAGAGAAACCTGTTTCCAGTGGCTCTCAACCAGTGGGTGGTGACCCCTTTGGGGGTTCAGATGATCTTTTCATAGAGGTCACCTGAGACCACCAGAAAACACAGATATTTGCATTATGGTTCACAGCAGTAGCAAACTCAGTTATGAAGTAACAACAAAAATGATGGTATGGTTAGGGACACCACAAAATGAGGAACTTTATTAAAGAGTCACAGCATTAGGAAGGTTGATAGCCACTGGTTTACACTGTGCTGGATCTGAAAGATGCTTTCTCTCTCTCTCTCTCTCTCTCTCTCTCTCTCTCTCTCTCTCTCTCTCTCTCTCTCTCTCTCTCTCTCTCTCTGCCTTTAGCTCCTGTGAGTCAGCCTGTATTTCCATTTAAATGGACAGATCGTAAATCAGATTTAGTGCATTATCTGCTTGAGTACCACCAAGGGCATCCAATGTCACCCTCCTAAAGGATGTGCATGATCTCATTAGTACATGGCACCCTGGAGGGATGCCAGTGTGTGGTGGAGGAGCTGCTCTGAATGCCCCAGCAGCTGGGCTGCCATGTGCTCTATTACAGTAACTCATTTGGGGTACTGCCCAAAGGATGGCAATAGAACCTTGTCCACCAGCAGGAGTCAAGCTATTCTAAACATCTCTGAGCCACAGGGCAAGAGGCAGGTGATAGAATTCCTAGAATAGTCAGACATTGCAGACTATGGACACCCAGCTTTGCTGAAATAGCAAAGCCCTTGCATATGAGCCTGGGAGGAAATGGCTTCCTTAGGTGGAAGGACAAAGACAAGAAGGTGTTTCAAAAACTACAGAGAGCTTTAACATCACCCCCATCACTCAGGCTACCTGGTATTAATAAACCTTTCCACGTGTTTGTGGATGAACAGAACAGGGTGGCCAAAGCATACTGACTCTAACTGTGAGACCCCCAAAGAATCTGTCTAGACCCTATTGCATCAGGGTGGCCAGCCAACGCCTGGGCCACCACTGCTAAAGGAAACTGATGAAGTGACCATGGGATAGAGTTGGCTGCTGCCATCCCCCACTTGACTGAAATGCTCCTTTGGGGAGCCTCTGAGCACTGGGTAACCAGCACACACAGCTCACTCACCATCAAGATCTTCTTTTAGATTCACCAGTATCAGGTTTTTGCCTTCTTCAGTGTTTGTAAGAGTTTGGGGCAAGGCCTCCTTAGAGTCTGTACAGGACACAGCTGGAATTTGGTGTCTGGGTGTGTCCTGTACCAGCAAAGAAATTTTATTACCCCAGAGCGGGCAATCAGGGGGTGAGGGGCCGCCTTCAGACGAAACAAAGGCAGACAACAAGCGGGAGCAAGTGGTTTTTGTTGTTGTTGTTTTGTTGTTGTTGTTGTTGTTGTTGTTGTTTTTACAAAAGTAGGTCTTTAAGGAGAAAGGGGGAAGAAAGTGTGTGCTAGGATGAGCTGGGACGTCCTGGTTAGACTGTTAGGCAGTGTAGCCAGATAACGAATTTTGATTGTTGGACCTTGTTGTGTAGTCTCAGGAATGAGTCAATTGTAGAAAACATAAAAACGTCTAATAATGTGTATTATAAAGTTAGCCTATAATTACTACAGTGCTATTATCTGACCCACTATCACAATCAATAAAAACACAGACACCTGTTGTGTTTTAGAATAGTCTCATTTTGCCTGGGACTGAGCAGATATTAACCCCCTAACTGTCCTTATCCCTTCCCAGCCCCCATCCCAGGCCATCTGCTTTGGTCATTTCTTTCTGAGCCACTTCCCTCCATCCACATCGATCCAGCCACGTAAACCCACTGTGAACTGTTCTGCCTTCTTCCTCCTCCTGGCTCCTCACCCACCACACCCCTGCTGCCACCGAATCCCAAGCTTCAGCATTTTTTTTATTAACTAATCAACTTTAATAGGTAGAGCAAGGTTTACGCAACAAAGAGAGGTAAACCTGAGAATGTGTTTGTCTGGGCAGGAACTAGATCTTGGGGGGGGGGGGGCAGTAGTTAGCATCAGAATACATAGCACCAGATCAACCCCCCCAAAAAACAGAATAGATCTTGTTGTGCCCATCCCTCAAGTACCCCCAAAATCACCAGGAGTCAAAACCAAAGACACGAGGATCTTTATTTACAGCCTGCGCTGGGCCACGACCATCACCAATGCAGTGGTATCTGGAGGCGACCCCACGTTCTGGTCTCAAGGTACATTATAGGTTCCTTTCCCCTCAGTGCCCCCAAAACAGGGGTCCCAGCTTGGCAAATGCCTATTGTTTAAGATACATAAGGGGGGGTGTCTTGTGTTCTAAAATGATAGGTTACAAGAGAGTGCCAAAATTAAAAAAAAAAAAAAACGGCTCTGGCCTTCCTTCTTTATTCTCTCGTTGGTGTGGGGGTGGGGGGGAGGATGGAGGTGTAAGAGTATCTGGTCTCGGGTTTCAGTTGGAATGTCCTGTCCCACGCCCATTGGCTGTTGCTAGGGGAGAGGAGCAATAGCACAGCAGGACTACGTGAAGTCAGGAGCCTAGGGGTCCTTTGATCTGGTTTCCTTGCGACTATATATCCAGTGGGCAGAAAGTAATGTGTCAAGGTGAGCCCTCCCTGCAGCAGTGCCCAGGCGTTTAATCCTATTTAATAAAACCTTGTCTCCGTGACCCTGAGATATGTATTTTAATTCTTTTTGTTCTCCCATTCTCCCCTCTGACAAGTACATTGAAGGCTCACCATGGCTCTTTTTGAGACTTATTTGTTTCATTCTGTCTGTTGTAGGGCCAAGTGCTGCACCCGATGGCACCTAATCTTTGCTTGATGTAAGGGGGTCGGGGGATACAAGGCCTGACTGGGAGAAACAGAACTAAGGGCCTATTTTCTTGTAGCCATTTGTTCCTTATGCCAGAGAGTTGCCCTTGACTTAGTTTAGCATTTCAGCCTGTAAAGTGGGACAACAGGTGAAGTCTCGTCTTCTGTAACTTCTTCCTATTGACATTAGGGGTGCTGTTATCAGGGCCTAGAAAGGCTAAAATGCTAGTCAAAGGCTAGGTAATGTAGCACTTATTAGAAGCACCTGTTTAGCCAACACAGGGAGCACTCATATCTGTGGGGCTGGTTTACATCAGCTTCCAGCAGGTCCAGATCTCAGCAGCTCTGGATGGAGTCTGTTAGGTTAAAAATCTGCTGAGACAAATACATACTAGAGACAAAAGTTAAAATCATGTCTACAGATGGCAAGGTAGGCTTATGTCTTTGAAACCCAGTAAAAGCATGAACGTTTCTTTCTTTTAAGTCCAGAAGGCAGCATGAGGAGAAGCACCCTTCTACATTCAGAAGACGACCAAAGGGAAATTAAAATGTGGAGCTTGTGACTGATTAATAAGTCAATGCTTCACTAGCTTATCAAAACTCTATTGATCTCATTTAAATCACGTTTTTATAGGTTTACACTTGTATTTCTGTACCTTAAAACTTATTTTAATATTTTTTAACCTTTATAATTTTTATTTATCAATCCTTAAACATTTTCTCAGCCTCTCAAATGCTTCGCACTTATCAATCTTTAAATAATTTTTTATAACTTAAACTTTCATATTTCAGACCTTACATAAACTTTACACCCTTTTTAAAAAATCTAGTTATTTATCAAGAGACACAGCCAGCTGATTACTGGGAGCAGTCATCTAAATGAAGGAATAGTAAAAAGCTATGCTGAAATCTGTTTACCATTTAACATGAAGCCTGTGAACAAGGCAAGCCTGTTTGTCTTTTTTTTTCCCCAAGATAGGGTTTCTCTGTGTAGCCTTGGCTGACCTAGACTCACTTTGTAGATCAGGCTGGTCTCAAACTCATAGCCATCCACCTGTCTCTGCCTCCCAAGTGCTGGGATTAAAGGTGTGCGCCACCATGCCTGGCTTGCCTGCTTGTTTTTTTTTTTTTTTTTTTTTTTTTAAACTGGTTAAGTCAATGTATTAAAATAACTGACTTAGGTATCTGCAATGGTGACTTCAACCTCCACTCCTGGCTCAATACTGATGGAAGTAATCTACTTAACAATCTCAGGAGGACTGTGCAAGCCAATGAGCTGCTTGTGGATTCTCATCTGGAAACAATCCCAAGTCTTGGAACCTTCACCACAAGGTGTTTTTCATGTAGAGCTTCTCAGTGTCTTGGTAGGCATATGCACTGGTCCTTTCACTTTCAGATTCTTTTCCTTTGCACCTCTGATCAAGTTGGCACACACCTTCTCCAGCGACTTTACGTTGAGGCTGGTGAGCGTGAACGGCCACGTCGAGTTGCACGGGCGTCTTTCCGGTATCTTTAAAAGCCATGGCTGAGGCTCAGCTTCCTGACCAACTTGTTCCTCAGCAGGAGTGAACAGCAGTGAGTCAGGACCGGAGCAGAGTGAACAGAGCTCTGCTGCACGCACCATTGCATCTCAGACCTGTTTGTCTTTTTAAATAAGAGAAGAGACCTGGTACCTAGTAGTTTTAACTAGCCAATGAATTGACTAATGAACTAACAGTGGATCTAATTGTCCTCCAGCTGTCAAGCTACTATTAGCTTAGCCATCGATGTGATCAGAAACCTGAGAAGGATAAACTGTTACCTAGACAAATTTTTGTAAACAACTAAAATGAAAGAGATGACTAGTTACATCCTGGTACCTAGACAGCTGTCTCAGTTGCCTCCTGTGGTAATGTGGCACCATGGGCAGAGACACTCTGGCCCAGAAGATGAGAGCCTGTTCCTGTGGAAGAACATGAGAGACTGACCTCACTCTGTTTTCAGCAATATGAGACAATAACTCTGCCGATGTCTAGTTTTGTCCACAGTACAGGCTGGGCCTAGCAGCAGGCAAAGCACTGGGGCAGTTTTTCCCACTGGCTACAATACCATGATCTAGCATTGAAGTCATCTGCCATGCCAAAATCTTTTCAGAGACCTTGGGGAGTTACTGATAGGATGTAAGATTCTCTGTCATAATTAAATATATTGAATGCTATATTTAGCAGCTCTCTGACAAGCTTGAGGGCCAGTATATCTATATTCAGTATTTGTCTATCTTTAGCTATCTTTTCTAAACTATGTCTTACAAACAAAAACAGAATGTTATTATCTATAATCTGCAGACAAGAGTTTGTGGACCACATCTGTTTAACTTTCGTATATCTGAATTGCCTGTCTCTAGCTATATATTGGTTGATTATTTTAGAAACACCTGTGATCACCTGAACTAGTACATAACAAAACCATAAGCTTTAATTATCTTAAACAGTTTGTGATAGAAGCTTTTAAAAAGGACTGGAACTGTACATAGCATTTTGAATTACATAAGTACAATATCTTAAAAGAGTTGATACATAGTGTGATGTAATCAAAGTATAACCTTAATTTTGTAGCAATATACAAGATTTGAACAACCAAAAACCATCTAACTCTAGCTTGCAAATGGGACATCATTCTTTTAGAATTGTTTCATTAACTATCAGGCAACTAATTCACTGATATAGCTGACCATCAACTGCATCAGTTATTAGTATAACTTTAAATATATTTCTGAACTAGTATCAAAGCAAAACTTTAAATCATAGATACAATCCATTGATGGGCTGGCAATCTTGCTGATTCTGCCACATTTCATCATTAAGACTGAACAGAAAAGCCAGCTTAAAGGACAGAGGTTGCCCTTGGTGCTAAGAAGGGCAACTGAATGCAGTTGGCAGCCTTCAATAGAGATGGCTCTGAAGGCATGAATCTCACACAACCAAGATGGCTGCTGTTCATATGACTACTCTTAGCCAAGATGGCGGTGAAGCTATGGCTCCACCCTTTTTATGCCAGAGTCAACATGGTAGCAAGCCACGTACTGTTAGAGGCTGTGAAGGGCAATTAAAAAATATGGCCATCTTTAGATAAGGCCAAACATATTTCTAAGGCAGTGATTTTTAATGTTTTTGAGATTGGAAGTAGACCATAATAACCATAATTTTTAGAAGACAACCCCCAAATTTCAACAGTATAACCAATTGAATATCTTTAAAATTAATATATCTCAACTTAACAGTATCTTTAGAATTACTCATTTCCAAAGTCTGTAATATAGCAGTCTGTTAATTGGAATCAACCTCTATAACAAGCAGAGAGCTCATTAGGACCAAGAGGCTCTAAATTCTCTGCCTTATTCCACGTGGATATCTCAAGATGGTGGAGTCACATGGCAGGCTGCAGACCATGTGGTCCACTGGATTGCTTATTTTAAAACATTTGTGTTGGAAACACATATACACACATATATGTCCTAAACAAGAATTTGAACTTAAATTTTAAACATCATACCCAATAAGCAAATTCTAAATCCTTAGATAAGAACTCACAGTATAATTTTAAGATATATATATATAGGCTGGAGGTGCAGCTGTAATGCCTTATTAAAGAAACATTGTTTTAAATCTTTATCTTTTATAACTCTAGGTTTTAATACAGGACAAGAATTACATAAAGTCTGAATTTAAAAATACCTTAGGAGACCTAAATTGCCTTAAGTCACTTGCTGTTTAAAATAACTCCAACTTTAAATTACAAGTTTAAGCTAACCTTTTTGTTACAGATGTTAAAGATCTTTAATCACCTCTGAACAACTAGTAATTTATAACCAAGGTGTACTGTAGACTCGATTTTCTTAACAAATATATTTTATTATGAACTTATTAACCAAGAGTACCTCACTTATAACCCGCCTAACCTAAACAATAGGAAAAAGAAGATTAAAGAATACAATAATGAAACTCTAAGGATATCAGTTTCGAGGAGCGATTCTCCTGGCATAATCAGCAGGATTTCTTCTGCTGGCACCTGGAGCAACCGGAACCCAGAACCTCAGCCAGAGCCAGGAGCCCCGAAGCCCTCCCTCGAGTAGCTCTCTCTAGGAGCATCTCAAAGTGGAACAATGAACAGCCAAAACTATCCCAAGTCTCCAAAGGCCCCACCGCCTGTTTTTGGCTCACATTTATACTTCCTCTCAGAATTTGTTCAGGGATGTTTTTCAGCTGGTTAACAACCAATCTCCCCCCACAGTGGTTTGACTTCTAAGGGGACAAACATCACTGGCTCTCTCACAAGTCTTTTTCTCATCCCCCACTTGTGATCTAAACAAAAAACATGTTTATCTCTCCTTCAGTGTACAGAACACAATAAATTCTTACATTTAAATAAAACAAGTTAAATCACGCATATACCAAAACAAATTAAGACTGACAATGCTCCATCATCTGTCCCTAATAAAATAAAATTTTATTTTTACATATTATAACATTATTTAATACTGAGATTGCTCAGTATAATACTGAGATCATCCAGATCATCAGACCTCCCCCCAAAAAAAGACCACCAGGACTTGATACCAATGCAACAAACATAGGGTCCTGTATTACGGGCTCAGAGCTTCGGATCACCATCCTTCCTGATGCAGCAGGATAGGAGAGTGATCCCGAGCTTCAAGGACAATGAGCTTATTAAGGGAAGTGGGGTTGTTGCTCCCAGGAATGTTGATCTTTAGACAGGTTCATTGAAGGCTGGGTCTGGGGAGGAAGTCTTTTTATCTCAGAGGAACATTGGGAGCTAATTGTATGTAACTGCGCCAGTGGAGTTTCTGGGGATTGCTGGCAGGCGTCATTCCCAGAACTCAGGGACATGGGTCACCTAGGAGACAAGTTCTCATACAGATCATCATTAATTTTGCCCTTACAATTAAACATGTTACAGGCATACCACACAATCCTGAAGGACAAATAGTCATTGAAAGATCCAATCGTACTTTAAAAGAAATGATTCTCAATCAAAGAGGGGTATCAAAGACCTCCAAAGATAGATTACGTAATGCCTTATTGACTTTGAATTTCTCGAATTCTAATGGACAACAACAAAAAACAATGGCTGCAGAAAGACATTGGATTATAGAAAAATCTGCTGAATTAGATCAGCCTGTCTATTTCAAGGACATCCTGCCCTCAGAATGGAGGACAGGAAATGTGTTACGATGGGGTAGAGGTTTTGCATATGTTCATACAGGAAAGGAAAAATTGTGATTTTCATCAAAACTGATAAAATTAGATATGACAGAGGAAGACTCCCTGAAAATCTTACACACACACACACACAAGAGAGAAATTAAGAAGACCAAACAGAACTTGTCCCACTAGAGAATGAATGGTAAGTTGATAGTGGCTGGAATTCTGTAGCTACAAGATGTTTGTCAATTCTTTCTGGAAAAGACCTGCTGATATGATTTAGCAACAACTAAATTCCTAGAAATGATGGACAGGGTTTTGCTTACAGAAGCCTAAATTGGCAAAACTGACCCAACACTTAGAATTTTTGTTGTTGTTGTTAACTTATTTCACTTTTGGTTGAGATTTCTGAAGACTTTGACTGGAATTGAGATGAAATATTTGTGCAAAGCGGCTGTGGCACACACCCTTAATCCTAACACAATGGAGACAAAGACAGGCTGATCTATGTGAGTTCTAGACCACCCTGGTCTCCACAGTCAGTCAGGGTGTGACCTGCTGCTGCTAAGATAAATTACTTGCAGAAACAGCTTAAGATTTAAAAGAACATTTTCTTTCCTTAAATTTACTGTGTAAGTTCCTTTTTCTTAATAATGGAGTATATGTCCTTACTGAACTAAAGGTTTATATAAAGAAAAATGATGTCACTGCTGTAAAAAGGCCAGCCTATCTCCTTAAAAGTGGAGCTTCTGGAGAACTGTTAGTAAAGCGTAATTGGCTTAAGAGATATATGTTCTGTTGGTCAGTGTAAAGACCCAAGGCTGGGTGAGGAGACAGACAGGCAAGCTGCATGCCTCCCACATCAAAAAGCCTCTGTATGCTGACTGAGCTGAGGTGTCACTGCTCTGGCAGCCAGCTTATCCATCCAAATGTGATCCACCTTCATGGGGGACAGACAGGTGGTCACACCTGATGCAAAGAGACACAGAGGACTTACAGGTGACAACGCACATGGTAGCCTAGTTAGGTCCCAGATCTCAAAGGCTACAATATGTATGCTTAAAAGGTGGAATCATCCATTCCCTATGGAGAGAAGGAGTGAGACAAAAACACCTGCAATAAATGTAAAAACCCAGGTACAAGATGCCTGGGGTGTACATAAGCTTATTTAAAGATGAGTGCCTTTTCTTTTGCTCAGGGCAGCCAGCTTGTCTCTAAAAGGGATGCTTTCTCTCAGAAAACAGGCACCATAAAACCTAGAGAAGGACATTTAGAACTATCCAATCTTGTTTTTATTTCAATTAGATAAT
This sequence comes from Acomys percivali, assembly GCA_907169655.1. NCBI lineage: Eukaryota > Metazoa > Chordata > Mammalia > Rodentia > Muridae > Acomys > Acomys percivali. The sequence continues at coordinate 75,451,774 of OU015745.1, read as the reverse complement.
GATGGTATGGTTTTGGTAATGGTAATATTATACTTCCTCTTTGAAAGAGGTCAAAATGAAACAGAACTGCTTGAAAAGGAGACTGGTGACTTTGAGTCTGGCTATACTTACGTGACTTCAAACTACAAAACAAGAGGGAAAACTGTATTGCTAATCCCACTACACAGGAATAGCTCTGAGAATGGCTGAGGCATGAATGTCTAAGCATAGCCAACGCTTCTTGTTAGTTACAGGATGCCCACTACACATTATTACATGCCGTTTTTTGTGTAGCATGAATGAAGATTTACAGAGGTCTTTCTTCCCATACAAAGAGCAGAGAACCAGCCTTCACTGCTCTGTGCATCTGCACACTTCATTCATTTACAGTTTTAGGACTGTATAAGGCTTGTGAGAAATTATATGCTTTCAGAACAAAAGAACCAGACACTGACACTGGATCAGACCTGACAGGATTCATCCTCCAGCATGCTGAGATGCTGATGCCCTGATTCCTTCGTGTTCCAGCCACGAGCGCTTAGATTGCTATTCCTGAGCAGAACAGAAAAGCTCCCAGGATAGCTTCGAAGAAAGCTCCTGATTCCAATTGGTCCAGCATTTCAGACTGTTCCATACAGGACTTCTATTAAACCTGGAATGTCTCAACATCCAGAGACTGGACCACAAATGCTATCCCTAGCCTGTTTAACCATTTTCCCAGTTTTATTTGGGCCCCTACAAAGGTATTGTTCATCCCAAATCAGCCAGAAGAAGCCTTAAAAAGAGAGCAACACCCCATTTCCCTTAAGGGGGTTGGGTAAGGTTTTGGTTGTTTTCTTGTGCTATGGATGTTTATTTTCATTGGGATTTGGTTATGTTATTATTGGTCTTATTCAGAGAGAAAACAAGATTGGACTCAGGGATTTCTCTTTTTTTCCTTTATCTTTCTTAGGTATGGAAGTAGGGGTTTAAAAGAAAGAAGGTGAAATATAGAAATATATAGATATGATAGGACAAAAAGTAGATTATTGAATCTGCTTCTCAACTTAAGACCTTAATTGTTACTCACAAATAGGGTTATTTTTATTTCATTGGTATAGAGTTTTGTATATTGTTGCAAAATAAGTATAATCTGATACATTGGTATAAAATTCAAATTTAAGATTATTCTTCATAGACATTATATATATTTCTACACTACTATGGGGTGTTGTACCCATGCAACTCAATTATGATACAGGGTTTATTTCCAATACTTTAAAAATGCTACTGCAAACTGTTTAGGATAACTAGTAATACAAGTTAATTTTAGTTGATCAACTTATGGCCATGTCAAATACTACTCTATTTTTATCACAAGAATATATATCCTAGATTTAACAAATAGATATGATTCTATAGATAGATAAGGTAAAATAGTTAGATACGGTCTTCAAAAATGGAATATGGAATTTAAAGATATTTTTACTGTTTTGAGGATTCTTTGAGGATGAGACAGGTTAAATTCTGGCAACACCCAGCCTGCCTCAAAGAAGATAATGAACATCCAAGAACCTTCTTATGGAGATGGCTTCAGATTTGCCACTGGGTAAAAATGTCCTCATTTTCTGCCACAGACAGGATTCTGCCTGTAATGGGCAAGCTTGGATGCAGGTGGAGTTGATGGCCAAACTCTCCCAAGACAAGGTAAGCAAGTCCTCAATGGTTCTTGTCTCATTACTATGTCTGTCAAAAATACTGGGCCAGAAGGCTGAAGATGATGCTCCAACATGTTAGAGAGTTTTGAGTGGCTGTTCAGGCAGTAAACTGTCTCTGTCATTTTTTCGTTTTGGAAGCTACTAACCTACACATCCTGTTTACTCAGGTAATTAATTTTATTCCTTCTCAAGTCTCTGATGGGGTTGAAGACAGATAGGTTAATTTACAATTAAGCTTAGTTGTTTAGAAGTTAAGATGTTTTTAGGTTGATAGAGATGAGATATGATAGAGGTTGAATACATTCAGAATTTTAAACTGACCAAGATAGAAAAGATATTTTCTTTAAGGTTGCCAAATACAAATAAGCAAAACACTGAGTGTAACATTTATAGAATTCCTAATTGTTAGGTGGTTCTTCTCACTGTGGGTAGTTTATTGTATATATGTGTAATAATATAAGTGTATTAGACTAACAGGAATTGTGGAGGAAAGCCTTGAGTGGATGTAGCAGTTGTCAATAAAGTGCTGTTTGGCTAATCAGCTGGGCAGAAGGACAGGAAGTGGAAGGCGGGACTTCAGAGAGGAGGTTAGGAGAGCCAGTAGCTGGACAGTTGACAGCTGGGAAAGAAGCCACCCCAGGAGTCACTGGATTGGCAAGTTATTGGTAACCATGTAGGTTTTGAGGCCATAGGATTAAAGTAGTTTAGCTTCTGCCCAGCGTAGTGCTTGCAGCTTTAAAATAATCTCACCGGGTGCTGGCTATTGGCATCCTAGGTCATATTGATAAGTTAATTGCAGCACCCCTTATATCTTCTTTCAATGGGAAAGCTCCCCCTAACCCAAGGCCTGCCAGTCAGAACACAAACTTAAACTTAAAACTTGTAACCCCTTAACTTTGACGGTTAAGGCCTGGAATGAATGAATTGTCAAGTACTGTCTTCTGGGCTGGACTTGGGGATTCATACTCAAGTTTAGAGGTTATGGAGATCTCACTGGTGTGGAATTAAGTACAAAGAGAACAATGCCACCCTCCACGCTTTACCTTGGATGTCCTCCCAGCAAAAGATGACTGCACCAACTAACCTCCCTCTTCCCCCTGCCAAAAAAAAAAAAAAAAAAGCCTCGTATTCATCAGCAATAAGGGGCAAGTCCTCTGACACTGCTGAGAGGCCTAAGGTGACAGACCTGTTGTTACCTGCTTAACTTCTATAGCCCCTCCGTTAAGACCTGCGTTAGTTCCTAGAATAACTGTGGCTCCTTTGCTAACACCGACTATCACTCTTAGCATATCAGAAGCCATTTTACTTCTATCTCCATTTTGATCATAAAGTGAAACTAAGTTCAAGTTCTCAGGCCCTATGTGCCTGAAACCAGGAAGGGTCAATGCTTGCTGCTTAGAATAAAATAATAGATGATAAATGCATGTGCTGCTTGGGTTAAAGATAAATGATCTTCTATTAGAGTTAAGACCAAAACATCTTGCTATGTTCCTGTTGGGGGAGGGTCTGATGCATTTTGATGCTAATTACTGCTTGCTGTCTCTGGGACCCACCTTTTGGCCAATAAAAGGCCATTCACCTTAGCAGGGCAAATGAGATAGGTGTGGCTAAGGTTCCCAGGCTTTCAGAGACAGAGAGAATCCTGGGAAGAAAGAAAGAGACCCAGAGAGGAGAGGAGAAAGAAGGCTGCCGTGGGTTGGATGGAAGAGAAGTACATGGCCAGCATGGATGGAGATTTGGCCCAGATGAAGAACATTAGCAAGTATTTGGGGTTATAGATGGGAGGTAGCTTGATAGAAGTTATTAGAAGCAGATGGCTATGTGATTGGGGCAGGTATGGGATATCTGCCCTACTATGGGAAGCAGTTTAGAGGATTGATACATGCCCTGCCCCAGGTTAGCTAAGGCTACTTTAAAATATAACAAGTGTCTGCGTCTTGATTGATTGCTAACGGGTTTTACTGAAATAATAATTATAGACCTGATAATAAACCATTAGTAGGCCCATAATGACAATGTAAAAACAACATGTTCCTATTCCCAGAGAGCTGGAAAGCCCCCAAGAGCTCCCCTACCCTAAATCCCAGCCAACCAACTTAAAATGCTTTGTCTAGCCACTTGGGTACATTACGCTGAGAACAAAATCAATTGTTCTTGTTTTTAGCTAATCAAAATGATGTAATGCTGCCCTCCCCTTGCTTCCCACTTGGCTACCTGGTTGTTACCTAGTTATGGTTTTTCTCATAAAAAGCCTGCCTTAGAAACAGGCTGGGGTCACAGTCTGATTCTTGAATTCAGGCCAGGGTCCTGACTGGTCAGTTTTGTTCAGTGTTAAAATAAACTTCTATCAATCTGAGTCTGGGGTTCAAATGGTCAGTGTGTGGCTATTCCTGAGCCCTAAAGACCCAACTCCTGCCCTACTCCCAAAACAGACCCCATGCTCCATTTTTGGCCACGTCCCTGGGCTTGAAATTTTGAGGTTCACACATGGGCCCTGCTAGATCCTAGACACTCCCCCCCCATGAGAGGATAGTAGTCAACTTTTCTATCACCCTAACCACTACCCCACCAAAGGATTTGAATTGTAATCTCCAGGGAACTAAAGCTCGCATTGGGGGACCTCCAAGGAAAAGGTATTTGCCTAATTGCTTCAATTTATAGTCCCTCAGACTCCCACTATGGCCCAGTTTTTAATGTCTGCATCTATACCAGAAGGTCTGACCATATTAGGACATGGTGCCTGCATACTTGGACTC
>OU015745.1:75422901-75447332 GCA_907169655.1 Acomys percivali | reverse complement strand
AGAGAGAGAGAGAGAGAGTCTCAACACCTAAAGCAGTTTGGAAGACAAGTAGATTCCTTAGCAGAAATGGTTTTACAAAACCAGCAAGGACTAGATTTTTTAAAAAGATGTATTTTTTTTATGATTTATATACTGTTCTGCTTCCATGTACACCTATACACCAGAAGAGGGCACCAGATCTTATCATAGATGGTTGTGAGCTACCACGTGGTCGCTGGAAATTGAACTCAAGACCTTTGGAAGAGCAGCCAGTGCTCTTAACCTCTGAGCCATCTCCCCTGCCCTAGATTGGTTAACTCTTAAGGGAAGGGGGACTTTGTATGGCTTTAGGTGGAAAATGTTGTTTTTATGCCAATAACTCAGGAATTACTTGGCAAACGGTGGGTATGGTTCAGAAAAACTTAAACAATGGGGCAGAAGAGTGAGCTGAGGCCTCTAACTCATACCAACCTCTCTCTTTCTTGGTTCCCATTGGCTCACCACCCTTTTAAGAGCTATAGCAGAGCCAGTTCTCTTAGAGGTCTTTGGAGTTAACAGTCGGTCCATGCATTCTAAATTGGTTTTTAGCAAATGTTAAGAGAAAGCTCAGCTCTGTTAAGATATTGGCTCTACAGGCTCAGTATCAACCTGTCTTTCAACACGAACCAGTGATTTCATCCATCTGGTGAAGAGCCGTTAGGGAATGTAGGGACGGTCCAGCCAGCCCTCAGTGATGGCACTGTGTTACTGCCTACTCCATCTGGGCCAGTTAGTGGCCCTGCCCCAGAGTGCTCAGACGTGTGCAACTCTGATGATGGCTAAAGAAACTTAATATGGTACCAGGCATCCCTTAAGTGCCTCAGAATGCCTATGAGATCCCAGGGCCCTCCCTGCAGGTGAGGTAAGAATAGGGTCGTTGGGCTGGAGAGGTGGCTCAGGGCTTAAGAGCACTGGTTGTTCTCCCAGAGGTCCTGAAGTCAATTCCCAGCAACCACATGGTGCCTCATAACCATCTACAATGAGATCTGCTGCCCTCTTCTGGCCTGCTGGCACACTTGCAGGCAGAATAGTGTATAAATAATAAATACATCTTTAAAAAAAAAAAAAGAATAGGATAGTTTGTGCCCAACTTCCATCTTCATAGCAGGATTTAGTGTGACTTGGGTTTTCACGGGTTTTGTGCATGCAGCCATAACCACTGGGAGTTCATGAGTAGCTGCTCTCCTGCTTCCTGGTAGACTGTCAATTCTTCTCTTCTTACACTCTTTCTGCCTCATCTCCCACGATTATTCCTGGGTCTTGGGACGAGGGGTGGAGGATGTGTGCCCCACTTGGGACTGAGGGTTCTGCACTCTTCTCCTTCTTCTTCTTCTCCTTCTTCTTCTTCTTCTTCTTCTTCTTCTTCTTCTTCTTCTTCTTCTTCTTCTTCTTCTTCTTCTCTTACTCTTCCTGGCTCTAAAAGGGAACATCCTCTCCCCCCCTTAAGATCCATATGTTTGGCCTCTTCTGTCTATTGTACCTTTTTCTATGCACTGCTCTCCCCCCATCTTAAGGCCTAATTGTGGTCTTAAGGCCTATCTCCTAATAAACTGCATTTTTCAGAAAGGAATGTCCACTTTTCTTTCACAGACTGACTGTTGCTGCTCTGTCTATTACTACATTTAACAATCTCGCCTCTTTATCTTCAATATCTGCCACTGCAGCAGCATAAAAAAACAGAAACATGAGACTGAAAGGGATCAGCTTCACCCTGGAACCCACTGACGCCTTTGCCAGCACAGAACCAAGGATTCCAGCATGGTTCCGGTGTTCAGACCTTTCTCCACTTCCACACAAATCTGCTATTTTCTAGGGATCTCACCAGAAAGCTCATGGCAGAGAAAACACAGGAACCAGCTGTGCAAACCTAGTGGCTTATGGTTTCACTTTATCAGATTATAATGCCATCCAATGTCGGGGGCCGTTCGGAGCAGTGCCGCACCTAGAAAATGGCGCCTCTTCCTGTTCCTGTTCCTGCAAAGCTTGGTAGTAAGCAACTGCCTTATTTGAACCTGCTTGGCGTCTGCCAATAGAGTACGGCTACGTGGCGGACTGTGTTTGGTTTTGCTGTTTGCTATATAACTGCTATCCTGGGGTGTGGGGGGAGTCACTTCCTGAAACCTCCCGAGTAAACCGCTTAAAGAAGGATCCTGGTTGTCTGTGTCTCTTTCCCGCTGGACGGGTGCGACACCGACAATCCAAGGCATCCCGAGAAACACCTCACATACGTCCTTTATTAAAAGAGAAAGAAGGGGAGCCAGATGCAATGGTGCACACCTGTAATCCCAGCCCAGCACTCAGGGAGGAAGAGGCAGGCAGATCTCTGTGAGTTCAAGGTCAGCTGGTCTACAAAGCGAGTCCAGGACAGCCAAGGCTACACAGAGAAACCCTGTTTCGAAAACCAGAGGTAGGGGGAGGTTTCTGAGTGAAAATGAGGACATAACCACTCCAAGGTTTGGTTGAGGAGGTTTTGTATTGTAGATGTGCAGTCAAGCATGCAGTCAGAGGCATCTGGAAGAGTCCAGAGCTGGGAGAGAAAGTAGAATACTAAACATGACAACAGACTTCACTGGGCCATGAGAGGAGACAGGTGAAGAGAGGGAGTGAGAGGGGAAGAGAAGAGAGAGGAAAGAGGCCAAGAGGACCAAGAGAAAGCCAAGGGAACCAACAAGGTGTGAACTGGCAAGGGCAGGGTTTTACAGGAAGGAGAGCCTGGGGAGGGAAGCAGAGCGTCTGAGCTGGAGAGGTTTGGAATGGGGACAGAGCGAGAAGAGCTCGGAGGAGCAACAGCACAGGTAGAAAGAGAGCTGAGAGGCCACGCCGACTTTAGCGATGCTAACGGGACCACAGTTAGCTATTTGTCCTGAGTTCCTTTGGGGACGGACAGTTTCTTAGCAAACTTCTGAGATGAAACCTAAGAGCCACCAAAAAGTAGCTCTAGCTAATGTTGAGATAACTAAATTCTCACTGTCCCTTGTCCTGTGTCACTTTCCCCTGGGAAACACATATCCCCCATGCATGAGTGTGGCTACTTTCTTCTGAGTCTCTCTCTCTCTCTCTCTCTCTCTCTCTCTCTCTCTCTCTCTCTCTCTCTCTCTCTCCCCCTCCCCCTCCCTCCCCTTCTTTCTCCCTCCCCCTCCCTCTCCCTTTCTCCCCTTCCCCTCTCTTCTCCTCTCCCCCTCCCCCCTTCATACTTAAGCCCCTATTAAACTATCTTTAATGCGGTTTCTGTTTCTCTTCACTCTGCTGGCTAGTCAGTCCTTAAACCCTGTTCACTATTTAAGCAACGTATCCTGGTTTGGCCTGAGTTGAGGTTTGTAAGCATCTAGGAGATTCCTGAAGCTAGTTGTTAATCCCAAAGACAGAAGGAGAAAGATCACTCACCCGAGTTATCATGGCCAAATTAATTAAAGCAAGCTTTTTTATTTCCATACATAGGCTGCCTCCCCTTCCACCCCCTCACCCCACCCCTCCACCCCTCACCCCACCCCCCCACCCCCACCTCCACAAGGCATGGTTTGAGAGGTCAGCTTTGGATGTGAGGAAGACAAGGCTTGTATATCTCAGGAGTAGGGGGTTTCAAAATAGGGGATTTAGCGGGCAAAATGGGAGGGGTTACAGAAGCAGAATACAAGCATGACGAATCAGTCCCTCTTAAAACAATGACATGGTCACAAGGTGGGCAAAACTAGGTAGCCATGGGTGGTCACACTACCTTTTGAAACAAAGGTTAGGTTGTAAGATGTGAGATACAACCTTTGAGACAAAGGCATGGCTGCCATTACAGAATCATTTGTGCCTAAGGTCACAGGTGGGACACAGCCCAATCTTTGAGAAACAGAGGCTTAATCATTAACAGGAATGAACCTAGTATGTCCTTACTATGAAATGGTTTTTAAGCCTAAGATGGAAGGGCAGGCTGGTTCTTCATAGTGAGGTGGCAATGTGGACCTGTATCTCTGTCCCTTCACCAGTGACATTTGTGGGAACTTTCCCTTACTGTCACCTACTCATCTGTCCTCCTGAAGTAGCTGGCATGGTACCTTGGTTTTCTCTGGTTTTGTTTTTATGGACTGAGACCCATGGAGTATTTGATGAATGCCATTGTCACAGGGCTGGAGAGATGGCTCAGGGGTTAATAGCACCAGCTGTTCATCCAGGGGACCCAGGTTCAATTCCCAGTACCAACACAGTGGAACACAACTCTGTCTAGCTCTGGTTCCAATGGAACCCAATGCCTATTGGCGAGTGCTTTTTAAATCCTATTTTTATTTTGGTTTCTTATCTCTCTTTCTCCCTTTTCCACCCCAAACCCTTTCAACACCACAGCATCAGGTAGGAGAGAAAGGAGGTTAGTGAGGAGAGGGGACATGGTTCTCTTTGGCTACTTCCTGCTGTTTAAGGTTGTCAGGTTCCTTGGGGACAAGTTCAATTCTTCTTTCAGGACATCTCCAACTTCTTCCCATTACATTGCGTCAACAGCCACCAGGAGCACCAGCAGGAAGCAAGCACCAGCAGGCTTCTTTGTCTCCGAGGTCCCCTCCGCCCCCCCCCCAGTCTCTCTATGGGTCAGGCAAAGACCACAGCCCAGCATGAGGCAGTTCTCAGCCGACAAACATCAGTCGCACTCTCAGGAGACAGTTATCAGCTGTGGACAAACTGGAGCAGCCCTCATATCCCACACCTGGGATTAAAACAGTAACATGTTTACCTAACATAACTGAGAAACCAAAAAGCCCATAACAAATGCCTCCACAGAAAGCAGGCACACACACACACACACACACACACACGCACGCGTGCAGGTAAAACACCCATAAAAATATTTTTTTAATTTAAAAAGACAAAAGTATCCTAGACTCGAGAAGCAGCCGCTGGGATGGACGTGTTTCTCATGATCCGGCGCCACAAGACCATCTTCACGGACGCCAAGGAGTCGAGCACGTGTTCGAGGAGCACAGTGTTCGAGCGGAAACGCATCGTCGAGAGCATCCTCAAGGAGCCGCTGGACAAGCAGCGAGCAGCGGCTGTACAAGGACGGCCAGCTCCTTGATGACAGGAAAACTCTGGGCGCGTGTGGCTTCGACAGCACGGCCACAGGCCCCTGCCACAGTGGGCCTGGCCTTCTGAGCAGATGATGCTTTTGAAGCCCTGCGCATTGCGCCCTTCTCCAGCCCTCCAGAGCTTCCAGCTGTGTTGAAGCCACAGGATTCTGGAGGCAGTGCTAATGAACAAGCTGTGTAGTGAGGGCCCCAGGTCCACCCCCTAGAGACCCATTCCCCCCAATTAAAAAAAAAAAAAGATTTGGCTGTTATAAAAAAAAAAAAAAGTATCCTAGACTCATCCAAACCCCCATTCTGTGTCAGATAAAGCAGTAGATGGTTTTTCTGGAGAGACATTATCATAAGATGTTCTAAGCCCCTCTCTTGTCACTAGCACTCCAAACGCAGTGCATTCTAGATCCAAGACACACTAGAAATGGCTGCTTCTATACTTCTCTATAGGATCTTAAAGGAGCTCTATGTATTTTTTTCCTTTTGCCTAAAGATTTTTCCTGAAACTCTCAGTCTGGTTTTTGTAGAGCTTAGAGACAGGAACTCCCTGCTTGTTCCTCCTTGAGGAAGTTGGCTTCATATCTTTTAAGACAGTCTTAGTCAGGGTTACTATTGCTGCAATAAAACAGCACTACGGAAAAGCAATATAGGGTCCTAGCTAAGCCAGAGGCCTTTCTAAGCCAGGGGTCTACCTAACACTGGGTACTACCTTACATAGGATGTGGGGCACGTGGCCCATGCCACCAGGGAATCCAGCATGGAGCTAGAGCGAGGTGGAGACATGTCCAAACCCTGGAAATCTTTCTCTTGAGACCAGCAGGAGCAAGGCCTGGTGCACACAGTCTCAACTCCTACTTCCGCTATTCTCAGAGTAGACACATAGACTGGCACCTAGAAATCAAGCAAAACAGCTTTTTATATAAAGCTAATAGCTAATAGCTCAAAGACAGGAAATCCCCACTTGCTCTCCCTTGAGGAGGAAGTTGGCTTCTATGCCTTTTAAGACCTTCTTGGTCAAGGTTACAATTGCTGCAATGAAACAGAATGACGGACAAACATGTAAATAAAGTTCAGTTAGCATCCAAGCCACAACAAATGATATCTCTCCCCACTCCCCCAAGGTTCACTTAACCATGTTGACCCCCAAATAAACTGGCACAAACTGTTTCACTGGGAAAACTCAGAGCTAAAAGGCTGCAACACATGGAGAGCTGTGTTGGAGAAAGCTTTCTCTCTCTGGGAGTGTACTGCCAGACTGGGACCCTTGGACCTTCCTGCCAGGCTAGGCTTTGTTCCTTCCTCTGGTGCCTAACCGCCCAGGTGCCAGGAGGCTCCGAAGGGAAGAATCAGACCTGGGCAGCTGTCGCCCAAAAGAACTGCGACACCAGGGAGATCTGCAGGAGCAGTCCCCTCTGCTAGAGCCAGCATTCACAGATGGGACAGATGTTGGGGTGGGCCAACTCACAGTGCTGGGTCTGTGACTGGGTGGTAGGTGAGTTGGTCAGCCCTCCAGCTTTCCTGTGCCCGTACCACCAGGGTGAGTTCGGCAGCACTGCCCCAGCCAGCTCACCCAATGCAGCAGCCAACAAGAGGCAGGGCCAGCTCTCCCTCATGTCCCCGGAAGCCATCTCACCCACACCTATGCCACCAGGCAGGGGGTCAGCTCTCCCACTTGCCTCAGGTGAAGGGGATAGGGGTAGGGGTGGGGGCGGCAGAGGAGAGGAGGGGCCAGATCTTATGGAGGTATTTTCTCAGTTGAGGTTCCCTCCTTTTAAATAACCCTAGCTTGTATCAAGTTATTCAGGGCAGGATGTAAATAAAAGTTTCTGGAAGGAACCGCATTTTATATAGAACCTTCTACGAAGCTGATTAATTAATTAGAACGTCAGTGATCGTGGAGAAAATGGAATGTTGCAAGTACACAGGCAGGTTATCTTGGAATAATCTCTCTCTCTTGTGCTCTCTCTCTCTCTCTCTCTCTCTCTCTCTCTCTCTCTCTCTCTCTCTCTCTCTCTGTTTTTGAGACAGGGCTTCTCTGTGTAACTTTGGCTGTCCCGGACTCACTTTGTAGACCAGGCTGGCCTGGAACTCACAGCGATCCACCTGCCTCTGCCTCCCGAGTGCTGGGATTAAAGGCGTGCACCAGCACACCCAGCGGAACAATCTCAGCTGCTGGGCTGTCTCTCCGGCCCCATTGTCTTGAGCTGATAAGCAGCTCCTTTAATTTATTGCCCTTCTTTATATTGCCCTCTATATATTGCCCTTTAATATATGCAAATTAACATTTTGTTACTATCAGAATAATTATTGGGAGTGTACAGGGAGTATACTGTTTTCATCAAGCAAAAGGCTAAGATGGTGATCCGATAGCAACAGAAGCCTACAGCAGGGACTTCCACAGCTTTCTGAAAAACTATTTGGGCTGGAGAGATGGCTCAGAGGTTAAGAACACTGTCTGCTCTTCCAGAGGTCCTGAGTTCAATTCCCAGCAACTACATGGTGGCTCACAACCATTCATACTGGAGTCTGATGCCCTCTTCTGATGTGTAGGTGCACATGCAGATAGGGCACTCATACACAAAAAAAATTAATAAAAATATTATAAAAATAAAAACTATCTGCCTGATGTTCACACCAGTGTACTTGAACAGTGTCGTGGTGCAGTATGTTCTCTGTCCTGCCTCCACAAAAACATCATCAAACTGTTAGCAAGTTAAGACGTGGATCCGGAGTAAACTTAACCTGGATTATTACATTTGGCTCTAGAATAAACTCTTTCTTATACCCTTGATGTAAAAGTTGAGATTTTTCACTGACAAGACCATAATAGGTGAATTCAGACTCAGCATATTCTTGTCCCAAGAGAGATTAAAACTCCCACATTACTTCTCATCCACGGACCTCCAAGAGTACTTGAAGGGATGCTAGCTGCCTCTCTCTTCACACCAGTGATAACCAAACACTTGGTAAGGGTATGTGAGAAATGTCTGTTTGCTTTTTTTTTCTTATCAAAGATAGTTTTCCCACTAAGGGCCAGTATTCCATAATTCTTTCCTTCCCATCTTGTAAAACTTTCATGCAAATCTTTTCCTCTCTCCTACCTGGTAAAACTTTTGTTTAAAAAAAAAACCTGACCCCTTTCCCAGTTATTTTGCCCCAGTTCTTTTGAAACTAACCAATCTGGAGAAATTGTGAGGTCGGACCCCAGCAGATAGGAAAAATACAGTCAACACCAACATTAGACTAAAGCCCTAGTGAACTTCCTTTCTTCCTGCTGTGTTCCTTAGCCCCATTTGGGATAGTGTGCATCCTTTTAACAAGAACTGCCTTGCCGAGATGCTTTTGTTTTGTCCCTGCATTTCTATATGTAACATGGAGATTATTCTTCATTCGTTTCCAATAATTTGCGGGCTCGTCCAGACCTTCAAACACATCTGGAAGAATGTTTGGATCCCCTCCCTTGAGAGAGACGCCTGCCCTGCCGCTGCAATGGCTCCCGGGGTCTCTGTTGGATCAGTAAAGACCCCAGGACAGAAAGTTTCTCAGCAGTGTGGGAAGGCGTGCGGAGAAAGTGCCGCAGTGAGCCAGAAAACTGCACAGGCCAAGGTAAGAACTCCTCGGCCAACCGGACAACCTGCAGGGTTTTTTAAATTAGTGAGAGGTCGTTACCTAAGGCACTCTAAATGATGCTCCATTTAGTTGACCAGAATGGGAAATAACCAGGCCAAACCAAGTTCCAACTGAAAATAATGAAATGCAACAAATTCTAGCAGACAGGGGGTGTCTTAGTTACTGTTTTCATTACTGTTGATGTTACTGTTACTATTGCTGAGAGAAGGCAGCTTGCTAGGGAGGGTTTTTAAGTGGGTGCTGGCTTACACTTTCAGAGGATTAGTCCATTAGCAGCAGAGTAGGGACCATGGCAGCAGACGGGCAGTGATGGTGGTACTGGAGACCTATCCGAGAGCTCACATCCTGATCTGCAGGCAGCAGGCAGGCCGACACTAGATCTGGCCTCGGCTTTGGAAACCTCAACGCCCACCTTTTGCGACACATCTCCAACAAGAGCACACCTCTTCATCCTTCCCAAACACTTCCGCTAACCGGAACAAACATTCAAACATAGGCACCTATAGGGGCTGTTCTCACAGTTGGAAAACAACACTTTGGCTGGACTAGAGGCTTCCTGCCCTGTTCAACACACCCCTCCTTGCCCCAAATAAGGAGAGTCTGAACAAAGCAAGAGCCCCTCCACCCCCCACATCCTAAGTTTGACTCCCTACCTTCTCTCCCTTTGGGCTGGGATTCTGCCTTCTCTTCTTTAACCTAGTTCCAATATCTGGGGGACTCTGAATTGGGTTTGGGAGAAAAACAAACAGACATCCACTTGGTGTTGTTGGGTCCCTGAGCAGTTACTTTTCTAAATGGATAAAGCACCATACAGGGGCACTAAGGTTTTAAGTCAAGATTAACTTTTTTTTTTTTTTTTTTACAAGTTGGTTTCTCACGGACTTAAGGAGAGTCTGATCTCAGCCAACAACAGCAATTTTAAGGGAGACAAAATGACACCAAGGTCATGGTCTCCTTCCAAGCTCCTCCATGTGCCCCAGAGAAAACAGGCTCACCTTTGGGAACTAGGTACATCTCCCTATCCTTCCCACTACCTTCATGGGTTCCTTGCCTAGCAACAGTGTGTACCGAGGAACCAAGGGGGAGATTAAAGCAAGATCCAGGTGACAGCCCTCAGTGTTGACAACTTATGGTAGTCATAGACTCCCCCTTCCTTGAGTTGAGAAGGCAGAATTCCTTAATCTGTTGCTTTATGTTGCTATTTGGAGATTATACACCTGAGGGTAATTTATTCTGTTACATCTATGTTAATTTAGCATGAAAGCTCATTTAAAATAATAAAGGGAGTGGCTCTACATTTAGTCTATGGGATGCACGGATCCCTCTGGGACTTGTGCTCTGATGGGGGATGGGCTCATTCTATCATGGAGCCGAACTTACCACAAGCAAAAAGTAACCCTATGGCTGGCTGCCATCTTGACTTGTGACATCATCAAACGGCAAGGACCATGAGATTTCAATGACATCTTTGTTCACATAGCAGGAGTCATAGTCCCCTCAAGGGATCACCTCACATCTAGAGATTTTGCACAACGGGCACTCAGTCACTTACCCCAACTTTTTTCTCCTTTTAAGTTTTCACTTTCCTAGATGCTTAATGAGACCGTAAAAGTAGAAGACCCAGAGGAGACGCCTACATAGGCCCTAGTGCCATGTAATAAGGTGATGCATTTTCTGTATCAGACTAAGGAGGAGCTACCAGAGACTTCCTTGGTGGGTTTGGGGGCGGGGTCTTTGATATACTATTTTGCATGGTATGTTTGCTGGCTTCTAGAAGGGACTTAGACTTTCAGCAATGTGCCTCCATTACTAGTCAGCTACCAATGGAAACTAACACTCTGAGGTGGCTAGACTTGGTGGGACCCAAAGAAGAGACTGGCAGATGCTAGAGGAATTGTTGCAGGTAAGAAGCTTCAGGAACTAGAGGCAAAGAGGAGTCAGGATGCCTAGCCAGGAGGCGGGAAATGTGGGCTCACCTGGGTCTTAATGCCTGATCTTTATGCCCTGATGTCTCCAAACCAGTTTTTTTTTTTTTTTTTTTTTTAATCTGAGATAAAATATCATTTCCGTTCCCAAGACCCCTTCTGCCCCACTGACTTCTGGGTACCCTTGCTTTTGTTTGGAGTTTCTACTACAATGGCGGGATAGAGGACTGAGGGGACTAACTGGCTAGCGCCATCCCTTTCTAGGTTCTTTGAGATGTTACCGTTTTCTGCACTCCATTTTCTGTAGATGACAGGTGCTAGAACAAAACAAGAGACTATCGGCAGTCAGCCTAGGGGAAGCTAGAGAAGACCCTCTGCCTAGTAAACTAAAAGCCACAGCAACTCCGGTGGCACAGCGATACCTGGGAGTCCTTTGTAACATCGATCCGATGGTGTTTTATTTGCTGCGTGTTGCTGCTTCTGTGCTACTTACACTCATCCAACCAAAGCTGTGGCTGTGGTAGGTCGTTCTCTGGACCCCACAAAGCACAACATGGGGTTTGACTGTCTTGTGTTTTCTGTAACATTTACCTGGGATCTTACAAAGTCTCAGAGTTTGCCAGTATTATACGGGTAATATTAATTTACTATATTATCCTATGCGTGTCCCTCTTACTCCGTCTTCTCTTATTAAGAAGGCGCCGCACAGTACTAGCCCCTAAGCCAAGCAAGTGTCATTTTCACAGCTGCGCTTGTTCATTGTTCCTTCTTAGGGGGTGGGGGAGGTGGGGGGAGTCATTGCACCTTCACTGAGTATCTGGCCACTCCTCCCACCCATTGCAAGTGATCCCAAGGTCTTGGGGAAGAGCTAGAATTTATTGTTTGCAGAAGGCAACGGGGAAGCCATCACTCGCATACTGTGTGAGGACTTCCCAGTGTGCTTGCTTTGAGACCAGCCATGCTCACGTCACCAGCTGCTCGCCCCTGGTCTGTAAGTCTGTGGGCTCCCTCGGGGTGAGAACTTTGGTTTGTCATTGGAACCTTATGAGAGAGGGAAAGCCATTGCACAGCTTTCCTCCACGGAGAAATTTCTCCCAACAGATGGTGAACTTATCTGTTAATGCTTCTGTGTTTCCTGGTATGAAGAAAACTGGCAAGTAGAAGAAAATGTTAAGAGGATGTAAAAATAAAATATTTTTTGGGGAAAAAAAAGGAGTTATATATGAAGACTACAGTGGCTAGACATTTTTCTAGAATAGAAAAGAAATTGGGAAAGCTTAAGGAAGTTACAAAGGTCTAAGCAATTTCATAATGAAGTAAAACTTGAAATTATGTCCATAAAATATGAAGCTTTGTGTACATGATAATACTTTTTATAAGGTCAACATTCAATTCATTAATGCAAACCCCCTGCTTAAATTAGTGGCATTTTTACTCTCTTCTTAATATACAACTGTAAGAATTGGCTTAAAAGAAAAAAAAATTATGTCTCATCAAAGTTTATTTTAAAGTGTTTCAGTTTTTGCCCAAGCTTTATCTAAATTGACCTAGGTGCTTAGCAACCATACTTGGAGACCAGTATGGATGTGCTCAGAAGGATTTTTTTTTTAAGGGACAATATTTTGCCCCTTGGCCTTCAGAGTCGACTAGAGGACTATGAGGCATCTTTCAAAATGTCCTGTAACTGTGAGGGGTCATCTGTCCACTCTGAACAGGAAAGCCATGGAGACCCTACCTGGTCTCTAACCATTAGAGTCTAATGGTTAGACTCTAACTATTGTCAGTCTACCAAGAGGAGGATCAACACAGTGGGAAATGTTTACTCAATGCTTCCAAGCATCGCCATAGGCATGCAAGCCCTATGACTTGTCCTCGCATAGCTGGAACATCTGGTTTACCGGAGGACCAAAAGAAAATGATTGGCCGTGTGTGGTGGCGCACGCCTTTAATCCCAGCACTGGGGAGGCAGAAGCAGGCGGATCCCTGTGAGTTCGAGGCCAGCCTGGTCTACAAAGCGACTCTAGGACAGCCAATGCTAACACAGAGAGACCCTGTCTCAAAAAAAAAGAGAGAGAGAGAGAGAGAAAAGAAAAAAGAGAAAAAGAAAGAGAAAATGATTGATTTGGCCAAATTCCCAGCAGGAAAGTGTAATCAAAGACAAAAGTGACTTATCGCATATCTCACTCCCCAGATATTAGACTTAAATCCACATAAGATGTTGTTTATGTTGGATTTCTGAGACAGCAGAAAGAGACCGAAAGCAGGAGACCAGAGTCTGGCCACACAACGCGAGGAGCAGCTTCTCCCCTGTGCAAAATGGAGAAGTCTGCAAGGAGAAAAGGCTGACTGTGACCCTTTATAGGAGCGGGGTGAGGGGCTTGGGGATAAGGAAATTGTCACGCTACATGTCTCTCCTGGGGTCTCTCCTTCCTGACATCATTTGCCAAGCGAAAGAGACTATCTCGGGAGCCCGGCTATCTCTACGGCCATCCTTTTGTGCTCACCCATAAGGCTGAGCAAGGTCATCTGTAATCTCATAGGACTCCCGTTTTACAACCAAGACGCTATCATTCCTAATCTTAAAAAGCATAGAAAGCGGCGAAGGAGGTATAGGGTAAAAAGTCGAAGCTCACTTCCGGGATTTCTGGCCCAAGCTCGGGACTTGAAATCCCACCAATCCCCAGCCTGGAAATCTCTACCCTGGAAAACTCCGCCCCCAAGAAGCCCTATATAAAGCCTGCCGTCTGCTCAGTTTCCTGCTGCTGCTTCCTGAGCAGAGGCAGCCACTGTTTTGTGTCTTTCTCAATAAATCTCTTGTGTGAGGTTTGTTGGGCTGTGTGACCTTTTGGTACTCCTTAGCTGCCGGCTGCCAGGATACCCTTCCATCCAGAGCCGCAGCGCTGGCACTGGGAAAACCTTTCGCCTCATTGCTGTAGCTCAGGGCACTGACTCTCTTAAGTGCTTCCAGCTGAGGAGCGTCAGCCGCGGTGGGTAGTTCCTAGCTTGTTTGGAGAAGGGGCCGTCTGGTCACTTCGGAGGAGGAATGTTTTTACTTGATCGACTGCAATGGGTCATGAATTCATGCATTCCTGGGAAACCCTTTGAAAAATAATCATTAGAGGGCTGTGAACAGATGCTTTGCTTACAAAGTAAAACTGAGAGAACGCCCCGGAAGGGAGAGAGGTGGGGAGTGCGGAGGCCAGGAGAGGACGTGTACGCACAGTGGGTACAGGGTGGTAGTGGTTATTCCCACTTGTAAATGTTAACATCTCTGAGGGGAAAGAGTTCCCTAAAGCAAGTGTTGCACCTCTGAATGGAAAGGTACCCTGTCAGTTGCGAGCCAAGGAGCACCCACACAGTTACACAGCACAAGGAACCTCACATGAAAGATTCATTGGCAAAGACACAGAGGGTGGCTGCCTGTGCTTAGGCAAGCCGCAGCAGGGATCTGGGCAGGAGGCTTCCTAGGGGTAGCTTCCCAGGGTAGAAATCTCCAGGATAGCGACTGGTGGAATTTGGGGTTCAGGGATTGTTGGGTTTTAAGGCTCAGGGATTTGTGGGGTTTGGTGCATTTTCAAACTTGGAAGTGGGTTTGAACGTTTTACTCTACAGCATTGCCAGGAGTGCTGTACCAAAGTGAGCTATCAGAAGCAGCAAGGAGCTACAGAGCATCAAAAGAAGGGAACAGAATAAAACGGAAGCCTAGTATTAAAAAAAAAATTATCTAGCCTGGTGTGAAAAAGATGAAGGTTCCTGGCAGCCGGAGTTTCTCCACAGCAGGTTAAAGGTCTTTTACAAGTGTGTCAGGAACAAATGGAGCTGCTGTAGGGTGAGCACAGATGGAGAAGTTTACATGGAACATTCTGTGGGTATAGGGTGAAGTTCAGTAAGTAAAACCCTTACATGGCAGGGCAAGCACATGAGTGTGGAAATAATGAGGAGGGAAGATTGACCAAGGGGAGGAGCCGGAGTGGGAAGTAACCAGGAGCCCGTACATGGGAGGAGGCTTGTGGGTGAATTTTTCTCTTATCCCTGTGTCTTTCAGCCCCACCTCAAACTTGTTAAGTTCAATGCAATTATAAAGCCGGAAATTATAAAGCCAGCTGGAGCAGGTACCATAATTTTGTAGAAGGAAAAAGTAACTGTAATCAGTTGTTTGTTACATCAGACTCCTGCATGAGGAGCAAGCACCTGGAAACTTAAAAAAAAAAATCAGTTATATTTAACATCAAATTGACAATTCGAAAAATAAATAGACTCTTACTAAGTGGTTTTCTTTTTTTTAACTTTTAATGAATGTCTATGATTTACATACACATCATGCACCAAAATCCCTCTCCTCCCCCCAGTAAAATAAAACAAACAAAAAAATCTTGTCACAGAAGCTTAGTGTATCACGCAGCATAGCCTTTTGTCCACCTATGTTTACTTTCAAATGTTCATTGCTACGAGTGCTGGGTCTGGTTTGAGGCCTACACTGTCGTTACCGGATCCTCACTGGGACTGCTGTCAGATATCCCATTGTTGCCGTGTGTCAAGGAGATTCTTAATCTTTGAATCCACAGATCTGGCCACTTCATGTGTTCCAACAGGTCATACATGGGGTAGATGTTGAGGTGAGGTCCACTCAGTGCCCTGAATCAGGACCCACTCCCTTGTCCTCAGGGCAGGGCCTGCTCTCTCACTCCCATGTCACCATGGCAGGGCCCACTCTCCTGTTCCCATGTCCTCACCGCAGGGCCTACTGTTATCATGCCAGGCTGGCTCTCCTGCTTCTGTGTCCTCAGGGCACAGCCTGCTCACCTGTTCCCGTGTCCTCAGGGCAGGGTCCACTCTCCTGCTCCTGTGTCATCAGGGCAGGACCAGCTCATCTGTTCCCATGTCCTCAGGTCAGGGCCAGCTTTCCAGCTCCTGTGTCCTCAAGGCAGGGCTAGCTCTCAAGATCCCATGTCCCCAGGGCTCTCTCACTTGCTCCCGCATCCTAAGTGCCAGCTGTCCTGTTCTTGTGTCCTCATGGCCAGCTCTCCTGCTCCCATTCAATTTGCCAGATTGTTGCTGGCCATCAAGGCCTGGATGGCCTCCTACTCCTGTGGGGACTGGATCATGTGGGCCATTAAGCCGGTGGCAAGTGGAGGCCCCTCAAATCTTCATTGAGTAGCTCCCAGAATCCATGGATGTTGGCCCAGCTCAGCTTCTTGTCCCGGGCAACTTGTGGCTCTGCTGATTCGCGCCTCCCAAGTGAGTTTCTGTTCCTTGGTGTGCTCCATCCACCATGGGTCCCCGCCTCAGTGCTGCCCCTAGTATCCACCTCTGCACCATCCAGCTCTTGGCACTGAGCATGGCTGCATGGCCCCATGGCCCCATGGTCCATGAGAGGAGGTCCGTGAGCCCTGTGGTGTGGGCGGTACAGTCCTCACTTGGGCTCGACTCAAACAGCACCTCCTCCTCAAACGCCATCTTCTTGGCCCACACCGCACCAGGCTGCAACCAAAAAAGCAGCTGTGGTGGTGGTGGTGGTGGTGGCAGTCCCCTGGGTCCCTGGGAGCTCACCAGAGCATGGTTCCATGTCCTACAGTGGAAGTGCATGGATGATCCACATAACAGGATTTCCTTCTTACTGGGAGACACCAGCACTGTGTTTTGGAGCCTCAGTATGGTCCTTTGGTGGCTGTGGAGTCACTGCTGTTCTGAGGATCAGACACGGTGTGATCTCGGCTTGGGTATTTCTAATACATTGCGCTAAGTGTTTCCTCCCAATCAGGTCACTCTCGGGGGTGAACATTTCTGTGTAGCCCTGGAACACAATCATCCTCCTCAGAATGCACTGAGGACCTCATCTTTCGAACCCTGCAGACCCGCATCCATCGCACGGGCTGAGTGTTTTTTATAGGATTGTCTAACAAAGGTGCCAAAGACACCACCTGGATATTCTGAATAATTACCCAAAACTGTGAGTTTTGATATCAGGATCTCTGACACCCTCCTTTATTCAGGGAACATAGGTTTTAACATATGGTCCTTGGAATTAGCTTTTGCTAAGAGGAAGAATTGGAAGTCAGGATGTCTTAATCAGTGTCTATTGCTGTGAAGAGACACCATGACTAAGACAACTCTTATAAAAGAAAGCATTTAATTGGGGGCTGGCTTACAATTTCACAGGATTAGTCCATTAGCATCATGGTGGGGAGTATAGTATGCATAGTGCAAGAGCCATAGCTGAGAGCTACATCCTGATACACAGGCAGAGGGCAGTGGGGAAAGATGTATGTATGTGTATATATATATATATTATACACACATACACACACACAAATATATATATATATATATATATATATTATATATATATATATATATTTTTTTTTTTTTTTTTAATCTTGGCCTGGTGTGTGTTTTGAAACCCCAAAGCCCACCCCTAGGGACACATTTCCTCCAACAAGGCCACACCTCCCAATCCTTTTCAAGTAGTGCCACTCCCTGATGATTAAGCAATCAAATATATAAGCCTATAGGGGCCATTCTTACTCAACCCATCACACAGGGTAAAGGACAATGAGCAATTGAAAGAGCACGTCCCATACCATCCTCATCCATCGGTTAGGAAGACACTGAGGGCACAGTCGTTTCTACATGCCTCCTTGTTGTTCAGACATTTAGGGTGTGGGCTCAGACTCCAAGATCCTCCGTTGGGCAAGAGAATCCACACTGTCATGTGATTTATCTTCCCTATAGAAAGGGTTTTCCTGGTCAGGCCTACACAACTGGAGACGTGAACAGCAGACTCATGGGAAGTCTTATTTGTCATGCATCTTTATCCTGCAGTGAGGCTAGCACGCAATCTGTTCTGGGGAGATTGTGTCCCAGCCAAGGAAAAGGGTACTACTTGAACCTGGAGACGTCCTGCCATGCAAATGTATTGTAAATTTGAAGAATTTTACTCAGGAGTTAAAATGTTCATAGCCAGTGTTCTTTGTTTCTTTGTTTTTTCCAAGACAGGGTTTCTCTGTGTAGCCTTGGCTGACCTGGACTCTCTTTGTAGACCAGGCTGGCCTCGAACTCACAGCGATCCACCTGCCTCTGCCTCCTAAGTGCTGGGATTAAAGGCATGCGCCACCACACCCAGCAACCGATATTTTATATAAAGTATTTTGTTATAAAAATATAATTATGAGAGAGAACAGTAAGATTGAGTCTTATAAGGAGACACTTATAAGGATAAAAGGAGCATAATTATTCCTACCATAGTTTTTATATGACCCAGTATCTCCAAATGGCTAAAGCTTAAGAAAGTTAGTGCATGGTGGCACGTACCTTTAATCCCAACACTCAGGAGGCAGAGGCAGGAAGGAGGATCGCTGTGGGTTCGATGCCAGCCCCGTCTACAAAGTAAGTCCAGGACAGCCAAGGCTACACAGAGAAACCCTGTCTCAAAAAAGAAAGAAAGTTAGCAAAGGGATAAGAAATTAGACATATATCTTTAAGTCCATTTTTATTACCATGAATAGACCAGTATAACCTTAGGAATTTATAAATCTTAATCATTAAACATATATCATCCTTATGTCCTATTTTCCATAAACCTTGTATAACTTACTCAGACCTGTAAGTTTTATTCTCATGTGTTATTTTGTCATTCTTAGGACAAAATTATCATATAAAAATCCATCCTTATCCAGAATAGTTTAACCTTTTTTTAAAACCAAAACCATAACCTTATATTTTACATTTGTTTAAACACTTCTCTCATACCTACTCACTGTTTTTTCCTATTTCCTAAACAACAGGGTGTGTGTGTGTGTATGTGTATATATGTGTATGTGTGCATGTGTGTATGTGTATATGTGTGTGTGTATATGTGTGAATGTGCATGTGTGTGTATGGGTGTGTTGGGGGAGTATTGTACACTGTGTATTTATTCAGATACTGGTTTCTGCACTGCAGTCCTGACATGTGTGTGTGTGTATGTGTGTGTGTGTATGTGTGTGGTGGGGGAGGTGTTGTAAACTGTGTATTTATTCAGACGCTGGTTTCTGCGCTGCACTCCTGACATGGGTGGTGTATGTGTATATGTGTGTGTATATGCGTATATGTGTGTGTGTATGTGTGTGTTGGGGGGGTATTGTGCACTGTGTATTTATTCAGACGCTGGTTTCTGCGCCGCAGTCCTGATGTGGGCGGTGTCATTATTACTGAAGCCTCTCCCATCTCAGTGCGGCGTAAACATTGTTCTCTGTCACCTCTGACTGGCTTATAAAGAGTTGAACAGCCTAACGCTGGGCAGGAGAGCGGAGGCGGGACCTGTGATGCCAGGAGGAGGACCCAGGTAGAAGACAGAGAGAAGAGGGGGGCCATGAGAGGGGAGCCATGAGAGGGGGGCATGAGGACATGGATGAACAAGGAGGTCCCAGAGTGAGACTGGGATAGCAGGCATGGGCCACATGGCTGGGAAGTAGCCCAGTGTCAGGATTAGTCGGGTTAGTTTAGATTGAGCTAATGGAGAATCTGCCCAGCTATAGTACTTATAATAAGGTTAAAGGTCTCTGTGTCATTATTTGGGAGCTAAAGCAAGCATAGACAAGCCACACCTTTAGTTTTATACTACATAATGGCATGCTGTAGCAAATTAAGATCACCTGCATATAGACGTTTAACCAGAAACCCCTTTTGTTGCAGGTTTTAGGCCTTTTCTCTGCTTAGAATTTTACAGATTTTTTTCTTTTTCTTTTTCTTTTTCTTTCCTTTTTTTTTTTTTGGTTTTTTGTTTTTTGTTGTTGTTGTTGTTTTTTTGAGACAGGGTTTCTCTGTGTAGCCTTGACTATCCTGGACTCGCTTTGTAGACCAAGCTAGCCTAGAACTCACAGCGATCTGCCTGCCTCTGCGCCACCACCACCCGCCCCAGAATTTTACAGATTTTTTATTCCCTCCCTTAACCCAATGGTCTTACAGATCCTGAAAGGGGGGAAAAAAGTTTACATTTCAGCCAGAGCTTCAAAGATAAACAGGACCTTGAACTGGGGAACAGTTTTGTAAACAAAAGCAATAAATAGGGAAAATATTCAGACAGCTATATTTAACCACTTAAACCTTTGTATATAAATCTCTCCTGATTAAAAAAAGCACCCTGAGACATAACAATAACAAAAAAAATGTATCATTTGTTATAAAATAATTTTTAAGGAACAGTGTGCATGTGTGTGTATAAAACTGCTGCTTAAGTGGATCCCCTCCCCACTTTTAGTTTCTAGCCTGTACACTTCAGTTTTTCAAAAAAAAACTTTGAGGCGTCATGCAATTAGATCCTAATTGCACAGAACATGCCGGGAGCAGCAACCGGACATTCGGGTTCAAAAACCTTGCCAACCCCTTCCTTGAAGGAATATCAACATCTAACAAGCCCAGCTATGATTATTTTAAGCAAGCACACCTGGAATTAATTATTGAGACATTTAGACAGAGAGGTTTGGTTTGGTTGTTTGGTTGTTTGTTTTCCAAGACAGGGTTCTCTGTATAACCTTGGCTGTGCCTGGAACTCACAGAGATCTGCCTGCCTCTGCCTCCCTGAGTACTGGGATTACAGGCATGCGCCACCCCACCGGGCTACAGAGAGTCTTTTTTTTATTCAAAACCAATCTGAGCATGTCTGCAGAGGAAGGCAGACAGCCTTCCCAAAAGTTTAATGTGTTTTTTCTCCTCAGAAGACATCAAGTTGCCAATATACCTAGAGGCCATCAAACAGGAAACTCTAAAAGTACACGTGAGAAGACCCAGGCCTTTGGTCTGACTTTGCTGCTGCCCCTCCAAGCCTGAGAAGAAGCCTCAAGAACAGAAAGCCTATCCTACCTCAGGGGAGCCGGCCTTGGAGACCCATGTTAGGGTTAGGATTCCAGTGGGCATTGGGACCCAGTATAGCTTCTATACCAGGCTTTCTTTCCAAGTCTTACAGCCAAGGAACTTTACTGCACAGAAAAACAAACAAACTAGCCTTGCATAAAAATTTTGCTCTGCACGCGTGTGGCTTTTCTGATGTGGGGTCCTGCACGTACTGGTCGGCAAGACTGCCAGGACGCCTGGGCTCTGAGGGTAGGGGGTTATAAAAGTGGGAGGGGCTGCTCCGTCTCTGTACACACTGCAGTTCCGGTTCCTCAGCACCCTCAGCTGTTTTTGTTTTTGTTTTTTTTGGTTTTTTTTGTTTTTCGAGACAAGGTCTCTCTGTGTAGCCTTGGCTGTCCTGGACTCACTTTGTAGACCAGGCTGGCCTCGAACTCACAGTGATCCGCCTGCCTCTGCCTCCCAAGTGCTGGGATTAAAGGCGTGCGCCACCACGCCCGGCTTCCCTCAGCTGTTATTCGCCCTGGTTGGACTTTATCTTTGCTTAAGGCTGGAGGCTGGAGGAGCCCTTTGGGAGAAGGGAGCTGGGAGTTAAGTTCGGGCTTCCGCTGTGGTTGTAAACGGGATGAGAAGGGCGAAGAGGATGAGCCACGGGTGATGTGGGGGGAGGGGGCCGCAGACCACTCTCCGCTCCATCTTATCAAGTTATCTAAATCAGTTTAGATTTTAAGAGTGAAAGTTCTAAATTTGTTGAGCAGGGTGTGATGGCACAGGCCTTTAATCCTGGCACTCGGGAGGCATTCTCTGATTGGTTAAATAAGGAGGCTGGACAGCCTATAACTGGGCAGAAGAGAAGTAGGTGGAGCTTCAGTTCCCAGGCTTGGGGTCTCAGATATATATATGTATATATATATATATATATATACACCCTCGTGTGTCTCCAGAGACTGCCTCTGTATCTCTTCCCTTAATAAAACCTCTCACATTGGGGAAAAAAAATGTGGCCTGATGGATCAGATCCTATTGCGGAAAGTTTTGGTGTATGTAAACATGTTTTTGTGTTAATCCCAGGTGTGAGATATGGGGGCTGCTCCAGTTTGTCCACAGCTGATAACTGCCTCCTGAGAGGGCGACTGATGTTTGTCAGCTGGGAACTGCCTCATGGGGGGTGGGGGGACAACCTGGTCTTTGCCAGTAGGAATAAATATCAGACCCAGAGAGAGAGAAGGGACTGGGGTATCCAAGAAAGAAGGCAGCTGCTGGTGGCTTTCCTCCTTGCTGCTCCCCGTTACTGTTGATGCAGTTTGACAAGAAGAAATTGGAGATATGCTGAAATGAAGCCTGCACTTGCCCCAAGGAACCTGATGGCCCCAAACAGCGGGAAGTAGCTATGGAAAGCTATACCCTTCTCTTTGGCAGGCTGGCCTCAAACCTGCAGTCTACTAACTTTCTTCAGAAGTTACTTAAGGAATAAGCAATTAGTTACAGGACAGGAAATGTCTCAAAGAGAGCTGCATCACCAAAGCTCACCCCAGCATGACAGCTTATGAAAGCTGAAAAGCTGGAGCTCCCTGCACAACGTAGAGGCAGACCAATGGGCCGGAGAGCACCTTCTCAGGTAGTTCAGTTAGTCTGAGACTCTTCAATAGCTTGTCTGAATGTCTCTTAGTCTGAGAAACTGTAAAATTATAAAATACAAGATGCTTGCTTGCTTGTCCAGCGTTGCCCAGTTCTTGTTAATGCTAACTTCAAAAGTTCCACCCTAGTTCCCAGAATAGTTACATGTAAGTTTCCATATATCAGATGTCCCCATACGGCTTTCAGTAACTTCTCTAGAGACCCACACCCAAGCCCCCACAAAGAGACTCCCAATGCCAGATGTCCTAATGTCCATATGGTCTCACTTGATAAGAAACCCCACGTGCTTTGTGGTTTTAGCCTTTAAAGCTAGCCTGTAACAGCTACTCGGGGTCCTTCACCTCCCAAGTGCTGAGGGACCCTGACACATCAACAATTGGGACTTCTGATGTGTCAGTAATAAATTTCACATATACCTCCAGCCTGTGTGACTTGAGTGGTCTCTCACGGCGACCCCCTCCCTGAATTGGATTCTAGGGTCCAACAAGTCCATCCTGCTTATATAAATGTAGGAAGAAAGAAGCCTTGTTGTTTTTAATTTACCATTATGGCCTAATAATTGCCCCACGTCAAGCACTACTTGTTGATTTACCTGTAGGGCCTAACAATGTTTATTATCAGGCCTATACTGATTATTATGTCAGTATAACCCGCTAGCAATCAATCAAGACGTAGACACCTATTGGGAACAATAGGCCATATGGCCAATGTTCAGCCATCTTGTCAGAGTCTGCACCTTTAAGTCTCTGTTTTCCCAGAGCCTGCCGTTCACCAGAAACTAGCTGACCCAGTTGTAAGTCAGCAGTTAAAGACAGATAGAGATGGAGCAAACCTGTTGTGGTTTAGCAGATAAACTAAAGCTAGATGAAGACAGAGCAAGATACCCTGTGTGGCAGGACATTATGACCCTGCCTGGAATTCCCTGTGTTTTGAGAAAAACCTGCAGCTGGGTTGCTATAGCAACATGCTTCCCTGCCTTCTGACTTATAAAAGCTGCTGCCTGACTAATAAAGTTTGAGAGTTTGATCAATCAGACTTGCTCTCCTTCGTTGTGTCTTGCGTTTTCAACAGGTGAACTTCCTCCCGAGTTTTAGTCGAACACTGCAGGCTGGGGCAGACACCTGTTATATTTTAAAATAGCCTTAGTTAACCTGGGACAGGGCCGATATTATTTCTCTAAACTACTTACCATAGTAGAGCAGGTATCCCATATCATCTGCTTCTAATAATGTCTATCAAGCTACCTCCCATCCATAATCCCAAATACTTGCTGATGTTCTTCATCTGGGCCAAGTTTCCTTCCACGCCGGCCACGTGCTTCTCTTCCATCTAACCCATGATGGCGCAACCTTCTTCTCCTCTCTTCTCCTCCAGTCTCGCTTCCTCCCAAGATTCTCTCTGTCTCTCCAAACCCAGGAACCTTAGCCACACCTATCTCATTTGCCCTGCCCAGGTTTGATTTTTTTTTTTTTTAATTAGCAACAAAACACATCAGAACAACCTCCAACAGAGCCTAGCGAATCTAGTCTGTTTCAGGGGCTTCCTGAAGCGTTTGAGTTGTTTACTTCCTGATCTTAAGGCACTTCCTGTACAAGGTAACATTTCTCCTTCCCTTAGTACATCCTCTGTGTTGCCTCCCTCTTAGCAGTCTGTAGTTTTTGGAGCTTCCCGCTAAAATGGAAGGTTTTGATTTCCAAGGAAACTGCTATCCAACAAAGAGTTAGAATCTACCCAGAAATCTCATGTTGGGGGAACATAAGGTTGAATGACCAGCCAGAGGAGAAATGTGTCTCCCAGGAAGATATTTCACATACCTCTGGAGCACCTCGCCTGAGAGACAATGACAGATCAACAGTGGACAGGACCGTGCCTTGACCAGACTGCTTAGCTGTGACCCTCTCTTGCCCTCTATTTAAACCCTTATCTTTCATCAGCTTCCTAGAAGTTTGGTGTGGCTGGCCACTGGACGTGACTGGCCACTGAACCTCTTTATTTGTCCCTCTTCCCAGTGTGACCATGTTGAGTAATAAACTCCTTTTTCTCCTTCTGACTGTTATCTGTCTCTTTAACTGACTTACTGAAGGTGGTGGCTAAGCAGCTTAACTTGTTTGGGCTCTGCCCTAAAAAGAAAATCTCTATTTACAGTCTTGCCTCTTCCCCCTAAACACTGGGATTATAGTGTATACCACTACACCTAGCCTTGGATGAACATTTCATACTCTGTGTAGGGTGAGAAACTGTTGAATAGTACAACTTCCTAGAGTTCAACCTAAAAGGTAATTCCATTACTTTCTCTCTCTCTCTCTCTCTCTCTCTCTCTCTCTCTCTCTCTCTCTCT